>JAQPPZ010017002.1:4800000-6000000 GCA_028583015.1 Wollemia nobilis
GATTTTGCAGGGTCATGAAATCTTTAATGTCCACATCATCTTGAAAGACTTGTAGGTAAACTATGTTATCTAGCACAGAGGGCTTATAAACTGAAATAGTTGGGAACCTATCCATATATTCTGTAGTTATTTCTGGATGGTCTAGGCCTGAGGCATTTACAGCTAAAATATCTGCAACATGATTTTGTTCTCTTGGAATAAATGAGATATTAAAAGCTAAAAATTTTCAATTTCTTCCAATACTGCATTTTTATACTATTTAAGCCTAGGATGCTTAGTCTGATATTTACCTTTGATTTTTTGTATAATTAGTTTTGCATCCCCTATTACAGTCAAGTAATTAATGCCTAATTCTTTTTCTTTCCTCAATCCTAGCAATAAAGCTTCATATTCAACTACATTATTTGTGCAAGGGAATTCTAGTCTATAAGGGATACCAAGGTAGTTTCCTTTTATGTCGGTCAGATTAATTCCTACACCTACTCCAGATTGGGACTTAGCTCCATCAAAAGACATGGTCCACATTTCTTGAGTTAACACTCTATCTGATTCAGCATCAACCATTTTCATAACTTCTGGATCCATGTTCTTTGCTTCTAGTACTTCTACCAGGAATGGGTTGTGCCATATGGAATAAACTCCCATCCCTTTTTCTTCCATAGAGTTCACTAAGTTTATCATGGTTTCATCTATTTGAATTAACTCTATGGAGTGTTTGTTAAATGGTTCCCTTCGTAAGATTATATTTTCCTTATCTGACATTGGGATAGTAGCATAGGACCAATCCAATTGGATTGAACCTCCCAGTTGTTCTGCCCAATGTCTGCTTAATAATAGTGAGAAGAAAGGATCAATATCAACTACTGCAATATCCATTACTATTCCTTTCTTGGGATATTGATCTAAGAAAACTAATAATCCAGTTATCACTCCCACACAAGGAATTTGTCTACTATCCATTACAAAAATAGGGGTAGAATCTCTTGTACAGATTAACCCCATTTGGTCAGCTATTAATTTGGGCATGATATTATGTGAAGCTCCATTGTCTAGCATACAATTATGAATCACATACCTTTCTCCTTCATCTGAATTATACCTTAATGATACATAGAAGGGTCTGACAGAGGATGGTGATCTTGTATCATGTTGATTTTGTCTAGCAGCATGGCAAGTTGGATCTTCTTTTTGTTCAACTAGTCCAAATGCTCTGCAGACTTGTTCTCTGTATTGCTGAACTTTCATAAGCTCTCCAAATGTGATGTTAACTTTCTATTTACTGAGTTCTGACCCAACATCAAATTCTATATTTTTTATATCCAGTGGTATGTTGCTTTCTTCTTTGGATGTTTCCTCTTCTAATTCTATTACTTCAGGAATAATATTTTTGAAGGTTCTATCAGTTTTCTCTTTACTGATATTTTTATTTGTGAAATTTTGTTTTCTTATTTCACTTGTAGAAGATTTTTTTGTTCTGTCAGGGACAGTTCTGTTTCTTAAACTCAGAGTATTGGTAGCTTCTAATTCTTCCACTTCCTTAGCAGTGGGGATTAATTTCCCTTGCTTCATTTTGTCATATCTTGACTCATGTGGTTTTTGCAAGATTTTAGTTCCTTCAACTACAAAAATTTGAGGATGATGATTTGAAGAATACTTATCCATATTTTCTTCAAACAACCTTTCTCTGGACTCATCTTCTAGAGACCAACAAGCATTAATTCTTATATCCTCCTCTGAATCATCATGTAAATCTACATTGCGCTGATCACTTAGGTGAATTCCACATGCATCAAGGTTATGAGGTGCATCACAAGTAGAGAAAAAATAGGGAAAACCTTCTGCTACATTGGCAGATGGTATAGGGTTAGGAACATTATTCTAATCTCTATCAGATTCTCTATTTTTCTAGTTATTGTTTCCATTATTCCTACTCCTATTTCCTTCTTCAGAGCCATTGTTGTTTCCCCAATTTCTATTGAAATTTTTCTTAAAGGGAGGGTGATTATCAACATGTGGTCATTCTATTTGTGATGTCTCACCATTATTACCATTATTTCTTTCAATTCTTGCTAACCTGTTGTTCATGGTATTGAACATCTCAGCCATTTGATTAGTCAGTTTTTCCATTGGATCTATTTCAATTCTTCTTTGTATATCAAATGCTACCCTTTTGGGCTTTCTCTCAGGTAGATTGACTTCCAGAGAGTAAGGCTTCATCTTACCACTTTCAAGCATATTTCTTTCGATATCCATTGCTTTTTCCATACAACTATCAATGGTAGTGGCTTGTTCTTGCCTTAACTCATAGTTAAACTCTCCTTGAAAAGCATTTTTATAGAAACAAATGGACTGAATATCACTAGGCCTAAGGTTGGCAGGGATTTTGTTTCTGGTTTTTGAGAACCTTCTATTAAAGTCATTGACAACCTCATTTTCCTTTTTCTTCATAGTGGCTAACTCAGTTAACAGAGATTGTTCATTTTTCCTTTCATCGTATTTCTTTAGAAAAATAACTTCCATTTTAGTGAAATCTAGGATATCATTATCAGGGAGAGAATTAAACCACTCTCTAGCATATTTTTCTAAAGTTTGTAAGAATAGTCTTAGGACTACATCTTCATGCTCAACCTCTAGGCTATCCATTGCATACATAAAACTTTTGATGTGATCTTCTCCAGTTATTACATCATTTCCTATAAACTTGGGAAGGTATTTGTGGGCTTTATTAGGTAAGGCATTCAAATTAGTAGGTAAAGCAAAAGGCCTGTATCTATTAGTTCTCCATAAATGAACATTGTTTTGATTTTGTTGATTTGCCTGAGCCATTGTTACTGTAGGTGTAATGGGATTTGAATTTATAGTAGCAATGCCTACAGGGATTTGGGTCTGGGTAGCCTGAATATAATCTAATGGATTATCTACCATAGTATTACTATTAATCAGGCAATGAGAATAATCACATGTATCTTCTACAACAAAATTCAAATTTTCATCTACAGAGATATCAACAACAATAGTATTCTGATCTTTATTTTTTCTTACGTACCTCCTAATTGTAGGACAAGATTTACTTTCATGCACAATATTCTTAAGAAGTGGAATTCTCTGATTATAGGTAAGTACCTCAGGGTTCTCAAATTCTAGGAATAGCTCCTTACCACTTCTCCTGGTGTGCGCCAGCACGTTCTGCTCTTTCTTCCTTGATTTTTGATTTTTGGGTTCATCCAGACAGAGTCGCCAGCACAGGTAGTGCAGAAAGAATAGAATGTATAATCAAGATTACTTGATTCTTAACTCTCAACCTCACAAGGGATGGTTCTTGGAGGAAATTCAAGAAAATCAAGAAATGTAAAAACACTTCAAAATACAATTGAAAACTACGGGAAAAATAAAATAAAGAACATAAAAAGTCATAAAAATCAAGACGTAGGTTCTTTATTCCTATTGGTCGCTCATTGATTAAAATATAATCATTGTTAAACCATGACTAAGAATTTACAAACTCTTTCCTAGTACCAAAAAATTATTGGTATCAGCTTGATGGGTCATTTTAAAATATGTCATAAAATCCAGGCTTAGAATGTAAAAATTGTCCCAAAAACTATTGGAACCATTTCTTGCATCCATAGGATACGATTGTCATGCTACAAGAAATCATTTGAAACCAATGAGCTATTACAAGCTCTAGTCAACCTACCTCTTTATTATGATAAAATAATATTGCTAAAGAAAACTTAACAGAATGGGTAAGGAAACCCTAGTGGTAATATTATGATTTTACAAGTATTACACACTCCAGATTTTAGTTATACATTTATCTATATAAAAATGACCAAGCAAAGACAACTTAATTATTATACCTTATGTAGACCGGTACCTATCCAATTGGGTTTGGCTATAGCAATTTAACAACATTCATATAGAAAAAATAATAAAAAAAATCAATAAATTAATATCATAATCTCTAAGGGTTAACATAAAAACATGCTCACAATATGTTCAAATATCGTAACCTATTATGAGGAGAACCACAAACTAAGAAAATGATAAAACTAAAACCCAGAATTGTATTAATTTCTACAATAATGATTACATGCGAGTTGGAAATGCCATTAAACTCTATTTTCAAAGATTTAATACAATGAGAAAGCCTTGTTCAAATGATGTAACAAGACTTCATCAATATTCCTTCTAAAATGTTAGCAAGGAGAATCTTTGGACTTCAGGCTCAGAAAGACTAGAAATATTCTTAGCTCTCCAAACGTAGCATTACCAAAACCTGCACAACAAAGGGAAGAATGAGGGATGGTAGAGAAAATAGACACAATGGGAATACAACAACACAACTCAAATGGGCACTCAAGTATACCTCTTAGCAAAAATGCTATCTCTAAATGCTTGATGTAGATTCTAACCCTAGATGCTTCCTTTTATAGCTTCTGGTTCTTGAATCTATTATTTTTAGCTTGATCTTGGCCTTACACTTGTCACCATCTGATTTGTCCTTCAAAACTGGTACAATTGGCTTCCATTATCTCTTTTTATTCATATTGTACACCTTTCTTTGGCCTTTTTTTTAACTATTCAACTGATTATATCAATGCCTTGAGGGTCTCCCTCATCTATTCTTCCATCCTTGGTTTCTCCTTTTTTTGTTTCTTCTTGATTATCTGATTGACCTACTTGATGTTTCTCCTTTATGAACAACTTGATCTTCATCTCTAGGGGGTGAGCTCATTTCTAGTTGTAGGCTGCATATTTTAATCTCTTTTCCCTTTTTGCCCTACTGCAACCATCTGATCTATTTTTCAATCATCCTCCAGGCATCAGTGTTAAAAGTTACAAAAAATCTTAACATATTCATCTCCTGTAGAATCCTATTTTTTTGTATGCTAATATAATTTTTACTTTTTTCATACTAGGTGATCAACATCTCCATAGTATTTACTAAGAAGGTGGTTTGTCTGGTCATTTTTGGCTCGTCATCGGGATCATAATCAAAGTCTTCTATTTTATCTTTAAGGAGATCCTCTATATTGGTAGTTTCTAAGAATTCCTCCAATGATAACCCAATATCTACCAATTTCTCTATTATGTCATCCAATAGACTAAACATTTTTGCAACATTATTGAGCCATCTTTCTATGTTTGATCCAAACATAGCTGCCTTCATGAATTCAATATTACACTTGATCTCAATACCATCATTTAACAACACTTCTTGGTTCTGCATCTCCTCAAAATATTTTGACATTAAGTCGAGGGTAGGGTGAATGATCTCAAAGTCTTCTTCCCTCTAGAAAATCAAGCTTTCCATTTCTTGAGTAGTAACTCGAATCACCCTAATCTGCCTGAACATCTCAGTGATCCCCTTGATCTTGTCTCAAATTTTAATTGACATCTCCCTTTTTATTGTATTCAAATAGTATGTATAATTGAGGATTTTTACCACCAAGGGGGGTTGTGCTACTAGGGTGTTCTTCTGTGCCAACTCTTCCTTCAGTTTATTTATTAAAGCTTGCATCTCTGCTTTTTCTTTATCACTTATTTCTAGTTGGCTCCTCAATTCTGTATTGCTCTGATGAAGTTGGTCCATAGTTTGCTCTTGTACTACTTTAGCTACTCTAACCATATCACCTTCTTTTCCATGTACTGAAATTCCTCCTATTTTCTCATCGACTTTGAGAACAATAGGCTCTTGTAGGGTAGGTATGTGTACTTCTACCATATCCAATTTGGGAGTCTCTATTTCTACTCCAACTATAGAATTATCTCCCCTACCTCCCATTCCTGCTACCACTTGTAGCTCATGCTCCTTGGCAGCACTAAAAATTATTTGTTCTTCAGATCTCTCCAACACAACTTTCATGGAGGGCAGTGATAGCCTAGGTTTCTTTGTTTCTAGGGTAGATAAAATTATTTGCATCTTAACTCTGTGATCTCTGAAGATACCTCCAAATCCACCTACTCTTCTCATGTTCATCTATATTACTGATGGAATTTTTATCTCCTTGTCTTTTATCTTCAAAGAGTTGGGAATGGCTCTAGGAGCTAACTTCATCACACTGGTCACTGCTAATAGTTGGCTAGAAATGGGAACTATAGCTTGCTTGGGAGAAGTCAGCTCCTGAGTAGGTGCAGCAACAAATTCCTTTCCCTTTGTTGTACTCAAGCTTTTAGAGACTCCTTGGGAAGTGTTGGGTGTTGCCTCTATTCTGAGGTGAGTATCATCAGGGGCTTAGACTTGTTGTTCTACAACATCTATAGAGCTCACAATGACTTCCATATGATCAATACCCTGATCTTCTATCAATTCTAATAGGGGGTCTTCTCTGATTGCTTGGGTGGCTTCTGGTAAGAGGGGGGCTACAGATTCCACTGAAACTCTTCTGACTGAAATCAATTTCGAGGGGTAATCATAGGGTTTCTGAACTTGTGAATTGCCCCTTTTTTCAAAGGGGAACTTATCCCATACAATCTTCAAATATTTCCCTTTTTCTATAGCATCTAATAATTCTTCTTCATAAGCATCTCTCATATGCTCGACCCAGGCATAATCATGATTTTTCATTAACCTCTCATACTTTTTATCTAGATCGTAAGGTCTCCAAGTTATTTCTTCAAAATCCATGAGATCCAAATCATACATCCCCTTGAGTAAAGTTGGATATCCTATAAATACATAACTTCCAAATTTACAAGGGACACTGAGCCATGAAACTCTACCATGCTTCTTCACCAATCTCATTTTAGCCTCTTCGACCACCTATCTGCACAGCTCTAGGGCAGCAAGAGATAAGGGACAATACATAGGTAACATTTTAGGGGGAATCTTAGCTCCATAGAGCCGAATGTATGTGAACCCCTTAGAGAAGAAATAATCTCCTATGTATTTTTCCTTTATGAAAGCTCTTACCCCAAGCCCTAGTCTCTCAAGGAGGAAACCAGTTAGAATCCAGTGAATTTCAATCATGAAAATATCACAAAACCAACCCATGTGAGTACGACCTTCGTGTATCCTCCAAAAACTAGTCTGGACATAAGGACTCTCAACGACCCCAACCCTCTTTTGGCTTTCCTCTCCTAATTGCCCCGCTAGCAGGTGTATGAGGATGGAGTAGTGAGAAAAATCAGGCATCTCCTATCTTTGTTTCAAAATAGCCTCTTTTAATTCTGACAACTGTGAGTGCATTTGATCACTCAATTCTTGCTCCCAAGCATAAATTGGGGTGTTTATTGCTCGGTTACTCTGTGCTACTAAATACAACACTTTCCTACCCACTACACTGAGGTCTTGTACCCCTAAAATGATATTAGCCATATCACAGAAATCTTGGACCCATGGTTTGAAAGCAATTTTTTTGATGGGAAACTTATCAACTATTTTCTCATGCTCTTCAAAAAATGATTTAAAAATATCTAAATTTTTTAACATTCGAGACTACCTTTCAATTACCTTTTGAACCAGTTGAGTATTGGAAGGCACCAATTTGAATACTTGCGTGATGTGTCTAGCCATGATATTGAACACTGGTCTATCTCTATTGTCTTCAAATGTCCTAGTTTTCTCATCGTACGCCATGACTAACTAGGCTAGTAAGTCAGAGGAGTAGTATACCCTTGGACATATCAACTTTCCCAGATTACTAGTCCACCTAGTACTCCTGGGAAAACCCTTATGTTGTAGTCTCCTCACTTTGTGAAATAGGTCTGCTAGCAACCAAGGGGCTCTATGATCATTCTCCATTGTGCGAGCAAAACTTTGGATGCAAGTATTTTCAATTTCATACTATTGTGTGGGAGTGAGCTTTTTATCGGTCCCACTTTTTTGGGTGAAATCATACATCGTACTCCCAGGCATAGCTGGTTCGGGGAGCTCAACATATGGCAATTGGTCTATGATGAACTTTACCACTTCTTCTATGTCCTTGGGTATGAAAGCAGTTCCCCAAGCTGCCATCTCACTCTCGATAACTATTCTAGCTCACTGAAATGAAACTCTCAAGTCTCTGCTCACTTTTTGCTCTTTCGAACCAGTTCTTTGCTCAAGATTACCAGGGTGGTAAGGTCATTCGATATTGTGAGTTTAAATACTTGATGGCGAAGTGGGTTCACTATCATCGCATAACTTGCCATTAATATAGCATCACTATCTACCTTTTCAAATTTACCAATGGAGATTTGCCAAAGTGTCACATTCTAAAGTCGAACAGTTATGGTTGGTGGCTTTCCTCGTCTTGCACATCCATGGGGACTTTGATCTGTGTACTTGCAATCATTCACAACTTTCCTATTGGTTACTGAACTGATCCCTCCTCTGACGTGGAAATACAAACATGGTGGTGGTGGCTTTTCATGAGAAAGTGTTCTACCTTTTTGGTCTTGAAAGAGATTTAGCTTCAAAAATAGTTACACCATTAACAAGGTGGTGATCATTTTGGGGATCTATCATCATATTTGGTTATTGAGGTGTGTGCCCATTGGATCCATCAACTCATGATGACCATTGGATGGGATTCACAACATTTACTTCCATTTGATACTCTTGGACCTGTAAGAATGTTAGTCCTATAATATAGGAAGACATATGTCAATGGTGGTCATGCACATTATAGAAGATATCCAAACATTTTATTGGTTAGTCAATTTCATCTCATATTTTCTAATAATAATCATCGACTTGATATTGAATTAGGGTTTTATCCTTCATTGAATATTTATTTATTAAAGGTTAATCGAAGTAATTAAAAAAATTACTAACCTTTGGTTAATGCTTATCCCTTAATGACTTGCTTACCTTGCTAGTGGCTCACCGTTCGATCAAACACACGATCTTGCATGTTCGTCTAATTATCTGATTTGTGCCCCCCTTTTCTTCGGTAAATTGGTCATGCACGACCATCGGATCTAGTCGGGGTTCACCACTATCGTTAGATCCTGTAGAGCTATACACCTTTTATTGGACTTTATTTTCCTTTGATAGTCATGAATAAGCGTAGCCATTGGATCAAATTGGGGATAAGCATGACCGTCCGATCTGGGTCAAATATTACTTAGTCAATGACCATTTTGACATTGTTCATCTTCTTTAATCCAAGTGCCACCATCGGATCCAGTTGGATAGAGCGCGACCATCCGATTAAGTCATAATTGTACCCTTCTTAATGGGTGATTGCTCCGATAAAGCACCATCATTGGATCTTTACTTGGAATGAGCATGACCATTGGATTACCTTTAGCTTTTTGACTCATCAACCTTTGATGGCTTCATGGGATCATAGTCATAGGATCAGGTTGCATTTGAGCACGATTGTTAGATCTTAACATGATGAAGTGCTACCATAGGATCAGGTAAGATCATTGCCACCATTAGATTTTAAGGAATGTGGGGGATCGTGATCTTCCTATTGGTTGGATGGGTGGTTGTAGGCACTATCATTGGATTAACTTGCGATCAAGTACTACCATTGATCTCCATCACCCTTTTCTAAATAAGGCCCTTTTAAACCTTTGATCAACTTATTCGGAGCGCAACCATTAGATTAAATAGACTCAGGTGCAACCATTAGATCTGCTTGAATGCGGAGGCATTTGACTTTGACTTGGATGGAAAATTTTTAATGGTCGATTATCTTGAGATGCATGTTATCGTTGGATTTTCTCTAGTGAGGGTGCATCCATTGATATTCCTCGGTCCTGCACATGCTTTAATCATGAGTGTGAATAATGATTTTAGGCTAACCTTGGTGATTCATGGTAAATGCGCATCCGTTGGATCAACTCTCGATCAAGCGCAGTCATGGATCTTTCATGACCTATTATTTGGTGGTTTTAATTTATCCTCGGGTATTTAACCCCTTTAATGGTAACTTTATGAATTTTCAAAAGAGCGCAGTCGTGTGATTAAACTAAAAGCACCCTGGATAAAAAAAAAAAGCAATACAATACTAGCTTAAACTTAACCAGCAAAAGACAAAAGAGGACCATCGATTTCACCTCGATGAAGCACGACCGTCAATCTCCTATAACCTGCAAGTTTGATAATCGAAAAAGGGTGCATTAGTTTATTTTGATAATATTTGATTAAGCCAAAAGGGGGTAATTAATAACGTATTAAGACCCTTGCTAATGCATGATTAATTCTAGATTTACCTCCATGTTACCCGATACTTTTACCATTCCATTGCTTGGACTTTGACTCAAGCGTTGTTGTCAGATCTTGATGAGGATTGGTGCAATCGTTGATTTTTTCCAACCTACGGGGTTAGTTACCAAGGGGCACTTATTTTTAACCTTTGATTTAGAAAAAAATGGGGGAATTAGCTAACGTGTTAGACCCTCACTAATCTCACTTAGTAGCTCTAATTAATCTTTCGGCCTTTAACCCCTTTAATGGTAACTTTATAAACTTTTAAGAGAGCACGGTCATTCGATTAAATCGTAATCAAGCGTTGCCCTTAGATTTTCCCGATTAGCTCAATGTCTACTTAATAAAGGAGGTGCATGCCTTTAAGGATTTAATTAATTTTTCATTTGAGACTTTAGGCTATGATATTTTATTATACCATTACTTTTGACCTGGTCAATTTATTTATCGGTTGACTTATTAAAGTGCATCCATCCGATTAAGGAGGATCTGGGTGCTACCTCTAGATCTTCTCAAGGTGCTCAATATTTAATGAAAGGGGGCGCATACCTTTGAACAATTAACATTCCGCTTAAGACCTTAGGTTCTTAGACTTTAGACCATGGTGCTTACCTTGCCCCTTAAATGATTTTATTAAAACTTTACTTAGGCTAGAGGTGACCTCGGGTCCAAATGTTTTAATAATACTTTTAGATACCTTGGGACTTAGGGGTTTATTCATTTGACTTAGGCCCACAAGTTATGATTATTTTAAAATGAGGGCTCACATTAAATTCATGGATCATAAACCTTACTTTAAAAGAGTTAGGGTATTTAAATGGTTTGACCTTTTTAGTGGATGCTTATTTAATTTTGACCTTTATAGACTTTTAGGGTAAAACAACATTTATAAAAGCAATCCAATAATGGCTAAGGTTAGGTTTATAAACCAAACATTGAAGGTCAACTTCTCAGATGAAAATGCAATGGGGGCCAACAACATTTGCTAATTTATTGAAACCAAAAATTTAAAATTGGGGGTTTCAGATGTTGAGTCAATTTTGGCTCCAACAGGTCTTCTGATATACCCAAAGATTCATGGGAGCTGAATTCCATGTGCGAGTGTTGTCTAAGGCTTGGGTATTGAATCCTGATCACCCCTCACTTCACTAGATGCTTTATGGGTTATCTATATTATCCAATAACGATAGCTCCTTCACGATATTTTAAAACCCCCAACACAAAGTTTCTAACCTACTCAACTACTATAAAAAAAAAAAATTGTATTTTATTTTTGGGTTTTGTTGATTTTTTAAATAAAATAAAATGGAAATGAAAAACACAAGAAAATTATACCTAACAGGCAATAATTATCGTAGTCGCAATAAAACTTGGCCTTGGAAAGCACTCTGATACCACTTGTTAGGAACCTACTATTAAAAATAAGCAAACTCACACAAAATACTAAAATTAAGCAAAAACTCATGCAATATCACAAATACAAAAATAAACACTCTCACAATAAGTATTGAATCACAGGCCTCTTCGAGGGGGCAACCTCCTTCAATATTTCATTCACTTGCAAAAATATACATTCGTACATGGCTTCATAGCTTTTAAAGAAAATACTTCATGCAACCCTAATCCTAAGCTCAAGAGTTGGCTTACATGCAAAATTCCACTTGAGCTAGAATCTTCTACCAAACATCGATTACAATATTGATAACGGTTACATGAAATGGCTCCACTTGGTTGAGTGCCTTATTTTCCACATACATTAAAAATATTACAAAATAACATTATGTATGGAATCCCCCATGTTGGAAGTGGGTCATTACATAAGCAATGAGAATTACAAAACAACGTTGGGATGGTATCCTAACAAAATTGCATTAAAATTATCTTTAGCTTTCTATTCATAAATAGGGAGAAATAAGATGAAGAATAGTAGTTGAAAATTACGAAGATAAAAAGGATTCAACTCAAAGGAAAACTAAGAAAGCTAAGTACTTTATCAAAACCATTTTATACTCAAAATATTTGGGAGATACAAGGTATTCTACAAAACTTGAGAATTAAAAAGATCTTATCAAATTAGATCACATACTCAAAACTAGGGAGTCATAAGGTAGTCAACCTCAAAGGTTTAGAGATTTTTAAATTCTACAAAAATTGTTCCTTTTGAACTAAAGAGTTACAAGAAAGTTTACTTTAAAAGGAACTATGAAAAATCTTATTAAGTATACAGGATTCGGGGAATCAAAATGGTTTAGAGACATACTTGATTCTAAGGTGATTAAAAGAGAAGAACCAATATGGCTTAGAAAGACTTTTGAGAATTCACAAGTTGATAGTTTGGCAAAAGTAGATTCTATAGAGACATCTTCCAACAACATGATGAAAGGAATTGATGACAACTATATTAATAAAAATATTGAGAATAAACTCATAAATCATTCTCAAAGGATAGCAAAGAACATTGGTCAGAAAGATGTCCTACAAATTTATGAAATAAGTAAAGATAGAATAGCTTCAGTTGTACACAAATGGTTTTACTATTTTATCAAGGAAATGGATGAACTTGAATTTTCAAAGATAAGTAACAAAGAAGTAGAGAAATCTTCATGATGCACTTATTGCAATAAGACTAGTCATGAGAAAGCAAACTATTGGAGTATCCATCCATGTAAATATTATGGAGAAAAATCTCACTCATATTTTTTTTGTTACTATAAAGATAAATACTATAGAAGATTTGAAGAGATATTGTTATTTAGATTAGATTATCTTTTTCAAGTTCTTATTTTTGAAGCATCTACTAATAATGAGTTCAAGTTTGAAGTTTCTGAAGAACAAGAAGAAAGGTCATTCAAAGAACAAAAGGAAATAAAATAGATCAATTCTGATCCACTTATGACTTGCAAGATAATGAGATCTCTTGTTCATCAAAGATACTTGGAAAACTTCAAGGATAGATTTTATCAACCACTTTGAAATATAGAAAAGTAGTGGAATGAAGAAGACAAGAAAAGATAGCATGAGCTCCAGGAATAAAATGAATATTGAACCAAAAGAAGGACAAGAACCAGATCGAGTTGAAGAACATATGAAATATGATCCATATTGAAGACTAAAGTCTTCAATAACCAAATAATGTAATATAGGGGGCGTTGGAATATATTACATTATTTGGTACATGCCAATGTACCACCTTGGGTACATCTTTAGATTAGGGTTTGAGTATTTACTTTATGCAATGTAATAAATGCACAAGTAAATTAGAATGTGCAATGTATTCAATATTTTTAAATGGCATCATAGTCCATGTGCACATGAGTCCATAGAATAGGAAGGCAAAGAGTCATAGGAAGATGGAAGGCCAAGAGTCGCATCCCATTATATGTTGACCTTTGTGTGAGCAAGTGGGAATCGAAGTAATATTATATTTTATCATATCATCTTAGTAGAGTAGAGTAGAGTACAATTTTGATACAATGTAGAACTTGTATGAAGCATGGAGTATTTGAGATCTCCACATTTTGTATGAAGATCCTATTTTCATGAGATTTTATTAATGGCAGTTTTATGAGTTATTGCAAAAGTTTCTTATGAGTTTTACCTGCTTAGTATATTGTCATTATCATATATTTAATATTGCATGCTCATTTTAGTCCTTGTGGTTGCATTTCATTAAATATATATCATCAAAAGCTAACAATTCTCAATTTGGACTCAAGATATTAAAGCCTTCTAACAAAACTATAAATCTTCGTACCATGTATGGGTTTACGCTGCTACCACCATTGTTGAACCTTATCTCAAAAACTACTATCTCGAAACCACATTAGTTGAAATCTAAAAGGATGGGTATAGTCTTCCACACTTCCACCAACACTAGCCAATGATCTGATCCTACATTATTCAATGTTTGTTCTCTTGGAATATATCCATTGCTCAAAAACTCCTCTAATAACAAAAACATTCATCTTTCAAGAATGCATGTTGGGCCTTGCCTTTTATTAGACCAACTTATCATACCATTGTTTGGTTTTATATCTACTAGATGAAGAGATCTAATATGCTTTGTCATGAGGTTAGTACTACCGTCTAAAGTCTGATTTCCCTCTATCTTCTCTTCCAATGAGAGGATGGTGTTAAAATCACCACCTACAATCGGCCAAGCTCTGGGGAATTCACCATTAATATAAGTTGCATTCCTCCATTATTTTTGTTTTTCATCTAGGTTGATAGGAGAGTATACATTGAGACATAACCAATGCTCAAAATAATATCTACTTTGGGCCAGTAAAGCCAAAATCCACCAACTTCCCATTGTTTGATGTATCATTGTCTCTTTTGGATCCCAAAGACAAGCCACTCCCATAGAAGCTCCTTGGGAGCTTAGGGCTTCAACCCTACACGTAGGACAATTTTTTTGGCAAAAATATACATCTCTTTTGCCGACACTTTGTTTCTTGAATGAAAACCATTTGTGGATGACACTGCTAAATCATTTGTTTTACTTTATTATGTTTTACCAAGCTATCCCTAAGCCCTCAAATATTCCAGGTGATGCACTTCATCAAGCATAGGGACTAAAAATACGGGTAAGATCCTCGACCTTACCCGTTGCTATTAGCTTTGCACTTTCTTTCTCTATTTGATGTTGAGTAGTCTTCCTACCTGCTCTTTGGTGTGTATCTAGCTTCATATTTTTAGTAGACTCCTAACTCACTCTTGTTGGTTCTAGGGTGGACTCCAAACCTGGCATTAGTGAGAATACCACCATGGCCCTATCAGGAGATTCCTATGTGTCACCTCCACTATCTATTCCTTTATGATTTCCTTCAACTATCTATTAGAGTCATTGTTTTCTCTCAGCTTCTGTTTTTCCTTTGGGATCTCTTCAAATTTTGGGGTGGGTTCTCTTGTAGGCCACTGAGTAGATCTAGAATTGGCTTAGTGTTGCAATTTATTTCTTCAACAATTGATTACTTTCTTAGGGCTTAAAGAAGAATTTCTAGGATCTTCATCTCCATGATGTTCTCCTCATCATCCATTGGGAGGTTAGCAAACTTATTGGTGGAGATGACTACTTGCTCTTTAGATGTTTGTTTTCTCTATTTGTTCTTTTGTTTAGGCAGTTCAAAACCTCCAAGGATCGTTTTCTCTTATGCCTGCTCTAGGATCCAATGTTTACAATCCTTAGCTAAGTGACCATATTCATGACAAATCCTACACCTGAAGGGGATGTTCTCATAGTCCACATCTTGTTCCTAGGTATCCTCCCTAAACTGCAAAGTAATCCTTTCTGGTAAGGGCTTGTCAAGGTTAATGAGAACATAAATTCTGGCATATATAATTCATTCAAATCAACTTGTAATGTTTGTTGTCATCGTATAAAATCATGAAGTATTGCCTATTGCCATAAAAACAACTTGGTTCCAAAACTCTGTTGGCAACCCAACATATCTCACCCAAACTAGGGCTACGAAGGGCATTTCCTCTTTTGCCTTGAACTTGGTATGTCAAGGCTTCAAGAAAAGCCCTGCCTTGCCTAAAAACCAAGGATTCCATTGAAAAACTTGTTCTCTATCCTCCTCATTAGCAAAAAGAACTAAGAAATAACTATTGGGATAAGCAAGAATATTTAACTCACCTCTAACTTCCATTTTCTAGCAACCCACATCTTGAAAGCAAGAAGGCCTAGATGAAGACCCAAAAATTGACAGATAAATCATTTATGTTCTATAGGATTAATCCCAGTCTATATGTCTGACATCTGAAATTGGACTCGAGGAGAGTCATCTGCTGCTTTCATGCACTCAAAGGCTATTTTCCTAGGATCCATTTTAGGCATTCTCAAATATCTGCAAGAAGCCCTAGAGTTATTAACTGTAGTTTCTTACGACTATCCTCCTCGCAAGGCATCTCGAAAGGTCATCTTTGGCAATTTATCACCAAAATCTCTTCCCATACTAGGGATCGACTCATTTTCCTTAATGTAATCAACAACATTAGCCCCTCCTTGATTACTTTCCATCGGTCCAAGGTTATTCTCCTTTTCAAACATTTCCCCTTCTTGCAATATAACCCTCAGTTGTTGTTTTAAAGTCGGTCCTCTGCCTCTTGTGCATTTGTGCATTTGTGCCCTTGGTTCTACCCTAGTTTAAGATTGGTTGCTATAAATTCGAATAAATCTTTAGATTTCTCTTGCTGAAATGGAATTTGATCATTGCCTTGTATTATTTGTTCCACTTGCATTTGTTCATAATTATTTTGGCCCTTCTTGGAGTCCACCTTTGACTTATGTTGCATACGGTCATGTTCCCATTGAATCCTCCTTCCATCATCCAAGGTTTCATTGTTTCGTTATCTACTGATCACTGTAAACCCTCGGCTAAAGGTCTCTAAAACCCTTCAACCAAGGGTCTTTATAAACCCTCCTTTGACATTTTCATCTTACGTTCTTCACCCTTGCATAGCTGGTTTAAATTTTTACCTTATACCCCTCTCAACAATTGGTTTCTATATCAAATAATTACTTAAATTTCAAAATTTACGTATTTAAAGTTTAAAATTACATGTGAAATTGATTGATAAATTAAAATGTTGGCCAAACTTAAATGAAGGGTTGGGGCTGACTATCAACGCCAAGTGAACATTCAAATTATTATTGAATAAAAAATAAATAAAATAAAATAATCTAAAATCTAAAATCTTTTTCTTATACGTCACTTGATAAAATCATCTATAAAATTATATAGAATATTTACATGCAATAGTCTGCATTTTCAATCTGGCCAAACCTTTTGTTATGCAGTGTGGAAACTTATTAATGTCTACGCTGTCAGAAATAATTCAAAACTGAGTGCAAGAACATGACAAGTCAGCACGTGCATAACAGTTGGGATAAGGGGTATGTGTATAGTCTTTCACTTCCAACGACAAAGAAAGAGTTTTGGCGGAGATTTTTTTTTAAATATATTTTTATTTTAATTTTATAATTTTAAAAATTATTTTAATACAATCAGTTAGAAGCCTAAGTTCGAATATAAATAATTCTGTAATACCACTATGGTAATAATATAATACAATAATACAAACTACAAAGCATGCGTTCTATTGGCCACTTCATGCAAGGTGGGGTAACCAAGAATTACCCACCACATTCATCCATATGAATTGCCAATGCCAAAGGCAATCCAAATTCATGGGAAGCAAATTTTGGGCTTTTAACAGTTAAAATTGATAACAAAAGTGAGAGATTTCACTGCCAACCTCCTTTCTGTTTATGGTGCATATCTGGTCAAGCTCCTTCACACACACAGACATGACAGGCCTCCTGTTTGCCTCCCTTCTAACACAGCGATAAGCCAGATTTGCTAGCATGGACACTGACTCCATGCCATATGTATTCTTATTCACCTCTGGGTCTATAACTTTTTTCAGCTTTCTCTTGTCCTTCAATTTGCTTCTCACCTGAAAAAAACAGCAAAAATTCAAATAACCTGCAATTGATTCAGGTGTTATTTATGCCCAAGGAGCATAGAGTAGGAGACCCAACAGAACACATGATAAGGAAGTTGATAGAAGAGATCCTTGATCAGATATAATCATATAAACATTACACCATAGCAGGAAAGTGGATAACAGAGCTTCTAAAACATAGAATAATACTAGAAAACAGTTTATGAGTATTGAATACTATGATGAGAGATGACTTGCACTCTATTTGGGCCCAATTGGGCTGTAGCATCTATAGAGTATCCTTATTGTTTGAAGTTTCCCCAGTGTTTCTTCATTTTACAAGAAGCTTCTGGGTATGCCATGTTTAAATATTTTAATCTCCATGTTTTGAACCCAATTCTAGACTTACTTGTCGGGAGAGAATGATGCGGAGGTGTTGGCCAGTCATTCTATTCTATCATTCTCTTCTGAAACTGAGTCCAAAAATTGGGTTCATAAAATTGAGATCAGAAAATTTGGAAGTGATGCACAAAAGCTTCTAGCATGAAGTATATCTACTCGTTCAGATGACTGTTTTAATGGATGGCAAGATTGATAATAAGTTCTCTAAATTTTGTTTGATTCTATTGATTAAAGATTTTGTGCACTGAGGAGTTGCTGATATTCAGTGTAGTTATGTTCAATATCATTGTGTAGTAGATAAGTTAAAAGAAAGTAAATTTCATGTTCTATGCAAGTTACAACTAACTCTCCTTGCAGATCCTCTGCTCCAAAATGTTTTTGGCCGTGCAATGTTTTCCATTCATGAAGCATTTGTCTGTGTATTCTGCATTAGATTCATCTCCTAGTTCCTCTGTATTACATTATCTTAGTTGCCCAAAGATCCAACATCAAAGCAACAAAATCAATTGGAATTCATTATATGCTGATCATAAAGCCTAAGTGGATGTACTCTGGGTTAGACTCATCTGCTAATTTAATTGTCACATTTTCATAATAGTCCTTCATTTGTCAAATCAGAAATCGGAGAAGTCTCTTTACTTGAAATGATGTATGATGTCATAAAAGGCTTGAGTGTGATTCAAATCCCTTGGGACCACAATATGTTTTCAAATGCAAAAAAGGAAAAGAAAATGAAAAGCTGTTAATGATAACATCAAGAAGCTTAGTTCACCTGTGATACAAGGTTCTGATTAACCAAGCATTGGTTCAAATCCACAGGTCTGCGACCAGTTAGTAGCTCAAGAAGAACTACTCCAAATGCATAAACATCAGCTTGTAATGTTAGCTTTCCAGTCTGTCCATAACATAAAAAAATAGAAAAGAACATGAAATTAGTATCAGGAGAGCAATTTTGTACAATGTAATAGGTGGTCTTACCAATAAAAAATAAAAATAAAAGAACACATCCGGACAATAAAAGTTTTAAAGTTGGCTCTACTTTCCAGTAGCAACAAACATCAACCATTTTTTCTAGAAATAGATCTGTAGTTGATTGCTAAATTCTGTGGTTTTCGAATTTATTCAATTGAATTCACTAGGTACTGCAACAATTATACTGAAGACCTTTTAATTTATAGGTGATTATCTTAAACAGTTCTCAGATATTAGCTTGTAACGAGTAGCCCTTACTCTGAATATCTAGAATCTCTTTGACGGGAATTAGTAACATGAATAATAATTCCTTCTATTTATTATCCCAGGAGCTTCTATGTACATCTCTCTTCTCTTACAAGCTTCCATTTTCCAGAGGCTTCATTGGTACTCTTTGTATATTAGACGACCTTTTATTTTTAAGGTGCTTGTCTTATATAAATATGCGATATGGATTTATGACAAGGAGCTTTATTCAGAGTTTCTTTGCCGAGAAATAGTTACATGGGATAATGTTTCCCTCTCTTCTTCAAAAAGCTTTGACAGTCTTTCTTCTCCTAGAAGCCTCATTTGTACTCTTTATGTATAGATAGATAGATAGACACACTATGAGTTTATGGCTTGTATCATTTCTGCAATCTCTTTAGGTGCTCATGTTACAATTTTAACGCAATGTGAAATAGAAGCTTCCATAAAGTTGAACTCTAGAAGTCAAGACTCAGCAATGTCCCACAGACTATGTAAGGGAGGGGCAGCGAAGATATAAATGTGAACAGGATAGAAAGCAGAGAAAAATCATTCACTCTCATCCAAAACCATATAACCTTGGAATTTGAAGTTGGACACTTTTTGCAACAAGTCTCATTTTGGCCAAGGTCTATATGAAAATACATCAAGTTCTAGCTACAACATAGAGGTACACTCCAAAATCATGTAGAAAATGAACTCACAGCCCTACCGAACAAAGAGGATTGCCTAGGCCAGGCTCATTATGACTCTTATTTGGAGAGCTTCAAAACTGAACAAATGCATACATTTACAAATGAAACCTTGACAATAATGCAATTTGAGAAAGGTCACTTTGTGCATTAATTCAAGGCATTCTTTCATTAGTCCAAGATAGTGTAATAAACAAGCGCACTCTGTTCTTTTGAAATACTTGATTTGTACTTCCCTTAACCATAAATCAAGGCAAGTTCCATTTGTCTTTGATCCATTTCTTGCAGGGCTCTCCATGGCATTTTGTTAATTAAATCTGTTAAGGCTAAATTGCAGTTAGTTGAAATAATCATAGTAGCATGTCCAGTTCTTGAACCACATGTAAAGTGATATTACGGATATTCTGTGCCATTAGTTTATGTATCCTGTGATAAATTGCTTAAATCAGATCTACTTGAATATAGAGGCAAGTGCAAAGTAGCCCTGAGAAGAGGGTTGCATAAGAATTAATCTTCTAAAGAAGAAAACAAAATGTTTTGTAGAGTGAAATACATACTGCTGTGTACTCGGGATCAAAGTAACCAAATGTCCCAAGAACTCTGGTGCTCACATACACTTCATCTCCAAAGGGCATGAGTTTGGCAAGGCCAAAATCTGATATCTAGACAACCAGAAAAAAGAAAAAAGTTCAATCAATGATGGGAATCTAGAAACTTCTTAATACAAGCACTTGTATAACTGAACTGAACTTGATTAAAATCAAATTCTCTAGCAAGTGACTGGCATCCAATAGGTACCCATCCCTTGTGTTAATAGTAAGGCTATGCCTCATTAATAATCTTCAGAAAAGAAGAGTAAAGGTGATTGATACCCTGGGCTCAAAGTCCGCATCAAGGAGAATGTTAGAGGACTTAAAGTCTCTGTGAATGATAGGACTGCTTGTTGTTGGACCAGAATGAAGATATGCAAGGCCTTTTGCTGCCCCCAATGCAATTTTCAACCTTAAAGGCCAATCCATCTTCATTCTGAGAATTCCTGCAACATTATTCGGTTTATGAGCTTAGAGTAAATGATAACTGCAGATATATGTAAGGAATACACACACACACACAGATACACATGAGGCTGCATTATCATGAATGCTTGATAGAACCTATTTTTGGTGCTTCATGTAGTTTTTCTTATTAAGACATTCATTTTCTCCGTCTCCAAATAATTTTATAACCCAATTTTCTTTTTCATTTTTCAGAGATTTACAGCTCACCATGCAAGTGATCCTGTAAATTGCCATTGTACATATACTCATAAACCAATAGGCGTTGGTTTCTATCTGCACAGTAGCCAATTAAACGAACCAGATTTGGATGGTTAAGTCTGCTTAATAGATCAACTTCCACTCTGAACTCCCTTTCTCCCTGTGCTTTTCTCAATGAGGACGGGTCCATCTGTTTGATTGCTACCACCTGTGAAAAGATGTTTAGTAGAGACTAACAAGTCGGCTGTACTTTTCTAAGAAAGTAGATATTTTATAGATAAAATATACAAAACTTGTATCTTACAAATGTTAGATGAGACACAAACTATAAGACATTATGAAATCCAATTCTGTATATTCTTTTAACTTTCTTTGGCATTCAATGATTTTTTTTGAATGACCATAATAAATCCATATCCTGTCAACCAATGGTTTTAAGAATCTTTACGGTCCATTCTCATTTTCAGGCAACTCTGTCTACTGAAGTAGTACAGAAAATGTATTTCCTACAAACTTTGGAAAGGACTAGAATTTTGGAACTTTTGGAAGGAGATCGAAACATATTTATACGATCATTTACCCTTTATCTCCTCAGATTCAAACAATTGCATACCTTTCCGCCTTTCAGAACTCCTCTGTATACACGCCCAAAACCTCCTTTCCCAATTAGATTGTCATTACAGAAATTTGTAGTGGCTTCTTGCAATTCCCTAAGTGTGAAAACATAAGCAGCACTAGGCTGTGGATTTATGTATAAAAGTTGTTTATTCTCTAGCTGCCAGTATTCCAATGGTTTATACAACCCTGTAATATACATTGGAAATGTTAGTTCTCATTCTTGCAGTGATTTATCGAGAGATGAAACCAATCCATCGTTAAAAAGTCGTGAGCTTTTAGAAGATGGCAATGTTGAAAAGCTTTATAAAGAGGCAGACGAATATGATAAGAACTTACATGCATCATTTTGATCCTGAGATTTGCTTCTTCTCTTCCTTGGTGCGGAGAGCAATCCAAAAGGCATTTTCATCTTCCCCTCAGTGTAATGCCTCAAATGGAATTTGCTCTGAAGATAAGAAAAAATTAACGATGGCCTGAAAGCCTTATGCTGATAACAGAAACAATACATCCAGTTCTATTGTAAAACTCGAATTCCCAATAACTTGTGATCATCTTCTCCTGCAGCTGTATACATAAATCCAAAAGAAAATAGAATTACAATTTATCCATTGAATTTCAATTCTAATAAGAACCTAGCCTGTTAAGTAAATACGAAGTCAACAAAACCCCAATTCCTTAAAAGAAACTAAAACAACCCACTCAGTACCAACCGCCTATCCTTGCTGGGCATTTTTAATTAACATTTAATCTAATCAACAAGGCACACATTAGCGCTGCTACAAATGTCAAGTATTTAGGCTCCGCATATTTGAATATAAATGCTCAAGTGGAATGATAAATGCAAAATATGGAGCCATATTATCTTTACTCCTAAGCTGGTTGTTAAACATGATGTCTTGAAGGATAGACAGTTTGAATGGATTTTGTAACTTTCTATAAGTGGATATGGGTCCTTAATCAAAGTACCAACAGGGGTCTTCAGCAAGGTACCCAACTTCTTCATTAGTTAATCTGGATATTGGTCCCCAATCAAAAGACCAGACATGGCTGTTCAGCAAGATATCCACTTCCCATGTTAGTTACTTACATCCACCCTATGAGAAAAGAACTTGTATAAATTACAATCTTCATATAAAAAATAAACGATGCCTTTAAAATTCAATATCAGACTAATTTTGCTTTTTAAACATCCTCAAACACAGGAAAGGTATCTATATAAATAATGTAATGGTCTACAGGATCACAGCTTGCAATTCAGCAAAGGAAAACAGACATGGGTCAGGAGAACCCAATTGTGAATGGCAATAGAAAGATGTGTTTTCCGCTTGCAACTGGAATAGAACAGCGGAAAATGAATCCCTCAAATCTGAAATTCACACATTGGCAGCTACAATAAATAACCAAAAAATTCCATAGATTTCATCTTAACAATATAGGGGTTTTAAGAAATTTACAATTTCCTTACCTTAAACCCAATCTCCTTATCAAACATAGATAGATATATTCAAACTCAACCATACCCATCTCTCATTGATCTTTTAGAGTGATCTACTTGTCCTGATTCTTTCCCTCACAAGACTGATTCCACAGTGTACTGTATCAATAAACAGCAATTTTGGCAACCCTCACCAATCATTTAGATTATTCCAAATCCTTCATAAGTCCAATAGTACTGTAACACATCCGGTACTACTGTTCTCAGGTATAGAATTTAAGAAACTACTTGTATTTTAAATAAATGCCCCATGATTGTGTCCATACCCATGTTGCCTAATTAATTTCTTATCATCGTCTTGCAGACGTGGACTAATCCTTCATTTGATTGTTGATTGTTTCATATTTAAGAAATGGCGGTCATGGGTTTTCAAAATGTAAGTTTGAATGATACATAACACCTGCAACATCACCTAACCTTAGCCCATGACAACAACATCACGCATAAAATTTAAATTTTTGTTCTAAGGAAATGACGTGACAATGGCTACCGTTGTAATAAGATCCTTTACATAGAATTTTGAAACTAATTTGCACTTAAAGGTGGAGACTTTCGAAGATAAACTTTAAGATTCCAATTGTGTGGTATAGAAGAAACGTTTAAGATTTCAACTGTCTATTCCAATAATCAAAATATAATTATATATTTATATATTAAACAAAACAAATTTTTTAATAGTAAAAATACAATTTGAACGTTAAACTTTTGAAAAATGGGCATCTGGAAAAAATCAGGATTTGAGTTTTTAAACGTCGATCCATTAAGTCAAAGATTCGAGGACATGTTACTTAAAAGTTTTTTTGGATTCTTCTATGGAGTTTTTATGGTATATGTTTTCTAACATGTACCAATGAAACCAAAAGAAAATGGGGTCCATTGGACTGAAATTATATTCAGGCAAAATATGAGAATAATCTTAATTTAAGAAAATGGGGTCCATTGGACTGAAATTGTATTCAGGCAAAATCTGAGAATAATGTTGGTTTAATATAATGTCTATGTGAGCCATCAAATTTCAAATTCCAACCCTTAGATTTGACAAGTGTGGTTTTCCTTTGCAAGGACATATTTGTTTCTGGTTACAAGTTCTACCATTTGAGAGAGAGTGATGCTATAGAATGTGGGTTCCATTAAGCTTGAAAACTTAAAATTCCATCAACATTCGTTGTACCTTATTCAAACAACCCTTACCTCCTAAAGACATTGGATCCATTCTTCAAACGTTAAAATTTAATGGACCATGTTGAGAGATGGAGACATAACCAGGATTGATCTCTTTTACCAAACCCTGTTTCAACGCCCTTTATTGGTGAAGTTTCTCCCCCAAGTTTTTCACCATATACAAATCTAGAGAAAATAGATGTTGAGTGCTTCCATAGATGGAAGGTGGCTTTAGAAGTCCTTGCACATCAAGGGACGTTTTACACGCTTGCTTTGTAATACTACTTTTAGGTGGTCTGAGGCTGTCAAAAACAACTCCTTTATTTATTTATTTTACTCCTTTATAGATATATTTGATATGAGTTAATTTCAATTTTATATATAAAATGTAAAAGAGTTTTTAATGTCCTCAAGACTATAAGTCATATGAGATGATCTTCGTAGAGGATGCTATTTACCTATATGTTTATCTAACCAAATTCTAGTTATAGAAATATGATGTACAACTCTACCTTTCATTGGATTCAAACCTTGAAACTACTATTAGGAGGCAAAGTCTTATTAGACTTGAGGCAAGTTAAAATAAATTCAACATATTTATTATGAAATTTTTTGTTAACATGATAATTGTCACGAAGAAGTTACATTTTTATCTAGTCACTAGTTGGCATATGACTAAGCAATATAAATAGGTAGAATATTTTATATTATTAATTTAGTAATATGATTTATTATTTATAGTACATCTACATAAATGTGTATATAATATTTTATGATAACATAAAATTCAATTTGTCATGTTTAACAATAATAAATAAAATAAAAATAACAACTTTTAAAAATATATAGTCATTAGAAATATGTAAAATATTTTCTTATGGAGACATAACAACAAAAAAAAAACATAACATGTACAAAAAAAAATACTTAATATAGATATGAAACTCATTGGTAACTAAAGTTTAACATTTTTGTATATGTTGTACATGAACTTCCTAAATAAAATTTATATTTTGAATGCTTTAAATTTAAAAGGGATCCTCATACTCCAATAAGCCTTAAATTTATGCCTTGGCCTTAATGATTGAACACTAAAACATAATAGAAAAGTTTTACCTTTTGTTTTTAGTAGTTGAATAATTTTTTTTAGGAAATTGATTATCTTTCTTGTATATGTTTTGTCTTAATTTTATTTTTGTTAACCATAAAAATTCTTCCCATCACACCTTTCAGTAGAAAGAATTTTTCCATATCATTAGCTTTATTGAAAGCTAGTGTCAATTTTCTTTCTCTCATTCTTTTCTTAAAATGCCTACATTGTTCAAATATCTCCTTTCTTTTTAAGTGTACTCTTTTATAGTATCTTTTTTTCTTAGAATGTTGATTTCCTTACAATGTTTTTGTCTTAGTTTTCATTATGTTACTAAAGCAGTTACTTTGCTAGATGCATCTTGGACTGGAGTTAAATGTATTATAAAAGTATGCATTAGAAACAAGAACAAAATAAATTATTTGCATTATTGAGATAGTAAAAAATAAATAAAGATAATACTTATAGAAAAAGGGGTACAAAGTATGATGAGGTGTCCTCAAACATCAATAATATCTATCACTAGAGAATAAAGGTTCAACAACCAATGTACAAATGATTAGATGTGTGGAGAAATAAATACCCATTATGATACAATACACAAATCCCAATAATAGTCAAACTATATATCATTTTCTAGATCTCACAATATACATGGGTTGCCTTATAAAACCTAAACATGGGCCCCATGGAAAAACATAGATAACCACAATATAATGTCAATCATGGTCTCAAACAAATGTTAACCACATCTTAGCATCTCCCCTCAAACTAAATAGAAGCCACAAAGAGAAGACCTTAGATAAAGTCCCCCTTAAGGGAAAATCTCCTATAATAATTTAATCATACAATTTGGTAAAAGTCACCTCTATAATGACCTTGGTCAAGATATCTACAAGAAAATATATTTAAGGTGCATATACTGATTTAAATAGATCTCTTGAATGTAACTAAAAAATATTGTTCATCAAAATATTAATGTATTGGGTACACTAATACTTCATTAGATAGTCAAGTAGCTAAATACTACTCTAATTTGTACAAAATAATATCATGAGGTATTTCTAAGGAAGACCCAACTAATTAAAGAACCATTTAAATAATGTGTACCTAGCAACAACGTTAGGATATGGGCTATTTTGAAATATTTGTATAGCCCATGATTAACAAGAATTATGATTAATCTATTTTTAAAATCCTAATAAAGGATTAGTATGAATATACCTAAGGCTTATTCAAACAATTATAAATGATAGAAAAACCCTTAGACTATGTATCACCTATAAATATTCATTGTTGCTAAGACCATTACATTTGTTTCATAGGTGTGAGTTGAGCTTGGTGAGCAAGTTCATTTATTTTGTTTATTTTTTATTTTTCTTAATACACAAAAATGCATCAATTTGAGATGGTTTTTAGCTTAGATTACTCTGTAATATTTTTCTTATATAGAAGATATAGATATGGTAGTACTCATCTTAGAAAACCAATAAATGGGTCATAAGTTGTGAGAAGATGGAAAATAAAAAATGGACATATATTATTTAAGATCACCAAGCAATTTTGCACTAGAATATCCTTAGTGGATGCCTATCTAGACTAGACCCTTGATGTAGTACAAAATCCTCTTAGGAGCCTTTCAATGAATCTCATGAAGATCTTACACATGTATCTAAAATAGAAATTGATATTAATATTATGTCTAGTTAGGTGTGGATGAAGTAAAGAATACTCTCAAACAAATATCGACAGATAACAGAATCAAATGACGAGTGGAGCAATTGACCTATGGCTTCAACCTACAAGGATATGAGGTATAAGATGGTATATAGTCCTACATGTAAGACCATAAGTCATATTAAAACTAAGAAATAAAGATTCTTGAATAAGAATAAATTTTAAACTATATGAATGCTTAAAAATAATGAAGTATGCCCAATTACGTTATCTCAAAGGTGCCCTAAGATGATAGTTTTATCTCCCAAATCAAGAAAATTGAACCTCTATTGATGATCATGTCACCAACATAAAGAACATTAATGAGAATAAATCTATTATTGCATTTAATGTAAACATCATGCACCACCTCGTATTGTTAGAAGTCACAATTGAGATAAAGAATGATCTTAGCATATTATACAAAAGGTATGTGTTTGAACCCATACATAGACTTATCAAGTCTCCAAGCCAAAGGTGAAGGTCTATTTTAAAAAATTAAAGTGAATGCTATATATCTCCTCTTGAATTCCTTCTCAGAGA
The DNA here is from genome assembly GCA_028583015.1 of Wollemia nobilis. NCBI lineage: Eukaryota > Viridiplantae > Streptophyta > Pinopsida > Araucariales > Araucariaceae > Wollemia > Wollemia nobilis. The sequence continues at coordinate 4,827,788 of JAQPPZ010017002.1, forward strand.
AATTCAATCTTAACATCTACCTAATAAACCTATTATTGTAGCAAAGTAAAAAGAAAAAATGAAATAATAATTCAAATGGATTCCATGTGAGCCATATGGGTGAAAGTATTTATGTAGTAAACACCCTTAATCTATTATAATCCCTTATCAACATGGTGAGACTTATTCTTCTTAATATAACCATCAATACCAATATTTATCCTATAGTTGCAACCAATAATATCATTATCCTTTGGCAATGATACTAAATCCCAAGCCTAGGTTTTTTTAAGAGTATCATAATTTGAGACATACATAATTGTCTCTCACTTAGAACATATCTTTACCAAATCTAGATGGTACAATATGCAAAATCATCCACCTTACTAACTAAAATATTAGATGGAGGGATTTTGATAGTGTTCTTGATGCAAAATGGGATTCGCATCCATGAGAAGTGTCTAATCCCATTTGGATATAGGACAATCAATAGGTGGAGTCACAAGGGTCAAAATCTCATCAACCAAAGCACGATCAAGAACTAAAGACATATTCATATCACTATTTATAGGAAACATCCAATAGTGAAGCATAAAGAGAGCTCCTCAACTAAGAGCTAGATGAAGGAGGATCAACTTCAATATTTCTAGTAGACTTGTACCATGAGCCTCTTTAAAAATTATAGGAATAATTGTAACCTCTCAATTCAACACTTATTTAGAAGTAGAACAAAAAATATGTGAACAAGAATATTTATTAATATGTAACAATTGAGTTAGAGGGGAATCAACAAGAATTATTAAGTGAGGTCTAGAAGATCTAGAAGTCTCATCAAATACAACACCGCATTTATTCATGATATAAATTAAATAAAATTTGACATCAAAAATACAAAGATAGCTTATAAAAATAAATATATTCATTACAACAACATTCAAATGTTGAATCCACTAGTGTAATAAAAACATACATTCATTGGAAGGGCTTATACTACTAAAATAGACAATAAAATATATTACTAATCTAATTTTAAAGAAATTATCAATATTTCATAGCAACCTATAGAACATAATTGCTTGTATAGATAATTATACCACTAATAGTTCAAACAATCATTATTCTTTCATATTTTTTAATGCTTTATTGAAACATATTTCATAAATACATAAAAACTTACAACAAGAACAAGAAAGAAGTTACTCGATACTTGTTAAGGCAAGCATGGTAGCAAGTAAAATCTATAATATTGGTGGTTATATTACTTATGAGGATTGATGAAGTTCTTTGATATCCTCTAGTGAATGTCACAAAAGCAGATTGGATGAGCACAATATCAATACTGAAAAGGACAAGTTCCTACCTCTAATAAATAAAGCAAGCAAAACTATTCAGAATGGCATTAATATTGATACGCAAATATATTAAATTCAATAATACAAGAGCGAACATGGAAAAGAAGGTGGAGGCTCTACTAGGGTTTTTCGCTCGCATGTTGTTACCGCTTGTTTGTTCTTCCATCGGCCGCCATACCGTTTGTGCCCTTCTGAGATCTACACACACTGTGCCATTCTTAGTAACTACTCCGCCTTGGGTGGGGGGCTTCATCCCTTTCAATGGCTGCCTCTCAGGCTGCTATTTCACTGGTTAGTGAAGTTGCAGCTGTGGAGAGCCATGGCACTAGTAAAACGACCCAGGAAGTTTATCCTGAAGGTAGTTCCTCAGTGTCGAACATAACCCTGCCCATGCAAGATGTTGATAAAGCTTACAACTAGCTTGAAAGTCACACCCTGGTAGGGTACTTTCTGGGGAGGATTCCCAGTGACTCGCTAATCCGGTAATGGATTCAACAAGTCTGGCAGCCATATGGCATAAAAGTTGATCATATTCAAAACCTTACTAAAGGTTTTTTTTCATTTTTAGTTTGTTGATCCACAACATGTCATTGCAGTTATGAGCAAAGGGCCTTGGTATATTAGAAATACCCTTTTAATTCTTTAGCCCTGGCATCATAATTTTATAGTTTTTATTGATGTTTCCCTACGTGTCCCCATTTGGGTGGAATTCCTAGGTCTCCCTTTGCCCCTTTGGCCATTCTTGCCACAACTTGTCACACCCATTGGCAATTTTGTGTGCATGGAGCCACATAAATTCTATGTTGTGCGGCCATACAAATGCATTTGCATTGAAATTGATCTATCAAAGGACCTTAAGGATTCTATTAATATTCAGGTTGGGGAGACCCATTTCCAACAATGGGTGGTTTATATCAATCTCCCCAATACCTGTTATCGGTGTCAGTCTACTACCCACAAGATAAAATATTGTCCTCTTATGGAGGGTCGATTCAAAAATTGGGCTTCAGTAGAGATACCTTCAAACACAAATAAATCTACCCCTCCCACTAATGGAGGGGAGGAATGGACTTCTGTCACCAGGAAGAACGACAAAGGAAATCGACCACAAACTTCTATGGGAGCTGGTAAAAAGGAGTCTCAACCGAGCTCTCAGTCAGGGGTTTCTCATGCAACCTCTATAGAAGGAACTTATGTTTCTCTTCCTGTAGGTACCTCTTATGGTAATAACAAAAAAATTTCCCCAATTATTCAAGCCTCCCAGTCGGCTAAGCCATCAACTATGCCAGAGTCCACTCCCTCAAGTGAATGCCAGGTTTCTCCACCTAATCTACCTAGTGAAGTTCCCTCACGAAACCCTCATCGCTCTCGTAGTCCAGTTAGGGAGACCTCAGGCATCCCTTTGGAGAAGCGATGATAGATATATTTTTTCGTGAAAACCATAATAGGTTTCTCACAAATACCTTTGAATCCTTAGAATATTTCGAGGACTCTAAGGTCCTCGAAGGAAATATGCTCCTCGATCATGTCTCATGAAGTGCATATCTTGGAATGTCAGGGGTTTGATAGATCCTGTGTGCAAGTACATAGTGCATCAGGGTCTAGATGACTTCAAGTTAAAAAATGGTAATATTGATATCCTTTGCCTTCAAGAAGTCAAAGTCACTAACTTTATGTTGTCAAGTACTTGCTCCTTTCTCTAGCCTCGAGGCCACACCTTTCATACTATGCATGACATAGGTAAAGGAGGGGTAGTAATTTATCTTTCAGAACCTTATCATTCTAAACTGATCTCTTGGGGTTGTGACCCTTCTAATCATGTTGTTTGGGTTGTGATGGAGATTGATGGCCATCTTCTTGGTGTGCTCAACATCTATGCTCCTAATGATGCCAATGATCATTGTGTGTTGTGGCGGTGGGCGACACTCTCTCTCCCCTTGTTGTTTTCTTTGGCTTCAATATGATCGAATTCCCACATGATAAAGTGGGTCTTCTTCCCATGAGGTGGGCCACAAGGGAAAGAGAAGCATGGCTTTTCATGAAAGAAAATTTGGGGCTCTCTAACCCCAATAGCTACTTTTTACCCTCTTCATTCCTAGCTAGTGCTTGGTTCACATGGTCTAACAATCAACAAGGTGAGAATCATGTTTTGAAAATATTGGATAGAGCCATGCTCTCATATTCTGATATTTTCTCCTTCGAGTGGCCCTCATCTTCTTCTCCCTTTATCTTTGTCCACCCTGAGCTCTGCTTGTTTGACCATTCCCCCATTTCCTTTTCCATCTTGGTTTCTTCTACTCCCCCTCCTCTTTCTCATTCATAATTTTACCTTAATACCTCCATTTTGCACCACCCCATGTTGAGGGCCTATGTTATCAAAATTTGGAACCTTATCCCTAGACCGAAAGGGGCCTCAGGATGGATTGAATGGTGGAATGTTGCTATCCAATGCACTACCCACTTCCTACGCTCGCTTGGGCGTAAGATTGCTAAGTTTCATCATCGCTCCAATGTTGCTCTTAAGCGGGAGTTGGAAGTGACCTCTTCTCAACTTTAGTCCAATCCTTTCAATGAGGAGCTTTAGAGGCACCTCGCTATGGTTAAACACCAACTTCTTATGGCAGAGCACTATGATGCCAAAGGAGCTCAAATCAAGGTGAGGTTGCACTGGCTCAAATTTGGAGATAGGGTTACCAAGGAGTTCTTTCAGTGCTTGCATCCTCGTAATCAATTTTTGGGTATTAAAGCCCTTAACATTAATGGAGAGCGTGTTTCTAATATTCCTAGTATTCTCTCTACTTTTGAAGAGCATTACCATTATGTATTTGCGGCTCAGGCCCGCTCCTCGCAACATGACCAGGCCCTTAAATCCTACCTTTTTGTGGTCCCAGAATGACTTTTTGAGTCTCAAAGAGTTGCCTGTGAAAAGGCCCTCTCTTTGAAGGATCTGGAGGAAGCTCTTTCTCATATGGCCAATGATAAATCCCCTGGTCTCGATGGCTTCCCTTGTGAATTCTACAAATCCCTTTGGGACACTATAGGGCCTGATCTTCTCAAAGTCTATCAAGAGGCCTTCTCTAAGGGTTCTTTGGGCCCTAGTATTAATCAAGGGATTATTAAATTTATCCCCAAGGCTGGTGATCCTGAAATCATCACCAATTGGAGACCTATTACTCTCCTTAATATCTCTTATAAGATCATTGCCAAAGCCCTAGCTTTACGCATCTGCCATCTCCTTCCTATTATCATGCACCTAGAGCAAACTAGCTTCATTCGAGGTAGGTACATCCTTGACAATATTATTGTTGTCTGGGAAGGTATGGAGTGGGCTCACAATTCTAACCAATAATCTGTGTTCATCAAAATCGACTTTGAGAAATCTTATGACAGGATTGATTGGTCCTTCATTCTAGCCATGCTTAAAGCTCTTGGTTTTGGGCCCTACTTCATTAGTTCTGTGGAAATATTATTTGCTGAGGCTTCGACTATTTTATCCATTAACAGACACAAGTCCTTAGCCATTGGTCTCTTTCGATCCATTAGACAAGGTTACCCATTAGCTCCTTCCCTTTATGTCCTTGTTGCTGAAGGGTTTGGCTATTTACTAGCTCACCACACTGCTCAGGGTTCTATTCGAGGAATTTCTCTCCCCAGAGGTGAGACTCAGTTGATCAATGGTCATTTTGTTGATGACTCTTTCCTCACTCTTATTGAGGAAGAAGGTGTCATTCAACAAGTGCTTGCTTTCCTGGACACTTTTTGTTTAGCTTCTGGATCCTCCATTCAATGGAGAAAGACCCAATGTTATAGGCAGTCTCTCGACCCAATGCCCCACTGGCTTAATCAATATCAATGGAAGATCATCCAAGAGGGGGAAATTTTTTCATTTTTTAGGTATTCCTTTTGCCTTTAATGGGTCATTTCCAGAGTTATGGAAGTATGTTGTTAACAAGGTGGAACATAAACTTACCTACTGGTCCACCAAGAAACTCTCCCTTGCTGGTAAATTTCAAATTTGCACTAAAGTCCTTGTGGCCACCCATGTTTATTATTCTTCCTGTTGGGTCCCATCCAAAAATTGCTATAAGAAGCTTGATAAGCTTCTATGAGACTTCTTATGGTCCTCTTCCAATAATGCTTCAGGATTCCACCGTGTTGCCTGGGAGTATTGTTGTCTTCCCAGAAGCCATGGTGGACTTGGCATTCTCAATACCCAACGTCAAGGTTGGGCCCTTTGTGTTAAGTGGGTCATCAGAGCCCTCATGGGTAATGAGGCCTAGAATATTCTCATCCGACACTATATTAGTGAAGGTTCCCCTTTTGGGTGTAAGAGTTGGAAGGGCATGGGGTTCCCTTCCCTCCTTGTTGCCCCTGTGTCTATCAAAGTGTCAGGATCCTTCGTCATTAGGAGCATTTGGAAAGCCTGGGAGAGTGTTAAGCCTTGGCTTAGATGGAATGGCCAGAGCTTTTGGCATGGCCTCTCCATCAACCAAATGAATGTTTGGTGGTCACCTATTATCACCTACCAGGGTTCCCCGCTTGCATAGGTTCCCTGGGTTCATGCACTGAGATTCTTTTGCAAAGGTGTGTGATGCATCACTGATTTCTTTTCTCATCCTACTAGGGATTGGCTCCCTTGGGATGATTTTAGAGCTAAATTTGGGCTTAATCACTCTAACAAGGATACCTTTGAGGTTGTCAAGGTTGCTCTCCTTGACTCCATGTTACACAAGATTTTTGTGCTTTCACAACGACCTTGGTGGAAGGACTGGAAGTGGTATCCGGACACTCCATTACGAAATTATAAGGCCCGATTGGGGTATGGATGGCTCTCTCCTTGCCTCCCCATGATTGATAAGCTCAATCAATGGTGGAAGGTCTCCTCCCCTCGACCTGTTTGGTTGCGCAGGTTCCAGACCGCTTGGGCTCCTTTCTTGGAGCCCAAAATTTCTTGTTTTGCATGGAGTCTTTTGCACCAAGGGCTTCCTGTTGGGGAGCGTCTGCAACATTTAGGCATCCCCAACCCTTCTTGCCCTTTCTATCTTCAATCTGAAGACTTTGTCCATATTTTTTGGGTTTGTGCTCGTGCTCATTCCCTTTGGGAGTGGTTTTTTTCCTTTTTAGACCCTATTCCTTTGCCATGTTTGAGTGGAAGCATATCATTTTGGGAGACCCCCTACCATTACCAGCTATTTTTTTGAAGTGTGGCACTTGTTTCGTATGGCGACCATGTTCAGTATATGGAGAGCTAGAAATGACTGTATCTTTGGTAAGTGTTCTTCCTCTTTGCACATCTCTGCTTTTGAGAAGTCTAATATTATTTCATCTGTGTATTTTTAGATTATAGTTTAGGCCAATAAGGTGGCCATGGAGCTCACTCATCTTCAAGAGCTTATTGAACAGTGGGGGAACGCACCATGCTCAGTAATTCAGGATACTCCTCGTAGCAGGTCCAGGTCCAGACAATAGTGTCGCTCACTCCCAAACTGCACTCCTATCCCAGCTCAAGGTGCTTACAGAGATGGTCATGGCTACATGACTATTCCTCTCTCCCCCAACTCCTCGACTTGATGCTTGGGACAACTTAAGAGTTTATGGTTGGGTTTATGTTCTCGACACTTCTGGACAAGGGAGGGACTCATTGTCAAAGTCTCTGGGTGGGAATCAGGGGTGGCTAAGCCTCATCATTTTGTAATCAGTTTATTTTGTTGTCCATCAGTTCTGTAAACTATAAATTGTTCGCTTGGGTTCTCGCTCTATTTTTATGGGGATGGTTTTTTTGGCTGATGGTGTTAGCCACGTGGCGTGTTTATCCACCTCTTTTTTTGTTTGTAAAAATGTATTTTGTTAATTCTTTAATATAATGCTTTTTTACATAAAAAAAAATAATACAAGAGCTAAATGATAAATAACTATACATTGTAAGATGTTTTTTTATTGTCATTATGAATGATAGATGGACTAAACATTGTATGGAATCCAATCAAAAAAATTTAGATAATTTTTTTTATTAAGTGGAAGAAGAGGTTTTGAAAGGGACCTTAAACCTTTTACATATTTATAAATAGGAAATTAAACCAAATACTTGTCATGGGCCAAACAAACCAAGGTCACCAAAGACCCACAAAGGATAGAAACAAGCAACAAAAAAAGAGGGTCAACCCTGATGGCTTTTGAACCCTTAATGTTAATATAAAAACTCACAAGATAAATTCCACATGATCAAATATAAGATAGCCATAATATAGTAATATCAAGATAATGGTGTAAGTAGAATAATATGATATAATTAATATGCAAATCAAGGCTTATAATATATCAAATAACAGTGTCTGCCTTTGTAGCACAAGTGGATAAGGTGAGCTTGGCCCTGTTGAGCGTGAGGTCTATGGTTTGAACCTCTACGATGCGAAGGGGGACACAAAAACTCTCTTGTGTCTTCCCTCTAGATAGTGATATACCCGAATAGGATGGCATTATTGGCCACCTAAGAGTGGCTCTCGATGTTTCTTTCTAAACCTAAAATTTGTATCCCTTCATCTCTATACTCTCATCAAAGATATCTTCAAGGACCACAACCTGATTCACTTCCTGTAGAAGTTTAGTGGCACATGGATTTGTCCATGGAATTTGCTCGAATGTGAGATGATAGCCATGTCACCATTTGTTGCCTAAGTTTCACTATCACTATTGAGCTCCTGGAAGAAATTATTGGTCTACCCAATGACAGAGAAATCATCCATAGAGAGAAACACTCTCTATAGAGTGAGTTGTCTCTTTTCAAGGATAAAGAGGAGAAATTAGGTAGGGATAAAGGGGGGATCCTTAGAAATACTTTCCTCAAATTCTAGGACATCATTATAGTAGTATTTTTGTAGCACTTCATAATGGATGGTCATGTTGCCATACTAAGGAGTTTTCATTTGGCATTTCTCAACCACCTAAGAGGGAAAAATACTATAAACATCTTGCAGTAACTCTACAGATCGAACGTTTGATATTGAATGTCAATAAGGGATTTTCTTCTTTTTCCCTTTATCAAGGGCTCCATATGGTCATCTACATACATGTGTTAGAGAGAAACCAGGAGAGTAGTGGTAGTGGTTGTTGCCCCCATGGATGACAATGATGGTGAAGGTTCGTCATCCCCTATAACCAATCGTGTGCTTGACTACGAAGTGAATGTGGAAGGGACCCTTAGCTCTCTAAAGTTTGAGCCTCATTGTGATTCCACTAGAAGCAAGTTTTCTAGCAATAAACACAATGCACATATCATCATTGATAACCAAGAGTAATCAGATGATTCCATGTCTTTCCAAGTCAATCCAAAGAGTACCTCAATTTTCAAGAGAGGCCACCCCATGGAATGCACTTGTAAGAAACCTCCTATTTTATCTTATTGCATGTCATGTTGGCCATCCCTTTCTAATAAAGACTACCTCCAAGACCTCCACGACATCATGAAAACCCTATCAAGGGCTACCAATATGACCTCTTCTTTGTTGTCTCAAGCGAATACTCTCTTGGAGGAATATAAGTACTAGTATAAAAATTTTGGATGAATTTTTGAGTCTGGTGGGTGATGATGGATGAACTAACACAAAACTTGACGGTGGTAATTCGAGCAAGTAACTTTACAATTCAACCTATGATTTTTTTGTTTTTTTCCAAGGAGTATGTGGTTTTTACTTTAGTTGTTTCCCTCCTCGTCTGCCCCTACGAGGGCTTCCTCCTTAGCCCCTACATGAGCCTCTCTATTGGTTATGTGGTTTCTCTCAATGGCCCATAGAGGGTCTTTTGTTTTTAATATAGTTTGTTTGGGAGATCATCTCCTAACTTTCATATTTTTGTAAAAGGTTATGGGATCCTTTCAAAACCCCTTTTACCAATAAAAAAAATATATCAAATAACATTCATTAATAAGTAGCAATATGAATGTTAAATAGCTTGAATCATACACAAAAAAAGCATGTAACATAACTTACAATATTAATTGCTCAAATGTATGCAATCTTTATTACTTCTCTTTCTTTTATAGATATAGCACTTGACTCTCTACACTTGATAATTGCATGTTATGAATTACTTAATATTTGATGATGCTCCTCCATGGAGTAATATATAGCCATAGTAGAATGACTCTTTGTCTATTTGACTATTCCTTTCCATATGCCAAGTCTCATGACTCTTGGATTCTCTACTTGACACTTGCATACACATGACTCTATCTTGTATGAACACCTAGACATAACTCTTCACTTAGCACTCTCTAATCTAAAGACACTTGTGCACACTTACATATAAGACACTTGTACACATAGACTCACATTACACTTGCACACTTACTCACATGACACTTGTGCATTTCCTACACATACACACTTACATAATACTTGTGCATTTCTTGCATATTACAATATTACATAAAATATTACTCACATTCTAAACTAAGACTCACTCCTAATCTAATATTTACAAGATGTACCATGGGTGTACATTAGCATGTATCAATAATGTAATATTCTCTAACACCCCATTGTGTTACATTATTTGGTTATTGAAGACTTTAGTCTTCAATCATGATCTTCATCTTCAAGTGATCTTGAACTGGTTCTTGTTTTGTTCATTTTTTGCTTTCTTTTGAATTTTTCTAACCTGCTTCTTCTACTTCTTCAGTCTACTTTTTCTAAATTGTTCTTAGCATATTGTCTTCCTGTATCCTAATCAAATGAAAGGTTAGTATCTTTCAAACTCTATGAGAAAAATTCATCTTCATTGATTATCAATTTTGCTAAAAGGGCTTTGAATTCATTTTCTTCAGTAGTTTCTTCTAACTCTTGAATTTCATGAATTTCTTGAGCTAGATGTCCTTTTTTATTTCCCTCTCTATATTGTAGTTGAGGTTGACTAACTCATAAAATGAAGTATCTTTTCTTAGAACACACAAATATGTAACTAGAAACTTATAAGTTTTTGGAAGTGCTCTCAATGTTACTTGAACAAGAAATTTATCTTCCACTTTTTCTCCTAAAGTTAATAGTTTTGCTTTTATATTTGCTATATTTCTAAGAAATAATTCAATACTTTCACCACTATTAACCTTTAAAGAATATAACTGATATTGAATATTGAAAATAGTAGCTTTGTTTTTTCCTTCAAATATTTTTCCTAGAGTATTCCAAGCTTTTGTAGAAGTTTTTGTTGTACTTATATAAGGTTGTATTTCATCAGTAATTACAAAAGTTATTATCATAAGTGCATTGGCTTCACTATATTCATATATTTGAATTTTTCTAGTATCTTCAATCGGTTTAGTAGTTGCTCCACTAACTATGTCCCATTTTTTTTCAACTATTAAAATTGATTTCACTTTTTTTTTTCCATGAAGCATAATTTGGTCCTTTCAAAAGTTGAGATTCAAAAAGAAAAAACTTGTTGTTCGACATAGTAGTACTCATATGACCTTTGATGTAGACTACCTTATAACTTCCTAGGTTTAAATAATGTAAAGTCTCTAAATTAAAAAACTTATATCTCCAAAAAACTAGAAATAAGAATTTTACAAATTTAATTTTTCTTAAGTTTGAAGTTGAATTCCTTTTGACTCCCAAATAATTAATTTGCAAGAATTCAATAATATTTTATTTCAAAAAACTAATAAATCAAATCAATTTCAAATTTATCTAACAAAAAAAAAACTATTAAATTCAATATTAATATACCATAATCCTACTTATCCCTCCATTAAATAAATAACTAATAACAAACTTATTACCATTAATTATTTATTTTTAAAAACTTATCACTCAACTTAATAAAAAAAAATTAATCTTATAACCGTAAAAATTAAATTAAACCTTATAACTTATCACTCTACAAATTAAATTTTGAAAACCTAATTTCAAATTTACCTCTAACTCCGTTCATGCCTTTTCTCCTTACACTGTTGTACTGTCTTGAATGCTTCATAAGTAACCTAGGTGAACTTATTTATTTAGCATACTTTTATGCAATATGGTTCCAAAATGCTCTACCTTTGGACAATAGAATTTTGACCAATCACTTTTGTATCCAATGTTTGCTCTACTTACATGGTAGGGAAATAAACGTCTCACAGATATTATACTGGTGATAGATATTTATTACTTTCTCTCTTGTAATCTATGTTACATTTTACTACAATGTTCAATGCATAGTAATTGATTACTATTATTTCTAGACGTTAAACATTTGCTCTTACTCACTTGCTATTGTTCCTCCTTTGCAGGTGCTAACATTTGGTCTTACTTGTTGCCTAAGCTATTGGTATTCCAAATTAGTGTTATGTTTTATGCTCTACTACTTTTTATTCTAATGTGTCATAGGTTCAAGCTCTAAACTATGAAATATAGCTAGTGTTGGTGCTTCTCACTTGCACCTTGCTAAATAGATTATTTCCTTGTGCTCTTAATATTTTCTTATCTAAAATTCTTCATCTTGTTACCTCCATTTGCATACGATAACCTATATTATTATTTTAATATGTAGGTCTTCATGTTAGCTTGTGTTGGCCTCTTTCTTATCTTGTTCTTAGTGTAAACTTAACTTCTACCTTAATATCTCAGCCTTTGTGCTCTGTAACTTGATATATGTCTACCCTATGTTTCTGCCTCTATGGTATGATCTTTGCCTACCTTTGTGCTTTGTCCTCTATGTTAATGTAGTTCGATCTCTACTTGCCATTGTGCTTTGACCTCTATGCTAACATAGTTTGATATTTTCCTATCACTATGCTTCAACCTCTGTACTAACATAGTTCAATCTCTGCTTGCACTTATCTTGTCCTATGACTTCATGTTGTTCCAATGGATCTTTTCTCTTTAAATAATGGTGCTTTGCTACCTCATATGATGGTGTTATGCTACCTTATATGGTGGCACTATGTTGTATTTAATAATGAGTCTATGCTACCTTATATGTTTGTGCTATGTTGTCTTGGATAATGACACTATGCTACCTTATATGGCTTATTTTCAATTCAATATGAAGCCTCTACATTCCTTCTACAATTCAACCTCTTTCCAATGACCTCTCTTTCCATTTTATAAAGGCCTCTTTTCTTATCCTATAAGGGCCTTTCTTTACACGAACTTTTTTATTTGAAGGGTCTCTTCACTATTTGAATCTTCTTAATGTGCAACCTCTTATCAATAATCCAATACTTGAAGCAATATAAAGTAAGCTAGGTGCTTCCTTTTCCTTCTTCAAAAATAGAATTCTCTATTTTTGTTCTGCTCTTAGGAAGTTCTGAATGCTTCTCAATTTGTTTCTATATTTTCTTCTTAGGAAGATTTGAATGCTTCTCAATCTAATGCTTTTCTTCTTAGGAAGCTTTGAATGCTTCTTAATCCACTGCTTTTCTTCTTAGAAAGCTTTTAATGCTTCTCAATCCGTTGTTATATTTCCTTTATAAATATTCTCTGCTCACTAGAAGATAAAAATCTTCTCTATCCTTTATAGGAATATTCTTGTACTTCTATAGATTTATCTTTATCTCTTAATATCAATCACTTAATAATGTTCAGGGTGACTTTGAATGTCTTTGAATCCTCTATCAATTTCAGGGTTGGCTATGGCCCTAAATGATCAAATATATCAAATTTAATTCATTTCCAATATAGATATGTGTCCTTGTCTTCACTATTTGATATTTAATCATGGAATGACTCTATGGCTAAGTCTTATTTTTCACTAGTTATTCCTACAACCGTGTAAAAATTCTAGTCTTTCTACTTACTTTGATCTTACAATAGAGTCCAGGTCTAATTCCCTTTAAAGTAGACAAACTCTAAATCAATTTTATCAAACTAGAAAATTTTGATTTTATATGCAGTTAAATAAATTTAACCTATGCAAGAAACTACTCATAATAGCTATGATACCATTTATGGCTTTTGAAACCTTAATATTAATATAAAACTCACAGGATAAATTCCATAAGATGAAATATAAGATAGCCACAATATAATAAGATCAAGATAATGATGTAAGTAGAATAATATGAGACAATTAATATGTAAATCAAGGCTTATAATATATCAAATAATATTCATTAATAAGAAACAATATGAATGTTCAATATCCTGAATCATACATGAACAAAGCATGTACAATAACTTATAATATTCATTATTCAAATGTATGCAATATTTATTTCTTCTCTCTCTCTCTTACAGATATAGCACTTGACTCTCTACACTTGATAATTGTATGTTTTGAATTACTTGATATTTGATGATGCTCCTCAATAGAGTAATATATAGCCATAGTAGAATGACTCTTTGTCTACTTGATTATTCCTTTCCATATGCTAAGTCTCATGACTCTTGGCTTCTATACTTGACACCTGCATACGCATGACTCTATAATGTATGTATACCTATACATGACTCTTCACTTAGCACTCTCTAATATAAAGGCACTTGTGTACATAGACTCATATTACACTTGCACACTTACTCACATGACACTTGTGCATTTCCTACACATACACACTTATGCAATACTTGTGCATTTCTTGCATATTACAACATTACATAAAATATTACTCACACTCTAAACTAAGACTCACTCCTAATCTAATATTTACAAGATGTACCATGAAGGTACCATGGGGGTACATTAGCATGTACCAAATAATGTAATATTCTTCAAAAAATCAATTTGAATAGACCATCCAAAAAGGAGTAGAGAGGTCAAATAATAGAGAGCGGTTCTTAATCCTAAGATATGTCTTCCTCCTCCATGAAGACCACCTCCATATCTAGGGTATTCTGATCATGTTCATGTTTTAACATCCAAGAGATCTCATTCACATAAAAAATAAATATTTTAATAGATCTCTAGAGGGACTTTATAAGAGTATTAACTGTCTTTAAAACCTTTCTCAGAGTCTTTGAGAGTTCCTAAACCTTCAGAGGACTTACACTTTTCTAGACAATTTTGACAATTGGGAAATAAAACTTTAATGAGTGTTTCATGCAACTATTTGATTTGAACGATGATTTCTTTTCAAAATGCATGCTGATATACATCATATTTTGCTTACATGCCATTAAAAACCCTAAACCTCATTAGTAGTATTCATTTACACTTTAAGTGACAAATGCATTAGTTATTGATTTGCTCATGAATTTGATTTATAATTGTTAGAATTCACACCTATTTTTAGAAATTAATAGAATCAATCCATCCTCTCAAATCCTATATAGAAAGTATAAAAGGATAAAATAAAGGAAAATATATATAGAAATTTGTGGGAACCATAGGCACTATAAATAATCAGTGTATTATCCATGAATAATAATCACAACACTCTAATACAATGGATGGAGTGGTGGGGGTATTTATACCAATACCAAAACCTCCATACATAAATAAGTTTATTGTAAGCAGATATAACAAGTTTAATTACAAGTTATAAGGTGGGTTTAACCATAACAGGTTAATCATAGCCTGTAGAGCTTACATAATAAAATATAAGTGTACAATGATTTCTTCTAGGCCTATAAAACATTACATCATACAATGTCAACTTTGGTTCTAAGCCAAACCACACTTTCAACACCCCTTAATAATATAAACTAAGGGGTAAAGGAGAGAATACATTAGTGACAATAATATATTCCCCTTCAATGGATGCTCTAATGAGACTCTATAGTTGAGACAAATCCTTTTAAGTCCCTGTCATCATATAGAATACATTGACCCAACTTGAGAAACTCAACTTTAAACATTTCCAATTTCAATAAGCAATTATTGGTTGGATGTTGTTCCTTCTTATAGTATCTATAAATGGTCTTCGAATTACTTAAATACTTAGCCTAGCCCTAGGGCCCCTAGGACTTAGCCTCCTTAGACTTGGATTCCTTTTCATGAGCATGCATTTATTAAGTACCACAATCATTCCTCATTGCTACCTAAAAATAAAGTAGGAGAGAGAAATTTTGATCAAGAGTAAGTGATTTTGTGATTCCAATAATATAGGAATCATATAAACCATGAGGTTCATCATCTAAAACAAAGAAGAGAGATTGGAAAGGATAATATTTACACATTATAGATAATATTTGTTTTTTCTTCCAAAAGATTCAATACCTACTCTTAATACCTTAAATATCATAACATATCCTTAATGTTATAAAACTCAACCAATTTGAGATATGAAAGCTCTAATTCCAAGAAACTTACTTTATTTGTAGCAATTTTTCTAAATTATGCATACAATTTTGACCATACCTTATTAGGTTTGTGTCTTCTTTGATATAAACAATCAATTTTGGTTCAATAATCAAGGAGAATATGTTAAGAGCTTATTTCTTATGCTGGTAATATTCTTCATCAAGTGCTACTACTTCACATTCTTAAAATATGTACCATAAGTTCTTACTATGTAATAAGTCAAGCATTTGAGTTGACCAAATCTTATAATTTTACCCATTGAGATAAGTAAGAAGGACATGACCCATAACACTATAACAGGTCCTTGAACTTATGCCACCAATGTGTAGGGCTTGAAAAATCATGTGATTTGAAAAATAAACGAGCTCAAAAAGCTTCCATTTGTAAAAGTTACAATCTTTTCAAGGCTTTCCCTAATGGACCTCAAAAATAAAAAAATTAAAGCCCCAAACCTTAGAGAAGTAGAAACCAATCGCTCATTACCGCTTGGTATTTCATGATTCATTGGTATCCTCAACTAATATTTTGACACCTTAATTTTCTTAAACTCCTACAACTATGACAAGTGCTTATTTCTCATTATTTATATGGGTATGTGTTGGTGAAAAGTTTGTCACATAGTAGTGCCACGTCGATCACCATATTATACAAAAATTTATTACATCTTTATTTATTTGGAAGTTACAAAAAGGGCTTGAATCTAGGTCTCCCATGTGTTGGACGTCATGCACTAGCCAAGGTTCCCACCTTGTTATGAATAAAACAACTTAATCTAACAAAATAAACCTTCATTACAATATTAAGACAAAAACAAACGTAAGTAGTGGAAAAAACATACCTTCTTGTGATTCAACCTTGGATCATTAGAGCCATAAATATCTTAGCTGAGGTAGGATAGCCAATTGAGCTAAGCACCTTGTTGGTCCAATCAACTTGTTGTCTTCATGAAGAATTCCATCTATGCCAACAAAATCACTTTTTAGTAATAAAAAGTGTGGTTTGAACCTTGAACCACTTACAACAAATATCTATGCCTCTAATAAATTGTCCAACCAGCCAAAGAACTATTCCAATATGGAACAATTTATCCTTCTATTAGACTCTATTACATTATGTGGAGTTAAGTAATAATTTTATGCTTGTAATTATCAAGAGATTAATAAATATTTCTCCCATATGAAAATTGAAGAGCCACAACTGAAGGTGAAACACCAAGAGCTATAAATATCAAAGAGTCTCTTAGAATTAAAGAGGTATATTGATGCATTAAATATGCATCTTGTATTAAAGAAGAAATTGATGATTATTGGTGAAATAAAGCATATTTGTATGACTAAGATATTGAATAAACTATTGGTGTGTTAAAATATTATTTGCCTTGTTTAAATATTTACATTGTTTAATATTGTTTATAGTCCCTTAAAATCAACATGTGGTATCAAAGCATACGAAGATCTTATGTGAGATTGGAGAGTCTATTTACATGAAAGGGAGACTCATCACCATCTAATAATATGCCCTTGAAATTTAATATATATATTTTTCTACTTAGAGAGAAGATTCTACTGGTCCAACGTGAGATGTCCATAAAAACTTTTGATGCATTTTTTATAGGTCTAAAAGAAATGGTTTAAATTTCTTCTAAGTCTACCTCAATAGTGAATAATTGCATGAAATCTAAGTATAGAGAAGAATGGTGTGAAGCCTAGAATTTTTTTTGACTAAGAAATAAACTTACGAGCATTACTAAACTATTAAAGGATTTTTTACATAACTAAAAATATTATGTACATATCTCAGAGATATTTTTTGAAGTGCCTAGAGATGTTCTTGAGTGTTTGATATATTTTTTGAAACATTTTGAATATTTAGGTTTCTAAGGACATTTTATTTCAAATGCATTTTTAAAATTGAATAATATGCTAGAAAACTAATTTGGGTGCAACATGATCTAACGTATGAACATGTTTGTGCTAAGTTAATTGAGTGTGTAGAAGGAAGTTATATTGAAGCTTGACATGTGGTTGCTTCTACGTGGAAGGAAGTCGAACCGATACCAGAGTATAAAACTCCTACAAGGTACATATTTAAAATTATCATTTTAATTCACAAATTAGGTAGAGGTAATCTTGGTCTTTGGAAGGGAGTTAATGTTTTTACTTAATGGATCATAAATTTGATTCGTAAGAAGTCATTTTTAAAGAAAAAATGATGCCTTAATTTTGTTAAGGAGAATTTTATCATTTCATATAAAAGGGTGAATAATAATAAAATATTGCAGAAGTTGAATTTGGGAGTTAAAAGGGTATATTTAGGAACATATAAAGTGCATTCTTTTTTAAGTAGGTAATTTTTTTAAAGTAAAAAGTGGAATTCGAAGGGGGATAAATTGAAAGAAATTTTGATTGTTTTTTTTAATTAGAGTCATTTTGTTGGTAGTGATTATTTTTGCAAGGAGTGTAATATTTTTTTTGTAAAAATGTGAACTTTTGACAATGACTAACACCTTAATTTGTTGTCAAATTAATTTTAAACAAAAAATAATATTGTACATAAACTTCAAACATGTGCTTTGCATAATTATAGTGTTTGGTATAAACGATGTCTCTGACTTGCATTTAGAGGTAATATTGTTGTGTTAAGTTATTGTATCTAACACCTAATATAGCTGCCATAATGGCATTTGGGCATTAACCCTATAAATCATTGGGAAGGATAAAATTTTGTAACATTTTATTTCACTTCATCATTTACCCCATTCGTTACTATCATTAGATGTAAGAAAATCCAAGTATATAGGGAAGTTACTTATGTGTATGAGGATTTCTCTTTAAGCAAGTTTCATTGATAAAATGAATCCTTTTTAGTATTAACTTGGTGTCACTTGTTGATCTATCTACCTGAAGGTATCTCTCACACATGACCACTTATCAAGAGGACTAACTTCTTCCATTTACCAACAAGTATATGAGAAGGGTGGGTATATTGAAAGGATTGGTATATTGAAAAGAGGACCATTAGAGATATAATGAACTTTTGCCATGGCTACCTCAAAAGTATTGCTTAAAAAATCTTAGTTTCTAAAGGGTCTAAAATTTGCACCATGGAAAACAAATATGAGAACAATACTTGTGGTCAAAAAATCTAGGATATTGTTATTGGAGAGGAAACATGTCTTGAAGAAGTTGTAACTAAAAAAAATGTGATTAAGGAGATGCATAGGCACTTATGCTCATCACATTTGGATAGGTTGATAAAATACAACTATATGTAAGTGAGGTATATACATAAAAATATGCATGGGATAAATATTGCACTATTTTTTAAGGGATAAATGAAGCCACTATCCTTCATCTACATTCACAACTACATACATTAAGGGTCCAAGATGATGAGAATGTTGAACAATTTCTTCAACGAATTGTGGATTTGAAATCAAAGTTGAACACCATGGGATAAAATGTTGAAGATAAGCTCTTGGTTTTAGTTATGCTCAGAGCTCTTCCTAAATTATTCAAGACATTGGTGACATCTCTCCAAGTTTCAAATAGAAGCATACAATTTTAGGGGTTGATAAATACTTCAAAAATATGAAGTGGAAAATTATTTGAGAGATGATTTAACCACTAATGTCCTTATTTCAATTGAAAACATCTCAAAAAGGTTCAAAGGATCCTTCTACCCCATATTTATCACAAAATAAGCCTCAAAGGAGAAGATGGTATTGTCATTTTATCATAAATAAGGACATAGTACAATATTATATAAATATATTTCATTGGATCGAAGGAATAAATTTTGAAGACCTCCTCAAGGGAATAAAAATTCACAATATCAATATGGGTAACAAGGACAAGGGCAATATCAAAGAGGGAAATCACAACAAAGTCCACAACATCAAGGGTATATTGCATAGGGTGAGATTGTGAATAATAATGTGAAACAACATACAAGGTTATCATGGCCAAAGAAATAAAGATGATGGTAAACAAGACAAGATAAAAGGAGAAATAAAAAGGTGTGTCATCAAAAGATAGTGAAAATGACAAGTTTTTAAAACTAATATTTTTGAATAGGCAATACTCAAAAAGGTTGAATAAGGATACTTTTAGAATGGTGTGACAATATTTATTGGTGTTGTAAGAAGAATGTGTATGGTACTATTTATCCTTTACATAGTTGGAGTGAAATGTCAAAACCAAATTGAGATAATTGAGAATTTGAAGGACAACCCCAAGATTAAATATGTGTGTTATGATAAAAGTGGTCTTATTTAGAGGACTGATATTAGTTGTTATATATATTATTTGAGACCCATGATGGTAGATTATTGTTGTGATACAGGTGATCCGGAGCCTACACTAGCTAATATGTGTTGTGATACAAGGGATATTGCATAGAGGACATATATTTCTTGTGGTACTAGTGACTGGAATATTGAAGATAGTGTTTGTGTAGAAGGTGATTGTGATGTCCATGATAAAGTACATATTATCACAGATGATAGTGACAATGATAGTTAAATTTGTGTTGAAGGATGTGATAAATTTAGAATATGGTATTTGAATATTGGTGATTATGATAAAAATAAAAATGGTGATGAAGAATTCAAGTATTTTGAAAAGCATACCAAAGGAATAGGTTCAAAATTTTTTAGAAGAATGTGATATGATGGTACAAGTTTAAGAACATATGGGCAAAGTGTGAAGATCCCATAGTACCAGGTATAAGGTAAAAGAATGAAGACCTTAGTTATGATGGATTTATAGGTCAAGCAGGTGGTAGTGAGACCAAATTTATGAAGAGGGAATCTTTTGCAAAATATGAAAATACAAATAAAGTATAAAGCAATGCCACTTTGTGACAGGTGGTAATAAAAGTAAATTTATGAAAGAATCATATGTAGATATTCCTAATGTGGGTTTTAGCAGTCATTGTGAAAGAGGTGGACATGTGATAACTAAGTGTTGGAACCTAAATTCTTGTAAAATATGTGGATGAATTAATCACTATAGAAGAAAGTGTTGGCACAAAAATAAGGTGACCAACAAAATACAAATGAATTATGGATGGATGAATTTGTATGGTTGGGATAAGATAAAATATATGTTGAATGGTTTCTATAGAAAAATACCAAGTTTGATGTTTGAATAATATCATAGTTTGTTGAATAAAAATAATGTGAGTTTTCCCATATAGAAATGCATTGGAAAACTTGAGAAAAGTGATTTTAGTATCAGAAGAAGATGACTAGATAAATGCTTAGAATACCTATAGATAAAATATTATATGGATAATTTTGAAGATGTGGAATATTCCAAGGGTATATTCTAGTGGTAATTTCCTAGAGGTGATGAACCAAAATCTGATCTTGTTGTTAACCTAGAGGTAATGATGACCTAAAGGTAACCCACAGGTAATAATGACCCAAAGGTGACCTAGAGGTAGATGACCCAAAGGTAATTATGATCCTAATGCAGAGACTTAGAGGTAGTGATCTAAAGGTAAACCTAGAGATAGATCTAAGAGGTGGACCAAGTGGAGATTACATAGTTCTTGCTAAGCCAAAGCTAGAAGAGTCATAGCCAACAAAGAAAGAGCTAGATAGCTAATAATAAAGTAGATCCAAATCCAAATCTAGAGCCAAAGATAAATCTAGAGCTAGAGCCAAAGAATAGTTTTAATGTACCACTCCTAAATGCATGGGGGTAATCATGTTTAAACCAAATAATGTAATACAACGGGATGTTAGACTTTATTACATTATTTGGAATTAAGTAATAATTTGATATTTGTAAATTTTGAAAGATTAGTAAATATTTATTCCATATGAAAATTGAAGAGCCACATCTCCTGTGATAATGAGAGGGGATGAAAAGACAATTGAAGGTGAAAAGCCAAGAGTATCTTAAAATTGAAGAGATATATTGATGCATTAAATATGCATCCTGTATGAAAGGAGGGATTGGTGAATTTTGGTAAAATAGAATAAATTTGTATTACTAAAATATTGAATGAAATATTTGTGTGTTAAAATGTTGTTTGTATTGTTTATATGTTTTCATTGTTTAATATTTTTTATACTCCCCTGAACTCAACACCTTCGATCTTCTTTGAACTACATATTGTCTAAAAAAGAAAAAACAATGAGACTATGACTCAAACCTTGTAACTCTCTAAATACATATTGAATTTCCTTCTACCAGTTATCTTAGCAACAATTTGACATTGTCCATGAAGTGTTCAATACTTATGAAGAAATCCACAAGTACATGATTTGATTCCAAGTGTATATACTGGTGGAGTGCATGTGAAAATGAGAGTGTTCACCAAAATCAAGGTAGGAGATTCAAATTTAAAATTCAAAAAATATCCTCTCTTTTTCTTTTTCTAAGGATTTCATAGTGATTCTATAGAGGTCTAGGAAAAACATTATTGACTAACAAAATATTTTTTAGATAGAAGATTGGAGATACCTCGATAATAACAAAGTAGATACAAAATATTCAAATTTTTTAAAATATGAATGACGAACTATGGAAAAATTCTCTTCTCTACTTATATAAAAAATGCTTATTGTTGTCATCTAGATATTTCAGCGTATCAAGTTGAAGTTCCAACATGCTTGGGACACCTGTGCCTCATGTAGAGCAACATAAAAATAAAGTGTTGTGAGTGAATAGATTGCTTGTAGGGAAAAATTTAGGGTTTTTAACCAAGGATGACTCCTTGTGGGATTTTATTTTTGTGCACTTTAATGCCTCATGCTCCTTGTGGGATTTTATTATTGTGCACTTTAATGCCTCATGAGCTTAGGCCTAATTTTATTAAGGGCTACAAGGAAAATAAATTGCAATGAAAGCAAAAGGTAGGAAACATAAAGAAAAGGAAAGTAAAATTGTAGGAAATTAAACCTAACCTATAGGGGAAATGTGCCAAGATCAGGGTTTCCCTCCCAACTGCATGGACAAATAGAAATTCACATATTCACCATATTTTAATAGCTAGAGTTGAACACACTACATTATGCATAGACCAAAATTGAAACACACTCAAATAAGTAGGATAGAACAAAATTAGTCATAGATTCCATTCATGTGCTAAAATAATTACAAGGCATGCGACCTGAAGAGGCTCAATGCCCCTTAGAAAGTGATTCAATGTTTAATCCCTATTCATACAATTAAGAAGGGGTGAAATAAATAGTTCATAATACCATATATAAGGCATGAGTGGATAGCTCGCAATGACTTTACAATAAAATTATAGGAGTAATTATAGGTTGAGGGTGAGGGCTCTTTCCCTTAATTTTTTTACAAATAAGGCTTGTGTATTCTTGTTTGATCTATAATCAAAATTCTTCTGCAACCATAATTTAACAACTTTGAAGTATATAGATCTAGGGACATCATTACTAGATGTTTTTGGGCCCTCAAACAACAAAATATTTTTGCCATATTTTGTTCTCGCTACATTGGGGTGGTTGTGTTGTTAAGGTCTCACTAGGTTTCCCTTTGAAATCTCCTAATTGTTGATATAGTAAGCATGAAATCCTTGACTAGCACATGATGATAGGGTAGGATTACCCATGTGACAAGTGGCAACTATAACTTCTACATGGATGGTTTTGATAGGCCAAGCTACAAAATTCAACTTTAATGGCCAATGGAAAATATCTCTTAAATGGCTCTTTGGAATATATTATTGTATATATGGGTGGACACCATGTGTCCCTGGTTGAGGTAAGATCTCCTTTGGCCAATGGTGGGCCTTATCTAACCATACCCCAATGCTCACCTCCTTTTTCTTCTGACTGGGTACCATATATTTTTCCCAAGCTATGGAGGGTTTCCTTTTTCTTCTTCTTTTATTGTTCAAAATATTGGTGCAAGTTGTCATATAGAAAATTGATGGCTCATGGGCCTTGTCATCGTCAAGTTGTTGGGTTTAGAAAAAATATTGGTAATTATTGTTGATTTGAGATCCAACAACCAATGCAACTTAAAATAAGTTTGGTTCTTCTCATCGTGGAGTTGATGGCCACCCTTTCAACTAAAAATAGATCATGACTTCCTATGTTTCCCTAGTTGTGTGATAGGATAGCTTTAACTATAGGATTTGGCACTTGGGGTTCATCTTTGGCTCCTTAGAATGGATTCCATAGAGCAATCATCCTTTATGGGTGATGAAGGCTTCATAGTGTTCTTGCAAGTGACCCTTAAGGCCCCTCCTATACTTCGTGGTTATTGAATTCCTTCTAGTTGGATCTCTTAGTGATGTGAAGACATAATGGATATTGAGTTGGGGGTTTCAATATCAAGAAAATATAGGAAGTACCCGAGTCTATAAGTTCACCCATGGGTAAGTTAGATTAACCCAAAGCCTTTGTTTGAATCATACCTCTTGATGGTCCAATCAATATTAGGCTAAGTTCAAGATTGCATGACATGAAATTGCTCTCAGATCAACCTTCAAAGAAGGTCAGTTCCTTGAGAATATTTTACAAGATAAAATGAAAGGAAATATAAATAGAAGAAAAGGGTATAAACAAGATTTAAGTGGATGGAGTTCAACTGATAGCAAG
Source organism: Wollemia nobilis (assembly GCA_028583015.1). NCBI lineage: Eukaryota > Viridiplantae > Streptophyta > Pinopsida > Araucariales > Araucariaceae > Wollemia > Wollemia nobilis. The sequence goes on from JAQPPZ010017002.1 coordinate 4,851,923, forward strand.
AATGTAGGTTGGAAGAACATAAATTACCTATTGTAATCAAGAGCCTAATATAATTTCCCTCCACCAAAGCTCATGTGAGTTAAGAACATAAATCACAACATACTATATTCTAAACATTTCACTAAATGATACAAACAACTATTTTACCTAACATAATTCACCCAATTAAAACTAACAAAAATATTAGGAGTGCAATTTGTTACAACATTCAAAACTTCAAATGCCCCACAAGTAATGATCCAAACAACAGCAAGCCTAACAATATTTACTCCATTCTAAGTTGAAATAAAGTAAACACATTGAGCCTAATAGAATTGACTACTATCAAATCTTAAATGAAATGCTAAAAGTGCAATGAATTACAAAATATATCACATAAATTTTGATAGAAAGAAACCAAACAACCTTGATTATTATTAGATCAACTTAGAGCCTCGACTCACAAAAAGGAAAATAATGAAATTTCTAGCCCTCTCAAATGAGGATATTTTCTCCTTATATATCTTACTCTTAACCCTAAAATGAAACAAACTCTTATATAAAATATTAATCAAAATTGATCGGGAGTGATCCTAGGTTGAGCTAGCATCACTCGACCTCTTCATTTTGCTCTACACATACTTTTTATGTAGTTAAGATTATTGATATGCTTTGCCATGATTGAAGGAGGTGGTTGTTATTTTTATATTTGATAAATATTGTGGTTCACTTACCCATTTCTAGAGCACCAGGTGTCCTCTACATTGAGATATTTGGGTTTACAAAGTTGTTGCATATTTTTCCCTTTGGGCTAGCCTTTTAACTGATGCCAACATACCAAATGCTCTAGCAGCTAGCCTAAGAAATTTGGGCTATCACTCTAAATTTATTTGTGCTTTCTACTCCCTTTTGAGTTGTTTGCATTATGTCAGAGTCCTTGAGATCTTGGATGAAATTATTTAGTAATTTATTCCACCTTATATAGGCACAAATTTATTGACCACTTTATGACTTTTACTTTACATTTATCTAAAAAATTTAAAATTTATGTCGATGTCAATTCTAAAAATTCTCATCATACTTAGCCTTAAATTATTTACTTGGGTTAGCACAAAGTATTCTCGCCTATTTTCTTTGCAATTCTAACAACAAGATAATCCAACCAAAAGCTCTTGGAGAAAGATATTTCTCCTCACACCCTTTTTCTATTGATTTGTTCTTCTTCGTTTTTATATTTACATGCTTTCAATTTTTTCATAAACATTGAAGTGTCTTTTAGATGGACAAACAAGCTAAGGTTATCTTACTAAATCCATACTTGACTCATGTATTCCAATGTTTTTTACCCTTCATTGTTCTTGAGTTTTGCTTCCCTGGGATCTTGTTGGTGCTTTTTCATACTACACTAGGTAATATGATGTGTCTCAAATATAGTTTCCTAAAGAAGATGGCTTTATCAGCTAGCCCACCCCTCACTTTGAAGGATGTGTCACGTGTTTTTAAGTGAATTCAAACCTTTCTTGAAGAACACAAGCTTATACTAATGGGGGGGTGAACAATATAAGATAAAAAATTTCTTTTCTTTCCAAACAATATTATCCAATGTTATCAATTACAATAACTTACTAGAGCAGTATTAACCAATATCATCAATAGTAGTAACAAAGCAATGCACAAATCAACACATGCAAGAGAGACACAAATTTAATGTGGTTCACCCAATGTGGGTTACATCCACGGAGAAAATATTTCTTCTAAATTTTCTCAACAAATATCTTGGGAACCAATTCCCTATTACAATATTTATGGACCCCAATCCAAAAGAGATACCAATCCCCTATGCTCAAGTTTGTGGACCTCTATCCACAGGAAACACCAATCCCCTCTACTCTGGTTCATGGACCTCTATCCACAGGAGACACCAATCTCCTTTGTACTGGTCTACTCCAAATCCTACTCAATCCTCAACTCAAATATGCTCCAAGACTTGCTCAACTCTTCTCTGCAATCTTCTCTCAACTCTATCCAAAGATACTACAAGCCTTCACACAAGGCGTACTCAACTCTACTCAACACTCTTCTATCAACTCTATCCAAAGAGACTACAAGCCTTCACACAAGGCTTCCTCAACTCTACTCAATATTGTTATCTCAACTTTACCCAAAGCTACTACAAGCCTTCACTTAAGGCTTACTCAACTCAACTCATTATCCTGGTCTCTATTCTGCTCAAATCTTCCCACAAGCCTTCTCAAAAGTCTTGTTCAACTCAGCTCACAACTGCTCATAACACAACTCTCTACTCTACTCAAATATTTCCCAAAACTTGCACAAATATTATATCTCTTTCAGAATTACTTTCTTTAACTAGAGTAATTTAGACATATTCTACCCAGAATTCCTTTTCTTCATGAACATATAGTAAATAATATGCAATACAAATATTCAATATGCTCTTCTCACATTCATTAAGTTTGTCACTTTCACATGTCTCACATTTATTGTAATCAATTCAGATCTCTACTTATTGCAAATTTCTTTTCAAAACACTCAAAAATGATGTACAAAATATGCCCTTAGTTTTCTCTCAAAATAACCAACAATGATGCATAAAATCTGTCCAACAAGATACACAAAATTTGCCTAACAAGATGTACAAACTCTACCCAACGATGATGCATAAAATATGCTATTTGTTTTCTTTCAAATTACTTTAACAAAGCATAAACTTATTTCACAATGTTTGCATAACTGCCCTTACACAAGTCTTTATCTTGGAGAACCACACCATATCAAATAATATGTACTATGCTCTTGTTCTATCAAAGGAAGACTCTAATTCATCACACTCTTGATGCATTCATCATTTCTCATTTGCCTTTTGTAGAAACCCTTTCACATAAATTTTCACCAACAAAAACTTGTTTTTTAGATATAGCATAAAGCACAATTATATTTTTATTTTGATGTCTTCAAAAACATTTTCCTTGCTTGCACCAAAACTTGAACTCTGGTCTTCCACACACACAATCCTTATCCTGTTATCAACACACCACTTCCACTACACACCTTGGTGGAAGATGAATCCACTATCTCCCTTTTGAAGACATGGTCATAATACTCAACCGAAAATTAGTCTTTGTTGAAAATAAACGTAATTTTGTTACTATATACTCTCTTACACATCTGTCTCTTTGAATTCCCACAGGACTACCTTATGTGCTTGGACGTTATATTTTTTTATATTTAGGGTTACATTTGCATGGACGTATATGTATCTTTTCTTTTTCTAGCGCCAACACTTCCACTACAATATACTAAGATTAATATATACCCAAAATAGATTTATCAATAATATACCTTATGTGCTTGGTCTTGTGTAAGTCCTTTATGTTCACATCTAGCTACGACCTCTCTTAAACTTCTTTTGCTGCCACTATTTTCTTTTCACTCTGTTATCAAATAAAATATGCAACAAAACTATGTCTTGATCTCTTTCCAAATGTATCACTCACAGTGAACATCAATCTTCTCTTATGTCTTCATAAACTAGCAAATCCACTTTGTCGAACATAGCCCTCACGGTGAATAACAATCTCTTCTTTGGTCTTCAATAAACCAATAAATCACTTTGCTGAATGTAGCCCTCATGGTGAACAACAGTCTCTTCTTTGACCTTCAACGAACTAGCAAATCCACTTTTTTGAAAGTAGCCCTCACGACGACCAATAATCTCTTCTTCAGTCTTCAACAAACAAGAACTACCAAGTGCAGGTCTCAAGTTCTTCTTCAAGGCGTAAGTCTTCAACACTCATCACACAGCATTCTCCGAATGGTGAAAGGCATGTTCATTCAACGAAATAAGTATGGCACTTCACTCATAGTAAATTTAATCTCACTCTTCACTCAACAAAAGGCACTCATTTTCTCAATGAAATGCATGCATATACTTAATGAAAGACTCTCACTTACTCACTCAATCGAACAACACTCACTTTCGTAAACTCTTATTCTTCCTTTTGCTTCACTCTTTCAAATGCAGATGCAGCAGCGAACAAAAATACTCTTCTCCTTTCATGGGAAATACAAATGCGCTTCAACCAATAACTCTTTATCAACCACAATGTTATATCAATATATATATGAATGATTTGAATATTTTTAACCATGGGAGTCAACCCTTACATTATAACTTTGCTATAATTATATCTCACTTTAGAGGCTTACTTTAATATTTAAATATGAAAGTGTACATTATTAATTAATGTACATCATCATTCTAATTCTTCAAGTGCTATAGTATAGATTATGCTCACCATTTAAATTTCTCAAGCACAATGATATTGACCATGCTTATCATTTGAATGACCATGCTTACCATTTGAATTTCTCAAGCACACAAATATTGATATTGTGACCTTTATTTTTGAACATACTCGTGCCTTTGACATCAATGACAATTTCATAAATTCGTTATTGAGCTAATCATATTTGAATAATGTTTTTGCTTTGACTGTTTGTTCCTTTGACATCAATGACAACTCACAATTTCCAACATTTTCAATGGTAAACCCCATTTAGTTACCACTAAAAAGGCTTGAAGGTTCCTACTTATTGCAAATTCTAGCTTAACTACCTTTGGAAATACTGTAAATCATTTTATTTTTTGTTTGGTGGTTCAACAAGGTCTTGTGACACAGGTAGTTAAAATTTGCTTATAATTTTATTTTAAGTCGCTCCCTAGTAAGTATCTCTGATATTTTCATAGTATTAACAACCTAATAGATTGATGGAGATTTAGGGTCTCTTGTCTCATTCAACTCTAGGTAGCAACTTTGATCAAACTTTCTATCTGCATTAGGATTTGCCTAATGTAGTGAAATTTCATTATAGTTTAGCAACTCATAGGGGAATTTTACTTGGAGGCAAGGAATCCAAAAATAAAAGCCTTATCTATTAGGCATGGATTCTAAAGACAAAAATCTTGGAACTTCCAATAGCTAAGTAATGAGAGAACTTCTTGCTTGAAGGACAACTAAGGGTAGCTTGCTCACAACTTATGGAATATTGAAAGGAACTCCTCCTTATATAGACTTCTTTGACTAGAAAATTCATTGAAATCACTCATCTAATATTTTATGGCATTCTGATGAGAAGTGAATTTTTTACATATATGAATCAATAAAAGCATGATTATTTATCATGTCCTAGCATATTTGTTTATTCTAGGACCTCCTAGTCTGTATAGCCATCCTTCCATTTGTGCATGTGAACTACCTATTGCAAATTTCCTAAAATTTATTTCATGCAAGAGCTATATTATTTTTTGATCTAGCTAATAGCTATACATCAATTAGATTTTATCAATTTTATTTAAATAGCATATATTTAAACAAAACTTTGACAAGGTTTCACCTGCTAGTTGTTTCACATGTTGATTCATCATAATCGGTAATGTACGGACCTAGTGATTTGAAATTCTAATGTTCCTATCTATTGGTATTCTAAAATATGTAACTTACTTGAGCGAAGAGTTATTTTTGTGTTGGCCTTGATACAATATGAGTTTCAATGCTTGAATGGGCTATAGTATTGAAACTCAACTAAGACAACTTATCTTTGGCTTGTGACCCTTCTATTGGCTTCTCTAGGTACTCTGAATATTGTTCCAGACTATAGCCTTACTCTTCATGACTTTCCAAGATCATGTGAATTAATGCATTGATATTGAGAAAAAAAAAAACTCATCTTCTACCAATGAACCCCTTGTGAACTACTTTGGATATTTTGAGTGCATTTTTTAAGACCCATGACTGGTTGAGGCTTAAAACTGGTTGTTGGTTGACTTTGGACTATTTTTATTTTCCATGTTTGAGTATATTATTGTATTGAAATCAAATATAGAGACTTCATCCTCCTTCAGTGATTCATCCATCATTTCTTTTAGGATTTTGTTTCAATCTTCTATCTCCACTTAAGGGTTCTCTAAAGCATTTTTAGCTATATTGACACTCTACTCTTCATATATTTCTATGTGGTATGGGTTGAGCTTCTCTATATAGATCTGGACCTTTTTTCCTTCACAAGGAATTATCATATAAGTGTATTTTAATGATAAGTACCCCCAATATTTTTTGTAGACTACCTCAACAAGCATAGTCCAAATAGTGATAAAATGTCCACCACTATCACTTCTTGGATTACTAAGATATCCAAGACCCTATGCAATAGCATTGAAATATCTTTTATTTCTCCCACTATTTGGACTAGTGTCCCATCAAGCTACAACACTCCAGAGTTAGTTTGGATGTACTCTAAGCCCATTTTTTCATAACTAGCCATAGGCATGAATGTTGTGGTAGCTTTAGAATCAAGCATACAATTATATACTACCCAGTCTTCCATGCATAAGGATATATAAAAGGGAAGGGATTTGATTTTTTCCATGCTAATAGAAGGCTTGATCTTCCCAATAATTGATTGATTCTATGTCAAATTGAAGTTCAAGAGGGTGATTCTACCTACTACTAAGCTTTTTATAGTTGCCTTTAATAGATAAAATTGTCCAAGGATCAGTAAATCATCATCCATACTAACTCTTAAGGGAGTCTTATTCAAGTCTTCCATAATGCTAAATTTGGAGGCCTCTAGCAACTTCTCTTCCTTCTAGGTTGGTTGCTTAAATATCCTTTGATACTACTAAGTAACTTCTTCTCTTTACTTCCTAGTCACCAAAGGGTACCATAACATTCTTAGAACTTTCCCCTTTGACTCTTATTGATGAGCTTTCAGTCATTGGTTATCCTTTGGCACTTTCAACATTTGGTAGGCTTTTGAGACTTTCAACTTTTTGTAAGCTACTAATACTTCTAGATTGGCTTTTTCCTTAGGTGATTTAGGCCTTTTGTTTACTTTCAATATTTTCTTGTAGTTGATATTTCTGGCTTGGACTATTCCTTAGGTGTTTTTGGCTTCTAGTAGATTATTGGTGCTTCTAACTTAGTTTTTTTTTGCCTTTGATAAACTTTTGATGCTCCTATCCTAGGATGCTCCTTAGGATGGTCCTTTTTTTTCTCCTTTTAATATTATGGGGGAACTTCCATATTTTGAGGATTTAACCATAAATGTATTTTCCTAGGCCTTTTCAATATGTATAGCATATAAAAATTTGAAGACTCCTCAACAACAAGGTTTTGTTCTAGATCTATTAACATACCTACAAGCCCTTTTGATTTCTTTTTTGCTTCCTAGGTTATAGCCATTTGGAACTAATGCTGATAAAATATATGGGTGCCAACATTATGTAGATCATTACATGCTAAACACCAGTAGTTATCCTGAGCTATATATACTTCTTCCTTTTAAATTCTAAAAACAACAACTTGCTTTCTGGTAGCATTGCTAGTAGAAGCCCCTTCATATTTTGAGATATAAGGGTATCTTCTTTTCTAATATTCATCATACCTTCTTTTAGCACTTTGCCACTTAATTTTTGTAACCTTATTTGTGATATTTTTTATTACATCCTTCAACTAGGGTTATGCATAAGGGGTATGCCTAAAAATATATATAGAAAAATAAGTTGAATCAATTTTGAAACCAAGGCGAATATGGTGCAAAGTCATGTAGAGGCAATGGCGAATTTTTTTTTTTTTCACAAGAAAAATAAAAGAAGGAAAATTCACCAAAATTATTGAAAAACATACCATAAGATATAAATAATCACTAAACATGCTTTGATTCCCATGCATAATGTCTACGGACTCATAGGGACGAACCAAGTGAGTCAGTAGGCTTCATTTGAGGGACAACCTAGGTGAGTCAAGGATGACCCAAGTAATTTAGTAGGATTAATTCAAGGGATGACCCTATTAGTTTATTTTTATCAATTTAAATTGTATATCTCATTGAGCTATATGGTGTAAAAAAAATTTGAAAACGGAGCTCTGGATCAAAATTTATGCCTCTTAGAAGGTTGTAGGGTAGTCTACAGTGACGAGGGACGACTGAAATCATGTGAGGGATGACCAATGAGGGATGATCTATGTGAGTCAATAGGAATCATATGAGGGATGACCTATGTGATTTGGTAGGCATCATGCATGATGACTACAGACTCACATAGGTCATCCCTCGTCAGTCGTCCCTCACATGATGCCTATTGACTCAAGTGAGTCAATAGGATTAATTCGAGGGATGACCCTATTAGTTTATTTTTATCAATTTAAATTGTATATATCATCAAGCTATGTGGTTTAAAAAAAATTAAAAACAAATCTCTAGATCAAAAGTTATGCCTCCTAGAAGGTTGCAGGGTAGTTTGCAGTGATGAGGGATGATCGACGAGGGACAACCAATGAGGAATGACCTATATGAGTTAGTATGCATCATATGAGGGATGAACAATGAGGGACAACCTATATGAGTCGATAGGCATCATGCATGATGACTACAGACTCACACAGGGATAACCTATGTGAGTTAGTAGGCATCATATGAGGGATGATCTAAGTGAGTCGGTAGGCATCATGCATTATGACTACAAACTTACATAGGTCATCCCTCACATGATGTTGATCATCCCTCGTTGGTCATCCCTCGTCACTACATACTACCCTGCAACCTTCTAGGAGGCATAACTTTTGATCCAGAGATTTATTTTCAATTTTTTTTAAACCACATAGCTCGACGAGATCTACATTTTAAATTGATAATAATAAACTAATATATAATATTTTTTTATCATTTTAATCTCTGAAACCAATTTATAAATTTGGACAAACCTGCAACCTATAGGGATGACTGATGAGGGATGACCTATGTGTGTCAGTAGGCATCATGTGAAGGATGACCGATAAAGGATGACCTATGTGAGTTGATAAGCATCATGTGAGGGATGACTGACAAGGGATGACCTATGTAAGTTGGTAGGCATCATGCATGATGACTATAGACACACAGGGATGACCTATGTGGGTCGGTATGCATCATGTGAGGGAAGACCTGTATGACTTCGTAGATATCATGTGATGGATGACCTGCATGAGTTCATAGACATAATGTGAGGGATGACCTAGATGGAATGACCTGGGTGCAAGGGATAACTTGGGAAAGTTTGTAGTCATCATGCAAGGGATGACCTAGGTGAGTCTGTAGACATCATACAAGGGATGACCTGCATGAGTTCATAGGCATCATGTGAGGGATGACCTGCATGAGTCCATAGATATCATGTCAAGATCAACCTAGGCAAGTCTATAGTCATCATGCAAGGGACGATCTACAAGGGATGACCTGGGTAAGTCTATAGACATCATACGAGGGATGACCTGCATGAGTTTGTAGGCATCATGCAAGGGACAATATTCAAGGGACGACCTACATGAGTCTGTAGACATTATGTGAGGGATGATCTACAGGGGATGACCTGGGTGCAAGGGATGACCTAGGCAAGTATGTAGTCATCATGTGAGGAATGGCCTACAAGGAATGACCTAGGTAAGTTTGTAGTCATCATGGGAGGGACAACCTACAGGGGATAACCTGCATGGGATTGTAGATATCATGTGAGGCAAAGGGATGACCTGCAAGGGATGACCTGGTCAAGTCTGTAGACATCATGCGAGGGATGACCTGCATGAGTCCATAGAAATCATGCAAAGGATGACCTTTGAGGGAGGACCTACATGAGTCCGTAGACATTATGCAAGGGATGATCTGCATAATTCCATAGACATCATGCGAGGGACGACCTCATGTAGTGGATGACCTGGGTGAGTCTGAGATGAGCAAGAAGTTTGTATGGATGGAAGCATTGATGACAAAAATTAAAACAAGGCATCAATTTGTACTTGGATTCTTTTCTCTGTAGTCTTGTATTTTGTCCTTCGTCTGTTGCCAATCACTCTTTTTTCAGCTTCTCTGGTTCTATTATTTTTTCGGATCAAATTTGGGTTCTCCTTTTTTGTTGAATGTATAACTATAACAAGTAATAGTATGTTTTGGTATATATAGTGGGTGAATTTATCTAGGTTAATAAAATTATATATAATTTAAAGGCAAGTCGGTCCAAAATTTGGGTAGGAGGGCGGGCGATTTAAATTTTAAAATTTAAAATATTATAATTTTTGGGCGACCCAACCCAAAAAAAAAAAAAAATTCTAAAACATTTGGGTAAATAGGCCAACGGCCAGGGTCCCAAAATTTATAAATTTACATTTTGAAAAATGTCATTATTCACTTATTAATGAATTTTTGCCCCTCTGCATAACCCTGCCTTCAACTCTTGAATTTCTATTGACTCTTTTGGCTCTAGAGAAGGTAAGGCTAGCATTATACTTGTTAGACTGGTAAGTTGATGATATGATCTAGGTGTAGGTAAAGTAGTCAATAAAGGAGTTGTCAAGGCCAAAAGTGAATCTTGATGGCTTGGCTACTGGATTTGAGGAAAATATGGTATTATAACTCTAGGAGGAAGCTTACCAACTAAGATGAGTGTATTTTTAGTTGCAATAACTACTTGGAAAATTTGATGGAACCTCATATCATTGGTTTTCTAGATCTAAAGTCCTAAGTCTAGGGTGAAAGCACAAAGATAATAGATATAAGCTTGTGCATGTGGTGGCCTAATTTTCTAAGAAACCCTCTTCTAGGTCTTATTGAACTAGATATTAAAATCCTTAATATTCTCTTGATGGTGCCTTTGAATAGTAGTGAATTAAATAAGTAGAGAAAAATAATCCCTTAGATTATTGAACTCTATGATAAGTGGTTCAAAAATATCTTCCCAAGCACTAATGCTTCCTTCGTCTAATGAATGGTACCATGATAATATTTTACCTCTAAAGGATGAAGCAAGCAACTAGACCATTACATATTCATAGACAATATTATGAATGGTAGCTAAAGCAATAATATCTTGGTAGTGTTCATAAGTTGTCTTCTCACTACCATCATAGTAGGATAAAGCTTTTATTGCAATCTAAGGAATATCATAGAGATTTGGAATATTGAAGGGTCTAACACTATTCCATCTAGGAAAAGTGCATCTAGATATAGCTTCTATTAGAGATCTAGTATGTGACTATGGAGATATGGCCTATAAAGGAGTTGGGTTTTGAATTGAAAATACTCATATAGGAAAAAGTGACTTATATTTCTTACATGTCTAGATAACTGGTAATTCAAGAAATAATGCTAGCTCTTTCAACTTCTTGGGTTTTGATCTAGCGAACATGTAATTTTGATCTACATCCTTAGTGAGGTCATCATCTTTAAATTATTTCAATAGTGAATTTACTAGGTGAATTGATCTTATCATCTTTGTGAGATTAAACCATTCACCAAAACTTGACCTCTAGAAATGTGTGTATGCCAAATGCTCATATGCACATGGTGGCTCTAACTTTGAATCAGGTGATTATTATGATTTAGATCTCATTGAGTGTGCCAAAACTCTTGATGGTCTAATCAATGTTAGGCTAGAGTCAAGATTGGATGACCTGAAGTTGCTCTTAGATCAACCTTTGGAGAAGGTCAGTTTCTTGAGAATGCTTTACAAGAAAAAAATAAAAGGAAAAATAAATAGCGGAAAAGGTGTAGGAGAAATAAAAGGAAAGTTGACAAAGTTCAACTAACAATAAGAATGCAGACTTATAGAATATAAACTACCTATTGTAATCAAGAGCCTAACAAAATTTTCCCCCACCAAAGCTTATGCATGTCAAGCACAAAAATCATAGCATCCTATATTACAAATATTTTAATAAATGATCTAAACAACTATTTCACCTAACATAATTCACCTAGTTGTAACTAATAGAAATATTAGGAGTGCAATTTGTTACAACATTCAACACTTCAAATGCCCCAAGAGCAATGATCCAAACAAATTCAATCCTAAAAATATTTACTCCAATCTAAGTTTAAATAAGGCAAAAAACATTGTGCCTAAAAAAATTCACTACTATCAAAGCTTAAATGAAATGATAAAAGTGTAATGCATTATAGAATATATCTCATAAATTTTAATATAAAGAAGCCAAACAACCTTAATTGTTATTAGAATAACGTAGATCCTTAGCTCACAAAAAGGAAAAGATTAAAAAATCTACCCTTACAAATAAGGAGCACTACTATTTATATAGCTTATGTTTAACCCTAAAATGAAATAAACTATTACATAAAATAGTGGTCAAAATTGATCATGCATGATCCTAGACTAAGATGGTACCACTCGGTCTCTTCATTTTGCTTTGCACATACTTGTTAGGAAATTATGATTCTTAATATTCTTTGTCATTCTTGAAGGAGATGGATAGAATTTTTTAGCTTTGATAAATGCTATGTGGTTCACTTGTCTATTGCTAGAGTACCAAGTGTCCTCTACATTGATATATTTTGGTACAAGAAGTTCTTGCTACCTCTTTTTCCCTTTGGGCTTTCATTTTGTTTGATGCTAACATATTAAATTCTCTAGCAACTAGCTTGAGTAGTTTGGGCTAACGTTCTACTTTAGTTTATGCTCTAGACTCCCTTTTGAGTTATTTACATGCATGTTCTTTTAATTATTGGGGTATCTTACATTGATTTGATCAATGAATATCATTAACCATCAAATCAACCATTTTAGGTTCTCTATTTTTGCTTTGCATTGTGCTTTTGCATAAAGCATCCCAAAAAGGGGTATTTGTAGACACCTAAAACACGTCATATTGAGGAGACTACCTGAATGGACTCCTTTTAGACCACATAATCCACCTTGGGTAGCTTTAGGGATAAAATAGTGGTTTTCACCACTTAAATGGGCACAATTCCCCATAAAACCATGGTCGTCTCGATCCGATATGGTCACCAAATTATGGTCATCTTGACCCAAAACAACCACCAAAAAATAATTTTAAAAATAAATGGGCACATAACTGACAGCCGAAACTACCAATTAATCTCGTGCATGATCTTGTGAAGGAATTAAGCTCTCCATATAGGACAAAATTAGAAAAACGCATACAATTATCAATTACATGAGATTTCAAAGATAAGCATTTACTTTTCTTAATGCAAACTACATCTTTGCTTTTTCATGTAGTGTGCATTTACCTTTTTTAGCTTCTCTCTGAGAAGTTTATAAATTGGCACTCACCCCTTAGTTTGAAGGTTCTCAATATTTAAATTTGTGTATTGAAGTGTTATCGAATTCAATCCCCAATTCCCTAAGCAATAAAGTGTTACCCACTTCAATCCTCCAAAACCCTCCTGTTGCTGAGACCATGTTGCTAGATAATTGTAAAGGATTGAAAGCAGTAATTCCATCTTCTGTGTAGTTGAAAACATTCATTTTGGTGACCACTTCAATCCATTAAGTCACTCCCACAATGCAACAATCCATCAATAACACACCCAAGATATATTGAACGTCGCTCAAAATTGGTTTATGAACAACACAGTCCTACGATAGTAACCGTCTCACCCCAAGATGACCTACAATCAAGGTCGTCTCACCTTGAGATGGTATCGACCAGAGACCTGGTTCACTACTTTTTTCTTTTAGCATAACTTAGATTAGTATTTTTACTATTTTTACATTTAGATAGATTTTAGATTATACATGTTTTAGTCTAGTTTTATCTTCATTTATCGCATTCATATCGATTAATACGAGCCCGATTTCGATGGGCTCTTCATATACTTTTGATATGTTTCAAGTTTATTTGTGTGTAGACTACAAGATTCAATAGAAGATTAAGGAGCGTCATATTCAAATCACTCTCTTCATGGTGGTCACGGAAAACCCACCCCAAAATGGTTTGCGTTAGAAAGAATACCATTCAGTGCACCAAGATGATTCAAAAGGGATTAAAACCCTCCTGTTTTTATTGATTGTATCGCTTTTATAAAATTTCTCAAGGGGACGTGATTGTATTATGTTTTGATAAAGATAACTTATCATTAATAAAAAGGACCCGATTCATTCTTTTATTGTTTTTATCATTGTGTGTCGATTATGTGTATGTGTTCATTATTGCATTTACATCATTATTTCTATATTGATGTGTTAGTCTATATTACATCATTTGGGTCATGTAAATGTACCACCTTTGGTACAAAGCTAGAGTAAAAGATTACTTTAGGGGGTAGTGAGCTATTTACTTCTAGCAATGTAATAAATGCACAAGTGTCAATGTGTAAGTTGTAAATGTGCAAGGTGTCCCCTTGTACAACTAGGTAGAGTGTTGACCAAGGAATCCATATTCCTATATAAAGGACCTCATAGTGAGTGATTATACATTATTTTAGGTAGTAGTAGGTATAGTGGGTAGATCACCATATATATTGGTGATGGATTACAATGTAGTTCTTTAGCATCAGCATTGGAGTGTCCATTCCTTCATACTGCATTGCAACATTTTTGTCACTTTCCATTAATAACATATTTAGTGTTATTGTAGAATTCCATTATCTTACATTTTTGCATATCTTGCATCTTGTGATTGCATTCTCCCATAGCATACATTATCAAAATCTAACATGGTGTACGATTTTTGAGCTTTCAAAATGTACTTCACTCTATTCTACCAAACCATGACCATGCTAAGGAGATCACAATAATACCAACTTAAAGCAAAGGTCATATTTTACCTAATATTTTTTCACAAAATGGTTCATAGTTTCCCACAACATCTTTTGCAAAGGTAAAAACTTTAGTGAAAGATGTCTAAATAAAAAATAGTTTCTAGATGATGTGCAAATAACTAGAACCAAAGTGATGAAGCTTTAATCCAATTATTGATATTGAAAAATATAATGCTAAGTCAAGCCATCTCTTTGAAAATAATGACCGAAGGCCAATACATCTAGAAATTGCTCCAAACCAAAAAACATTGGTAGGAAAAGGAATGTTGGCTCAAATAAATGAACTAATATTTTGTAAAATCCAATCAAACTCAATAAAACCATGTTTGGTTTCATGTAGGTTTTAAAGGAAAATGAAACAGATCTGAGATCAATAGAACACACACAATCTACAGAAACAGAGAAATGCAATAATTTTCTTGTATTCTTTTTTGAGGAGAATGGAGCTTACAGAGACCAACCCCTTACAATTTCGAAATTCCCCTCAAATACCTTGTTTTCCCTTTTCCCGCCTAGAACAATTCATTTGAAATTTGAATTTTAGGGGTAAACTTCTCGAGGTCATAACTCCTCGCTTGTTGCTCGAAATGACTATTAGTGCATGTTTTTGAAAAGCTCTAAAAAGGATTTATGGCCTATTAATGTCCCACAGGTATTATGACCATTTTTCAGCGCTCTATGAGGCCTCTAAAGCCTTCAAAATTGACCTTTAATTTTTAGTGGTAGGATTTTCACTATTTTTGGCAGGGTCTTCACCTTAAAATTTGCATATCTCCCAAACCGCTCAAGATATTGGGGTGATTCTTTTGTCGTTAGGTCTGTTTTTCCATCCCCTAAACAACTAAACAAACTTAGAACATAATAAAAACCATTACAAATTTTGGATGATGCAAGATCACTCTTACACCAGTGGATGCTCCTGCATCAAAAATTTATGCTCCAATAAAATAGTGCTAAATAACTCATTAATCTTTAACCTTTAGAGAAAAATGACACATAAAAATGAAGCCTTCAAAAGTGCTTACAAAAAGAGTATGAACATTCAACTTCTTCACCAAATTCCCTCTAAATTGCTTGAAAAACATCTCCATAGATCTTTCAAACCCTTATTTTCATAAATGATAGAAACATTTTTTTTTTTTCAAAACTGCTCAAACTCGACCGAATAAACCACTCAAATCCATCACCACTCACTTGAGTGCATAATACTTTGTAAACTTTGCTCGAATAGGAAAGGGATATTGTTAAAATCCATAAAAGGGAAATGATGTTTTTTAAATAAATTCAAGAAGCTCAATCAATTAGTTACGCCATCCATCTCATCAACAAAAAAAAATACAATTTGGATTATGAGTCATGAGATATAAAAGGATCTTATTAGAAAATATTTATCCTAAAATAAAATCTATTAGAAACCAATGAGATCCTTACGATCCAGTCCTCCTAGGGTTATAATAAAAAATACTAAAAAATCTATTGATAGCATACCAAGATTATTTTAACTACTTTCAAATAATCTTTCCCTTTAGAATCATAGTAAAATATAAATAACTAAATATAAGCAATTGATCAATGGATATTCATACCTACTTTGAACCATGTTCAATTTCACAATACTTTTTTTAAAATGAATGGAATCAACACATTACCCAGATAAGCAAAAAAAAAAAAAACACATGATATTAAGGTGTATATAAACACCAAACTATTTCACTAAAGGAATTTCAATTACACTCCAACCAATAATCAAATGGTTGGCAAAAAGGTGTATTTATACCCAATTATAAGATACCATTAGATCAAACTTAAATACATAACCTTTAGATTAAATAATAAAATATTATAATAAATTCACCTATAAAAGGTGTACAAAGGATCAAGGGAATATACATAGAACAAAATACAAAAATCAACCATAGCCTCGAGTGAAGCTTAACACCATATTGAAGGAGAGAAGAAGAGTCAATCATAAACATCCTTGTGATGTTTGATACATACACATCAAAATAAATAAAATAATACCTTGCCTTAGACTTAAAAAATATTTACAATAAGTACAAATAAGACTTTACTTGTCAAAAAGTAATGTTACCATTGAATATAATAAATAATCTTTAAGTTTTTTAATATTTCACCAAAAATGTTACAAAGTAGATTCATTTTGTGTAATGAATACTATAGTATATGTATTGTTTATTGTCTTCTCACTTTGCATGCAAGGGATGATACAATATATTTCCTAAAAAATATATTACCCTTTATCAAGCTTCAACATCTTCTAGTCAACTTGACCCACATATGCTTTACCCTTGTTACTTCAAATGTTTGAAGGACAAATGCATTATATCAATAGCCAAAACAATATACCTACAATGGGAAAATGGAATTTTTTTCCTTTAAAATATCATTGCCACTTTGAAATTAGGGTTTATGCCACTTTTTTAAAATCTAATGGTTCACAAACATTGCACATGGGAAAATGGAATTTTTTTCCTTTAAAATATCACTTGCCACTTTGAAATTAGGGTTTATGCCACTTTTTTAAAATCCAATGGTTCACAATGTTTTTTTTAATTGGTTATATTGAAACGAGCCCCACCTATATTACATCATCACCACATAGTGGTATTACAATAAAGCTTGGATATTATCCATGTATCTCTTGGAAATATTTGAACCTTGGTCTCCTCCTTAAATATCGAGGAATCTAACTGGTTGAGCTAATTCCCCTTGATCAATGGTTCATAATGTTAAGAACCTCCTTTACTCTAATAATAATGGTTATGAACCTTACTCCACTTTCATATAAATCTTTGACAAATTACAAAAATATTAAGATATTATTTCACAATTAAAATGTACAATAACAATTCACATAAATAAATCAGATTTTAGATATTCAAAATAAAGCTCACAGTTCACATAAATAAATCAGATTTAGCTATTCATATTAAATCAAACTCTTAAAGTAGAGCAACATCATACAATGTCACTCCTCACTATTTCTCAATATGAGACCTAAACACATACAATATTTTTCTCTCTATGTCCCAATACAATACAATACTCAATTACCTACCCCAACATGGAAGTTAATCACATTTATTATAATATTAAGTACAATATTATAATATTAAATTCCTATCTTAAATACTAATAATTCATTTCTTTACAAAATATTTCATCCTTAAATATTTGAAGAAAAAGGTAATTAATATAATATTCTAAGCCTTGTTGTAAACTATTAGCTACTAACACACAAATTAATGTTATAGAGTTTGTATAAACTATGTTCCCTAACACAGAGAACTCGTCCATCAAGTACATTATTGATCAACATAAGCTCAGTCTTATGATGGGTGTTGTCATCTCCTTTATTAAGAATCATTTTCCATAGGGTATGTCAAGCAAATTACTAATTGCACATGCCTCAGGCCTGTAGCAAATAGTGTATTTGTCCAGTAATGCATTCAACTTCAAAACACAACCTATGCTCAAATTCTTCACTTGAATGCCTTCAACTATCTTGAACATGGGCTTCAATCTGCGGGTATGTCCAACTTTCAAATTGGACATACCCGTTGGACATCCAGTTTAATATGTCTCCAGCTCAATATGTCCTGACTAGAAAATCATCATGTTCTTACACTCTCTATATCTCATACTATAGGACATTGATGGCAATTGAGCGGTGGGATGCACAAGCATATGTGGGATGTCTTTTACCAATGTCTCATACCTTTCTTTTTCTCACCAAAGTGCAATCCTAGGAGTCATCATTCAGCAAAATTAAAATAATAATAACAATAATTGGATGGCATCCAAGTGTGCCTCCATACAACATCTCATAAATACACCATATTTGTACATTATGGGGAGTAGATTTGTCAATGCCTTGTGTTGTACACAAAGCAGTCACTAACATAGAGGACAGTGTTGTTATTTGCGATGATGACGATGCTCAACATGTTAATAAAATGAATAGATAAGAAGAGATCTCTTGTGCTATGAAATTCCCACTGACCATCGATTGTTGTTACCATACAAAAGTATCGTTCTCTTGCATAAAATTTCCCTTATTAATATCGAATCGTGACATGTGGCATGTGGAGTAGTTGGTCTTTATGTGAATGTTGTTCCCATTACAAATTGTTTACAAACTGTTTATTTTCAATGGCATATTCTTATGTTAAAATTTGTCCCACTTTAATACTTTTCTTCTATTAATGTTCTTTGATGCCAACATATCTTCACGTCTTAGGCAAAGGTTGCAAGCGCCAAAAACAACCATAAACATGACCACAAAAAGTAGTGCACTCCTTCACTCTGTAGTCACAAACAATAATGTCTTTTGTCTCTGAATTCTCCTTTGAATAAGTGACTATCTCAGGTGTCTATTATTTTTGTCAATGCATGTTCCTTTACATGCCTGCAGATCCTTCATTCCTTCTACAAAACAAATAATAAAAGGAAACACATCTCATTGAAAAATCATCCAATAGCATTCAATTCTCTATATTTCTTTCTGGGTGTAGAGCAGCAACTCACATATCTCTAGGTTTTGATTATACCGCCAAAACGCGCACTTGGCTTAGACTACATAGGATCAAAAACTTGGTTGTCTCCATGCAAAATTCCTCCAGAGGTCCTTGATCTAACAAAACCTCATGCAAAAATGCCATTGTCTTCTTTACTTCTTGTATAATCCTAATTCAAATGACAAGGCTCCTCACTTGAACATGTTGTTTTCAACCAACCTATAGCCTTTTCTTTAAAATGAATACATAACTAATTTACACTAGCACCTCATTGAGAATGATGTCTTTGGCAATAAATCATCATGCTACCCTTGTATTCCTGTTATATATTGCAAAAAGAAGAATGTAATGAAAAATAAACTTTGCAAAGTGAAACCCTTCATTTTATTGTCCTAGGATCTGGTATTTTGCTCTAAGACCACGTAATGAACCACCGGAATGTTGGACGAATTACATTAATCAAAATGGATGTAAAGAAGATGGTGATGGGTTCTAGTAATGATTTATTAACCACCTTTTACATGGGTATGATTCCTAAAATATCTCTGCACTAAAGTATATTTATAACTTGATAGACACAATCATGTATCGAATCTAGTAAATAATCTACGGCTTTGCCTCATATAGGCATGCATATGTACATATGAACTTGAAATTAAATTAAATTTCTGGCCAAAGTATGGATGGCATGACCTAATTGCTTGGGGGTAAATTAAACTTCTGGCCAAAGTATGGATGGCATGACCTAATTGCTTGGGGTCTATCTCATTTTGTAACTAAGACGTCTATGCATGTTGCTACTATGTGGTTGTCTATAGAGTTTGTCCAAGAGACATGTAAAGGAGATAAAGAATAACATGTAGATAGATGTGTAGACACTTATTCCGTTGGCGTGACTATTAATGATTGTACATTTTTTTTATATATATTTTGATCTTTTTGGGCCATTGTGCATTTTTTTTTGGAATTTATTTCCCTTTTATCTTTTCTTTTACAATTTATTTTTTTCAATTACTTGCAGCAAGGCACAAATGAAACTATTAATGGCATAACATTTTGGAAGGAACACAAATGGTTAAGGATCATATCATGTAAACAATCAATTTTATAATCATTTTATGTAATTTATAAATGGTTAAGGATCATATCATGTAAACAATTAATTTCATAATCATTCTATGTAATGTAATATAGCATATATACAGTTAAAATAATCAAGACTTTAAAACAATTAGCTATACGGACTCAAGAGCCTTGCCTTTGTTACATACCAAATGTCTATCAAGAGGATAAAATTGCATGGATGAATATGAAACACCTACAAGGAGCATCCCTTTCCTAGCCTTATTTTCTTTCATTTTATTTTTCTTTTGATAACTCATATAAGATGTTTTCCATAATGCCACATGTAAGTCATATCAGATTGCCCTAATACAAATGCTCGAATAATCTATGCAAATGCTCACATGTAAGAATGCTCAAATCACTCCACACAGGACAAATTATGATAGATAAAAATGTATTAGGATGATAGTAACTCTTTGATTAGAGCTACATATGTAAGAAGGATGATGATGACCCTTTGATGAGAAGTCATACATGTAGGATGATAAGAGATGTTATGTCCCTTATGTAATAGTGATCTTTGGCATGTTGCTATTTATATAATATACAAGTAGACATATGTTGCCATCCTACGTAGGTTTTCTCCCTCTTTCATTTTGTTGTATATCTTTTAATATTGTTTTTTTTTAATTGAAAATATCATTTTTCTTTTATTTCAAGGTGTAAGGTCCTAACAAAGCTAGACTGTCCATCCTTAGGACTAGTTTCATAGTTGTTATAAGAGCAATGTAGTCAATTCAAAAAACTTAGGTTAATAGTAGTAATAAAATCATTCTTTTAAATTTTAAGGTCTTGTAGTGATTCCTCACTACTCCTTCATGTTTAAGGCAAAGCCCTGATCACATGCAATCGAAACTTTTTATAGTAAAAAAGGTGAAGTCAAGATAAGCCCCAATAATCGGACTTGTGAGAAATTTTGTTTAGAAGAAATTTTTTGAAAAACTAAGGAGATAGTGCCAAGGGATCTTTTCTTTCAAAGTAGTTAAAATATCAAAAGTTTTTGCAATCCCTGATGAAGCGCTAGCAATAGAATTCCAAACCAATCTATAGGATGACCTTATATTTTGAAAAACTAAGGACGTGCCTGAAATTTAAGCGGGCACCAATGCCTGGGTCAAGTCAAAGGTGTGTTAAGCTATGACAGAGGTAGGTGGGCTAAGTTAATGCTTTCCCAATCGAAAAGATAAAGATCATCTACCATAATACATATTGATTAAATGGATCAACCATTTATTTAAGACAAATTATGGTGATGATAGTCTCAGGTTTGATAGCTATTATAGCCTAGGAAAATTAGCTGAGATTTCCAGATCCACATATAGACAATTTTGAAGGTAAATTTTCCCTGTTGTAATCTATAAATAGTAGTAGCATAGACTATAGAAATGATTGACAAGTTTGCATTTGTATCCTCTTGTAAGCTTTATTTTCATTTATTTCATATATATATATATATATATATGTGTGTGTGTGTGTGTGTGTGTGTGTGTGAAAGCATGCATATATTTATATATATATATATATATATATATATATATATATATATGTGTGTGTGTGTGTGTGTGAAAGCATGCATCAATTTTTGGTTTAGCCATTTGTGACTCCCTACGGACCCATTTTTGTGTGTATGTGTGCCTGTAATATTTTACCTGCTTTGGATTTTATTGATGTATGTGTGTGAGGGATCTACATCTATTTTTGGACTAGTCATTTGTGGCTCTCCTACGAGACCTTCCTCTTTATGCATGCCTATGTTGATGACTCTCATTTGTGCGAGTAAGCATTCACCATTGGCACATAGTGTTCAGGTTTATTTTTACAAAAATATCTTAGCAGATCTTTTGGTGCATCATCACCATTTTTCTTTTGTTGTTATTTTCCTTTTATATCTTGCATATCTTTTCCTATAGAGTTTAAAGTGCACTTAAAAGATCACATCTTAACAAATATTTGACCTTGTAAAAAACTCTTGAAGGCCCCCAATTGGGCCAAATCCTGTGCTTTTGGTTGCGGACCTACTATGTCACTCCCCACGAGGTATGATTATTGCCCTCTAGGGACAATAAAAGATAGTAATAGTTTAATGGAACACTCGGTAGGACCCTAGTGATGTATTATTGGTCCCAAAATTGTAACAACAAGTTAGGCTTAGACTTGGTGAGGGTTTTTGACTATTCCTACTTGTTGAAGTGCCTCTTCACTCACCTGGTGACTCTGCTCCAGAATAAACACCAAAAGAAGACATTGTTGAACATATTAGATTGAGATTATGGTAAAGATCTTAGTCTACCTACTTTCTAAAAGCACAAAGTTGCATATTCTAGCAACTCCACCCCAAACAAAGAACCCAAAAATATCCAAACAAAGAACCTACGATTTGGTTTTTACACCCTCAAGATTTGACAAGAGTTACTACCATCACCTACAACCATTTTGCAAAGAAAGAAAGTTGCAGTCTATAATATGGCTGCTCCATCACCACCCTTAAAATATTTCTTGCTTAGAATGATAGAGGTTTGTTGGCACCACCAGTACCCAATGAAGTATGAGAGGAGATACCCCAATATTATGGAAGATCTCACTACCCTCATTGAGCATCTTAACCATATGGTTAATCCATACACAATCCATAATATATTAGAGTAAAACATGGCTCTCAAATTGTTGGCAACCTCTTTCAAGAGAAAAGCCTAAGAATGGTACATCATACTCTAGTCTAGTTCGGTAACTTGTTGGGACCATCTTGGCAATGCTTTTGTGGAGAGGTTTAAATAAAAGTAGATGGAATATTATTCTTGGAATAATTATCAATAATAAAAAGGGCCCTTAAAAAATTGATGGAAGATTTCAACCTCAAGTTCCATAAATCTTGGCATAGGATACCCAACGTGCCTAGCACATCACATATCCATAGTCAATAGTACCTTTGCCTATGGCTTTTGATGCATTTAATGAAACTTCCAATAATACAATAGAAAGCTTATTAAAAATCCAAAAAAAATATCAAGAGTCTAGCGGTCTTCATGAATATTGTGGCAAATACTCAAAGTTATCAAAAGTATCTCATAAATGGGGGTCTTTGAGCAAATATAATTATCACAAGAGAAAACAACAATGCTAGAAAGATCTATCGAAAGGATACTAATAAAGGCTCCTACCCAGGAAAGCTATAATATACAGTCACATAATATAATCTTCGTATGAATACCTAAAACCAAGAATGAACCTATGAAAAAGTATTGTTTGCCATCAACAATGGAGATGAATGAAAATGTTAGGACTCAAAACATTGTCATATGTGAACAATGGTCTGAATATTTTAACATATTGGAATATTGCAAGAAGACCACCATAGTCGTGCCACTTTGGGACATAATGACTATAAAGAAGTAAAATAAATACATAGAAGAAGAACTTAAGAAATGATAATATATATACCAAGAGGAAAAACAAACAAAAATAAGATAAATTGGTTAAAAATCATATAAAAATCCAAAAAGGAACAGATGGATCAACAGGATGATATGCAAAAACAGGAATCCTACTATAGGCAAACAAGCATGGGAACATATAGAATTTAAGAAGAAAATACAGTTATCCCCAGAACCTCCAAATAAAAAGAAAGCTCAATTGGATTATGGAAGTTATACTTTGATGGTGCCCTAAGCAGAATAGAAGCGGGTGTAGAAGTATGTCTTATTTCCCCAAAAGGGTTAAAAAATTCAAGCATACAAGTCGTAGTTTTCTTGTTCCAACAATATAGAAAAATACAAAGCCTTGGCTTTGGGACTCCAAATGGGAAAAAAAAGAGGAATCAAGATGCTTCAAATTTTTAGTGATACTGAACTAATTATTAGGTAGGTAAAAGCCCAATGGCTATCCAAGAGCAGGTTAATAAAAAAGAAAATTTGGAATTTAATGGAATATTTTGATGCTATCAACATAAAAGTAATTTCAAGAGAACAAAATGCAAATGTAGACAGAATGGCAACTATTGGTTCATAATTTGACCTAATCAATGATATATGGAGAAACCATCAACTTGTAAATATGATAACAAGACCAACAATACCTTATAACCAATAAATTGGTAAGTTTTTGAGAATGATGAGTAGATCATCCAATTCCTGCAGTAGGTAGATGAATATGCTAAAGAAATCACCCTTAAAATAGAAGAGACATATGAAGATCGAATCACCCAGGTGTTGTAGGTGAGTTGGAGAGGAGAGGGCAATCCTCCAAGGGAGGTTCCAGGTTCAAATCTCCACCCTACCAAAAAGCTGAATTGGGTATCTAAAATCCAATTGATAATGTTGGTGCGGGCAGGGTCGGGTGCGACCCCCAAGTGACTTTGACGGTGTAGAACCCCCTGTTCATGGTCTCTCAGACCAAGGCGGCTCCGCAAGGAGTTTTTCGCTTAAAAAAAATATGAAGATCAAATCATTCAACTAAGTTCAAATAAAATGCCAAAAGGACTAATCACCCTAGAATCCCTTTTTAGCCCAGATGACAAATTCAAGGGAAGGAAGGGGTTTACTATTAGAAAAAATAATATCAAGAAATAGAAATGTTCCTAGGAAAAAAATTGAAAATAGGAAAGATAGCCACACAAGAAGAGGACTTGCTTATCAAGTTATGCTAAAAATACAAATATGTGATGGCTTGGACTTATGAAGACCTCAAGGGATATGATAAAATTATTATCCAGCACACAATTAAATTATATCCTAAGTCTAAAATAATCAAACAAAAACAAAGACCAGTCAACCCAAAAATTGAACCCCTTCTATGAAAAGGATTGGATAAGTTGAGAGAATCAAAATCATATACCCAATCAAACATACCACTTGGGTCTCTAATCTAGTGCCTCTAAGGAAGAAGAATGGTGGAATCAAATTATGTATGGAATTGAGGAATCTAAACAAACCTTCTTTAGAAGATCACTACCCTTAGCCTTCCATGGAGCAAATCCTCCAAACATTACTAGGGTTTGAAAGATTTTTTTTACTAGATGGCTTCTCTGGTTTTAATCAAGTATGAATAAAAGATGAATATCAATACAAGATGTGCTTCACCATAAAATGGGGAACCAATGCATACCAACAAATGCATTTTGGGTTATCTAACACCAAAGAAACATTGTAAAGGGCCATGGATATTGCCTTTCATGATTTAAAAAATAAGATGATACCGATATATTTGAATGATCTCGTAGTATGATCTAGAATGAATCTTCCAACAATGCCAAGAATTTGGGGTATGCTTTAACCCAAATAAATGTGTCTTTTGTGTACCATAGGGAAAATTACTAGGGCATGTGGTGTCCAAGAATGGTATTGTTATAGATCATGATAGGGTTGAAGCTACTATGAACCTTTCTCTACCAAGGCACAAAAGGGGATTGCAATATTTTTTGGGCAAGTCAACTTTGTTAGAAGAGTTATCTCATATTTTACAATGATAGTCAAGCCCCCTAAAACTTATGTTAAAAAGGAATCACCCCTTTTTATGGATAGATGAAGGAAAAAAGGCTTTCAAAAAGATAAAAGTGGTTATTGTAGATGCTCTAGTGCTCATTAATCAATATTTCGGTAAATATTTTATTATTTTTGCATACGAAGGAGAACTTAGTATAGTAGCATTGATGACATAAAACGATGAGAACTAGCTAGCACGTCCAAAGGTATTTTTTAGCCAAACTTTGAAAGAATATGAGGGAAAATATTATTTTGTCAAAAAATAGGTGTATGCTCTAATGAGGGTATTGAAGCATTTTAGACACATGATCTCTAATAACAAAATCACTACTTTTATCATACATTCTAGTATTAGAGAATACGTAATGGCTAGAGAAATAAGTGAAAATAGAGCCCAATGGGTTACTAAGATTTTAGATTATGATATAGAAATCAAGCCCACTAAACTAGTCATAGGAAGAGCACTTTGCATGTAGATGGCTAAATATGCAATTAAAAAGAGAAATGATTTAGTGGAAGAAGACAAGGTGTTAGGACCCCATCCTAACACTATGATGTAATAACCCTTACTGAATGTGGGGGACACCCATGATAATATTTTGTAATATTTTGTAATAGTTGTGGCTCTAGAAGCACCTAGACAAGTGGTGCCATTATATGTAACTATTATCAAGAATGTAACTATTTTGTAGGTAGAGATTCTAGCTCGGGTGGCATTTTGCATGTAAGCCAACCTTGAGAGTTAGGTGAGAGATGAAATCTTTAAAACTATGAAGGGCAAGAATGAATGTATATTTTTTGCATAATTGAATGAAAGTATTGAAGGAGGTTGCCCCCTCGAAGTGGCATGCAATCCTGTGTTACTTTGTGAGATTGTTTCATTTTTGCACTTATATTTCGTATTGCAATATCTTGTGTTTCATGCATTTATGTTTTATTGCAATATTTTTGTGAATGTGCTGATTTTAATGAGAAGGTTCCTAACAAGTGGTATTAGAGCACTTTCCAAGGTCGTGTTCTGTTGTGACTATGATAGTTTCTGCCATTTTGACTATTAGGTATAAGATTTCGTGTTTTAGTTTTTTTTCCAGTTTCCTTATATATAAAAAAATCAGCCTTTGTTTTTTTGCATTAGTTTATTAGGTTAGAAACCTTGTGTTAGGGGTTTTAAAATATCACGGAGGAGCTATCGTTATTGGCTAAGCTAGATTGCCCATAAAGCATCTAGTGAAGTGAGGGGTGATCAAGCTCCAATACCCAGGCCTCAAACAACACCCGTCTACGGAATTGAGCTCCCACGTATCTTTGGGTATATCGGGAGACCCCCTAGGATTAGGAGAAACCTTTAGCCCTTAGGAATATTTTTGGCCTTGTATTATCCATAGTACATCGGACACAACATCCAAGAAGATCACCCTCCCATACTGACAAAGAGGCAGGTAGTGTGCTCAAGGGTATGCATGGAATCCTCCTTGAGTAGTGGCCTAAAATATTGGTTCAAGCACTATTGTTCATCACTACAGTATAACAAAGGGCCTATGGGCAGTACATACACCTTAGCTTAGAATACCCTATTGTGTTGAATATCAAACCTGCAACAAAAATCTTGTTCTATGAATATTGAACTTGTCACCATAACCCTACCACAAAAATTGAGCATACGAAGAAGACATCCCTATTCCAAAATTACTGCATGAAAATAGTCAAAATAAATTGTAGAAGAACATAATAGTTAAGACAAAAATTACTAGAGTAAAAAATAATAGGAACAAGGTGGTCAGTGTTAGTAATAGTCAAGATATTCAATCAGTAATAGTCAATACAGAGTCATCAGTTGTTAGTGTTAATAATAGTTACCTATGATAGTCAAAATTTAAAATAGATAAGGAATAGCCCATGATAGAGTTAGACTAGATAATTGATATAATAGTGTCAAGATTGGTTGATAGTGTTAGTAGTCAAAGTAGAGTCAAACCAGATAGATGATAGCATAGTGTTAAGATTGATTAGTAGTCAGAACAGATAATACAGAGTATCATAAGAGGTTGGTCGACAAAAAACCTATTTTTTGAACCAAGCCTCTAGGAGGAAAACTGACAACACTAGCAACCTCGATAACAAAAAATAATTCTAGGGTGTCCAAAACTAGTGTTGTGGTATATAGCTCATTGTGACCATCTTTTCAAGTTGATCATTTTGATATATAGCACCCAAACCACTTTTTGGGATCCTTACTAAAAATAGTAACCCCTAAAATCAAATTTCTATTTTTAGTAAGAATTAACAATAGGTCATAACTCTTAGAACATGGCTTCAAGTACTCGGCAACAAGAATTAGAGGCACAAATTGCTAAGCAAGTGGATCATATGGGCAAACAATTAGGGTCCCAATTAGACAACAACTTAGAAGAGATAAAGACAACTCAAAAATTTCCATGATTCTATGAATTTGATCACTAGGACACAAAGGGAAATGAAGGTAGAATTGGATAGTCATCTCTCTACTGATTCCCTCTCACAAGATAGATTGGGTCATCAAGATCAACAAGATACAAGTACAAGTCACCACCAATGAAACGTACAAAATAACAATGGGTTTAAGTTGCCTAAATTAGACTTTCCAAAATTTGATGGAAAAGATCTTGAGGGGTGGATCTGTAAGGTAGAACAATATTTTAGTCTTCATAATGTCCCATGCTACATGTGTTTGACAATTGCCTCTTTCAACTTTGAATCAGATGCACTACATTGGTTTCAATGGCTTAGGAAGGCTGAACCTGATCTTTCTTGGCAGGAATTTGAGCAACATCTACTCACTCGCTTTGGTCCTAGTGAGTTTGAAGATTTTACAGGAGCTCTTTCTAAACTTAGACAAACTTCAATCATTCAAGAGTATCAAACTCAATTTGAAAAACTGGCCAATCATACTACTAGTTTAAATGTCACCTTCTTTCAAAGTTGTTTTGTGAGTGGTTTGAAGGATGACATTAGGGTTGAGGTTAAAATGTTGAGACCCCAAACATTACAACAAGCAATAAATTTGGCTAGATTGGTAGAAGATAAATTCAAGGCCCAAGGATGCACCTCTAAATTTCCTCAATCTCAGCCACCTTTTTCATCCAAGCCTATGGCAAGTCCTACCACTAAATCTCCAACCATCAAAAAATTGACTCACAAAGAGATGGAGACCAGAAGGGCCCAAGGGCTATGCTATAATTATGATGAAAAGTATTCCCTAAGGCACAAGTGTGTGCAGCAAAAATTGTATCTGTTAGATATGGATGAGACACCAACCGTAGAATATTTAGAGGAAGAAGAGGATCCACAAGAGGCAGAAACCACAGAACAGACCAAAGTTCCAGAGGAATCCCAACCAAAAATATTAGTGCATGCTTTAGTAGGAGTATCAACTCCCCAAATGATGAAAGTCATCGGATACTTCAAGGGACAAAGGGTCATCATTCTTATTGACTCTAGAAGTACACATAACTTTATTGATCCATGTGTGGCCAAACAAGGAAATTGTTACATTACTACATGCAATTCCTTTGAAGTCATGATTGCTAATGGAGGCACCCTACCATGCAAAGGAAAATGTTGTAATGTCAAACTCCAAATTGGGGAATATAATCTCAAGACAGACATGTTTGCCCTACCATTAGGTGGGTGTGATATAGTTTTGGGAGCACAATGGTTGTGGATGTTAGGTCTAGTTTTATGGGATTTTTCTGAGTTGTGGATGAAGTTTAGTCAAGAAGGAACCGAATATACCTTACGTGGCATGACAGCTAGTGTGGCTCAATTTATTTCTACCCATAAGATGGAAAAGTTGTTAAAAATTCCTCTCATGGAGTGGTGGCACAAATTTTTGCTATCGATGCTTCCGAGGAAAGGGAAAAGGACCATTCAGTGCAACTGCAAGGTTTATTGAACAAATATGCTCAAGTTTTTGAGGAACCCAAGGGACTACCTCCTCATCGCTCTCATGACCATGCCATTCAACTTTTTCCTAGTAGTCTTCCACCAAATGTCCATCCCTACAGGTATCCTTATGCTCAAAAGTCTGAAATTGAGAAAATAGTTCAAGAGCTTCGTGTTGTTGGGGTTATCCATTCCAGTGTTAGTCCCTATTCTTCTCTAGTGTTATTAGTATAGAAAAAGGATGGCACTTGGTGCTTGTGTGTGGATTATCGGGACCTCAATAAGATCACTATTAAAGATAAATTCCCTATTCCAATGATTGATGAATTACTTGATGAGTTGCATGGGGCTCAATACTTTTCCAAGTTGGATTTGTGGTCAGGGTATCATCAAATTTGAATCAAAGATGAGGACATTCCAAAAATGGCTTTCAAAACTCATGAAGGGCATTATGAATTCTTGGTTATGCCATTTGGGTTAACCAATGCACCTTCTACCTTCCAGAGTTTGATGAACTCCATTTTTTCCCTTTCCTTCGCAAATTCATTTTAGTCTTTTTTGATGATATATTGATTTATAGTCATTCATGGGAAGAGCATCTCCAACACTTAGATCAAGCACTCAAACTTTTGTCTAACAATCAGCTCTATGCAAAGAAGTCCAAATGTTCTTTTGGCCAGCAAGAGGTTGAATACTTGGGTCACATCGTCACTAAGGATGGAGTTCATGTTGATCCCAAGAAAATTTAGGTTGTTCAAGATTGGCCTAAGCCTCATACCCTCAAGGGACTTCATGGTTTTTTGGGACTCACTAGATATTACAAGAAATTTGTGAAGAATTATGGAAAGATAGTAGCTCCCTTGACAACCATGTTGAGGAAGAATTCTTTCATGTGGACAAAACCTGTAGAAAAGGCTTTTGTATATTTGAAGCATGCCATGACCACTACCCCCATGTTAGCAATGCCTGATTTCTCTAAACATTTTGTCATTGAAAGTGATGCATCTAGAAATGGCATTGGGGTGGTTTTAATGCAAGAAGGTAGACCTTTGGCCTTCACTAGCAAAGCACTCTCAGGGAAGAATTTGGGCAAGTCTACTTATGAGAAGGAAATGCTTACCATTTTACATGTGGTCAGTCATTGGTGACCATATCTCATTGGGAGACATTTTTCCATCAAGACTGATCATCAAAGTCTCAAATATTTCTTAGAACAAAGGGTGGCCACACCAGAACAACAAAAATGGGTTTCTAAATTGTTGGGTTATGACTATGACATCACCTATAAGAAGGGTAAGGAGAACGTGGTGGCGGATGCCTTGTCTAGACTACATGAAGAGCAAGAAATGCTACATGCTATATCCACACCACATCCTTA
The DNA here is from genome assembly GCA_028583015.1 of Wollemia nobilis. Classification (NCBI taxonomy): domain Eukaryota; kingdom Viridiplantae; phylum Streptophyta; class Pinopsida; order Araucariales; family Araucariaceae; genus Wollemia; species Wollemia nobilis. The sequence goes on from JAQPPZ010017002.1 coordinate 4,882,972, forward strand.
ATGGATTCATCAACTCTGTGAGGAACTGATCAAGGACTCCTCTTTGCAAACTTTTGTTTACACACTTCAAGCAGATCCTCATTCATACCCTAGCTATACTTGGGATGGTCAAGATTTATGGTACCGTGACCATCTTGTTGTGCCCCATCAATCACAAATAAAGAACCTCATCCTACAAGAGATGCATGCTTCCCCAACAATTGGCCATTCAGGGTTTCTCAAAACCTATACAAGGACCAAGCATACCTTCTTCTAGAGGGGAATGAAAAAGGATATTCATACTTTTGTGGCTGAATGTGATCATTGCCAATGTATGAAAGGTGAAAATATGTGTTCCCCTAGTACCCTTCAACCCTTGTCGATTCCTGAACAAGTTTGGATAGATATTTCTATGGATTTCATTGAAGGGTTACCTAAATCTAGAGGAAAATTAGTTATTCTAGTGGTAGTGGATCGTCTTACGAAGTATGCTCATTTATGTTCCCTATCCCACCCATACACCACCTTCGTTGTTGCTCAAATCTTTCTAGACTCCATCTTTCATCTCCATGGAATGCCTAAATCCATTGTCTCTGATAGGGATCCTACCTTCACCAATCATTTTTTGGTAGGAATTGTTCAAGTTATAGGGAACACAACTCAAGATGAGTTTGGCCTATCATCCTCAAACTGATGGCCAAACTAAAATTGTGAATAAATGCTTGGAAACATACCTTCGTTGCTTCACCTCTGAACATCCTACACAATGGGCCAAGTGGCTTCCTTTGGCCGAATGGTGGTATAACACAACATATCACACTACCACTAAGGTGAGTCCCTTTGAAGTAGTCTATGGTTATCCTCCTCCAACACCATCTTCTTACATTCTAGGTAGTTCCAAGGTTCAAGTTGTGGATTCCACTCTCTACCAATGTGATTCCATTCTTCGCCAACTCAAGGTCAATCTAGACTTGGCTCAAAACCGTATGAAACAACAAGCTGATCAACATCACACTGAACATAGCTTTGAAGTTGGAGACATGGTTTTTCTTCACCTATAGCCATACAAATAATCCTCACTCTAGCTTTGTGGTTGTCAAAAACTTATCACCAAATATTATGGTCCTTATCAGGTGTTACAAAGGATCGGGTCGATAGCATACAAACTAGCCCTTTTAGCTAACTCCAAAATTCATCCAATCTTCCATGTATCTTCTCTCAAGAAAGTGGTTGGCAACAAGGTCCAGGTGCAATCTACACTCCTAGAGTTGGATGATGAAGGTTCCATCATTCTTGAACCTGAATGCATTCTAGACCATAGATCGTATACCCTTCATCATTGTGTCATCACCGATGTTCTTGTCCAATGGCATGGCTTACAACCTAAAGATGCTATGTGGGAACCTCTTCAACAACTTCAACAATAGTTTCCTCATCTTCAACTTTGAGGACAAAGCTTTTCGAAGGGGAAGGGCATGTTAGGACCCCATCCTAACACTATGATGTAATAACCCTTACTAAACATGGGGGACACCCATGATAATGTTTTGTAATATTTTGTAATAGTTGTGGCTCTAGAAGCGCCTAGACAAGTGGCACCATTATATGTAATTGTTATCAAGAATGTAACTATTTTGTAGGTAGAGATTCTAGCTTGGGTGGCATTTTGCATGTAAGCCAACCTTGAGAGTTAGGTGAGAGATGAAATCTTTAAAACTATGAAGGGTAGGAATGAATGTATCTTTTTGCATAATTGAATGAAAGTATTGAAGGAGGTTGCCCCCTCGAAGTGGCCTATGATCCTATGTTACTTTGTGAGATTGTTTCATTTTTGCACTTATATTTCATATTGCAATATCTTGTGTTTCATGCATTTATGTTTTATTGCAATATTTTTGTGAATGTGCTGATTTTAATGAGAAGGTTCCTAGCACAATGAGATAAAGTTAGAAGAATGCTTAATGAATAAGAAAGAGGAAGAACTAGATTAGGTAGAACAAAGGATTGAATATATACAAACAGGAAAATAACTCCTAAATCTAGATAAAACTCAAAAAATAGATTTTCATTTGTATAATTTTTATTATGCAATGGTGAAAGAAATCGTATTTCAAAGAAACTTTGATGGAGTACTACTTAGATGTGTTAAAATAGGATAAGCTCAAATTATATTACAGGAATTCCATCAAGGATTGGTTGGGGAACATTTCTTAACCCAAACAACTGCAAAAAAAATGATGAAAGTAGTATACTACTAGCCCAACATGTTTTTAGATGCTCATCAATGGGTTAGGAATTGTGAAAATTTTAAATTCTTCACGAGAAGAAAAAGAAACACCCCAATGCCTTTGAAACCCATAACAACAAAAGAACCTTTTGCACAATGGGGATTAGATTTTATTGAAATGATCAATCCACCATCCAATGAAGGGCGCAAATGGATCTTAATAGCTATAGATTACTTTACCATATGGGTCGAAGCATTCCCTTTAAAGGAATCTACTAAGAGTGTGATCATAGAGCTCCTAGAAGACATTATAACTAGATTTGGTGTTTCAAATACAATAATAACATACAATGTTAAGGCATTTAAGGATTCAAAAATCATACAATTTACATTCCAACATGGTATATATTTAAAAGCCCCTTTAAACTATTATCCCCAAGGTAATGGTTTGGCTGAATCAACAAACAAAAATTTGCTAAGAATCCTAAAGAGAATCAGATCAAAAAATCAATGATAATGGTATCTTCATTTAAGAAGGGCTCTTTGGGCAGATTGTATTACTCCAAAAAGGGCATTAGGTTGTTCTCATTACAATCTAGTCTATAGTAATGGGGCTAAGTTACCTATTTCCATAGAGCTTATAGCACTCCAACTATTGCATCAATAGGAACTATAGGAAAATGATCCAATGAAAATAAGGTTGAGAGAACTACTAAAGCTTGAAGAATAGAGAAAATAAGTTGGGGAGCAACTTATGAGACATCAAGGAATAGTCAAAACATGGTTTGACAAAAAGGCTACTCCACAAACCTTTGAGGTGGGTGATATGGTCCTTAAATGGGATGAACACAAAATTAAACCTGGAAACCACACTAAATTTGATATATTCTAGAGTGGATCATATATCATTGCTAGTGGTAAAGAGGGCAATTCATTCAACCTGGAAACCATAGAAGGAGATGTTCTCCCCATACCTATGAATTAAATTCACCTGAAGAGCTACCCCTGAGTGTATTGAATCATGAATATCAGTCTAGCAAACAAAGGCAATATCAAAGCTCAATGAACCCAAGATCAAACTGTTAATCTGATAAGTTTGACACCATTTTATTTTCTTTTCTATATTTTTTTTGCAAATAAGTGAGGCTTTGACTTTGTGTCCAAGGATAAAGGCAATTTTGAGTTCTCCTTCAAGTAGGCTATAAGGCCCCTATGAGCCATCAAAACTGTAGTGATTCCTCAGTACTCATTCATGCCTAAGGAAAAGCCCTAATCACAAGCAATCAAAACCTTTTATTATGAAAAAGACAAAGCCAAGATAAGCCTTGGTAATGAAACTTGTGCAAATATTTGTTTAGAAAAAAAAAATTGATAAATGAAGTGATAAGGAAATAGTGCCAAGAGATATTTTCTTTCAAAGTAGTTTAGATATTAATTTTTTTTACAATCCCTAATGAAGTTCTAGCAATAGAATTCCCAACCAATCTGTAAGATAACCAGCCAAAAAGTTAAGCGAACACCAATGCTTGGGTCAAATCAAAGGCATGTTAAGCTATGATAGAGGTAGGTGGGTTTAGTTAATGCTTTCCCAACCAAGGATATAAAGGTCACCTACCAGAAGATATCTTGATCAAATGGCTTAGACATTCATTCAAGACAAAGTATGGTGATGATAGTCTCCGACCTAACAGCTATTATGATCAAAGGGTACTTCATTCATTGTCTAGGATCCCTAGGACAAGTAGTTGAGATTGTCAAATCCACATATAGATAATTTTGAAAGGAAATTTTCCCTATTGTAACCTATAAATAGTGGTAGCATAGACTATAGAAATGATTGGCAAGTTTGCATTTGTATCCTCCTATAAGCTTTCCTTTTATTTCTTTCTATAAGAGAAGTTGGCTCCTAAGTGTCTTATGGGAAAATTTTGAACCTCCACTTCTGACACAATATTTGTAAACATTTGCTTGCATATATATATATACAAAATCCTACATCAATTTTTGATTTAGCCATTTATAGCTCCTTGCAAACCCATTTTTGTGTGTATGTGTGCTTGTAATATTTTATCTGCTTTGGGTTTTATTGAGGTATGTGTGTGTGAGGGGCTTGTATATATTTTTGAACTAGTCATCTATGGCTCTCCTACAAGACTCGATTCTTTATGCATTCCTATGTTGATGACTCTCATTTGTGTGTAACTATGTCGAGGATAGGAAGCGTTCATCACTGGCACATACCATTCAAGCCTATTTTTGCACAAATATCTTAGCATATCTTTTGGCACATCGCTACCCTTTTTATTTTATTGAGTTATTTCTCTTTTATCTCTTACATCTATTTTCCCTATAGAGTTAAAAGTGTGCATGAAAGATCACATCTTAACAAGGAGCTAGGCTTGTAAAAAGCTCCCAAAGGCCCTTGATTGACCCAAACCTCGCACTCTCAACTATAGCCCTATTGTGTCACTCCTTGCAAGACATGATTTCCCCCCACCAAGGACAATCAAAGATAGAAAAAGGTTATAATGAAGCTACACTACCAACTGTCTAGACTAGTTTTATAGCCTCTATGAGGGCAATGCAATCACTTCAGATGACTTAGCATTGTACTATGAAGACCAATTTTGTAGTTTTGTGTAAAGAGACAATCAATGAAAAGAATAAACATATTATAGGAAAATATTTTGAATGCATACTTTTCTAATACTTTGGTATGGCATATAGAAATTTTATGCAAATTTTTTGCTAGAAGTTTTGACAAGTTTTACTTCTTTTTTTCTTTTCTTTTTTAAGCGAAAAACCCCTTACGGAGCCGCCTTGGTCTGAGAGACCACAAACATGGGGTTCTACACCATCAAAGTCGACAAGTTTTACTTTATTTTTAATATATTTTATGAGATTTTTTATAAGCTTTTACTTTTGAGATTATGGCTTTTTATAAGAAAGTAAAGAAAACTGCTCCTCCTTAATATTTTTCCTCAATTTTTTTCTTTTTAGATCCCCTTGGGAAACTGCTCCCCCTGACTAAATGCTTTCCTCCTAACTCAAATCTCTCCCCCTTTGATATCAATGGCAAAGGGTCACCTTTGGGGCTCGGGGCTAAGAATGAAACTCTTAGCTTAGTCCCTCCCCCACCTCCTCTTGAGGTGGTTAATTCTAGGGTGGGAGTATTTATACTCCTAGCATGCACTGCTCTTTTCCTTTGTCTACTTTTCTCCTCATTCAATCCTTCTGATTCCTCTGACTATTCCTATTCATGCTTGTCTCTAGAAGTTTTACTCTACACCACTTTGATGTATGTCCATCATTATTGCACTTGTAACACTTAATATTGTTATTCTTTTAAGGTGCAAATATCTTAGGATTTCTCTTGGTGAATCCATACATATTCCTATCATGAACCCTATAATTCATTGCCTTGTGACCAAAATGATTACAAGAGTAGCAATACCCTTGAAATAACTACATGTTTTTGAAGTTCCCATATTCATGTATTTCATGTGTCCTGCACTGTGAAGCTTTGTGCCCAAATTTATGACATGAGAAACATCGTCCATTGAAATTTCCTTGCCTTTACCTCATTGGTATCTTAGTCTCTCTTACTCTATGTTGGTTCCTATTCCATCTATTTCTCCTTTTTGCATTGTTTCTTTCCTTTTTGAACTTTACGTTGTCCAACTCATCCTTAGAAGTCTCACTTTCTCTTACATTGTCTTCTTCTGAATTTTTTTCTTCTTCTTTAGAACTTGAGGTTGACTCCTATTACTATTTCTTTTGTACCTGTTCAAAACCAAGACCTATCTTGCTTTATGTATGCTTTTGTGTATTGATAATATTATTCAAATTCTTTGAGCTTCTTCCAAACATATATAATCTATCTTTAGACTCTTTTATTTCTTCCCCTTAGTAGAGCCACTTCGTATTCTAACCTTTCACATTCTAAGACCTTTGCTTCTAACTTATCCTTGAGCTTCTTTGTCTTAGTCATTGACTTGTTTAGATCCTCTATAAGCTTTCCTTTCTCTTCATCACATTCTTGAAACTCAAGCTTAAGTTGGGAGTTTTGCTTTCTTACCTTCTTCAATGTGTTGAGAGCATAAATAAGCTTTACCTCAATACCAACTTCTCCTTTTTTTTATTCTTCCTCTATTTGTTTGCCTTTGAAAACATCTTCATTTTCTTCTAACTTGTATTCTATAGGATCACCTCCTTCTTCTAGTGCCATTAGAATATTCTCTTTTGGTCCTTCAAGTGTGTCTTCATATTCATCATCACTAAAACTGAAACCATTCTTTGTACAACTATCTTCAAGATGTCCAAAATTACCACATCTAAAACACTTGAGAATTATTGGTGATGTTTTCTTAACTTCTTTTTCTTCTATCAAAAATAGAACTTCATATTTATAATTATCTGATAAACTATTATCACTATCACTTGAGTACTTACTTGCCTTTTCTACATAGTAACTCCTCTTTTGTCTTTGAAAGAACTTATTTCCTTGTTTGCCTTGTCCATCCTTGCCTTTATTTTGGTACCTGTATTTTTATGATTCCTTGTTATTATGATCATGTTTTTCTTCATCATTGCTATTTCTAGCTTCTTGACAATCAGTTGCATAGTGACCATATTTTCCACAATTGAAACATCTAATAGATTTTGCATATTTAAATCTTCTTGGATCCTTATTCCTTCTACCATAATTTGCTTCTTCATCACTGGATGACTCATTGCTTGAATTTGACTTCTTACCCTTTGTCTTATTAGTAGCTTTGAAGGTTGCTTCCTTCCAAAGATTAGGTTCCTCTTTTGTTCTCATCTCAAAAGTTGTAAGAATACCAAGTAATACATCTCTTTTCAAAATATCACCATATTTTGATTCCTCTATAGCAAAGATATTTTCACTAAACCTTTTTGGGAGAGATCTTAATATTTTATCACAAACATCATATTCTTTAGTCTCAAGTCCAAGTCCTTGCATGGCGTTAAAAACCTCGTCTACATGAAGTAGATAAGCACTAATTTTTTCCTCATACTTCATTCTTAATTATTCAAATTGTCCTTTGAGATTTTGTATCTTTGCCTTTTTGACACTTTTATCTCCTTTATATATGATTTGCAACTTATCCCAAATTTCTTTTTTTGATTCACAATGCATAAATTTTATGAAATGTGTTCTATGCAAACCTCTCAAAATTGCATTCATTGCTTTTGAATTGTAATGATGTAGAAGCTTACCATATTTATCTATAGGTGGATTAGCTGGTGGTGTGTATCCATTTTCAATTGCTTCCCATATTTCATTTCCAAGTGCCATCAAGTGAATCTTCATTCTCATACTCCAAAATATATAATCACTTCCATCAAATACTAGTGTTGAATTATCTTATGATCCATTTTTAGAATCCATTGTATTCTTGTAAGCTTTTCCTTCAAGCTGTTAAACTCTTTTGAAGGAACCCGTTCTGATACCAATTGAAGAACACAAGCTTATACTAAGAGGGGGTGAATAGTATAAGATCACTTTTTACTTTTCTTTCCAATCAATATTATGCAATGTATAGATAGCAATATCAACAACAATAATCAAAGCAATGCACAAATCACCACACACAATAGAGACACCAATTTAACGTGGTTCACCCAATGTGGACTACTCCACGGAGAAAATATTTCACTAAAATTTTCTCAATCAATCTCTTGGGAATCCTTTCCCTATTACAATGTTTATGGACCTCTGTCCAAAGGAGACACCAATACCCTAATCAATTTTGTGGATCTCTATCCACAGGAGACACCAATATCCTTTGCTCTGGCTAGTGATCTTCTAGAAGAACTACTGCCTCCACTGCACTGGCTAATGGATCTCTATCCACTGAATACTCCTATCCTCACTTAGAAGACCTGTCATCACTACCCTGGCTAATGGATCTCTATCCACTAGAGACTATCCTCCTCTATACTTTGTCATCTCCAAAGCTTGCTCTCAACTCTATCTCAAATCTGCACTAAACACAATCCTTTGGTCTAGCACAAATCTACTCAATCTCTATCTCTGATCTGGCACAAATCTATCCTCAAATATACACCAAATTATTTCCACAAATCTACACTAAACACAGTCCTTCGATCTAGCACAAATCTATCCTCAATCTCTATCCTCAAGCCTTAACACAAATCTTGACTTAATCTCAAATCAACTCTGCTAGATCTACCCCAAACCTTAACTCAAGGTTTGAACAAATCAATCAATCAACTCTGCTCACAAGTCTTCTCAAATACTTATCTCAAATCTGCCTTGTAAGCTTCCACAAAAGCTCACACTAATCTATCCACAAGTCCTCTCTAGAACTTGTCCAATCTGCTCAATAAGTCCTCACTAGAACTTGTCCAATCTGCTCAACAAGTCCTCACTAGAACTTGTCCAATTTGCTCAACAATCTTTGTCCTCAATTCTGTATTGTAAGCTTCCACAAAATATCACACCAATATGTCCACAAGTCTTCTCTAAGACTTACCTCAAATCTGCTCAACAAGTCCTCACTAGAACTTGTTCAATCTCATAGAAACATATAGAGAATTGTTAGAGACTCAATATGCTTCACATTCACAACAATGCTCAAATACTTTCAATCTCTCTTTTTATCATAGAAACATATAGAGAATTGTTAGAGACTCAATATATTTTACACTTACTAACACTCCATCTCTTTCTCAAATCAATTTAGAATATGGAAAATTTTGTTTCATAGAACTTGAACTATCACTTCAACACATCCACTCAACTAAGATCAATCTCTTCCACTCAACCAATAACTTCAACAACAATGATTATCAAGTAATCCTCACATAACAATGATACTCATGATCTTTGAAAAACCTAATTCAAGTTCTTCACTCAACCAATCACTTCAACAACAATGCTTATCAAAAAATCCTTACATAACAATGATACTCATGATCTTGCAAATCCTAGTTCAAGATAGTTCACCACTTCACATAACAATGATACTCATGTTCTTTCAAACCCTAATCCAATATTCAAACTCAACAACAAGGGATCTCAATCACACAACAATGAATTATGCATTCACTCACTCAAAATATCCAACAATGCTTATCAAACAAGGTTTATAGCATTTACTTCCATTTCAGAAAACTCATCAACTCAACAAACTCACAAAGGAAAACTTAACCAAGTCCTTTTCACTCCAATCTTGTTTTCAGAAAATCTCAACCAATCAATTATTTCAACCAAAGAAGAATGTGCCCATACCTTTTACTTGATGAATAATAGACTTAAAAACCTGTCTCAATTATAACCACTTTCCTTGCCAAGCACAAGGGTTAGATGACAAGAATTATCACTCTAACACTTCTTCAAAAATATTTCTTCAATACAAAAATAATACTCAAATACACCTTATAATCTCCAACTTTAAAATAATATTCAACAACCTTCAATCTCAAAAATAAACTTTCCTTACTACCTTATAACTCCTTAAACACTTAAAAATTCAATTCAGAAATCAAATTTTTGCATTCCCCTTTTAACTCCCCTAAACAACTTATAATCCAAATTAATTATGCAAAAACTTTAATTAACATAAACCTTTGAAAACAAAAATTATTTTTCCCTTTTTATTTTTCACAAGCCAAGACAACCCAAACAATGCACATACCTCTATTATGCTGCCAAAAGGCCTTGGCAGGATTCGAACCATCGATGGTTCTCCCCCAAGCGCTTCCACAGTGCTCGTGCCCACCAACTGGGCTGCGTGGCTCCACAAGATCCAAAAGGCACGAACGTGCCTTTGACTTCCTTCTCCCTTGAACCGTGCAAACTCAAACATGAACCTCCCTTCAATAAAACGATGTGCGCGAGATTCGAACCTGCACCAAGCATCTTGAACGTGTCTTACGCAGCCCTTGGCTGCCAACTCAACTATGAGGGGCTTCGAGTAGTTTTTAGAGGCTACCACACTTTGTCCTTTCCTCTGCTCAAATACACATGCGAAAATACACGTTTTTCCTTTGCATGAGCCAAAATACAATCGCATGGATAATATTCCAAATGCCAAACTTTGGCATTATTTATATGCAAACCATAGCTTGTTCCAACGTCGATGATTATTCAAATTTAATTTGAATTCGAATATTAAAGTTAATTTTAAATATTAAATAAATATTTAAATTAACCTTAGCACCCATCATTATTTAAATTAAAATTTTAATCAAAGATTAAAATATTTTAATTTAAATTAAATCTTCTTGTGGGTCTTTTCCAACTTGATCCTTGATCTTCTTAAACTCGATTTTTGATCCGAAATAATAATAATAAAATATTATTATTTAATTTAAACTTTGCTTCTCCTTCCTTGGATATTTATCCTTTGAGCCCTCCTATCTATATAATATTTAAAAATAAATATTATAACTTATTGTTTTTCAAGACCTTATTGCTTTTGGAAGAAACACTTAATGTCCTCAAAGATGACGAACATAGCACAACAATGCTTTTGGCATCAATGACAACAAACACTCCTCAAATTGTCCAACAACATTCATCTTACACCTTACCAACACTTCCTAATAGTACATAAAGTATGAAATTAGAAAAAAATATGGAAAAGAGAGATATGTGATGGTATAATGATGGACAAGAACCACTTGGCTACTTGTTTGTAATCATGAACTTTTCACACAGTATTAGAAATTCAATATATGGATGGAAAAAAAGAGATTCAAAATGGACTGAAATATAGTATATCAATATCTAAGATTCCTACTATTTTGACCAATCATTGTGAAAGATTTTGACTCTTCAAATCCCTAAAGGCTAACCTAACTACAACAAGAGGAAAAATAAAGGGTGATGAACAGTATGAAAGTCCATCACTTCCAATCTTACTCCACCTTTTCATACAATTGGCTTGGTTCTTTATGTAAATGCTATGACTATCAAGGATCCACAACCTATATTTCTTGAAAGACTTTTGGAAATTATTGTCCATTATGAAGTTTCTATGAAGAATTGTGGAACTCTTTCTCATATGTAGGCCCATCTAATTGTTGGAATCTAAGGCTCCTTTTCCCAAGTGCAAGTCAAATATTCCAAAGAAATCAAACACATGTAAATATTGTAGAAGGGAAGGACACTCCATCAAAAATACATAACAAGATTGAAGAAGATTGAAATAGAATTCTTGAGATCTAGACACAAGCTTTATGAATATGAATATGGAAAAGTGAATTCCCACTAGGGCATCCATTATTGGGGAGGATGTTGCCTCCAATGTCTCCTCTCCTTGGCCCCTCAGCTCAAATTATGAGGGGGTGTTGAATTTTATGTAATTTGATCTTATCAAGCCAATGCCAGAGTTTTTTGAGAGTGCTTATGAGCACTACTGATGTAGCCTACATGGAAGTGTTTATGTAAGTCTATGTTCTTCATGTTAACCTACCAAAATCACTTGTTTAAGTCTTTGGACATCATTTATATAATCCTACGAGCATCTTGTAAGCCTAAGGGAACTTTTAATGTATTCACCCTTAGTAATATTGATTTAACCACCTCCATGATTAGCATTCACAAAAGGGTTTAATACATTTATTATATTGTAAATTAACATTCAAGTCAAGTTATTTTGGCTCAAGGTTAACATCTAATAGGGATTTGGTATCACTATAAATACCCCCAACAACTTATCATATACATGCTCATCCAAAGGACTTACAAATAATTGGAATCAAAGGCTCATTTGCCCAAGGAAAAGTCTAAGATTCCAAAGAAGTCAAAACATGTAAATATTGTAGAAGGGAAGGACACTCCATCAAAACTTACATAACAAGATTCAAGAATATTGAAATAGAATTCTTAAGACCCAAAAACAAGCTTTCTGATGATGAATATGGCAAAGTGGATGCCCACTAGAGCATCCATTATGGAAGGATGTTACCTTCAATGTCTCCTCTCCTTAGCCCCTCAACTCAAATTATGAGGGGGTGTTGAATTATTTGTAATTAAATCTTATCAAGCCAATGTCAGAGGTGTTTGAGAGTGCTTATGAGCACTACTGATATAGCCTATAGACAAGTGTTTATGTAAGCTTGTGTTCTTCATGTTAGCCTACTAGCATCACTTATGTAAACCTTCGGGTATCATTTATAAAAGCCTATGAGCATCTTGATGTAAGCCTAAGGGCAGTTTTAATGTATTCATCCTTAGTGGTATTGGTTAAACAACCTCTATGGTAAACATTGACTAAAGGGTTTAATACATTTATTAAATTGTAAATTAACCTTCAAGTCAAGTTATGTTGGCTCAAGGTTAACATCTAACTAGGGACTTGGTATCACTATAAATACCCCCAACAACTTCTCATATGGAGGACCATCCTGAAAAGGATTGAAAATCCAACTAACTTCATATTATTTACAAACTCATTATATAGGCACTAATGGCCCAAAATACATAACCAAACCCATCAAATCATGGATTTGATCCAATATGCTTAACCATAAGCTACAAAAGTGCAAAGGAGAATGCACGTAACTTCTAAGTTAAGAGAAAAGGAATAATGCTAACTATAAGATCCATTTTAGCTATCTTGAAGTACACACTTCCTACTTTGAGTTCACACTTACTAACTAACACTCTAAATGACAACTAGAAGATAACTAGTGCCCACAAGTGCATGTGAGAAGGAGACTCACTTACAATTATTAATTTGCAAGAAATAAACTATGCAAACCTAGCTAGGAACTACTAGAGGGGTCATATGAGTGATCAAACATCAATCCTCATCATGCCTCCCCACAATAGAAGCATTGGCCTCCAATGCTTTCAGAAGAAGTAGGAAAGTCACGGGACATCCGATGAAAAGAAATCCAACGAGCCCGATGCGGCAGTTGTCCTCATCGAGCCACAAGATATGAGGTGGTAGACCCCTGGCGAGTCTGTCGAGTCTTTGTGTCATAGATCTGATCGGAATCCAATGGTAAGCGAGAATCAGGAACCACGTCCACAGGATGACTGATAGCTGGTGCGGTCTCCAATGTAGAGTCAAAGTACAACTTCAAAAGATCTACATTGACGACGTCATGAATTCCCAAGTGTGCGGGAAGATCAAGGTGGAAAGCATTCTCGGACACCTGTTGAAGAATAGTATAAGGCCCATAGCGAATCGGTTTGATTTTACTATGAGTCTTATCAGTAAAACGTCGCTTGTCAAGATGCAACCAAACTTTGTCACCAACCTGAAATGGATGAGGAATTCGATGTCGATCCATGGCCTTTTTTTGCTGCTGCTGTGTCTTTTGCAAAATCTCAATCACCTTTGATTGCAGATTGTGCAAGTGCTGAATAAATGAGTGTGCCTTGTCTTGCTCCTTCTGAAGATGTGAAGTGACAGGAGAAGGCAAAGACAAAGGTAACTCATAAGGTGCCAAGGGCTGAAATCCCATACAAACCTCAAAAGGTGAGTGACCTGTAGAAGAATGTAGGGCCCTATTGTAGGCATGTTCAATATGAGTGAGACTCAAGTCCCACTTTGCTGGTGAAGCGTGATGATAGATTCGTAAACTTTGCACAAGGGTACGGTTTACCACTTTAGTCTGCCCATCGGACTGCGGATGATAGGCGATGGAAAAGTTAAGGGAAACTCCCAAAATTTTCCACAAAGAACGCCAAAAGTGACCCACAAAGCGTGAATCATGATCCGATATAATGCTGGTAGGTAGACCAAAGGAACGCCAAATGCTGTCAAAGAACAATTGGGCTAAGTCTGCTGCGGAACTTGTCTTGCGGCATGGAATAAACTTAGCCATCTTACTGAATCTGTCAACCACCACGAACACACAATCATGTTGTCGCACTTTCATGGGAAAACCACTAACCAAATCCATGGAAATGCTTTCCCAAGGACGGGAAGGAATGGGCAAAGGCATGCCTAAGCCAAACTTCCTGTTAGCTGGTTTTGAGCGACAACAAATTGCACACTTGTTTGAGAAATCTCAACACATCCCTCTGCATTTTAGGCCAGTAGAAAAATCTTTGCAAGTGATGAAGTGTTTTGTGCTTCCCAAAGTGACCACCATAAAGTGTAGAATGAGCTTCCTTAAGAAGTGACACTCTAGGCTCACAAGGAACACAAACCTTGTCCAATTTGTAAAGAAGTCCTTCTTTGATGTAGAAATCTTGGAAAGGACGCAAATTGGAAGAAGAAGGCTTACTCACTTGCTCAAATATTTTCCCAAAATCAGGATCCTGTGAATACTGATTAGGCCAAGTCTGAAATCCCAAGTGTGAAGTGGACATAACTGTTAAGGCAAGAGCGGCAGGAGGCCTACTCAAACAATCAGCAACAGTATTACTCTTCCCCTTTTTGTACTTGATCACCAAGTGAAATTGTTGGAGGTAAGAGGCCCACTTCATATGTCTTGATTCTTCAATTTTACTTTGAGATTGTAAAAACTTGAGAGGCATATGATCAGTGTGTACTACTGTATCTTTTCCCAAAAGATAATGTCTCCAGTACTTGATAGCTTGAACTAATGCATACAACTCCTTGTCATATGTAGAATAGTTCAACTTAGCAGCAGAAAAAGTTTCGAAATGATAAGCAACTGGATGACCATTCTGTTTGAGCACAGCTCCTAAGGCAACTTTAGAGGCATCCGTTTCAATCTCAAAAGGTTGAGAGAGGTCGGGTAAAGTTAACACAGGTGTTGTACAAAGTTTCTTTTTGAGTTTCTCAAAGGCAATCTCTTGGCTTTTCTCCCAATGAAATGGAACTTTAGACTTAGTGAGATAATGCAATGGAGCTGCAAGGGTGGAATATTGAGGAATGAACTTGCGATAAAAATTCGCAAGTCCTAGGAAACTCCTTAACTCGGTGAGAGTTGAAGGAGGGGACCACTTAAGTAAAACATCAACTTTGGTGGGATCTACCTGAATTCCACTTTCACTAATCACATAACCAAGGTAAGAAACTGAAGTATTGCCAAAAGAACACTTGGAAGAATTGGCATATAATTGATTCTTCGCAAGAAGATCAAGTGTATGATGGATATGCCTAAGGTGTTCCTCCCAAGTCTTTGAGAATATCAATATATCATCAAGATATATTATTACAAATTTGTCAAGTACATCACGAAATACATCATTCATCAACCTCATGAAGGTTGCAGGAGCATTAGTAAGACCGAAGGGCATGACCAACCATTCAAAGAGGCCCATCTTCGTCTTAAAAGTTGTCTTCCATGTATCCTCAGCTTGGATACGCACTTGATGATATCCACTTTTGAGATCTATTTTTGAAAAGAACTTAGCTCCTTGGAGCTGATCTAATAAATCATCAATGCGTGGTAGTGGATATCTATTCTTTATAGAAATTCTGTTCAAAGCACGAAAATCAATGCACAATCTCCAAGTGCCATCTTTTTTAAGAACCAACAAAATAGGTGAGGCACAAGCAGAAGTACTTTCCTTAATGAAACCCTTAGACAACAAATCTTCTATTTGCCTTTTTATTTCTTCATTTTGCAAAATAGATTGTCTATACATGGGAGCATTAGGTAGTGAAGAACCGGGAATGATTTCAATGTTGTGATTAATTGTGCGAATTGGAGGAAGAGACTTTGGCTCCTGAAATATGTGTGAGTAATTTTGCAATATTTTATCCATTGAAGAGTGTTGCTTTGGAATGGATGTGGATGTAGGAGTGTTTTGAGAGCGAATGAAAATTAGAGCAACATCACCACCTTTTTTAATTACTCTTTTTGTTTGCTTGGAACTTAGAATGATGTTAGGAGTGTTGGTGCTTTTAATGAGAAAGACCTGACCATATTTTTGAAGTGTGTAGGTTCTTTTGAAAGCATCATAAACAGCTCTCCTATCATACTGAAAAGGTTGTCCAAGCAAAATCCCACAACAATCCATAGGAGTCACATCACAAGTGACTTGATCTATGAAATGTGGGCCAAGTGCAAATTTTAATGTGCAAGTGTGAGTGATTTCGAAGCCCCTTCCACTATCCTTCCAACCCAAAGAATAAGGTTGAGGATGAGGCTCCATAGGTAACTTCAAACGCTCGACAATGGACCTCGCAATTAGATTTTTCTACGAGCCATTATCCACTATACAATCTGTTGCAAAATTATGGAGCAAATGAGCTCGAGTGATGAACAAAGCATCACGAGCGCCCTCTGATGAACTTACATTTACCAAGGTAACCTCATTGAGTTAACCTCATTGAGCTTACCTCGTAATTCCATGTATACTCTACTTTCTCCTACTGACTCAAGGGGACCTTTGGAAGCATCCTCCTCTTGAGTAGTGATGACTAAACTCTTCTTTTTAAGCTTAAAACAATCAGCTTTTTCATGACCTTTCTTCTTACAATAGTTACAAAACTTTTTAGAAGAAGAAGAAGAAGGTTTGGAAGAAGAAGAAGAAGGAGTAGAAGCGGAAGGGGAAGGAGAAGAAGGAGATGGAGAAGAAACATTCTTCTTTTGAGCAAAATTCTTCTTTTGTGAGAAAGAATTATTCCCTTTTGATGAGTTTGCAACCACTTGAGTAGCAGGTGCGCGGAATGCCTGCGAATGCGCCTTAAACTTGTCCTCCGCAAGTTGCGCTTGGTTGAAAACTGAATCCAATGTGTCCATAGAAACAAACATAATTTCCCTGTACAAATGTTCCAACAAACCACTTTGAAATTTGAGAATCAAAGCTTTAATATCTTCCTCCACATTCAAAAGTATCATGTACCTGTTGAATTGAAAGATATATTCCTGCACAGTCATATTAGTACTTTGTCGAAATCGAAACCATTTAATGACCAATTCCTTAGAATAATTGGAAGGATAAAAATTGGTCTTAAGACAATCTACAAGCTCATCCCATGAGGTGAGTTCATCATGACCTCTTTTTCTTTCAACAAGTACTTTAGCTAAACCAGAAAGTTTGAGTTTAGCATATGGAACCATATCCTCATCCGAAAGTTGAGTGTAAGAAAACCAAGAACTCATGTCAAGAATCCAACTATTCAAGACTTCAGGGTTCCGGGATCCATCATAAAGTGGCACTTCACAATGAACTCTCAGGCGAGAATCATGAGCAGAAGTTGAAGCATTATGGAGAGAAATATCATTTACCTTCATTGCAAGGTTACCAAGAACTTCTGCCATGGTAGTATCATTAGCTTTATCTCGCTAAAGCATTTACAACATGTGCAAGTTCTGCCACTTGGGCAGCCAAGTCAGAAGCCATGTGAGACCGGGTATAAGCCAGGAGTAAAAGGGAAAAGCACTGAAAAATCAAGGAAAAATTGAAGGTTCCTTGTTACAATGGTGTGCCCTGAAAAATACTCCTAAGGCTAAAAATTTAAAAATTTAAACTAACCTAAGGTTTACAATTTATATTTTATTAATTTAAAAATAACTTAATTAAAAATTAAATTATAATTAATCAAAGATTAATTAATTTAATTAAGTTATTAAAAATTAAATTAATAAAAATAAAAAAATTACATGCAACCTTAGAATAGTAAAAAATTAAAAAAATTACAATTTTACCCTCGGTAAAAACGAAACTGCACTCCACCTGCTTGCATGAATTGTCGAACTTCAGTGGCATGCTTCCCGAGGCACCAATGTCAAGACCATGTACAGTTTGAAATTTGGGCAGGTTGTGAACCAGGGACCTCCTGTCCCTTATTGGAAACAACGCACGCCTCAGAATGGTCATGCAGGCCATGCCCTAGCGTCGTCAGGTGTCTGGCCTGACACGATAGGGACACGCCACGGCATCGCGCGCCCTATGAGCGTGCGCGTCGTTGTCAACGACTAGTGTTGGCCGCAGGCCCTAACGCTATCAGACCTGACAGCAATCCGATCGACAACTAACAGGGTGCAAGCGACCGCGCTGGCGCTGGCAGGCGACAGCGATGGCCGTAGGCCCAACTGTCGTACCTAACAGCCATCAGGCCGACCGCGCATAGGTCATAGGCGGCCGTACGGACACTATCAGGCGATAGTGATGGCCGCAGGCCCGACTGTCATACCTGACATCCATCAGGCCGACCGCGCACAGGTCGCAGGTGGTCGCACGGACGTTGTCAGGCGACAGCGATGGCAGCAGGCAGCACCACCATGTGCGATCTAACACTCACGAAGGTGGTCGTCGCGTGCTATCGAAGATGCACCAGTGCTGCCGAGAGCTGAACTCTGGCTCAATGAGCTTAAATTTTTTTTTTTTTACAATCAAATTTTAATTAATATATAAAAATATATATATCAATTAAAATATCAGTTTTCTAACAAAAACTATGAAATTTTTAAAAATTAACCAGGAGGGTTAATTTAAAAACATAGAAAACTAGAACTGTTACAAATATTAGCAATTTTTGAAGGCAAATTACCTTCAAAATAAAAAAAAATTGCTAATTTCTCTTGATTATCCCAAGACTCCTTCAGTAGCTCTCCTTTCAAGATCCAGTCGACACACGACCAGCGTTTGAAAGGCAACCAGATCTAAGTCGACACACGACCTAGTTTGATGATGCTCGATCTTCAAGACTCCAAAATGGCAGGAACATCAGGAACAAAAGGCTCCCTAATTCGCATTTCACCGTAGGAGAAATCCAACCCTGCCAAGGGATTTTTGTAAGAAAGAAATCGGGGTAAACTTCTCCTATACTTCTTGAGCATACGGAGAAAGTTGGAACGAGGATTTTGACGCCTAAGGAACTTCCTTCTGCGAATGGTTTTCAAGCTCCCCTTGAGCTTGAACCGAGTCCTCAATGAAAACAAGTTTCTCATAAGAAAAACTAATCTATCTCCTATCCTCTCACCTCACAAGCCCTAGTGTAAACTTGAACTAGGCTCTGATACCAATGAAAAGGATTGAAAATCCAACTAACTTCATATTATTTACAAACTCATTATATAGGCACTAATGGCCCAAAATACATAACCAAACCCATCAAATCATGGATTTGATCCAATATGCTTAACCATAAGCTACAAAAGTGCAAAGGAGAATGCACGTAACTTCTAAGTTAAGAGAAAAGGAATAATGCTAACTATAAGATCCATTTTAGCTATCTTGAAGTACACACTTCCTACTTTGAGTTCACACTTACTAACTAACACTCTAAATGACAACTAGAAGATAACTAGTGCCCACAAGTGCATGTGAGAAGGAGACTCACTTACAATTATTAATTTGCAAGAAATAAACTATGCAAACCTAGCTAGGAACTACTAGAGGGGTCATATGAGTGATCAAACATCAATCCTCATCACATCCAAAGGACTTAAAATTATTGGAATCTAGGGCTCCTTTGCCCAAGGGCAATTCTAAGATTCCAAAGGATTCAAACACATGTAAATATTGTAGAAGGAAAGGCCACTCCATCAAAAACTACATAACAAGATTGAAGATTGAAATATAAATCTTGAGATCTAGACACAAGCTTTATGATGATGAATATGGCAAAGTGGATGCCACAAGCATCCATTATGGGGGAGGATGTTACCTCCAATGTCTCCTCTCCTTGGCCCCCAACTTTGATTATGAGGGGGTGTTGAATTATGTAATATGATCTTATCAGGCCAATGACAAAGGTGTTAGAGTTCTTATGAATAAAACTGATGTAGCCTACGAGAAAATATTTGCATAAACTTATGTGCTTCATGTTAGCCTATTGGCATCACTTATGTAAGCCTTTGTGCATCATTTATGTAATCTTATGGGCATCTTAATGTAAGCCTAAAGGCACTTCTAATGTATTCACCCTTAGTGATATTGGTTAAACCACCTCTATGGTTAACCTTGACTAAAGGGTTTATGGTAGGACCCCATCCTAACATTATTATGTAATGACCCCATTTCTAATGTGGGGACCCCATCCTAATGATATTATGTAATGTTTTGTAATGCTATGTGGCACTCAAGGTGCCTAGATAAGTGGGGACATTTTATTTAATCATTATAAAGAATGTAACTATTTGTTTGGTAGAAGATTCTAGATGGGGTGGCAATTTGTTTGTATGCTGACCTTTGAGCGTTAGGTTAGGGTTACAAAGAGTCTTTAAAAGGCAAGGGGGCATAGATGGATATATCTTTTCTACATATTGAATCAAAGTTCTATTAAGGAGGTTGCCCCCTCGAAGAGGCCCATGATTTTATATCGTGATTCTACATTGATTAATATATAGATTGTTGCATTTTTATTTTGTATTGCATTATTTTGTTCTTTCATGATTTATTGCCTTTATTGCAATATTTATGTGGATGTGCTTATTTTAATTAGAAGGTTTCTAATGAGTAGTATCAAAGCACTTTCCAAGACCTTGTTTCATTACGTTTGCAACAGTTCTTGCCCTACCTTTCTGACTTGTTAGGTATAAATTTTACTTGTTTTCATTTTCCTACTTATTTTCCTATACAAAAAAAGAAAGAACGAGAGAAAAATTAAGCCATTTTTTCTTTTGTTTTAGTTTAATAGGTTAGAAAGTTTGTGTTAAGGGTTTTAAAATAACATAAAGGAGTTATCATTTTTTGCTAATCTAGATTGCATGTAAAGCATCTAGTAAAGTGAAGGGTGATCAGACTCTAACGCCCAAGCCTTAGATAACACTCATATACAGACTTGAGCTCCCATGTATCTTGGGGTATATCGGGAGACCCCCCTAGGATTAGGAGAAACCTTTAGCCATAGGAAGATTTTTGATAATGTGTTTATCCACACCAAGCATAGCACCCAGTAAGATCACCCTCTCGTACTATCAGAGAGGCGGGTAGTGCACTCAAGGATATGCATGGAATCCTCCTTGAGTAGTGGCATGAAATATTTGTTCGAGCATTATCATCATCATTGTATAATAGTGTTATGGACAGTGCACACACATTGGCCTAGATTTACCTTATTTTTATTGTATATTAAAATTTAACACCAAGAACTCTATCACTAAAATTGAGCATAATGAGTAGATTAGGCTATCACAAAATTGACTGTACTAAATCAAACAAAGAAAATTGGGGTGAAATTAACAGTCAAGACAAGGTTTATCAAGGTAGTAACAGTCAAGTATAATTTTATCCAAGGCCATAGTTAGTAGCAGTCAAGATAGAGTCGAAACATGCAATTGTCAATTACAATAAGGAAATATATCAATCAAGGCAAATTGTCAATAACAACCAAAATAGTTCACCAAGACAGTCGTTAGAAATAGTGAGTTACAGAGTCAAACTAAGTAGTTGTCAGTAACATACATTGTAGAGCTTTCTAAGGGAATTGTCAAACAAAGAATAGCAGATAGGGTAGCTATCGAAATAGTCAAATTTTTTGAGTGAAAAAAACTCTAGTAGAAAAATAGATGACACTTGACCCAAAAGAAGAGTTTGGGGTGCTGAAAAATGTCATCTAGAGACGTAGTCTATTCTAATCACCTTTTTAAGGTAATAATTTTGATATATAGTGCCCAATCAATTTTTTGGGACCATTACTAAAAATAGTAACTTTTGAAATAGTATCTTTATTTCTAGTATCCTTAGAAGGTCCAAAATCATAGCATATGGCTATAGGCACTAGGGAACAACAAAAGACACGAGAAATAGATCAAAATATTGCATCTCAAGTAACTCGAAGGGAGGAGCATTTGGAAAATAAGCGAAGGGATGGTTTAAACCAGTTAAGGAATGAAATCAACTCTTTACATGACTCCATCACCTATGTGATAAGGGAACAAAAGGAGATGGAGTACATGGAAAAATTGCAAACTGGGAAGGTTTTTTAAGTAGTAACACCCACACATATAGTCAATTTGGTTCTTTTGATTGTAAGGGTGAAGGGCCAAATAATCAAAAATAGGAAGCACACAATAATAATGGATATAAACTACCCAGGTGTTGTAGGTGAGTTGGAGAGGAGAGGGCAATCTTCCAAGGGAGGTCCCAGGTTCAAATATCCACCCTACCAAAAATTTGAATTGGGTATCTAAAATCCAATTGATAATGTTGGTGCGGGCAGGGTCGGGTGCGACCCTCGGGTGACTTTGACGGTGTAGAACCCCTTGTTCGTGGTCTCTCATACCAAGGCGGCTCCGCAAGGGGTTTTTCGCTTTAAAAAAAATAATGGATATAAACTATCCAAATTAGATTTTCTAAAATTTGATGGAAAGGATTCAGAATGATGGTTGTGTCAAGCAAAAAAGATATCAATCTTCATAATGTTTCATAGTATATACGTCTCACAATTGCATCTTTTAATTTTGAATCGGATGCCCTACAATGATATCAATGGCTCAAAAAAGCACACCCCAAGCTTACTTAGAATGAATTTGAGACACAACTACTCACTCAATTTGGCCCTAGTGAGTATGAATATTTTACAAGGGCTCTTACTAAATTCAAACAAACTTCAACTATTCGAGACTATCAAGCTTTGTTTGAAAAATTGACCAATCATACCACTAGCTTGAGTCAGGAATTCTTCCAAAGTTGTTTTGTGAGTGGTTTGAAGGATGACATTAAAGCTGAAGTTAAAATGTTAAGATTGTAAACCTTACAACAATAATAGCATTGGCTAGATTGGCAGAAGAAAAATTTAGGGCTCAAGGACACACCTCCAAATACTCACAAGCACAACCACCTTTTCTATCCAAGCCAACATCAAATCTTGCTAACGAATCCCCTACTATTAAAAATTTGACTCGTGAAGATATGGAAGTTAGAAGAGCCGAAGGGCTATGTTACAACTATGATGAGAAGTATTCCTTATGACATAAATGAGTGCAGAAAAAATTGTATTTGCTTGACATGTATGAGGCAACAACCATAGAATCTCCAGAGATGGAAGAGGATCATCAAGAAGAGGAAAACACAGAACAACCAAAATCCCCAAAAGAAACCCAACTGGAAATTTTGGTGCATGCATTGGTTGGTATATCCAACTCCCCAAACCATGAAGGTTTTAGGACACTTTAAAGGGCAGCTAGTATTAATTCTCATTGACTTTGGAAGCACACATAACTTTATTGATTTAAGAGTGGCAAAACAAGGAAATTGTTATATACAAACTTGTAATTCCTTTGAAGTCATGATTGCTAATAGAAGAACTTTGTCTTGTAAAGAAAAGTGTATAATGTCAAGGTACAAATAAGGGAATATAATCTTAAGTAAGATATGTTTACCTTACCCGTAGGTGGTTGTGATGTTTTGGGAGCACAATGGTTGGGAATGTTGGGCCCAATATTGTGGGATTTTTTGAGCTATGGATTAAATTCAATCAGCAGGCATGAAGTACACTTTATAGGGAATGAAGATTAGGGCTACTAAACTCATTTCATCTCATAAGATGGAGAAAATCTTTAAAGTCATCCCATAGAGTTGCGGCCCAACTATTTGCTATACAAGCTCTAGGTGACAAGGACAAGAACTATATGGAGGAAATATAGCTTGTATTACAAAAACATGCCACAATATTTGAGAACCCCAAAGGACTACCCCCTTGTTGTACTCACAACCATTCAATTCATCTTATTCTAGGTAGTCTTCCTCCAAAAGTCCACCCTTACAGGTATCCATAAGTCCAAAAATCAAAAATCGAGAAGACAATGTAGGAATTGCTTGTTGTAGGGGTTATTCACCCTAGTGTTAGTCCTTATTTGTCCCCAATGTTTGTTGGTACAAAAAAATATGGCTCTTGGCGTCTGTGTGGATTTCAAAGAAAATAAAATAACAGTTAAAGACAAATTTCCCATTCCGGTAATTGATGAATTGTTATATGAGTTGTATGGTGCCCAATTTTTCCCAAAATTGGATTTGTATTTTGGATACCATTAGATTTTAATCAAAGAAGACATTCCTAAAATTGTTTTTAGGACTCACAAAGGGCATTATGAATTCTTGGTTATGCCATTTGGTTTTACCAATGCATCTTCCACTTTTCAAAGTTTGATTATTTCATTTTTTGGCCCTTCCTTCGCAAATTTGTTCTAGTCTCCTTTGATGATATTTTGATTTAGAATTGCACTTGGGAGGAGCATCTCCAACATTTGGATCGGACCTTGCAAATTTTGTTTGAGAATCAGCTTTATGCCAAGCACTCAAAGTGTTCTTTTGGTCTGTAAGTAGAGTATTTGGGTCACATTGTCGCCAAAGAGGGAGTTAAAGTAGATTCTAAAAAGATTCGGGTTGTTTAGGAATGGCCAAAGCCTAAAACCCTCAAGGGACTTCAAGGATTTTTGGGACTCACTGGGTATTACCAAAAATTGGTTCAAAAATATGGAAAGATAGCAGCTTTGTTAATAACCATTTTGCAAAAGACATCATTTATTTGGATAGAACCAATGGAGCAAGCTTTCAATGAATTAAAGCACACTATGACAACCACCTCAAAGTTAGTTTCTAAACCCTTTGTAATTAAAAATGATGCTTCTAGCAATGAAATCGGGGCAATTTTGATGCAAGAAAGAATACCATTGGCCTTTACCAATAGAGCACTATTGGACCAAAATTTGGGCAAATCCACTTATGAAAAGGAGATGCTAGCCATTTTACATGTGGTTAATCATTGGAGGCCATATCTCATTGGGTGTTACTTTTCAATAACAACCAACCATCAAAGTCTTAAATAATTCTTGGAACAACAGGTAGCCACACCCGAACAACAAAGGTGGGTATATAAATTGTTGGGCTATGATTATGAAATCTCAAATTATGAAATCACATATAAAAAAGGAAAGGAGAATGTAGTGGCCAATGCATTGTCTTGACAATATGAAGATTAGGGTATGTCAAATGTTATATCTACACCACTCCCTCAATGGATCACTTAGCTCAGAGAAGAAACAACCAAGGATTCTAGTTTGCAAATTTTGATCCACAAACTCCAAGCAAAGCCTAACTCATGCCCTACATATGCTTAAGATGGTCAAGACTTGAGATATCATGACCGACTTGTTATTCCCCAAAAGTCCCAAATGCAAGAATTCATCTTGTAGGAAATGCATGCCTCACCAACGACAAGGCATTCGAGGTTTCTAAAAACCTATGTCAGGACCAAACATACTTTCTTTTGGAAGGGGGTGAAAAGGAATATTCAACTTTTTCTGGCAAAATGTGATAGGTGCCAAAGGATGAAAAGTGAAATTGTGTGTTCCCCAAAAACCCTTTATCCCTTGTCAAACATGAAATGGATTTCATTTACAAGATACCCAAATTGGGAGGAAAATCAATAATTTTAGTGGTAGTGGATTGTCTCACAAAGTATGCTCATTTATGTTCCTTATCCCCTGTCTACACAGCCTCTGCAGTCGCTCAAATCTTTTTAGACTCCATCTTTTGCCTTCATGGAATGCCCCAATCTATCATATCAAATAGGGACCCTACTTTTACCAATCATTTTTTGCGAGAATTGTTTAAGTTGCAAGACACTCAACTCAAAATGAGTTTGGCCTATCATCCTCAGACTAATGGTTAAACAAAAATTATTAAGTGCTTGGAAACCTACCTCTGTTGTTTTGCATTACATCCTACATAATGGGCTAAATGGTTCCCTTTTGGTCGAATGGTAGTATAATACTTCATAGCACACCACAACCAAGGTTATGCCTTTTGAAGCAATTATACGGTCTTCCTCCACCAACACCCTCCTACATTCTAAGAAGCTCCAAGGTTCATGTTGTCAATACCACTTTCAGCCAACATGTTGCTATCCTCCAACAGCTCAAGGTGAATCTTGAATTGGACCAGAATTGTATGCACCAGCAAGCTTATCAACACCACTCTGAGCGCAGCTTCAAAGTGGGGGATATGGTCTTTATCCACCCACAACCCTACAAACAATCCTCACTCCAACTCCACAAATGCTAATATATTGTAGTTGAATACTTTGGTCCCCACTAGGTGTCACAGCAGATCAGTTCAACAACCTACAAATTGGTCCTTCTGGCCACTTCTAGGATCCATCAAATCTTTCATGTCTCCTCCCTGAAGAAGGTTGTTAGCAACAAAGTACAAGTTCAATCCACCTTACCAGAGCTGGATGAAGGATGCATCATTCTCGAGCCTGAACAAATTTTAGATCGAAGATCATGCACCCTTCACAAGCATGTCATCACTAATTTCCTAGTTCAATGGCGAGGATTACAACCTGAAGATGCCACATGGGAGATCCTTTAACAACTACAACGGTAGTTTCCTCATCTTCAATTTTGAGGACAACGCTTTTTGAAGGGGGGTAGCATGTTAGGACTCCATCCTAACATTATTATGTAATGACCCCCTTTCTAACGTGGGGATTCCATCCTAATGATATTATGTAATATTTTGTAATGGTATGTGGCACTTGAGGCACCTAGACAAGTGGGGTCGTTTCATGTAACTGTTATAAAGAATGCAATTGTTTGTTTGGTAGAAGACTCTTAGCTCAGGTGGCAATTTGTTTTGTTAGTCGTCCCTTAAGGGACATAGATGGATGTATATTTTTTGCATATTAAATCAAACTTCTATTTAGGAGGTTGCCCCATCGAAGAGGCCCGTGATTTTGTATTGTGATCCTATATAGATTGTTGCATTTCCATTTTGCATTGCAATATTTTGTTCTTTCATGATTTACTATTTTTATTACAATATTTACCTGGATGTGTTTATTTTAATTAGAAGGTTTCTAAGAGTTTAATACATATATTATATTGAAAATTAACTTTCAAGTCATGTCAGCTTAAGATTAACATCTAGCTAGAGATTTGATATCACAATAAATACCTGTAACAGCTGATCTATTGTATTAGTGTGTGATATGTGAATTTATTGTGGGCTGCCTATGGACACTCACCCCTTACTCCTTTCAATTCATGTTGTTTCACTTTCTATTCCCTCTCTCTATTGTATTTATCAATGCTATCATTAACTCGCTCTTTAATATTTTCTGCATATGATCATGGTGAAGGTATGTTTTGAAATAAAAGTATTGTGAATCAACACAACCAATCAAGCCATATCGAACCATTGTAACTTCGTCAAGTGATTTAAATGTCTTTGACATGCCCATGAATTCTTTGGCATATGAGGGCTACCAAAAATTATTTGGCATCTTCTTTTTCCTTCAACAATTATACAAACTATCCTCTCATCTATGTTGCATCAATACCACAAAAACATAAGCAAAAAATGAAATGGATTTTTCAAATAATATGTAAAAGACAAGGGTTTCAGACACCATCGAAATATTTGATCTAGCAACCAGGGCTTTCATTTGGTCAGGATAAAATAAAACAAATTGGACAGAATGTCAAGAAAGGGAAGAGGAACCAATCAATGAATGTCTCCTTTTAAGCAACATTTTTTTCTCGACACAATGAGATCCTTATGACCCAAGTCCATCTAGGGTTTGGGCATAAAACCCTTAAAAATTTGTCAACATAAAGCTTCAAAATCATATTATTCCTAGAATCATCATAGAAGAGATTGTGGAAGGCTTGTGGTCAAGCAATGGGGATTTACACCCGTGCTGATACCATATTGAATTTCATAATACTTTTAAAAAACAATCAGAATCAACACATTACCTAGAAGAAAAAAAACTCCTAGAAAAAAGATATAGCAATATGAAGGGTGTTTATAGCCACCAAAATAATCTCACTACAGGAAATGTGTCAAGCAATGACTGATGATCATTGTATTAAGCAATGTATAAATAATGCAACTGCGGCTTAGATTAGCCCGTAACCAACGGAGCTAACAAGTCGCTAATAGCTAGTAGTTATAACTATACTAACAACTAACCTAATAATGTAATAACAAATAGAGATATGCTAACATCCCCCTTATTACATTATTTGGGTAATAATATAACTACTAGCTACACTATCATCCCCCCATACAACAATATTTGGGTAAAGTATATAACTGCCCCAATACAGTGAAGAAGAAGAAGAGAAATGAAAGAATGGTGGCTCGTGTTTTGTCTTCGGCTCTGGCTCTGGCTCATGGCTCTGGCTCTGGCTCTAAGCATACCTCTGGAATTATACCTCTGGGTCTATCACGGGATATGCCTGTGAATCTGCCTCTGGATTATCGCCTCTGGATCTGCCTGTAGATCTGCCTCTGGAACTTTGTCTCTGGGTCTGTCTTTGGGTCTGTCTCTGGGTCATTATCTTTGGGACTGCCACTCGGTCTGTCACTGGATTTGCCTCGGGGTTTACCATAGGTTTTACCTTTTCGGTAGAAGCCATACAACATTTCTTTCATCATGGTCCATTGTGTGAGATCTGTCCATCCACAATCTATATGAACCTTGTTGGCCATTTTCACTTTGTACCAACAACTGGAAGAAGAGTGATTTGTACATCCACATGAATCACAAGGATGTAATCTTCAACACTTAGCTACAACATGTCCTATCTTTCCACAGTGACTGCAACAATGCTTTTTAGAAGTTGTAGGAGATTTAGGTTTTACAAACATAGAATTACTGGTACTTGCATGTCCAGTATAGCCAAGGCCTTCATGTTTTTCCCTGACACTTAGCATTATTGGAGATTTAATGCCTTGTTCCTGTTTACCTAATCTCTCACCATTGAATCCCATTTTCTTCATCATTTTGGAACCAAATCCTTTGGTGTGTTTTTCAAAACACCCAATTTCATCATCTTCATCAATGCTTTTAACAATATTGCATTTGTCGCTATTGATGAGAGTATGAAATTCATTTTTAGGAGGTTTAGTTTTTAAGTCACTAGTGTCACAAGCAAAATCTGCTACTGTGATGAGATCACCTGTGCTACAACTGATATCTGCCATCATAGGCATGAGGTCGCTTGTATCACAACAAGCATTGGCCATCATGGGCTCAAGGTCACATGTGTCACAACAAGCATTTGCCACCATGGGCTGAAGGTCACTTGTGTCACTACAAGCATCGACCATTAGGGGATTGACCTCTGTTTCCTCACTAAAGTCCCTATAGATTTTACGTTGGGCCATATCAAGAGTAATCAATGATATGTAGACTGCCCTTATGACTCCTATAGGGATTTGAACACCATTTTTCTGAAGGTCTTCAGAATCTTCAGAATCTCTGAGAATGGATTTTACACCACTGTGTAGTGTAGAAAATTTTTCATCCTCATAAAAATCCATCCCTTCCATCTCTGGTGGAAAGTAAGGACCTTTAACTGATTTTGCAACATCATCAGTTTGTTTTGGGATAGATTTCTTCTTTGATCTACCTGTGTCGGTCTCTATCGAAAATGTACCTTTTACAATAAAATTTTTGCAAAAATAATTTGACTAAGGTGTCGGTCACTACCGAAAATGCACCCTTATAAGTCTTCCCCCCTTGATTTTGCAAAAAATTATATCTCCCTATACGGGGTTCCAAGGGGCAGCGCCCTTGGCGTGATGGGGAGTCTAAAATTTTCTGGAAGCGCAAAATGGGTGCTCCAGAAGGCTTTTTTTACTGGTTTGTAAAAAAATTACAATATTTGCCTCTTAGGCAGATTAGCACAAAAATGTCATCAAAAAAATCCCCTCTGTGAAGCACTGGCCGATGATAAAACTAGGAGACAACCTCCTATTTAACAATCGTGCGGCCCCAATTGACTGCCAACGAGCGGCGGCACCGCTTCTCATCCACCTTGGCGGCACTTTCGACACTCTTCTTAACAGCTTTGTGGTCGTCCCTCGACAGACAGCAGTGCCTCCTCAACGATGGCGCGCTCCTTCGGTCACCCACCACACTACCATTGCAACATCTCTGCCTACATCTGGGGAATCGTCTACGGAAAGGCTTTGAAAACTGCAAATCGTTACGTCTCTGTCGGCGATTGCTTTCTGTCGCGTATCGACTCTTCGTCTGGGTCCCAATGGGTGGCATAGGTCTCACTATGCACAATCGCAGAAACCAAATCAATTGCAAATTGTCTCTGCACAGATCATTTGGGACGCAAATAGAAACAAATTCAAGCTTTCATCCTGTGCTTGATCGTGTCTCTGATGCCTATTAATGTTTTTGCAAACACACAAATAACTTATACGATGTCACATGTTGAATGATGCCTTCGTCGTGTCCTGCAGATCTCCATACATAGGCTACAGTCCACATGCTGGGACAGAGAGGTTTGCTCACATTGCGAGATCTGTAGCAGCGCAGGCTAAAACAAAACAATCTTCACCACTGTCTCCTTTTGTCCCACATGGGATGAGCAAATACAAGTAGGAGGGTTTAAAAAAACAAAAAACCGCTCATTTAAGTACATCTACCTTTGGGTAGACACTACCCAACACGACGATCGTCCATAGATGTCTTCTCGAGCCACTTGTCAATAGGATAATTTTGTTTATGCCACTGTCTTGTCAGTCTTCCACCTCCTCCTGGTCTGTCCCTAGGTGAGCTTAGTCAGTGTCTGGTCTAGGTCTCGAGTCCTCGGCTTCAGTGCCACATCAACGTCTGCATAGTGGTCCGTCACAAGTCTTCAAGGTCGAGTCGTTTGGTTGGCTACACACCAGGTCTTAGGTCACCTGGTCCCGTCAATGTGCAACCAGATCTAATCGCGTCCAATGATAAACTTTTGTCGCCAATCCTATGATAGGAGCCCTTAGTCAACAAGTCTAGGCCTCACAAATTGTGAGGTCCTCCTGCATGTTTCAACAGGTCCACTCTCTCGAGATAGAGTCTAGATCAGTGCTCTGATACCATGTCAAGCAATGACTGATGATCATTGTATTAAACAATGTAGTATAAATAATACAACTGTGGCTTAGATTAGCCCGTAATCAACGGAGCTAACAAGTCACTAATAGCTAGTAGTTATAACTATACCAACAACTAACCTAATAATGTAATAACAAATGGAAATACGCTAACAAAATGTTAACACTTTTAACTCATTAAATAAAAAATGCTTGATCTCAATACATATAAATATTCGATCACATGTGACTTTTAAGTGTTAAAAAAATCACTATAGGATTTATTAATAAAATATTACAATAAACCCACCTATACCTATACAAGGTATAATAAATACCAAAAGGGTATACAATAAATATAATAATAAAATATTACAATAAACCCATCTATGACCAAAGGAACATACAATAAATATAATACAAAAATTTGTTGATTATGTTATGTCCTAATTGCTTTAGTGTTTTTGCAACCCATTAATGAATTACATTTTAATTCCTTTCTCCTTAGTCTATCAAACAATAAATCAAATGTAATTATAAAGAAACTTGAAAAAAAAAAAAAAAAAAGGGAACACCCATTTATCGGTAAGGCATGGATAAAATAAGATTGGTGGTAAATGGGCAAATTTTAAAAAGTTAAAAAAATAATAATAATAATAATAATAATTATTATTATTATTATTATTGATATAAATTTGCTAATAACATTCAGCTTTTTCATTTCCCTTTTGCAATATCTACCAATTGTTTTGTATTTTTTCTGATTTTTCTGGGGCAATTCGTGGTTATTTGATATTTCAATGACTCTTAACTCATTGATTATAAGATCAAATAACCACAATGTCTACCACCAACAACAAACGTATTTGAAGACTTCGAATTTCCAGGGTCTTTGCTCTGGTTTTTGTTTCTTGAGCTGAACCCTATGAGCCATAACGGCAATTTCCAATTTTCTTCAAAGATCCTATGGGAAGATATTTACCCTAGAATCATAAAAAAAAATTAACATTTGGCGATGTCATGTCCAACGTTTCCACGTTAATACTCGTAGATTGAGCCACCCGATAAGTACAAAGGAAAGGTAAAAGCAAAAGAAAAATACATGTGGTCTACATGTTGGCATGAAAGATAAGGTTAGTAACTTTAGAGGTAAAACATAAGGGCATTTCATGGACAAGACGAGCAGGCAGCCTAATATTGTCAAAATAGTATGAGCTCTCCCAATGAAGAGAGACATGTTCAATACTCTGCAGGCGACATTTATAAACTGGCTAAACTACCGCATCAAAATATGGAGACTGCTAACCTTAATAGTCATGGCCAAATAAGATTCCTGGGAAAATTTAGCGAAAGAGATACCCAAAGGTCATGGCAGCTAAATTTCCATCAAAGGAGGAATTTACCAACCAAATAAAAAAACAAAGAATGGCCTAAGCCGTATAAATTGCAGGGTTGCATTTATATAGAGGATGTCTATTTCAATGTGGTAGAAATAATGCGCCTATTCTAGAATGTCCAATCTCATGCAACAGATGAAAAATATGTGGCAAGACAATGCTGTGTCGTATGTGGCTTTCTGAAATGGCCCACTCGATCCAACATAAATCAAGCATGTTTTTTTGGCTTCTTTAAGAGCTCTGAACGAGATGAACAAGTATAAGAAGACAAGATTGCTGAGAAATACGTAGGTAATATAGACTTGCCTTACAAAGAGGCTAGCTATGTTAGCTGGCAACAAGGATGATGACAAGACAGATAAATTGTTTGTTCCCCAATGATACTGTAAAATGCAGCATTGCTACCTCATAAATTCAATTTGACTTCAAAAGTTGAGGCTTGACAAACAGTCTCCAATGCCACTGGTTAACTTTAAAGCTTGCAAAGAGAATGAGGATAACTTGTTTGATAATTGGACAAACATAATGTTTATATTGGGGCAATTACAGATTGCCTTAGACCAAAAGGTCTTTGGAACATATAATGCATCCATCATGTATGATGCACCATCCTGATAATACTGGCAACATTGCAACAAAGAATTGCATACTATCAACATGTAAACTTCACGGTCAGACCTACTGCAATTTTATCATTAGTGATAAGCATTCTTCTTCTTCTTTTCCCCTTTGAGTAGCTTTTTCCTGTGCTCTACTCACTTTTGTGCACATTCTCTATGCTGTTTAAAAAAAGTTACCATTGATAAATAATTTCACTACAAATTCACAATTACTTGTAGTGCCAACCAACAAAGAAATCAAAACCGTGACTACAAAGTGCACCAATAAAGTCAAGGTCTTTTCACTTTTTGTCCTAAATGATTTATAGATGGATGAAACTTAAATTTGTCTAACAGAAAAAGGAAATGAGGAAGAAACAAAAAAGAAAAGACAGAACCAGTCTAGTTGAGTTTCTTGACAAATGACGCATCATATACTATATAATACAACTGGACGGGCATGGTGGGCTTTCTGGTAGCACGGGTCTCAAATAACATGCTGCTAACAATCAAGTCAAGACGTGATTTGGAGGTAACACAGATTAACAGATAAGCGGGCCTAGTTGTTATAAGCATAAATACATTGAATAGGGAACTAGACATGATCTTTATCTGCAAAAGGAAGCTGAAGAACGCATGTATTTAGGGATTATAAAAGCAGAAGAATCAAATTCTAAAATTTGGCCTTATTGCACGACCAGATTTGTCAACTGAATCTCTTAAAAGTACAGTGTCCTCCCTCAAGAAAAATAGGCAACCCACCTATTCCACTTATTGAATACATTCTTCGGAAAAAACAGAAGGAAAAGAAAAAGATAAATTAGCACATTTTTTTAACTTTCCTACGTAAGCCAAAACCACAATTGCTTAAAATAATACTCAAA
The DNA here is from genome assembly GCA_028583015.1 of Wollemia nobilis. Lineage (NCBI taxonomy): Eukaryota > Viridiplantae > Streptophyta > Pinopsida > Araucariales > Araucariaceae > Wollemia > Wollemia nobilis. The sequence continues at coordinate 4,916,763 of JAQPPZ010017002.1, forward strand.
ATGCAGGCAAAAGTCTAGCCTGATTAGGATTTGGTTAAACTTTAACCCCTGCTGCTTTGTTCTGCCTTGCAATCTTAGTCCATTCTGTGTGGTAGGCACCAGGGCGATCAGTGCGCTCATAAGTATGAGCTCCAAACAGGTCACGCTGAGCCTGGACAAGATTGGCTGGTAGCCGGGCCCGGCGATAAGTGTCAAAATAAGCAAGACTAGCATTCATTCCAGGAGTGCTAATACCTGCATCAATGGCCAAATTCACCACCCTCCTCCAGGCAGCCTGCCTCTCAACCATCTCTCTCGCAAACTCGGGATCCACCATAAGATTAGGTAGTTGTAAATTTCGCTCATAAGCCTTCTTGATCCTGTCCAGGAAAACAGCCCGGATAATGCAACCCCCTTTCCAGATCCGGGCAAGCTCCCCCAGGTTCAAATTCCAGCCCTTCTCAATGCTCTTGGACCGCAGAAGATTCATTCCCTGCGCATAGCTGCAGATCTTCGATGCATAGAGTGCCTTCCGCACATCATCCACCAATTGCTTTTTGTCTATAATATGTCCATTTCCTCCACCTAACATACCAGAAAATTCTAATCCTAACCCTGCCTCTTTAAATATTTTTGCAGCTTCCTCACGTTCCTCCTTCAAACCACTTAAATACCTGCAAAATTTGAGAAAAATTGAAGGGTTGGAAAACGTTTTACCTATATATGACTGTTTTTCAGTCAATAATGAATGCTTGTATTGCAAAATATTAGAGGAAAAAAAAGAATTTTCTGTTAAAAATGCTTAAATAGCTGCAGAAAATGGGCAATTTTCAAGGGAGAAAATTACAACTGTAGGCAAATTTTACTTTCCAGAAAATAACAAATATCTATGTTGCTAATACTAAAAGAAATTATAGAACCACTATTAAAACCACATAAGTACTGCAAAAAATAAGAGAACATTAAGGAATGGGATAAATTTTAAAACTAAAACTGAATCTTCCTCTCAGAGAAATAGGTAATGTAGTATTGCCAATGTTTGAGGAAAACAAAAAAACTACGGAATGGAAAGACTTTTACAACAACAGGCCTATCTTTCCATTTCCTTAAATAAGGGAAAAGAATGTAAATTTACAGTTAAAAATGCCTAGACACCTGCAAAAATTAGCAATTTTTATGAAACAGAAAAAATAAATAAAATCTTTACATTTGGAAATGGGATCCCTTTAAACCCATGTTTTAATCATTATCTAGGAAACATCAGCTGCATTAATTTCTTAGAATATATAGATCAGTAAATACAAGGCCATCTTCACTGTCTTGCAGTGGCAAGCTCAGTTAGTTAATCACTATTAAAACCACATAAATACAGCAAAGTTCAGGAAAACCCTAAGGAATAGGGCAATTTTTAAAATCACAGCTGAATCTTCCCTTTGGTAAAATAGGAAATGTTGCATTGCTAACATTTGAGGAAAACACAATTTTATGGGATGGAAAGAGTTTTACAACTATAGGCCAATCTTTCTGTTTTCCTTAAAGGAGGAGGAGAAAGACCAAAATATTTATGGTTAACAGTGCTTAAACACCTATGGAACAATAAAAAATCAAATTAAATGAAATTTCCATTTGGGCTCCCTTCAAATCTACTCTTTTAATCATTATCTAGGAAATAACAACTGATATAATTTCTTAGAATTAATAGATCAATAAAAACAAGGACATCTTCCCTATCTGGCAGCACCTAGTTCGGACAATGGTGTACTTCAATCTAGAGGAGACAATCAAGGCAAACATCAGATGGAAAAAGGACAAGAAACAAATTTGCAATGCTAAACAACATGTTCTTTCTTGATTGATGGGCTTTTCTGGTCAAGGAAACCTCAGCTAAAAGGTAGCAATGCCAAATGAGAAAGACCTTGCCAAGGATATAATGAACAAAATTTCAATGATGCACCTAGAGGCAATCCATGTGATTCTCTTTTTACACACAGTTTTTTAAAGGGATGTTAAACTTCTTTACGAGTGTGGGAGAATCTTCCCAATTCTTAAAACAAGAAATGTATGTAATGGGCAAACACAGAAATTTCTATTAGAAAGGGAACATGTGTTAAAGGATGGTAAAACATTTACAACCATAAGTGAATCTTTCCATTTTTTAAAATTAAAAAGAAATGCCCATATTGTTCTTTTTCAAGAAAACATGTAGTTTTTACTCTTCTAAATTTTAATAAATCTATTAACTCTATGTAAATTTAGGTAGAAAAGATGCTAAATATTAAATTGCAAATCCTTTTTTTTTAACTTGAAACTAGCCAATAAAAAGAAATTAAAAAGCAAAATCACCCTCTAGAAAATATCCTACCTGCAATCCAGGGAAGCAGCTATTGTCGGTGCAGCAATAGAGAGCTCGGCAGCCTGCTGAACTGTCCATTTTCCAGTCCCCTTCATGCCAGTCTTGTCCAGGATCTTATCTACAAGCTCACCACTTCCATAATCATCCTTCACAGTGAAAATATCTGCCGTTATTTCTATCAGGAAACTCTCAAGCTCACCCCTGTTCCACTCTGCAAAGGTGTCTGCCAGTTCTGCATTGGACAAACCCCCAACATGCTTGAGTACATCATAAGCCTCCGAAATCAGCTGCATATCTCCATACTCAATGCCATTGTGCACCATCTTTACAAAGTTGCCGGAGCCTCCCTCACCAACATAAGTCACACATGGCCCATCATCCACCTGTGTAAGATTTATAAACCAACGTTTTTTTAATTTAGCAAAGGATTCCCTATGCAAAATTTTAAAACACCACAACTAACAACACCTATCAAGTTTTATACAACACAATGATATGAAATTTTAGATTGATATTATGTATTTCAATTCTAGATACTTACCCATTAAAACAGACTAGCCTACTTCTTTGCACTGTTTAGCAGAGATGGAACTATCAAATTAACTAATAACTGCACTTACATGTCTCAAAGTATTTCTTCAAATTTAAAAAATAATAATAAAAAACCTTAAATCCAGAAGAAGAAATCTCAAATCAAGACACTCTTAAAATTTAGTTTAAAGATAAACACATGCAGAAACCTTTAAGGAAAAACTTAAATGTGCAAATAAAAAAAAATTAATTCAAGACTATCATACAAAGTTTTGAATAATTTATTTCAATACTAAAGCTTGATACTACTCTATAATCATCAAACTAATCTTGCAAACTAATGGACCTCATCTGTTTAAACCAAAAGATAAATTTTGTGGAGAAAAAAAATGCAGACAAATAAACAGCTTAAACTGGAGAGAGACTTCCCTGTACCATCTGAGGGAGATGGAACCACAAATTTTGCAAAGATTTGGACAAGTGTGGAGACCAAAGTTGCTAAATCATGTTTTTTTAAATAAATCATAGAATACCAAAGATCCAGAGCCTGAAAATGTTATTTTAGATATAAATATTTGCAACTTAAACCAAGACACTGGATCAAAGTCAAGAGAAATCATTTTAAATAGAATTGAGTACAACTAAAAGATTATAATAATAATAATAAACAAGCTTGACTCGTACACTCAACAACTGGTGAATAAGATATATTACTGAAATTTACCATCACAAGCGGAAAAATATTCTCCTGCATCTGAAAGGCAACGTCCTCCAAACAAATCTATACATGTTTGTCCAGGAGTGGACCCTCCTTTGAGCATCAAAATCAAATGCAAACATTCAAGGTATTAAACATCCTATGCTGAAAAAAAGGATAAAAAATACAAAGCCTTGAATCCTATATGAAACATTTCAACATTTTATTTAAAAAAAAAAAGGAAGAAAGATTTTTTTTCATGCATATCACAATTAATTATACTATACAAATCCAAAATTAATACGCAAAGAAATACAACATTGAACTACACATGAAAGTAACTTTGCAGGTTTGGTCCGCCTTTATTGTATACTTTTTGGCTTCAAATCTGCAATCCTGTTAAACAATCAAACAAATGCCTAGTCGAATATGCCTTAGTAAATATACCAAGGCAGAGTTTGTTATTGTTTGGACTGAATCTTTATTTTTCCATAAATTTGGGATGTTACATTTTTCTCCTTTCTAATTTCATATCGAGAATGTTGACCTACCATTGATTTTATGTAGCTTTTTCACCATTCCTATGAACAAAAAGAAATGTAATTGTCTGTCAGGCAGTCCCACATGAAATAATTTCAACCCTTAAAGAAAGAAGGTTTTGAGAAGCTTTTTTTAGTAGTGCACAGTGAATTTGAATTTTGAAATCTGGAGTACTCTCGAAGTTTAATGTTGCAGTAAATCTATGCCTTTTTGGGCAACAGTTGTTTGATAAGAAACATAAGAAACACAAGGGATGATAATGAAGTCTATCATTTAAGATTTTTGTCTGTGAAATTTATATTGACAAAGAGCAAAGAGGCTTGACCCAAAGCAGTGGTTATGAATTACAGGCTCTATCTAAATTTGTTTGGGTTCAGAATTACTGAATTGTGGAATGATATTAATTTATATTATATGAAATGTTGAAAGTTGGAAACCCTGGAAATGCTAGTATCATAGGGAAGAGTAGATCACAAAGTGATGGAAGCCTTGGCATATACTGCTCAAGGAAATGGAACGAATTGGCAAAGAGGGCAAAAAAACACTGTAAGCTTCAATAGATAAATTTCAATCAAACAGCATAATGAAATTTTTTCCATCTCTTACTTTTCCATACAAACAAGAGGAAACACAGTGTTTCGGATGCAACTGTGTACTTTGTTTGGGCTGCTGCCTTCACCTTCTTTCACCTCTCTCTCCCACTAAGAACAGTAAAAATGAGCCCAAACAATAAAAAGAAACCTTTTATGCCATTTTGCTGGAATTTTTGAACTGCAGCCAAGCTTTTTTATCGGACTCACAAGTTTTGTCGAGTCTGCTGAGTCCGAATCTCTTTCCAAGTAAAAAAACTCGGCGAGTCAAAAAAAAATCACAAAATCTGGTCAAAAAATTGGATTGAATGACTAGCGCTTGGACTTGGTGAGTTTTTCAAAAACTCACCGAACTATGGTGAACCATGCATACAAACATCCTAGCTACTGAGCTCGATTTCTAAGGCATGAGTAGCCACGGTAACCCCTCCTCCAATCAATGAATTGGCAATAAATGCAGCCCATCATTTTATGAATTCGGTATATCATTCTTCCCTTTGACCAAAAGCATTCACAGCAGAAATACAAGATTTCCCAGCCCATTTCTTTTATCTTTATATTCACATTAAAATTTACCTCTATTATTGCAAGACAAAAGTAGAGTTCCAAGTCCCTCTGGTTCTGCTCTTCACTGCAGCCAATACATTCCTTGAAGTTTCACATGACACCCTCTAATTTCCTCAGATAATCCTAACAAGGTCAGCAACAAACATACATGGGCTGGCAGGGGCAATTCCCATCCTCTTCAGCAGGTAATCAATTTACTTTCTCCATGCTTGTGTGAACCCACATTCATGTCAAAATAATGTGCTCCAAAATCATGAGCAGGTCCAGAATTGAGCCCATTGGCACACAAAAGAGCAACTTCAGAGATTTCAGTGGGGCATTCAGCTGCTAATCCAGCTATAGGTGCTCGTCTTGCTCTCCAATAGTCCTTGCAAACAACTCGTCAAACTATTTCCTCATAATTGGAATCTCCGAATGATACCGCAGATACCATTAGTCACGTTCATTTCACCATTGATGTATAAGACATTTAGCAAAACGAGGGATCTTCCCTCCCCTCTGCCCCACAGTCAATCCCCCCCTTCCTAGGCTTGGTGTAATGAAGCTATATCATTCATTGCATGATCTGAAGCATGCTGGGCATTGCATGAGCCCACAAAAGCTTTTAACACTGTTACCTCCAGCCACGCTCCGCTCACTCCTATCGTAACATGTGTGTTTAAAAGCTAAAGCTACACATTGCAGAAGCAATCTTCTCGACAAATAAATATCACTTTGATTTCAACTGCGTAAGAAATTAAATTCAATAGATTAAAAAAGAAAAATCAATTTCTACTAGCCTGCTATGTCCTCTTTAGGGGAGATGGAACCACAGAATTTGCCGCAAATAACACGAAAATGGATTAACTTGTTTATAAAATAGTCGAGGAAAAAAAGCAGATTAATGGATTATAGCACACTTTGATCTCACCTGTTAGAAATAAAAGTTAATTTACATATGGACAGAGGACCACAAAACTTGTAGAGAATCATATGGGTAGGTGAAATGAAAATCATTTGTACAATACATTTACATACGTTCACAAAATAAAACTAAAGGGAAAAAAATAAATAACACAAAATATACGGAGGAATTGCTTTAAAATAAAAATCAATAGAAATAAAAAATTAAAAAAAATAAATCCAGACTACCGTATAAAGCCTGAAAAGTTTTAAGAGTTCTACATTTACAAAGGCCTGGACATCTGAACAGAATTTGGGAAATTATTTTAAACTAAAACTAAATGCAATAACACCAAAAACACATTTAAAAGGACCGTGACGTATTTACAAAAGCCAGACCTCGTACGCCAAACTGAACTCCATGATAAACAGGAGTAGAAAGTTATAACCCTATAACTAAAAATAGCTTAATGTTTAAGTCGCAAAGCAAGACGCTTCCGAAATCAATCTTCCGCACAAACACACGGAATAGTTTATTCTTGCAAATGTCACCTCTCGGGCAGGCTTATGGGTATGTTTTTATTTCAATAAAAATTTGAAAATTTTTAATTCTCACCGTTTAAATTAAAATTTAAGCCTGTTATTTTGGACGATTAGAATTAAAATTTTCAATTTTTAGCTGTAAAAAAAACTACCTACAGATGACGTTTGCTACATGTTTAACACAACTCCCAAACAGACGCCATTTCGTCGTATCATTTTAATTTGGAACATAAAACTCTATCCCCTTAGATTGGCAGTCTTCCTTGCACCCTCTAATAATCATGCAACCACAGAATTTCCAAAAATTCGGACTCGCATCGACAAAAACATTCTCAAAATAAATTTAACAATAAATAGATAAATACAATAAAATTAAATAATGGATATATCCACAATCTGCGATTGCAGGAACCGGATTCAAACCCCTATCCTTCGTACGCTAACTGCAAATTTAGCAAAAAGGAGAAAACATAATAATAACAAATTTAAAAAACCAGATACAATAAAAAAAGGTGAAAACATGTGCAAAATAAATAAACAATAAAATACATCGACAACGGCATGAACCAGGGATCCAAACCTCTAACCTTCATACAACAAAAGATACTAAAATTTATTACAATAATAAATTTATAAAATAAATAAACAAATAGAGGTTAATAATGAAGAACGAAAGCATTCGTCACATAAATTCAAAAATAAAAATAAATAAAAGGCTAATAACGCTACTCCAAAGGCTAACAACGCCATAAAACCGCCATTTGTGCAGTAAATTTAAAAATAAATATATAAATAAATAGGCTAATGAGTATAGTTTCAGTCCAAAGAACAACGATGACATACATGACCCGGGTTCAAACCCCCGCCTCGCACAAACGAACTGCAAATGTATAGGAAAATAATAATAATAACAGTTTTTTTTCTTTTTTCTTAAAACAAATAAACGTTAATAATGTCCAATAAATCCTAAAATATGATATTAAATAAACAAAAGTTAATAACATTGAATTTCAGAGCCAAGGCTTGTAATGTTATATATATTCGTGACAGAATGAGACCCGGGTTCAAGTCCCCTCCCCGGACAACCTAACTGCAAAAATATTTAAAAATAAAAATATCTTTAGAAAATAATAATAAGAAATATGTTAGTCCAAAGGCTAGCGACGCCATAACACTAGCGAGGTTAATAATGAAGAACGAAAGCATTCGTCCAATAAATTCAAAAATAAAAATAAATACAAGGCTAATAACACTAGTCCAAAGGCTAGCGACGCCATAAAATCGCCATTTGTGCAGTAAATTTAAAAAATAAAAATAAATAAAAAGGTTAATGAGGATAGTTTCAATCCAAAGAAAAACGATAACATACATGACCCGGGTTCAAACCCCCGCCTCGCACAAACTGCTAATTTATAGGAAAAAATAATAGTAACAGTTTTTTTTTTTTAACAAATAAACGCTAATAATGTCCAATAAATCCTAAAATATGATATTAAATAAACAAAAGTTAATAAACTTTAATTTCAGTGCCAAGGCTTGTAATGTTAAATATTCGTGACAGACTGAGACCCCGGTTCAAGCCCCTCCCTGGACAACCTAACTGCAAATTTCTTAAAACTAAAAATATCTTTAGAAAATAATAGTAAGAAATATGTTAATGGATTTATGTTCCAACCTGAGCGGCGACCTTCTTGACGACGTCCTCTATGTAATTGTAAGCCTCGCGAGCACCGCCGGGCATGAGCGAGGGCCCGTAGCGGGCGCCCTCTTCCCCACCGGAGACGCCCATTCCCAGGTACAGCAACCCCTTCTCCGCCACTTGCTTCGCCCGCCGCTCCGTGTTCTCGTACCACTCGTTGCCGCCGTCCACAATACAGTCGCCGGGGTCCATGAAGTCCGACAGAGTAGCGATGGTCTGGTCGACGGGCGCCCCGGCCTTCACAAGTATGATGACGGCGCGCGGCTTCCGGATCGACAGCACAAAGTCCCGCGGGTCATGATACCCGCTCAGCGGGAGTTCGCCCTCCACGCGCGCGCGCTCCACCGTCTCGTCCACGCGGATCGCTGTACGATTGTATACCGAGATCGGAAAACCCTTCTCCGCGACGTTGAGCGCCAGGTTCTGGCCCATAACCGCCAGGCCCGCCAGGCCGATCCTCGACAGCGTCGCCGCCTCCATCCCTGCGGAAATTGCCGGTGTTAGTTGCTTGCTTGCTCGCTCTCCGTGGGGATCGAACCCGTGACCTGCCGGTATTTAGGAGAGGTATTCAATGCTTTGGAAGGAGGCGTGAGGAGGTTTAAGAGGGGTAAGAGGAGGTTGAGTTTCTGTCTGTTGACTGAGATTTCAGGGCTCGTGGAGGCAGGGAAAGGGCGGGTGGCTTGGCATTTTTATTTGTTTTTTGGTTGTGTTTTGCCTGTTGGCGTCGCCGAGGAGGCGGAAGGGGCTTCCACGACGGCAGACGACGGAGTTTGCAAAGTTGCGGCGATCGGCGCAACGAAGAGAATAGGTGCAGTTTTCCCGGTTGTAGGAATTCATTTTGGCCATGGGATTCAATGTGGTTAGGTGTGGTGGTTGATGCGAGTTTGGTGAATTTCTAATGTTTTTTTTTTATTTAATTTTAAAAGTAACACTTATTTTTAATAATCAAATTTTGGATTCGGTTTGTTTTTTTCTAGTGTTTTTAAAAGATTTAAGACAATTGTGATATGGTAGTTAAGAGACGAATTGTGTGATCTTTTAAGACAATTGTGATATGGTAGTTAAGGGGTGAATTGTGTGAACTACTGTGTTCTTTTTCTGGTGCTTTTAAAAGATTTAAAACGATTGTGATATGGTAGTTAAGGGGCCAACTGCGTGAAGTACTGTGTGGTGACTTTTGGAACAAATACCATAGAATACAATCCCGTGAGTGTGGTTTACGGGCAAGGATGCCACTTGCATTATCGGTAATGTGACCCTAGTTCAATTCCATGATGGATGTGTATAAGCAGTATTTACTCAATAAAAATAAAAATAAATAACATAGAATGCCATAAAAAATAGACAGCATTCTTGAATCATCGTGATGGCTACAGATTTCATCTAATAAAAAAATCTTAATAATCTTACATAATTGTATACACCAAACCTTACTACAAACTACAAGATATTAAAACTTGATTATAAGGAAACAACCGATACTTTCAAATATGAAGGAGATTTTTTTTTGTTTAGATATAACTAGTGTAAGAAACCTCTAAGATCCGGTTGGGCATCCTCATCCTACCATAACTTTTCATAAAGGAATAAAGGATACTTTCAAATAGGAAGTAGTTTTTTTTTTGTTTGGGCATCCTCATCCTACCATAATTTTTTCATTAGGGAACAAAGGATACTTTCAAATAGGAAGTAGTTTTTTTTTTGTGTTTAGACATCTGCATCTTACCATAACTTTTTATACGGAAACAAAGGATACTTTCAAATAAGGAGGAGATTCCATAACTTTTTATACGAAAACAAAGGATACTTTCAAATAAGGAGGAGATTTTTTTGGTTTAGATACACCTCTACGGGACATTCGTTGGGCATCTCCATCTTACCATAACTTCTCATATCAATAGGAAATTTAATACTCAAGCACTCATAAAGGGAGAGTTGAGCCAATTTAACACACATCCCCACACGTCACGGTTTGAACTTTGGATTACAAAATACCACCCTTAAGAATTAATAATTAAAGGAGAAATTTTATAAAGATATTTTTTAATGTAAAAATACTTTCTTAAAAGTTTTTTTTTTTTTTTTTATTATTATAAAATTCAAATTTTTCTTCTACCATGTGTTTTTGTTTTCTTTTGGGCTTGAACTTTAATTGACTTAGTGACGATACCAACCTTTTCAATAATACGACAAAGAGGAATCTCAGCTCTTAGTCGTTGAAAACTTAATTGTGACGTGATGTTTAAAGTTTTAACCTAATTTCTGTTGGGAAGAAGGTTAAATAATATCCGATAATTTGCTATTGGCCACTTATATATATACGATGAAACAAGTTAGTTCCGTGAAAGACAAAATCACGTCCTATATATTTTATTCTTCAATTTATTTCTTAAAAAACGTTTTTCCTAAGAAATCGAATCAATAATTTATCGTTAAACATTTTACTATTATTAGTCGATTTACTCTTTTCAAGTTATTAGTTAATATTTTTGAAAATATTTTTAGTGTAGATAAAATTTCCCATATCTCACACTTTTAGTTTTTCAATGATGGGCTATTATGAACACAAATACAAAGGTATTTAATAATTAAAAATAATATTGATCAGTATAAAATTATAATTTAGTCATATCATCGATAATGTAAGTGGTGTTGGCGCTAGAGAGGATTAGATGTTTTTCGCAGGACTGCCCAAACTGCCGAACTCGTTTCGGCTATATCTCACTCATCCGAACTCGGATTGAGCTGAAACTTTGAGGGTAGATGCTTGAAAAACCCTAGAACATCTCCACCAATTTTCATATCATTTGGAGCAACACAGATCCTAGCGCATCCCTATGTGTGAACGATATATTTGGCAAGCGGCTATGCGAGGGTTTCATCTGGGTTGAGTGCAAGCAGCTCTAGAGGTTGGTTTTTAGGGCCTTCGGGCTCTAGCGGCCAATATTTTTGTGGTTTATGCTCAATATTTTAGCAGAAATGTTGCAGGGGATACAAGATGGGTTAGAAATTTATCTTTCAATAGATCATACTGTGAACTTGAGTGACAACGGCTTCCAATTTGTTGCACAAAAGAAAAATGAAAACCATACCTTTCCACGACGTCTAGGGCAAGGATTAAAGAGACCACGAAATAAGTTTCAAGCAGTTGATCAAAAAATGGCTCATATCTCAAGTGAATCTGGTGCTAAGGTGCACCCACAAAATAACTCTACTATGAAAACCCCTGTCAAGGGTAAGAATTTCGAAGACTCGGTCCCAAAAATGAATTTTAGGGATGCCCTTCGTGGTGGACAGACCTCGACCTCAATGCTAATATCAATATTAGGGCTTCTCATAAACCTCTAAGAATGCCCAAGATTGATCCCCAGAAAATGGAGTCAGGATGTCTTAAAGCAACTGATGGAACTCCTATTGTTAAGCTTGATATGGGTAACATTCAGACTAGCATTGAAGATTTGGAAAAAAGAGGACTAATTTGTTGGTTCGTGGGTTTTCGTCCGAGTCTATCTGCTTTCAAAGTCTGGGCTACAAAAAGCTGGAAAACTAAAGGTGAGTTACAAATCTCTATTTATCCAAATGGTTATTTTCTTGTTTTATTTGCTAATAATGAAGATAGAGAGAAAACTTTTCAAGGGGGTCCTTGGTTTTTTGGAAGGGCAAGGCTTTTCATGAAGCCCTGGCATACTAAATTTAAAGCCGAAGAAGAGATGCCTTCTATAGCTCCCGTGTGGGTTAGACTCTTTGGCCTCCCTATTGAATTTTGGAATCCTACTGTTTTTTCTTCAATTGGAAACTCTTTAGGAACTTTTATGATGACTGATGATTGTACTCAAAATTTTGAACATATTATTTATGCTCGAATTTGTGTTTTAATGGATTTTGACAAACCCCTACCTAAAAATATCACATTACAATTTGGGGAAGACACTTGGGAGCAAGTAGTGGACTATGAGAACATTCCTTTTCGTTGTAGAATTTGCCATGAATATGGTCATTTGGCCAGTGCTTGCCCAAATAAAATTCCCGATCAAAAGAAAGAAGATATAAACTCAACAAGTTTCCAAATACCTAAGAAGAAGAACACTAAAAAAAACCCAGTAATGAAGGATCAATCAAAGTCATTTGCTAATATGTTTGAAATCCTTTCCACAAATGATGTCCCAAGTGGGGAAGAGGAAATAATGGAAACTGAAATCTTAGAAACACAATTTAAATATGAAGGAAAGAACTCAGAGACAAACCAACAAATCAAAGGTTTTCAACAGAAAAAAAAAAGGAGAAAATTTACACAAGAAAAACAATATTTCAAATGTCAAAACTTCAAATAATGCGAGTCCCAATATAGACTCCATTGAACCATCTAGTAAAATTTTGGCTGTGTATGAGCATTCTTCAAGGTTAGAAGCCATCTCAGATTCAATTGGAATAAGTCAAGAAAAAGGAAAAACAAATTGAAGATGGATTCTAATCAAAAAGTAGGTCGCAAGACCAATCAATATCATATGGTAAAAGAAGGTGAAAAGCTTGTAGAGGAAGGTAAGATTAATGCCCTTCCCAACATTTTTAGCCCTGGTATTAATGAAGATCATCACTTGGAATATTAGAGGACTCAAAGGGAGTCTTTCAAAACAAAATGAAATTAGAAGAATGATTCGGATAAATCATCCACATCTTGTTTTCCTTCAAGAAACAAAGATGTCAATGGAGGATATGGACTTAATTGCCAGTAAAATTTGGCCAGCTGGAAAAGTGGTTTCCCTCAGTTCCCAAGGGACTTCAAGTGGCATTGCTTGTCTTTGGGACCCAAAAGAGGTAGTTATTCACCATATGGTTGGTAGTTGGGGTTTGTTGGCTATAGTTATTCAAAGTAGACATTCCAACCAGATTATGCTCTGCATTACTATTTATGCCCCGACTTCTTTGGAGGAAAAAAGAAGACAGTGGAAGGATATTACTCATATTATCTCTCATTTTCCTAAAGCTTGGATCTTGATCGGAGGAGATTTCAATACCATCCTCTCTCTAGATGAGAAAAGGGGGGAAATAGAAATTTAGACAAAAGTATCGACCTCATGAGCGAATATATTGCAAACCTCCATCTTGTGGATATCCAACCGGATAATGGCCTTATGACTTGGTCTAATAGAAGGCAAGGCTTAGCTTGTATAATGGAGAGATTGGATAGGTTTTTGCTCTTTGAAAATTTCTTAATCCATGGTCACATTCCTAAAGTGAAGACTCTTAATAATGTTGGTTCGGATCATTGGCCAGTCATGGTGGAAATGTGGAAAACCAATGTGAGTTTCTCTCCTTTTTGTTTTCAATTAATGTGGCTTAGAGACATTTCCTTCAGACCTCGTGTGCAACAATGGTGGAAGGAAGGTAAACCTAGGCATGGGACTAAGATGTTTTGTTTTGCCAAAATACTACAATACATTAAATCCAAAATCAAGACTTGGAACTAGAAAGAGTTTGGGGATGTTCATAAAAAAAACATGAAGTTATTGCTCATCTTGAAAATTTGAATAAGAAAATCTGTTTAGATGGCCTCACAGAGAAGAGAAGTGCAGATGAAATTAAACTCACAACTCAGTTAGAGGAATGGGAAAAAGAGAAGAAATATTATGGAAGCAAAAATCTAGAATTCAATGGCTCAAAGAAGGAGATCGAAACACAAATTTCTTCCACAAATCTCTTCTATCTCGAAGATCTCACAACTTTATTTCTTCCTTAAAATCAGATTCTGGAGATGTTGTTTATACTTGGGATGGCATGAACTCTATTGTTGTTGATTATTTTTCCAATCTTTTTGTTGCTACTCCTCTTGACTCAGCTTCACAACAAAATGTTCTTCAAGCAATCCCTTCTCTTATCACTTCTGAGGAGAACTCTATTTTGACTGCTCCTATTACTATCAATGAGCTTCAACAAGTAGTTTTTAAAATGCAAAAAGGGAAAACCCCAGGTCCTGATGGTTTTCCTATTGAGTTCTACCAAGAGTTTTGGGATATCCTTCATGTTGATTTATTAGAGGTGGTGGAAGAAGCCAAGAAATCCAAAGAAATTTTGAAGGTTATCAATAAAACTTATATTACTCTTGTTCCAAAAGCTCAAGAGGTTGATCATATCTCAGCTTTTAGACCTATTGCTTTATGTAATGTTCTTCTCAAAATTATTACTAAAATCATGGTAGAAAGGTTGAAGCCTCTTTTGCATAAGATTATTTCCCTAGAGCAAGGGGGATATGTGGAAGGACGTCAAATAGTAGATGAGATAGTTCTTGCTCAGAAGCCATCCATTCCATGGATATGCAAAATTCTCCTTCTATGTTCATCCGGTTAGACTTATCCAAAGCTTATGACAGAGTGGATTGGCACTTCCTTATCAAAGTTTTGAGGCAATTTGGTTTCTCTAAGGATTGGATGGATTGGATTATGGGATGTATCTCTTCAGTTTCCTACTTAGTTCTTATCAATGGCAGGCCTTCTCAATCTTTCCCAACTTCCAGAGGTATTAGGCAAGGTGACCCGCTATCCCCTTATTTATTCATCATTCTTGCTTGATGCTTGGGTAGGACTATAACCAAAAAGAGGGAAAACAAAACCCTTGAGGGAGTTACCATTGCTCATGGAGCTAGACCTATCTCTCATCTTCAATTTTTGGATGACTCTACCCTTTTAGGTAAAGCTATAGTTAAGGAAGCTTCTAATATTAAGCAAATCATTAGCTATTTTTCTAAGGCTACTGGGCAGTTGATCAATGAAGACAAATCTAAAGTTATTTTCTTTCACTGCTCTGCTAGACAGGAATCCATGGTCTTGGATAAATTAAGATATAAGAAGACCTCTCTTCCAATCACTTATTTAGGTATTCCCATAAATATTCAAAGGCATAAAAATAAAGATTGGAATTGGTTGTTGGACAAAGTCAAGAAGAAAATTGGAAAGTGGACCAACAAGTGGCTTTCTTCTGGGGGTAGAATCACCTTGGTAAAATTAGTCCTTCAAGCTATTCCTATTTATGTTTCTTCCGTTTTGAATATCCCAAAGGTCGTTCTTCGAGAATTGGATCAAATCAGTCATCGTTTCCTTTGGAGTGGTACTAAGGAGAAAATAAAATGGGCCTTGGTGAAATGGGATACTTTATGTCTTCCTAAGAGTGAAGGGGGGTTAGGATTTCGGTCTTCAATTAATAACAACAAAGCTTTAGTTGCTAAATTATATTGGAGGATGTTGCATAACCCCAATGCTCTTTGGGCCAATAATCTCCGTGCTAAATATGCTCGAGAACAAAAGTCCCGAAGACCTTGTTCGCTATCAACTTCCTACCAAAGGTTCTCCCATTTTAGCAGTTCTTAAGACCGGTGAGGATTTGATAAAGAAAAAATTATTTTGGATCATTCATAATGGTCAACATGCAAATTTTTGGACAGATTCTTGGGATGGTCACAAGCCTTTGATAACTCGGTTTCCGATTGGAGGCCTTGGATGGAGGAGCTTCACCGAGCTAATTGGATAAAGGTGGCTAATTATCGTCGGTACCATACTCGGTAATTCAAAGGTTGGTAGATATTGGATCCCTATTGAGGACTGGCCTATTCAAATCCCGGAAAGGCAAAGACAAGATATCCAAGGCATCCTTCATATGAGATCCCTCTCTTGGTCCCATGAAAAAGATTGTTTTGGATGGAACAACACTACTAAGGGTGAGTATTCAGTTGCTCAAGGTTATTTGACCTTATGCCATAATAATCCCAACCATTCTTCTGACATATTTTCTCAATTGTGGGCTCAAAATCTCTGGCCTAAGGTGAGGTTCTTTAATTAGCTTTTATTGCATCGTAGGGTGCTTACTGGTGAGCAACTTATGAAGTGTGGTTTTCATGGCCCTTTTAGATGTGAAATGTGTGAAGAGAATGTAGAAAATATCAACCATATTTTTATTGAGTGTACTTTAGCCTCCGAGCTATGGAGGAGAATGGCAAATTTACTTGGCTTACAAGTGGTCCAATTTTTTCACTTTTGAACAGACTTTGGAGGGATTGGCCTAATCAAGAGGGTGTTGATCATTTTATTAGGCGAGTAGTTTGGATGGGTTCTACCATTCTTCTTTGGAATATTTGGAATGAAAGGAACAACCAAATTTTTAATCAAGATAGGAAGGATATTCACTATATTTGGCAAAAGACCATAGCCAACTTAGTTGAATCGATCCATCAACTCCTTAATCACCCCCAAAACTCCCACCAAAGTTGGGATCAAGTGATGCAAAGATTGAAGATTAAACCTTCTAAGGGCAACCAACTTAAAGGGAATGTGAGTATTAGTAAGATGGATAGGACTAGAAATTGGCAACCTCCTCCTAAGGATTTTGGAAAAGTCAATATTGATGGAGCCTCTAGAGGGAACCCTGGAAAAGCCACTGTGGGAGGAATTGGTAGACTTTTAGATGGCTCCCTGGTTTTTACTTTTGCTGAGAATTTGGGTATTCTTTCCAATAACCTTGTTGAGGGGTATGGTATCCTCAGAGGCCTTCAAGAGGCTACTAAGGTTGGATGGGGAAAAGGTGTTAGTTGAGTCCGACTCTCAACTTATGATTAATCTCTTGAAGACTCCTAAGAATCATAAGGTGGATTGGAGAATAAAAAGAATTATTGAGAAGATTCAGTTAATCCAGATGGGATTTTTGAAAGTTGATTACAATCATGTGGTCGGAGATCAAAACAAGAGTGTTGATGCTTTAGCTAATTGGGCTTTGGACAAAGGTGATCTTACTTGTTATGGCCACCCTCCTATATGGTGGGCTTCTCAAATTAGGGAAGCTCTTCTTTCTATCATTTCTTTGGATGGCTCCAGCTTCAAGGTACCTAGTTTCTTCTTGTTTTTTTTTCTCTTTGGTTCATTCAGTTTTTTTAGTTCCCTAGCTCATTCTATTCTTTATTTTGTTTCCTCTGTTGATTCTTGCATTAATAGTCTTCTGGTCTAGATAGGTCATTGTTTTGTTCATTTTTTTTCTTTTGTCTTCTTTGTTTTTTTGTTTAGTTTTTTAAGGTGGGTGGGTTCTTTTGTTTTGTTTTTGTGTTCTTTGTGTTGTTTTTTGTTGTTCTTGTGTTTTTGTTGTTTTGTTTTGTTTTGTTTTTTTTTTTATGTTTTTTTGTTATTGTTCTTGTGTTTTTTTCGTTCTTGTTCTTGGGTTTCTCTTTGTTTGTGTTACTTCATTTTTTTTATGTGTGAGTGTTTTCTATGTTTTTTGTTTTTGTTTATTGTCTGTTGTTGGTTGTTTTTATTTTTATTTATTTTATTTTGTAGGTTTTGGTTGTGTTTATTTTTTTTTTATGTCTTTGTAGTGTTCTGTTGTTTTTGTCTTGTTTGTGTTTTGTTATGTGGTTCTTTTGTTTTTCTATGTGGTTTGTGTTGTGGTTTCTTTTATCTTATTGTGTGTGTTTGGTTGTGCTTTTGGTTTTGACACACTCAAGGAGCATGTTTTTTATTTTATTTTATTATTTTTGTTGTTATTTACTTTTTTTTTAATTTGGTTTTGTGTGTTTGTTTGCTCCTTGAGTATGTCAAAGGTGGTAGGCCAGGTCCGAGTCCTGGGCGTTTTTGGCGGAAGGGATACCCTTGCCTCCTTGGGTCTTACCCGAAAGTGGCATCCCTTTTGGGATGTTTTTTCCACAAAAAAAAAAAAAAAAGATAATGTAAGTGGCGTCTTTGTGGTAAACCACACTATGTTATTAAAAAAGCCAACATTAAGAAAATTATCCGCCGACATTAAGGGTTACGAAAATTATCCGTCGACATTAAGGATTTAAAATATTTAAAAAATATTTAAACTATGAGATAGGCGAAATTATCCGCCAACATTAAGAGTTATGGTGGATTTAAAATATTTAAAAAATATTTAAACTATGAGATAGGCGCCTCGAGATTGATAACTCTCGAGTTTATAGAAATATATATTTTATATATTTAAGCTAGTTTTTAACTAATAATCACAAGGTATAATATAAAACTGTAAATTATATGTTATAAAATTATTATGTTTAAAGTTTAGAAATTGATATACCATATAAAAGATAATTTCATTTAACAATTTTTAAAATGTATTATAAAAAGTGTATGATATCAAAATTGTGAAAGCATACAATTGGGAGCACAAACTCAGCCACCATTCATGTGATTTAAACTTAAGTATCTGCAAAGTGACCTCAAAGTCTTTACCAACTCACTGTACCGACAAAAACTCATTTAACAATTTTAGATTTGAATATTTTTTAAACGTATATATATCTGAACTAAATAGAACATGATTTGTTAAGCACATCCTCTATGGGGATTATTCAATATTACCTATGGCTTTGGTCTCCTACATACACTTTTTAATAAATAAAAAAATTAAATTTAATAACTTTAATTTCTAGTTTGTTAGCTTGAGGTCGGCGGTTTTAATCCCAAACCTTTTCAAGTCACCTTCACTAGAGCCCATACTTATCGAGATGGGCCAGTGGAAAAAAAAACCTCTATATCAAAAAAAAAAATATATATATATATATATATATATATATATATATATATATGAAAAAATGAATGATAATAGTTTTAATTATTACATTTAAAAAATTAAAAAATATATTAAAACAAGATTAAAGCTTAACAACCTTAACCAGTAACCAGTAAGAGCACCTTGTTCCTCCTTTAAATTGTCCAACAAACTTCTATAATTCTAAAACTCAAGATCCTAAGAACTAGCCACTTTTGGTTACAACATCATAAGGAGATTTTCATTGAAGCCAAATCTCCTAAACCATATGTCTGCAATGGTTGTCTAATTAGCCAAACATTGGATTTGCTTACTAACTTGTCTAATCCTCTCATCCTCAATAACCATGTCATTGAACCCCTACTTCCTTCTCAGTAAGTATCTTAGATAGGAATTCAAACACTCTATTGAGAGCTCTATCCATATAAATCAAAATCACATCATCCTATTCCCTCCACAACTCTTTAATTTCAGTGATAAAGAATCCTCAACCTCCACGTCTTTAAAGCAAAGTTTCTCATACAGTCCATAGCTTCTACCAAGGTTTGAGAATAAGATTTTATGACGATCATCGTATAATCTTGTCATACCACCCAAACAAAAACAAATTTAATAGCTAAGGCTTTTGCTTCATTGTTAGTGACCCTGCCTAAGTCTTGCAATTCCTAATAGAGCACTATCCTAACATGATTCCTACAAACCACTCCAATTCCAGCTCTTACTAAATTGTCTTTTGTAGCTTCATCAGTATTAATTTTAATCAAGCCTTTCGAAGGTGTTTTCCAACTAGCTTTTTTTTGTCCCTCTTACACTTCAACTTCCTTCTCCATCATTCCTATATCAGCCTAAGTTTCTTCTTTAGCATACATTGCCACAATTCCCATGACTTTGCTCCAAATGACCTGTTAGATGCCATCCAAGGATGAAAAGGTTTTTCTAAAAAAAATGTCATTTCTCTCCAACCACACTTGCCACCAAATAAAGTTTAATCCAAACTTCCACCCAATACGAAGAGCTTTAGATTTAAATTTGTCTATCTTTTCCAACTATTAATCTGGTTCAAATCACCATTGGCTCATATTTTATAGCTAAAAACCATCGCTCCCCTATTTGGCACGTAAATTGACACTCAAACATCAAGTGGTCAAATGTTTTCTCACTTTTGTAGCATAAAACACATTGGAATGCGTCAAAAATTTCCCTAAGTCTCAAATTATCAAAAGTAAGAACTTCATTGTGTATGAACTTCTAGGTAAAGAAGTTTACGTTCGATCAACCCTTGGACTGCCAAATCTTTCTCCAATCTTCAACCTGATATGCAATAAGAGGAGGTTTTAGAAGGATCTTTTCATATAGGAATGATGGATTGTGTAGACTACAAGGCTTCCATAGCCCCAAGCTAATTCATCCTCCTCATCTCTACCTGTGAGAAATATTTCTACCAAGATATTAGTCCTAATGGATATCAATTTTGGAGGGATTTGAATTGGCCACTTGTCCAATTTCTTAACTTGCTTAATATTTTTTTCAATGGATTAAATGTGATTGAAACGGGCCCCACCCATATTACATCATCACCATATAGTGGTATTACAACAAAGCTTAGATATTATCCATGTATCATTTGGCAAGATTTGAACCTAGGTCTCCTTCGTTAAATGTTGAGGAATCTAATCGATTGAGCTAATGTCACTTGATTATAATTGCTTAGTAATTACTGTTTAGTATAATTTCCAATAATGTTGCATTTAATATTTTGTTGGTTACATAGGGGAGTTGGTTACAACCACTATTTTTAGTAACTGGAAAGCATAGGATTCAAACCATAGGGACTGCTCCCAATAGCCTATTTATCTCGTTGTTGTTGACCCAGCGTGATATGGAGACCATCGATCGCTCAAGGCTTGTACTGTTGTCGTCGATTTGGAGCGCACTCAAAGGATTCAGCATGGACTACTACCTTTGCTAAAGCTAACAGCCCCCAAGGTTTGAACCTAGGTCTCTTCTTGGCAAGTACTTGGCCAGTCAAACCTTTGCAAATTCACCTAGCCCTGGGGGGTAATTTTGTCTATAATATTTTTCTACCAATATTTTAGTCAATTTCAAAAGATTGGAATTGACCACTCATACAATTTCTTAAACTCCTTAATAATTATCATTTAATATAATTTCTAATAATATTATATTTAATAATTTTATATATTAACATTCCATTGGAAATTGACCACCACTCAGTGTTCAAGGGAGCCACCCACCCTCCACCAGTTGGATGTGCATGTCCTAGATGTGTTTTAATATAAATAATGAAGTTGAAGCTTGGGTAGATTTAGAAGGGTTAAAAATATGTATATAAATTAAATGGAATAGAGTTTGGATGGAAGGTGATTCTCTCATAGTAATAAATGCAATTTTGAGGAAAGCAAAGGCTCCATGGAACATACAAGAGCTAATTATGGGAATTCAAGATCTTGATAAAGAGTTCGAAGAAATCAGGTTTACACATATCTTATGATGAGTGTCGTCAATCACACCATTTAAACATTATAATTGTCAGCCTAGGGCAGTGTCCAATGGTTGTATATGATAGCAGAGGTAAGCAGCTTGAAGGTTAGTCTACTCAGGAAATGGCTTTATTGATAAGATCAGTCAGTTTTGGGGGTTTCTAGTGTCACCTCTAATACTATGAGTTTAATTTAACTCCTAATTATATTTGCTGAAACAAAATTGCAGAAATGGAAAGATTGCAGAAGATTGAAACTAATTACTCTTGTAGAATCTAAAATAACAGGAATGAAACCTATTTATGCTTGCAGAATGAAAATGACAGAAATAACAACTTTGCAAAAAGTAAATTCTAATTATATTAGCAGGATTAAAAGACAGGAATCAAAATGTTGCAGAAATGAAACAACTGGAAATCAATTAACACAAATGGAAATGCCAAGAACTGGAAACATCTGCTGAAAACAAGGGAATCAACTGTTGTAGGAAATGCCAAAAACACAATAATGTTGTAATATTTAAAATCCTATGCTAGGTGATCAACTACCATGCACATATATCTATAACACAAATACTACATGCATCTACAAAAACAACACAGTTAGCAAATGAAATGGAAATTGTCAGGTTTCTGCTAATCTGCTGCAGCAAGAAATGAACAGAAAACCTATCAAAAGTTGATCCTTATCTTGAGCCTAGAAGTGGGCCCTTGCTCCCTGATCCGAAAGAAGGTAAGAAGACTGCTCTAAACTACCTAATGTTCACACATTCATTCAAGATACTTAAATTGAATGGAGAAACTGCACATTTTATTGATTATAACATGACATCACAACAATGCAGGAGAAATCATGCAGAATTACGACTCTGTTACAGCTGAAACAAAAACGTCTATCTATCTTGATATTCCTCTATCCCTATTTCCCCTATGATCAACCAATATGGAATCTTGGTTATTTATACTATTCTATTACTTATGTTGATTCGTTTTGTTGTTGCGTTTTAGGGATTCAACAACTGTTATGGAGTTGTTTTCCTAAAATCCAGGAAACTATTATGCTACAACATATCCATTTTCCTTGTTGGGCATCATCCATTGGGAGAAATATGTTGGAAGAGGTGAGAAAACCCCTCATACAACTGTATCCATCCTCATTTCGCCATTTACCACTTTTTTGACCATTCTGTTGATAGTTTTGACCAAAAATGGTCATGCTCCGCTCATTCCGGAGCTGCTTCGGAATATCATGTAGTGTAACAGTTTTGAAGCTTATCCGTACATCAATTGCTCAAGACGATGGGTTTGACCGGCTAGGTAGTCTTCTTTAGTCCTCAGAAGACAAATTCCATAATTTTTACATGCTGGAATTGACAAATTCTAAGCCATGTTGTTTATGCACAGCTGGTTGGAATTTGTATGGTCAAATTTTGTTTTCTACACAGTCATACCAGTTTGAACAGGTTTTGGCACCTTTTTGCAATTTGAACAGGTTAGAAGACAAGGAAAACAAACAACATGATACCAGAACGAAATACATATCAGCATACATTATTACATATTCAAAGAAATGTTTATCTGCTAGGTAAATCAGCTAAAACAATGCAAAAAATACAGAAAATGGTCAAAACAAAGTATTATGTTCTTGAACATTTAAACATGTAAATAGTAATACATAATGCATTCCATCATCAAAATTAGCACAAAAATATAACATAAGGTCTATCAAATAGTTTATGAAATATCCAAAAATGGTCTATGAATGAGGCAATTTCTGGCCTCATCATCCTAAGGGAAGGAAACAAATTTGCGGATAAGCTAGCCAATAGAGGGGTTTTGATTGAGGATCATGAAGTTAACATCTCCTTTCCATGGTTAGAGGAAGTAGAAAGTTTAGTTGAAGCTGACAAAAAATGTTGATTGCCTAAATCAATTAATGATTAAGATTTACTTTAATGTTTTCCATTGGTAATATATGTTTTATTTTGTAACAATAATGTGTGTTCATTTAGACTATTTATTATAATTTGTGTGGTTGCACTTATGTTTCAGGAAGGAAATTAGCAATCTAGATTTGGTAAAGTGGACTATGATAGTGCAATGTCTTAGGATTATTACTCTGCTAAAATGCAAGGCATGGATAGTAGAGGTGAATTTTTGGCATTGTGAAGGCTACTATAGGAAAATATCAAGAAAGATGCTAAATTCTGGAGTAATTGTATTCATACAAAGATTTGAAAACATCCAAAAAATGAAAATCAAGAATTCAGATATTTTATGTAAAATGATGTAGGTTTCTAGCTATAACATCTCAATTGAGACGACAAGTGTATCTATTTGTAAATTCTCAAGCTCTAAAGAAGAGATGTAATTTGTTAAGGGTGGGGGACCCGAGTACAAACCCTTATTATCAAGCAAAAAACATTTTATTGGAAACACGATTTATCCTAAAAAATATATATATATTTTATGTAAAAAAAAATATTTATGTAAAATGATGTAGGTTTCTAGCTATAACATCTCAATTGGGACGACAATTATATCTATTTGTAAACTCTCAAGCTCTAAAGAAGAGAGATGTAATTTGTTAAGGGTGGGGGATCCGAGTACAACCCCTTATTATCAAGCAAAAAAAAGCATTCTATTGGAAACACGATTTATCCTAAAAAGAGAAAAAAAAAAAAAATTATGTAAAATGATGTAGGTTTCTAGCTATAACATCTCAATTGAGATGACAAGTGTATTTATTTGTAAACTCTCAAGATCTAAAGAAGAGAGATGTGATTTGTTAAGGATGGGGGACCCGAATACAACCCCTTATTATCAAGCAAAAAAAAACATTCTATTGGAAACACAATTTATCCTAAAGCGGACTATGATAGTGCGATGTCTTAGAAATATTATTCTGCTAAAATGCAAGGTATAGATAGTAGAGGTGAAGTTTTGGCATTGTGAAGGCTGCTATAGGAAAATGTCAAGAAAGATGCTAAATTATGGAGTAATTGCATTCATATAAAGATTTGAAAAGATCCAAAAAATAAAAATCAAGAATTCAGACATTTTATGTAAAATGATGTAGGTTTCTAGCTATAACATCTCATTTGAGATGACAAGTGTATCTATTTGTAAACTTTCAAGCTCTAAAGAAGAGAGATGTAATTTTTTAAGGGTGGGGGACCCGAGTACAACCCTTTATTATCAAACAAAAAAAAAAAAAATTATTGGAAACACGATTTATCCTAAAAAGATAAAAAAAAAGACATTTTATGTAAAATGATATAGGTTTCTAGCTATAACATCTCAATTGAGACGACAAGTGTATCTATTTGTAAACTCTCAAGCTCTAAAGAATAGAGATGTTGTTTGTTAAGGGTGGGAGACCTGAGTACAACCCCTTATTATCAAGCAAAAAAAAAACATTCTATTGGAAACACGATTTATTCTAAAAAGAGAAAAAAAAACATTTTATGTAAAATGATGTAGGTTTCTAGCTATAACATCTCAATTGAGACGACAAGTGTATTTATTTGTCAACTCTCAAGACCTAAATAAGAGATGTAATTTGTTAAGGGTGGGGGACCCGAATACAACCCTTTATTATCAAGCAAAAAAAAAAAAATCTATTGAAAACACGATTTATTCTAAAAAGAGAAAAAAAAAGAATCATCGACTCTTCACTTATATGACATTTTTTTAATGAGTTTACACAAGTTTTTATAAGAGGTCTTGGTCCCCTCATGTTAAATGGGGTTTGAACCTTAGACCTCTCAAAGAAAGACGAAAACCCTTACCACTATCGCAAACTTGCAACTATTTCACTTATATGACATTGATTTACCTAAACTTTAAATTTTATGATAAATAACATTTTATTGGATCTTCATAGTTATTTAAAGTATCTTGAACTATTTTGCATACAAGTCCTAACATTTTAATGTATTTAATAATTAAAAATTATATTAATGCACCAATTCGATTTGGATTTTGTCAACCGCTGAGCGAACCCCATTTTCTTACTTGATATACAATATATATTCCTCTTTAGAAACACCGGAAGAAATAACTGAGTGAAAAACAGACAGAGATGATATGAGTAGGACTAATTGAATTATCAAATAATACCAAGAGACTCATAGCGGATCCTAAGAGGGATTAGACATTTTTCGTAGGACTGCCCAAACTACCGAACTCGTTTCGGCCATATCTCACTCATCCGGACTCGGATTGAGCTAAAATTTTGAGGGTAGATGCCTGAAAAACCCTAGAACGTCTCCACCAATTTTCATATCATTTGGAGCAACACAGATCCTAGCACATCCCTATGTGTGAACGATATATTTGGCAAGCGGCTATGCGAGGGTTTCATCCGGGTTGAGTGCAAGCAGCTCCAGAGGTTGGTTTTTAGGGCCTTCGGGCCCTAGCGGCCAATATTTTTGTGGTTTATGCTCAATATTTTAGCAGGAAATGTTGCAGGGGATACAAGATGGGTTAGAAATTTGTCTTTCAACAGATCATACTGTGAACTTGAGTGACAACGACTTCCAATTTGCTGCACAAAAGAAAAGTGAAAACCATACCTTTCCACGGCGTCTAGGGCAAGGATTAAAGAGATCACGAAACAAGTTTCAAGCAGTTGATCAAAAAATGGCTCATATCTCAAGTGAATCTGGTGCTAAGGTGCACCCACAAAATAATTCTACTATGAAAACCCCTATCAAGGGTAAGAATTTCGAAGACTCGGTCCCAAAAATGAATTTTAGGGATGCCCTTCGTGGTGGACAGCCTCAGCCCAATGCTAATATCAATATTAGGGCTTCCCATAAACCTCTAAGAATGCCTAAGATTGATCCCGGGAAAACGGAGTCGGGATGTCTTAAAGCAGGTGATGGAACTCCTATTGTTAAGCTTGATATGGGTAACATTCAGATTGGCATTGAAGATTTGGAAAAAAGAGGACTAATTTGTCGGTTCGTGGGTTTTCGTCCGAGTCTATCTGCTTTCAAAGTCTGGGCTGCAAAAAGCTGGAAAACTAAAGGTGAGTTACAAATCTCTATTTATCCAAATGGTTATTTTCTTGTTTTATTTGCTAATAATGAAGATAGAGAGAAAACTTTTCAAGGGGGTCCTTGGTTTTTTGGAAGGGCGGGGCTTTTCATGAAGCCCTGGCATACTAAATTTAAAGCCGAAGAAGAGATGCCTTCTATAGCTCCCGTGTGGGTTAGACTCTTTGGCCTCCCTATTGAATTTTGGAATCCTACTATTTTTTCTTCAATTGGAAACTCTTTAGGAACTTTTATGATGATTGTTGATTGTACTCAAAATTTTGAACATATTATTTATGCTCGGATTTGTGTTTTAATGGATTTTGACAAACCCCTACCTAAAAAGATCACATTACAATTTGGGGAAGACACTTGGGAGCAAGTAGTGGACTATGAGAACATTCCTTTTCGTTGTAGAATTTGCCATGAATATGGTCATTTGGCCAGTGCTTGCCCAAATAAAATTCTTGATCAAAAGAAAGAAGATATAAACTCAGCAGGTTTCCAAATACCTAAGAAGAAGAACACTCAGAAAAAACCGGTTATGAAGGATCAATCAAAGTCATCTGCTAATATGTTTGAAATCCTTTCCACAAATGATGTCCCAAGTGAGGAAGAGGAAATAATGGAAACTAAAATCTTAGAAACACAATTTAAATATGAAGGGAAGAACTCAGAGACAAACCAACAAATCAAAGGTTTTCAACGAAAAAAAAAGGAGAAAATTTACACAAGAAAAACAATATTTCAAATGTCAAAACTTCAAATAATGCGAGTCCCAATATAGACTCCGTTGAACCATCTAGTAAAATTTTGGCTGTGTACGAGCATTCTTCAAGGTTAGAAGCCATCTCAGATTCAATTGGAATAAGTCAAGAAACAGGGAAAAAAAATTGAAGATGGATTCTAATCAAAAAGTAGGTCGCAAGACCAATCAATATCATATGGTAAAAGAAGGTGAAAAGCTTGTAGAGGAAGGTAAGATTAATGCCCTTCCCAACTTTTTTAGCCCTGGTATTAATGAAGATCATCACTTGGAATATTAGAGGACTCAAAGGGAGTCTTTCAAAACAAAATGAAATTAGAAGAATGATTCAAGATAAATCATCCACATCTTGTTTTCCTTCAAGAAACAAAGATGTCAATGGAGGATATGGACTTAATTGCCGATAAAATTTGGCCAGCTTGGAAAAGTGGTTTCCCTCAGTTCCCAAGGGACTTCGGGTGGCATTGCTTGTCTTTGGGACCCAAAAGAGGTAGTTATTCACCATATGGTTGGCAGTTGGGGTTTGTTGGCTATAGCTATTCAAAGTAGACATTCCAACTAGATTATGCTCTGCATTACTGTTTATGCTCCGACTTCTTTGGAGGAAAAAAGAAGACAGTGGAAGGATATTACTCATATTATCTCTCATTTTCCTAAAGCTTGGATCTTGATCGGAGGAGATTTCAATACCATCCTCTCTCTGGATGAGAAAAGGGGGGGAAATAGAAATTTGGACAAAAGCACCGACCTCATGAGCGAATATATTGCAAACCTCCATCTTGTGGATATCCAACCGAGATAATGGCCTTATGACTTGGTCTAACAGAAGGCAAGGCTTAGCTTGTATAATGGAGAGATTGGATAGGTTTTTGCTCTCTAAAAATTTCTTAATCCATGGTCACATTCCTAAAGTGAAGACTCTTAATAATGTTGGTTCGGATCATTGGCCGATCATGGTGGAAATGTGGAAAACCAATGTGAGTTTCTCTCCTTTTCGTTTTCAATTAATGTGGCTTAGAGACATTTCCTTCAGACCTCATGTGCAACAATGGTGGAAGGAAGGTAAACCTAGGCATGGGACTAAGATGTTCTGTTTTGCCAAAAGACCGCAATACATTAAATCCAAAATCAAGACTTGGAGCTGGAAAGAGTTTGGGGATGTTCATAAAAAAAAACATGAAGTTATTGCTCATCTTGAAAATTTGAATAAGAAAATCCATTTAGATGGCCTCACGAGAGAAGAGAAGTGCAGATGAAATTAAACTCACAACTCGGTTAGAGGAATGGGAAAAAAGAGAAGAAATCTTATGGAAGCAAAAATCTAGAATTCAATGGCTCAAAGAAGGAGATCGAAACACAAATTTCTTCCACAAATCTCTTCTAGCTCGAAGATCTCACAACTTTATTTCTTCCTTAAAATCAGATTCTGGAGATGTTGTTTATACTTGGGATGGCATGAACTCTATTGTTGTTGATTACTTTTCCAATATTTTCTTTGCTACTATTCCTCTTGACTCGACTTCTCAACATAATGTTCTTCAAGCAATCCCTTCTCTTATCACTTCGAGGAGAACTCTATTTTGACTGCTCCTGTTACTATCAATGAGCTTCAACAAGTAGTTTTTAAAATGCAAAAAGGAAAACCCCAGGTCCTGATGGTTTTCCTATTGAGTTCTACCAAGAGTTCTGGGATATCCTTCATGTTGATTTATTAGAGGTGGTGGAAGAAGCCAGGAAAGCCAAAGAAATTTTGAAGGTTATCAATAAAACTTATATTACTCTTGTTCCAAAAGCTCAAGAGGTTGATCATATCTCAGCTTTTAGACCTATTGCTTTATGTAATGTTCTTCTCAAAATCATTACTAAAATCATGGCGAGAAAGGTTGAAGCCTCTTTTGCATAAGATTATTTCCCCGAGCAAGGGGGTTATGTGGAAGGACGTCAAATAGTAGATGAGATAGTTCTTGCTCAGGAAGCCATCCATTCCATGGATATGCAAAATTCTCCTTCCATGTTCATTCGGTTAGACTTATCCAAAGCTTATGACAGAGTGGATTGGCACTTCCTTATCAAAGTTTTGAGGCAATTTGGTTTCTCTAAGGATTGGATGGATTGGATTATGGGATGTATCTCTTCAGTTTCCTACTTAGTTCTTATCAATGGCAGGCCTTCTCGGTCTTTCCCGACTTCCAGAGGTATTAGGCAAGGTGACCCGCTATCCCCTTATTTATTCATCATTCTTGTTGAATGCTTGGGTAGGACTATAACCAAAAAGAGGGAAAACAAAACCCTTGAGGGAGTTACCATTGCTCATGGAGCTAGACCTATCTCTCATCTTCAATTTGTGGATGACTCTACTCTTTTAGGTAAAGCTACGAGTTAAGGAAGCTTCTAATATTAAGCAAATCATTAGCTGTTTTTCTAAGGCTACTGTTGATCAATGAAGACAAATCTAAAGTTAGTTTCTTTCACTGCTCTGCTAGACAGGAATCCATGGTCTTGGATAAATTAAGATATAAGAAGACCTCTCTTCCAATCACTTATTTAGGTATTCCCATAAATATTCAAAGGCAAAAAAATAAAGATTGGAATTGGTTGTTGGACAAAGTCAAGAAGAAAATTGGAAAGTGGACCAACAAGTGGCTTTCTTATGGGGGTAGAATCACCTTGGTAAAATCAGTCCTTCAAGCTATTCCTATTTATGTTTCTTCCATTTTGAATATCCCAAAGGTTGTTCTTCGAGAATTGGATCAAATCAGTCATCGTTTCCTTTGGAGTGGTACTAAGGAGAAAAGAAAATGGGCCTTGGTGAAATGGGATACTTTATGTCTTCCTAAGAGTGAAGGGGGGTTAGGATTTCGGTCTTCAATTAATAACAACAAAGCTTTAGCTGCTAAATTATATTGGAGGATGTTGCATAACCCCAATGCTCTTTGGGCCAATAATCTCCGTGCTAAATATGCTTGAGAACAAAAGTCCTGAAGACCTTGTTCGCTATCAACTTCCTACCAAAGGTTCTCCCATTTTAGCGAGTTCTTAAGACTGGTGAGGATTTGATAAAGAAAAAATTATTTTGGATCATTCATAATGGTCAACATGCAAATTTTTGGACAGATTCTTGGGATGGTCACAAGCCTTTGATAACTCAGTTTCCCGATTGGAGGCCTTGGATGGAGGAGCTTCATCGAGCTAATTGGATAAAGGTGGCTAATTACTGTCGGTACCATACTGGTAATTCAAATGTTGGTAGATATTGGATCCCTATTGAGGACTGGCCTATTCAAATCCTAGAAAGGCAAAGACAAGATATCCAAGGCATCCTTCATATGAGATCCCTCTCTTGGTCCCATGAAAAAGATTGTTTTGGATGGAACAACACTACTAAGGGTGAGTATTCAGTTGCTCAAGGTTATTTGACCTTATGCCATAATAATCCCAACCATTCTTCTGACATCTTTTCTCGATTGTGGGCTCAAAAGCTCTGGCCTAAGGTGAGGTTCTTTAATTGGCTTTTATTGCATCGTAGGGTGCTTACTGGTGAGCAACTTATGAAGCGTGGTTTTCATGGCCCTTTTAGATGTGAAATGTGTGAAGAGAATGTAGAAAATATCAACCATATTTTTATTGAGTGTACTTTAGCCTCCGAGCTATGGAGGAGAATGGCCACTTTACTTGGCTTACAGTGGTCCAATTTTTTTACTTTTGAACAACTTTGGAGGGATTGGCCTAATCAAGAGGGTGTTGATCATTTTATTAGGCGGTTAGTTTGGATGGGTTCTACCATTCTTCTTTGGAATATTTGGAATGAAAGGAACAACCAAATTTTTAATCAAGATAGGAAGGATATTCACTATATTTGGCAAAATACCATAGCCAACTTAGTTGAATCAGTCCATCAACTCCTTAATCACCCCCAAAACTCCCACCAAAGATGGGATCAAGTGATGCAAAGATTGAAGATTAAACCTTCTAAGGGCAACCAACTTAAAGGGAATGTGAGTATTAGTAAGATGGATAGGACTAGAAATTGGCAACCTCCTCCTAAGGATTTTGGAAAAGTCAATATTGATGGAGCCTCTAGAGGGAACCCTGGAAAAGCCGGTGTGGGAGGAATTGGTAGACTTTCAGATGGCTCCTTGGTTTTTACTTTTGCTTGAGAATTTGGGTATTCTTTCCAATAACCTTGTTGAGGGGTATGGTATCCTCGAAGGTCTTCAGGAGGCTACTAAGGTTGGATGGGAAAAGGTGTTAGTTGAGTCCGACTCTCAACTTATGATTAATCTCTTGAAGACTCCTTCTAAGAATCATAAGGTGGATTGGAGAATAAAAAGAATTATTGAGAAGATTCGGTTAATCCAGATGGGATTTTTGAAAGTTGATTACAATCATGTGGTTAGAGATCAAAACAAGAGTGTTGATGCTTTAGCTAATTGGGCTTTGGACAAAGGTGATCTTACTTGTTATGGCCACCCTCCTATATGGTGGGCTTCTCAAATTAGGGAAGCTCTTCTTTCTATCATTTCTTTGGATGGCTCCGAGTTCCGAAGGTACCTAGTTTCTTCTTGTTTTTTTTTTTTTTGCTTCTCTTTGGTTCATTCAGTTTTTTTTAGTTCCCTAGCTCATTCTATTCTTTATTTTGTTTCCTCTGTTGATTCTTGCCTTAATAGTCTTCTGGTCTAGATAGGTCATTGTTTTGTTCATTTTTTTCTTTTTTCTTTTTTTTTTTTTTGTTTAGTTTTTTAAGGTGGGTGGGTTCTTTTGTTTTGTTTTGTTTTTGTGTTCTTTGTGTTGTTTTTTGTTGTTCTTGTGTTTTTGTTGTTTTTTTTTTTTTTTTTTATGTTTTTTGTTATTGTTCTTGTGTTTTTTTCGTTCTTGTTCTTGGGTTTCTCTTTGTTTGTGTTATTTCGTGTTTTTATGTGTGAGTGTTTTCTATGTATTTTGTTTTTGTTTATTGTCTGTTGTTGGTTGTTTTTTATTTTTATTTTTATTTTATTTTTTAATTTTTTAGGTTTTGGTTGTGTTTATTTTTCATGTTTTTTTGGGTTATGTCTTTGTAGTGTTCTGTTGTTTTTGTCTTGTTTGTGTTTTGTTATGTGGTTCTTGTGTTTTTCTATGTGGTTTGTGTTGTGGTTTCTTTTATCTTATTGTGCGTGTTTGGTTGTGCTTTTGTTTTTGACACACTCAAGGAGCATGTTTTTTATTTTATTTTATTATTTTTGTTGTTATTTACTTATTTTTAAATTGGTTTTGTGTGTTTGTTTGCTCCTTGAGTATGTCAAAGGTGGTAGGCCAGGTCCGAGTCCTGGGCATTTTTGGCGGAATGGATACCCCTGCCTCCTTGGGTCTTACCCGAAAGTGGCATCCCTTTTGGGATGTTTTCCACAAATAAAAAAAAAAAAAAAAAAAAATTATATTACTTCTACACAATTATAGTTTATCACAATATAATTAAACAAAGAGAAAACAATATTGTATTGTAAATTTTAAGAAACTCATACATAACATAGTAATATAACACCCTCTAATAAGAGAAGAGAGAAGAAATGACTTAAACATAATATTAAGTATTATATTTTAAAATTTTACATATTTAAGAATTATTATTTATTATATTTTTTAATAACAATACTTTTAACTGAAAATCCATCTTATTGTCATATAGATAAAATCTATTTGCCTCTTTACCTATCTTTCATGATGATATTGATAGTGGCTTAAATGTTTTTTTTTGTTTGTGGAAAACATTCCTTTTAGGATACCATTTTCGGATAAGACCTAAGGAGGCAAGGGTATTTATTCTGCCAAAATCGCTTGGGGCTCACATTTGGTCTACCCCTTTGGCACACTCAAAAAGCATACTTAAAACAAAAAAAATACAAACAAACAAACACAAACACAGAAAAATAACAAAAAAACAACAATAACAAACAACAACAAAATTAAAAAAAAAATACAAAACCATACAAAACACTAAAAAATAATAAAAACGATTTTCAAAGGATTGGAATTGGCCACTCATCCAATTTCTTAAACTCCTTAATAATTATCATTTGGTCAATTTCAAAAGGATTGGAATTGGCTACTCATCCAATTTCTTAAACTCCTTACTCATTATCATTTAATATAATTTCTAATAATATTATATTTATTATTTTTATATATTAAAATTATATTGGAAACACGATCTATCCTAAAAAGAGAAAAATAAAAAGCACGATTTATTCTACAAAGAGAAAAAACACGATTTATCCTAAAAAGAGAAAAAAAAACACGATTTATCCTAAAAAGAGAGAAAAAAAAAACACAATTTATCCTAAAAAGATAAAAAAAACAACACGATTTATCCTAAAAAGAAAAAAAACACGATTTATCGTAAAAGGAAAAAAAAATGCGTCAACTTTTCATATATGCCATTTTTTTTCAATGACTTTACACAAGTTTTTATAAGGGGTCTTGGTTGCTTCATGTGATAACCCTTACCACTATAGTAAACTTGCAACTATTTCACTTATATAATATTGATTTATCTAAACTTTAAAGTTTATAATAAGTAACCTTTTATTGGATTTTCATTAGTTATTACGTCGATAGGCGTCCTATAATGGCAGCCAGGAAGGTCAGCTACGCCGTAAACAATATTAATATTTTATTAAAAAATTCGACATTAAGAAAATTATCCACCATCATTAAGGGTTACAGTGGATTTAAACTAGCTTAGATATATAAAATATATATATCTATAAACGCCGAGAGTTATCAATATCGAGTCGCCTATCTATCACACCCCCAAGAAATGAGATAGGCGCCTCGAGATTGATAACTCTCGACATTTATAGATATATATATTTTATATATCTAAGATAGTTTATAGTATCTTGAACTATTTTGCATACAAGTCCTAACATTTAAATGTATTTAATAATTTAAAATTATATTACTACTACACAATTATATTATGACAAGATAATTAAACATAGAGGAAGAAGAGGTATTAAATTGGAACGAAATTCCAACATAGAGAAAAAAAAATTGTATCTTAAATTTGAAGAAACTTGTGCATAACACAGTAAGATAACACCCTCTAATAAAGAAGAAATGACTTAAACATAATATTAAGTATAATATTTTTATAATTTTACATATTGTTTTGAAAAATAAT
The DNA here is from genome assembly GCA_028583015.1 of Wollemia nobilis. Taxonomy (NCBI): domain Eukaryota; kingdom Viridiplantae; phylum Streptophyta; class Pinopsida; order Araucariales; family Araucariaceae; genus Wollemia; species Wollemia nobilis. The sequence continues at coordinate 4,951,153 of JAQPPZ010017002.1, forward strand.
TTGAAAAAACTTGTATTAAAACAAAGATCATTTACAAGTTGGGATGAGACTTTTCCCAGCCTTAGTCAGAGAGAACACATGTTTACAACAGTAAAAGAAGATTTGCATTGGAGCCAAATCTCTTAAACCATATTTCTACAATGATTGTTCACTTGTTTACAACTATAAAAGAAGATCTACATTGAAACATAAATCTCCTAAACAGTATTTCTGGAATGGTTATCCAAATTAGCTAAGCACTGGATTTGCTCACCAACTTGCCTAATCATCTCATCCTCAATAGCCATGTCATTGTGCCACTGAACCCCTACCTCCTTCTCAGTACCCATCTTAGCCAGGAAGTCTGCCACTTTATTTAGATCTCTACTCACATAAACTGGAATCACATCATCTAATTCCCTCCATAATTCCTTAATTTGAGTGACAAGAATCCTCAACCTCCATGTTTTCAAAGCAAAGTTCCTCATGCAATCTAGAGCTCCAACCATTATTTGAGAATCTGATTCTAGGATTATCCTCCTATGACCTTGTTTTACTGCCCAAATAGAAGCAGATTTGATAGCTAAGGCTTCTGCTTCATTGTTTGTGGCTCTTCCCAAGCCTTGCAGTTCCCAATAGAGCACTGTTCCAACATGATTCCGGCAAACCACTCCAATTCCAGCTCTACCCGGATTGCCTTTTGCAGCTCCATCAGTATTAATTTTAATCCAACCTTCGGGGGTGGTTTCCAACTAGCTCTGTCCTGTCCCTCTTGCACTTCAACTTCCTTCTCCATTGCCCCAATAACAACCTTGAGTTTCCTCTTTAGCATAGACTCGCCACAGTTTACGTGACTTTGCTCCAAATGACCTCGCCAAACTCCATCTAAAGAAGAAAAAGTTTCTCTAAAAATTCTAGCATTTCTCTCCAACCACACTTGCCACCAAATAAAGTTTAATCCAAGCTCCCAACCAATACAAAGAGCTTTAGATTTAAATCTACCCCTCTTCCATATTTCCCAAATATTAATCCGATTCAAATCACCATTAACTTGAATTTTATAATATAAAAACCATCTCTCCCAAATCGGCGCGTGAATGGGCACTCAAACATCAAGTGATCAGTTGTTTCCTCGCTCTTGTAGCATAAAACACATTGAGATGGACCAATGATTCCCCTGCATCTGAGATTATCAAAAGTAAGAATTCCATTATGCATGAACTGCTAGGCAAAAAAGTTTACTTTCGGCCAACCCTTGGACTGCCAAATCTTTCTCCAATCCTCAACCTGATATGTATGAGGAGGAGGCTCTGGAAGGATCTTATCATATCCGTCCTTCACTGTGTAGACACCAAGGCTCCCATAGCCCCAAGCTAATTCATCCTCCTCGTCTCTACCTGTGAGAAATATTTTTGCCAAGATTTTAGTCATGATGGGTGTCAAATCCGGAGGGATTGAAATTGGCCACTCATCCAACTTCTTAAACTGCTTAAACTTATAATCCCCAGATGACTAGTGTTGAAATAACTTTCAATTTGGACCCATCCCTTGGTTTCTATGGCTATTTTTATTGGTTGCAATTCAGGAAATTCAACAATGATAGGTGGGTATTGATCCCATGAATCTGTCCAAAATCGTGCCTTCTCCCCTCTCCCCACTTTCCAAAATAATCTATCTTTTACTACCTGAGATCCTAACTTGAGAGCCTGCCACACTAAGGATCCATTACCATCCAAAGGGAAACGACCCACCTCATTTGGGTTTACATGTCCCAAATATTTACTAGTTAAGATTCTACTGAATAAAGAAGTTGGTTGGGAAATCCACCTCCAGTAAAGCTTTCCAGCCAAAGCTTTATTATTTAACTTTGATCTTCTCAGTCCCAAACCTCCTTTTACCTTGGGCTGGCTTACTTTATCCCAACCTACTAAGGCCCATTTCCTCTCTCCTTTTACTCCTTCCCATAAAAATTTTCTAGCCATCTTGTCCAACTCTTTCCATATGGTATGTGGGGCAGCAAGGATAGAAAATTTATAAATTGGCATGGCCTGAATGATTGATTGTAAAAAAGTTAATCTACCCCCATAGCTTAACCATTTGTGAGACCAATGATTAATTTTGTCCTTGATACAATCCAAAATATTCCTCCAGATATCTATTTTTAGTTTTTTAAAATGCAAAGGGACCCCCAAGTATACCACTGGGAGATAAGTCCTTGTGAATCCCAAGATCTCTAAAATTCTGTCCTGAAGCCTTTGATCAAGATTGAAAAAGACCACTTTGGATTTTTTATCATTGATGACTTGGTTTGTAGCCCTAAGGTAGACATTAAGTGTATCTCTAATCATTCTTGCTTCCCTGAAGTTGGCCACTCCCACCAATCCCGTGTCATCCACAAACCGTAGGTGAGTCAAAACTTCCTCACCCACCTTGATACCTGTTAGCAAACCTTGTTGTCTTCTCCTCAAGATGAGTCTACCCAATCCTTCAGCCAATATGAGAAAAATATAGGGAGAGCAAGGATCTCCTTGACGAAGGCCTCGAGTAGCTCCAAACGGTTGCGAGGGAAGACCCTTGATTAACACTGAGTATGTCGGAGTAGAAACACAACTCATGACCCATTCTATCCAATCCTGAGAGAAACCAAAGGCTGCCATCATCTTTGACAAGAAGCTCCACTCCACCCTATCATAAGCCTTTGACATATCTAATTTTATGAACATTCCTCTATTACCGAATGTTTGCATTGAATGGATTGCCTCCTGAGCTAGAACCACACCATCCAAGATCTGCCTACCCTCTACAAAACCCCCTTGCTTCGAGGAGATAATGTTATGTAGAAGAGGTTTTAGCCGCTCAACCATTACCTTTGTGATTATTTTATATATGACATTGCATAAGGCAATAGGTCTATAATCTGAAATATGTACCCCCTCCTCCCCTTTTGGAATTAAGGTAATGAAAGTATGATTTAATGCTTTAAGCATTCTTTTACTACCTTTGGACTCCTCTATAACAACCATTATATCCTCCTCCAAGTTATCCCAAAAGGCCTGAAAAAACTCAATTGGAAAGCCATCTGGACTTGGTGTTTTTCCGGTGCTCATTCCAAAGACTACATTCTTCAGTTCCTCTCTATCAATGGGTTTAAGTAGGGTCTGATTTTCTTCTTCAGAGATAACGGAGGGTATGACAACAATAACTTCTTTTTGAGCCTCTTCATCTTGCACCATACTTTCCTTAAATAGTTTAGAAAAATAATCCATTGAATGGAAATGCATACCCGGAATTGTATCAAAGGAGTGTCCGTTCTCATCTTGAAGAGCTTCCATGTTGTTCATCTGTCTCCTAGCACAAGCAATCCGATGGAAAAATTTGGTATTTTTATCACCTTCTAATAACCAAGTGGTTCTTGCTCTCTGTTTCCAGTAGGTCTCCTCTTGGTTGTCAATGTCCTCAACCGCTTTACGCAATGCATCATCCTCTTCTTTGAGCTGCTCTGTAATTGTTCCTTCCCTAAAGTGTTTTTGAACCTCATCCCATCTGGCCACCAATGGAGCTCTTTGGACCTGGAAGTCTGTCTTGTTAGCTCGCCTCCATTGTTTCAAGTTGATCTTTGACATAATGAAGTTGTTTGTGGAATCTAAACATTGTTGTCCCATATCTTGGGCGACCTTCTTCCCACCACTGTGGAATTTTATTTCGAAGTTCCTCTTTTTGTAACCAAAAGTTTTCAAATTTAAATGGTTTGTGATCTTTGCATTGTCTTGATCCCTCCTTCCAACAAAATGGGAAAGTGATCTGAAACTGGACCCTCCAAAATCTGAAATTTTATATTCCATTTTACAAATGCCTCCTCTGAAACCAAAAAATGGTCTAACTTCACCTTCCTGCTATGTGGCTCCCTCCTCTTATTAGTCCAAGTATAGTTGGTTCCAGGGCATTTAATATCCACCAAGTGTAATGCCTGGACTTGGGCAATCATAAGTCGATCCCCTGGGTCCAAAATTGGGGTTCCCCCTTCCTGATCTCTAGAGGATAATTTAGCATTAAAATCCCCAACAATAATCCAGTCTAAATCTTCCCTTGAGACTCTCATGTTATGCACAACTTTCCATTGATGCATCTGACCATCTAGGTTTTGAGCCCCATAAAAATTTGTGATTAAAACATGTTCAGTTGTGACATTATTTCTAAAATGTGATGTGAGAACACCCCTCCAAGCTATATGTTCTATTGCAGTCCATTCAAGAGAGTTCCAAAGAGTAACTATCCCCCTGAGGCACCTTGGGCAGCCACTTCCATATGACCAGCACCCCTCCAAATTCTGTTAACTGTTTTACACATAAGATCTAACGACATTTTTGTCTCCTGGATAAGCAAAAAATCTGTTTTACATTTTTCTAAGAGTCTTCGAACAGTAGATTGATGGGTTCTACTTGTTTAAACCCCTAACATTCCATGATTGTATAATCATTGGTTACCTTGAGAGCAGTAAAAATCTATTGGCCTCACCGATCCTCCAGTGATCAGTTTGTCTCCTTGAACTGCTATCAATTCCTTATTTGATTTTCTACCCACTCCTTGAGAGTTGCTATTTTTTGATCTCTTTTCCACCTGAGTTATCCCTAAAGTTGGCCTTTCTCTATTCTTTTCTGCTATGCCCATGCTGACATCCTTAATTATTGGTTGCTCTTGGTTATGCACTATCAATGCCCCTGCACTCTCTGACTGCGGTAACTCACTGTACTCAATTACCTGCTCTATGATGGGGGGAGATGAAAGAGGAGCTTGAACATGGATGTTATTATTTTCATTATTCCCATCCACTCCTTCCATGAATTGTTCTTCTTGGTCCATTAGTGTCTTAAATATCTCATACCTATTGGAGGGCTTGAGTTGGGTTTGCTCTTTACCATATTTTTTCTTTTGCCTTCTCCTTCTTTTGGGCTATTCAAAACCATCTCCCTGTGCTTCTTTACCCTGAGAAATATTCGTTGGTTCTTTGTTGATTGTTGACTTACCCTCCTTAGGAAGATTTGACATTCCTAGAGGAGCCTCCATTTTTATGTTCATATTATTTGGGCAAGATCGGGCCAAATGCCCATATTTGTGGCAAACTCTGCATCCGAAGGGCAATGCCTCATAATCCAATTGTTGAATCCAAGATAGTCCTGCAAGTTCAAGTTCCACCTCTGTCGGTAGAGGCTGGCTAAGATCCATTTCCACACATAATCTTGCATAAACAATTGTGTTTCCTTCTATTGTGTCTTTGGAAACACCCAAATGTCTTCCAAGGGAATTACCGATAATTTCCAATACCTGCTCACTCCAAAACTCCATTGGAAGTGCATACAAACGGATCCAAACCGGGACAATAGTGGGTTCAATTCGAGGATCAAATCCCACTCTCCAGGGTTGAACAAATAATCCTGCTGGACCATGATTCCTCTTTTCTGATTCGAAAGCCCTATTTCTATCGGCAAGTGAAGAAAAACTAACAATAAAATATCCATTGCTAATAAACCATAAAGAATACTCACCAAGAGGCTCCCGAGTTTTGTCGGACCCAGGAATGCAAAAAATTCAGGGTAGGGCGAATACCCATGAATTCAGATCAAATCATGATTGGCTCTATATAAAACTGTTTCTTCAACCATCCTTTGCTCAATGACAATCTTTGGCCTTGATTCTGACTGTGGCAAGCATCCATTAACTCGTTGAGATGTTGATCTATTTCCAACAATCGTAAAGAGCATTTTTAATGCAATTTTTTGTGCTTCTTCAGTCTTTGATGGAGATTTATCCTTTAACAAATCTGCAAAAGAACTATGTCTCTCTAGAAGAGGATCCGGAGGTGTCCCCATTGGACCCTCCTGGGGCAGCAATCTTGTCTTCAAATCCACAGTAACCAGAAATCTCTTCAGCTACCCAACTGATGCCCTAGTTTTTTCTCCAATTCAACCCCCCATGGATATTAAAAAATCATAATTTTACATATTTAAGAATTATTATTTATTATATTTTTTAATAACAATATTTTTAATTGAAAATCCATTTTATTATCACATAGATAAAATCTAGTTGCCTCTTTATCTATCTTTCGTGATGATATTGATAAGGTGCCACTTTTGGGTAAGACCTAGGGAGGCAGGGGTATCTATTTCGCAAAAATCGCTTGGGTCTCACATCTAGCCTGATCCCTTTGGCACACTCAAGGAGCATACTTAAAACAACAAAAACACAAACACAAAAAAACAACAAAAAAACACAAAAACAACAAAATCATACAAAAATACAAAACACAAAAAAATAACAAAAACAAAAACAACAAAAAAAAAGTAACACAAAAACAAAAACACACATCCAAAAAATAAATTGATGGAAAAAACAAATTACATCTTTGACCTTTCTAGGCCAACAAGCCTTTTAACCAAGAATCAACACAAGAAACATAAGAATGATCTTTTTGAGTTGGGGAATTGAAATACCCTAACTAAACCAAAGAGAAGCTAATACAAAGTAAAAAGGAACTAGGTACCTTTAGTACTAGAGCCATCTAGAGAAAGGATAGATAAAAGAGCATCCTTGTTTTGTGAATCCCACCATCTAGGAGGGTGGTTGTAGCAAGTAAGATCACCTTTGTCCAATGCTCAATTAGCTAAAGCATCAACAATCTTATTATGTTCTCTGACCACATGATTGTATTCAACTTTCAAAAAGCTCATATGGATTAATTGAATCTTCTCAATAATTCTTTTTATTCTCCAATCAACCTTATGATTCTTAGGAGTCTTCAACAAATTAATCATGACATGGGAGTCAGATTCAACCAACACCTTTTTTCATTCAACCTTAGCAACCTCACGAAGGCCTTTGAGGGTACCATACCCCTAAACAAAGTTATTGGAAAGGATACCCAAATTCTCAGCAAAAGTGAAAACCAAGGAACCATTTAAAATTACCAGTCTGGTACAGATAAAATTAGCTACCTTTATCCAGTTAACTTGGTGTAGCTTCTCTATTTAGGGCTTCTAATCAAGAAACTAAGTTATCAAAGGTTGGTGACCATCCGAAGAATATGTCCAAAAATTTACTTGTTGACCATTATGAATGATCTAAAATAACTTCTTCTTTCTCAAATCCTCACCAGTCCTAAGAACCACCAAAATGGGAGAACCTTTGGTAGGTAGTTGATAGCGAACAAGGTCTTCAAGACTTTTATTTTCAACATATTTAGCACGAAGATTATTGGCCCATAGGGCATTGGGGTTATTCAAAATCCTCCAATACAACTTTGCAGCTAAAGCCTTATTGTTTTTTATAGCAAATCACAATCCTAACCCCCCTTCATGCTTGGGAAGGCATAAAGTATCCCATTTCACCAAGGCCCATTTTCTTTTCTCCTTAGTACCACTCTAGAGGAACTATTGATTGATTTGATCTAGTTCTTGAAGAACTACCTTTGGGATATTCAACACAATAGAAACATAAATAGGTATAGCTTGAAGGATAGATTTTACCAAGGTAATTCTACCCCTAGATGAAAGCCACCTATTGGTCCACTTTCCAATTTTCTCCTTTACTCTATCCAACAACCAATTCCAATATTTTTTCTATCTCTAGATGTTGATAGGAATGCCTAAATAAGTGATCAAAAGGGAGGCCTTCTTATATCTTAATTTATCTAGAACCATGGATTCCTATCTAGGAGAGCAGTGAAAGAAAATAACTTTTGATTTATCTTCATTGATCAATTGCCCTGTAGCATTAGAGAAATAATGAATGATTTGTTTAATTGTAGAGGCTTCCTTAATCGTAGCTTTACCTAACAGAGTAGAGTCATCAAAAAACTGAAGATGAGAGATAGGCCTAGCTCCATGAGCAATGGTAACTCCCTCAAGGGTTCTATTTTCTCTATTTTTGGTCATAGTCCTACCCAAGCATTCAACAAGAATGATGAATAAATAAGGGGAGAGGGGGTCACCCTACCTAATACCTCTGGAAGCTAGGAACAACTATGAAGGGTATCCATTGATAAGAATTGAGTAGGACACCAAAGAGATACATCCCATAATCCAATTTGTCCAATCTTGAGAGAAGCCAAATTGCCTCATAACTTTGATGAGGAAGTGCCAATCCACTCTGTCATAAGCTTTGGATAGGTCTAAATGAATGAACATAGAAGGATATTTCTGTGCTTCCATGGAATGGATGGCTTCCTGAGAAAGAACTATCTCATCCATAATCTTGTCACCCTTCCACATAACCTCCTTGTTTAGGGGAAATAATCTTATGCAAAAGAGGTTTTAGCCTCTCCGCCATGATCTTGGTAATGATTTTGAGAAGAACATTACATAAAGCTATTGGTATAAAAGTTGAGATATGTTTTGCATCTTGAGCCTTTGGGACTAGAGCTATATAAGTTTTATTGATTACCTTCAAAATATCTTTGGCCTTCCTGGCTTCTTCCACCACCTCTAATAAATCAACATGAAGAATATCCAAAATTCTTGGTAAAATTTGATGGGAAAACCATCATGCCCTAGGGTCTTCCCTTTTTGCATTTTAAAAACCACTTGTTGAAGCTCATTGATAGTAACTGGAGCAGTCAAAATAGAGTTCTCCTCAAAAGTGATAAGAGTAGGGATCACTTGAAGGACATTATGTTGAGAAGTCGAGTCAAGAGATGCAATAGTGAACAATTTGGAAAAGTAGTTGACTGTGATAGACTTCATGCCATCCCAAGTGTGGATAGAGTCTCTAGAATCTGATTTCAAGGAAGAAATAAAGTTGTGCGATCTATGGGCTAGAAGAGATTTGTGGAAGAATTTTATGTTTTGATCTCCTTCTTTGAGCCATTAGATCCTAGATTTTTGCTTCCATAAGAGCTCTTCTCTTTTTCCCATTCCTCCAACTACGCTATGAGTCTAATTTCATCTATACTTCTACTCTCAATGAGGCCATCTAAATGAATTTGATCATTCAACTCTTCAAGCCGAGCAATCACTTCTTGTTTCTTCTGCCTGACATCTCCAAACTCCTTCCAATTCCAAATCTTGATTTTGGATTTGATGTATTGCAACCTTTTGGTGAAACAAAACATCTTAGTTCCATACCTTGGTTTACCTTCCTGCCACCATTGCCACACTCAAGGTCTGAAGGAACTATCTTTGAGCCACATTAACTAAAATTGAAAGGGTGAGAAACTGACCTTGGTTTTCCACATTTCAACCATGACTGGCCAATGATCCAAACCAACATTGTTAAGAGTTTTCACCTTAGGAATGTGTCCATGGATTAAGAAATTTTTAGAGAACAAGAACCTATCCAATATTTCCATGATACAAGCTGAGCCTTGCCTTCTATTAGACCAAGTCATGAGGCCATTATCTGGATGGATGTCCACAAGGTGAAGGTTTGTAATATATTCACTCATGAGGTCTGAGCTCCCATCCAAATTCCTATTTCCCCCTCTTCTCATCCAAAGAGAGGATGGTATTGAAGTCTCCTCTGATCAAGACCCAAGATTTAGGAAAATGGGAGATAATATAAGTTATATCCTTCCATTATCTTCGCTTTTCCTCCAAAGTAATTGGAGCATAAATAATCAAGCAAAGCATAATTTGGTTAGATTGTCTACTTTGTGCAACCACAACCAAGAGACCCCAACTACCAACCATATGGTGAATAATAATCTCTTTTGGGTCCTAGAGGTAAGAAATGTTGCCAGAAGCCCCATGGGAGTTGAGGGAAGCCACTTTTCTAGTCAACCAAATTTTACTTGCAATTGACTCCATTTCCCCTATAGACATCTTCATTTCCTGAAGGAAAACCAGATGTGGTTGGTTTGTCTAAATCATTCTTCTAATTTTGTTTTATTTTGAAAGACTCCCTTTGAGTCCTCTAATATTCCAAGTGATGATCTTCATTAATAATAGGGCTAAATATGTTGGTAAGGGCATTAATATTACCTTCCTCTACAAGATTTTCACCTTATTTTACCATATGATGTTGATTAGTCTTGTGGCCTACCTTTTGGTTAGTGTCCATCTTCATTTTTTTCCTATTTCTTGTCTTACCCTAATTGAATCTAGGATAGCTTCTAACCCTGAAGTATGTGTATACAAAACCAAAGCATTATTGGAAGGTTCAAAAAAGTCTATCTTGGGGTCTGAATTATTTGAAGTTTTAGCATTTAAAATATTGTTCTTCTTGTCTATGTTTTCTCCCTTATTTTTCTATTGAAAACCTTTGATTTCTTGGTTTGTCTCTGAGTCCTTCCCTGCATCTTTAAATTGTGTTTCTAAGATTTTTATCTCCATTATGTCCTCTTCCTCACCCAGGAGGTTATTTGTGGAAAGAATTCCAAACATATTAGTTGACAACATCTCTTGATCCTTCATAATTGGTTTTTTGTGTGTTCTTCTTAGGCATTTGGAAACCTTCTAAGTTTGTGTCCTCTTTATTTTGATCTAGAATCTTATTTGGATAGACACTAGCCAAATGACCATATTCATGGCATATTCTACAATGAAAAGAAATGTTCTCATAGTCCACCACCTGCTCCCAAGTGTCCTCCCCAAATTGTAATGAGATATTTTGTGGAAGGGGTTTGTTGAAATCCATTAAGACACAAATTCAAGCATAAATAATGTGTTCAAATTTGTGTGTATAGTCAACAATCATCATGAAAGTTCCAAGGGAGTTTTCGATTGTAGAAAATATAATCGGATTCCAAAATTCAACTGGGAGGTCAAAGAGTCTAACCCACATAGGTCCTGTAGAAGGCATCTCTTCTTTGATTTTAAATTTAGTGTGCCAAGGCTTCATGAAAAGCCCTGCCCTTCCAAAGAACCAAGGACCCCCTTGAAATATTTTCTCTCTATCTTCATCATTAGCAAAAATAACAAGAAAATAACCATTGGGATAAACAAATATTTGTGTCTCACCTTGTGTTTTCCAGTATTTTGTAGCCCACACTTTGAAAGCAGATAGGCTTGGATGAAAACCCAAGAAATGGAAAATCAGTCCTCTTCTCTCCAGATCTTCTATGCCATCCTGAATGTCACCCATTTTTAGCTTAACAATTGGGGTTCCATTAGCTGCTCTTAGACATCCTGACTCAGTTTTTTTGGGATCAATCTTAGGCATTCTTAGAGGTCTACGAGAAGCCTTAAGATTAATGTTAGCATTAGTCTGGGACTATCCACCATGGAGGGCATCCCTAAAATTTATTTTTGGGATCGAATCCTCAAAATCCTTACCCTTGAAAGGGGTTTCCATAGTGGATTTGTTTTGGGGGTGTTCCTTAGCATCAAGATTGCTTGAGTTCTAAACCATTTTTTCTTTTCCTAAGGAGGCTTCTCTTATTTGATCTGCAACTTGAAACTTGTTTCTGGGTCTCTTTAATCCATGCCTTGGATATCGAGGAAAGGTGTGATTTTTCATTTTTTCCTTGGGCAACAAATTGGAAGTAATTTTCAATCAAGTCCGTAGCATGAAGATTTGTTGAATGATAGATTTCTAATCCTTCATGGGTCTCTTGCAACATATCCCATATTTATCTTGGGCAAAAATAAAGGCTTAAACTTTCATGTCTATAATAAGTAAACTTTTATCAAACCTTGATTAGTTATTTTTATTTTTATTTATTTTTTGTTGAAGTAGAATGCAAAGTATAATGGAGCACAACGGGGTATCCTTCTCTTGACTCTAGCTTAGGTTTCCTTAATGAAAACTCAAAAACACATCAACTCAAATGTTTTCTTTGATTAATTATTTAATATTATAACTCCAAATATAAATAGACAAGTTTTTCCTTTCTTTTATTATTATTTAGTTGTTCCTTTTCTCGTGACATAAGGAGAAAGATGAGAACTCAACCAGACAAAAGCTACAAGAAAAGAAAAAAGAGAGGTAAAGGAATCAATTACCATAAATATGAGGAGAATGATTGAGGCTCATCCTTTAAAACTCAGTTTTCATAGTAGGTCATGATGTCTTGCTTTATTGTTTTTAATGGTTTTTATTTGATAATACACTTTGTTTTGGTATACAAATATTTTTCATTGGCATTTAAACTATAATAGTAAAAATTATGTATGAAGTACAAATATTGTCTTTTACACCCAAGGGCTAGGTGGATTGGTAATTGTTTGTCTGGCTAGGCACTTACCAAGAAGAGACCTAGGTTCAAACCTCGAGGGCATGCATGTTGTAAATATAGTAGTTTGATCCGAATCCTTTGCCATACCGACAATGATAGTTTGAGTCCTATGTAATCGGTGGTCCCCTTCGCGTTGATTCAAAAATAACAAGGTGGTATAGGGTAATTGGGAGCAGGCCCTGTGGTTTAAACCTTGTGCTTGGTAGTTACTAAAAATAGTGTGGATGTAACCAACTCCCCTATGTATCCAAAAAATATATTTTTTGATTCATAGAGGAGTTGGTTTCAACCATGCTATTTTTAGTAACTGTCAAGCGTAGGGTTCAAACCACAGGGGCTGCTCCCAACAACCCTATTCCAACTTCTTGTTGTTGACCCAACGTGAGGGAGAGACCACCGATCACTTGGGATTCGTACCGTTGTCATCGGTTTGACGCACACTTAGAGGATTCAAAGCAGACTACTACCTTTGCAAATTGGCACCCCCAAGGTTTGAACCTAGATCTCTTCTTGGTAAGTGCTTGGCCAGACAAGCAATTACCAATCCATCTGGCCCTTGGGGGTTAAAAGGGTTTATGGTAAAATAGTGTGATTTGAACCGAGTTGCGTGGATCCGCATCATATAGATTATGTTACTCAACTATATATCCAATTATATATATATATATATATATATATATATATATATATATATATATATATATATATATATTTTAGTTGTTTCTTGCATATAAGGTATGATTATGTTCTTCCTAGTGAGATTTTTTTAGAACTCTAAATTCCATAGTTAGGTTTTATTTTATTTTATTATTTTAATAATAATTTAATAGTAAAATTAAATAATTTTATAATAATTATTGAAACTATATTATTTTTTACAATATTTTTATGGTCTCAAGTTTTATGTGTAATATCTAACAAAATAAATATCTATTATAATACGGTTTATAATACTCTAAGTCTTATTTCAAACCATGGCGTGGGAGTGGGGAGTGTATGAGGGGGTGGGTGTGTATGATTGTGTGTTTGGACCCTATTGATAAGCTCAATCTCACCCTTATCAAAGGTCATTATTGGGATAGGGATGCTTAGCCTTGAGCATTTGTCCTAGGTGTTTCTCACACTAAACTTAATAGTAATAATAAAAATTTGGTCCCATCGATGGGGATAATGCAAAAATTTGGGGTTTGGCTCTTCTTTAGGAGGTCCAAGGTTCAAACTGTAATGTTTAGCTGTGTGTTAATTCCCTGTTGAAAAGTATAGCTCTCGAATTTATGAGGGGTTATGGTTGGAAGGGGAATGCTCAACCCTATGCATTGGTCGTAAGGGTTTATAACACTATCCAAATAAATTTAGTCTTGGGGGACAACACAACGGTTCAGGCTTTGGCTTTTCTTTGAGAGATCCAAGGTTCAAACCGTGGCATGAGTGAGTGTGTGAGGGTGTGTGTGTATGCTTATGTGTTTGGCTCCTATTGATAAGTTGAGCTCTCACCCTTATCAAAGATCATGGTTGGGATAGGCATGCCCAACCCTATGCATTGGTCGTAAGGGTTTCTCACACTAACTTCAATAAAAATAAATAAATAATAATAATCTAAGTCTTATAAATAAAATATTTCATTTATTAATATATGCATATAAACCTAACTTATATATAAAATTAAATGTAAGTTATAACCTTAAATGCTTACTTTTGATGAAAAGGTTGAAAAATTAACATCTTATAGTATTGACTCTATTTTGTTATTTATATAAGAGATAAAATTATAAAGATGAAAGGTGTTATACTTGAATGTGTTTTTATATTTTATGTGTTAATTAAATATATTTACCCTTATTCTTATTATTTTGGTAAAGCTTCTTATCATTGTTTATTAATTTTATATCATGATAAGTTCTCGAGGCTAGGTGGATTGGTAAGTGCTTGTATGGACATACACTTATCAAGAAGACACCAAGTTCAAACCTTGGGGGCAACTTGTTTGCAAGAGAAGACATCTAGATTCAAACCTCGGGGGCAACTTGTTTGCAAAGGTAGTAGTCTGATCTGAATCCTTTGAGTGTGTGCCAGACCAACGATAACGATACAAACCTTGAGCAATCGGTGGTCCCCTTCACATCGGGTTAACAATAACAAGGCAAAATAGGTTTGGTGGGAGCAGTCCCTGTGGTTTGAACCCTGCACTTGTCAGTTACTAAAAATAGTGTGATTGTGATCAACTTTCATATGTAAAAAAAAAATTATATCATGACAAAGGTATATTGTTGTTCATTGATTAATTATATTAAATAAATAAATAATTTCTTGTGGTGACTTTCAAATATATTAATGTAGACACCAAAATCTAGCCACTTGTCCTCCATCCATAACTTCCCGCCACAAATATCCATTATTTATATATATTTATATATTTGTTTAATATATATTTAAATAATAATATTTTATATTATATATATTTAATAAATATATGTATATATGTATGAATTAATTCTAGCCATCCATCATGTTTTAACCTGCTATCCATTCGCCTTAACCCATGCCATTTACCCATATTTGATCTCCACCCTTCATCATGTTTTAATCTTGGCCACAAATTGTGTCATCAAAGCCCTAACATGTCTAAGGGACAATTATAAAGAGGAGTCATTTTGACAACTCAACCCCTGATTTTCAATCCCTAAGTTCCCTATCGTTCTTGAGTCCTCCTTCTTCCCCCTTGGGCCCTTGAGATATCTAACCCTAAGAGGTCTCAAAAACCCTAGCCCCATCATACGCATCCTCACATCCTCGCCATCATTTGCATTTTTTATCGTCATTCGTATCCTCTGCATCTACCACTACATACCCCGTGTAAACCAGATTTGGTTCTGCAACCTTCCCCTCAACTGCCAAACACCCCCCGGAGCTTGTCGAGCATCCACTAAATTTTGCATAGCACCCACTAGAGCCTACCAGGCACCTCTAGGCATTTTTGATCAACACCAAGCATCCGTAGACGTTTCTCGTTCAGATCTGCAGCCCTATGGTCCTCAAGTGATCGTTAGGACTTCTGCGTAATCATTCCCTGCATCAACGACGAAGATAAAACAATGTTATTCGACAAGGTAAAATGTCATTGTCCTCATTTCATGTTTTTATGCTTTTGTGCACATATTTCATTGCAATACTAGGGTCTATATATTTATTTGTTCTGAGGGTCTCATATAGTGGAGCCCCCACATATATTATTGATTACGGTTATTGTTTTACTGTATGCAAGAATAAAAGCTATATTCCTTGGAAGCTATTGAAGCTCGAGTGGCCCTGCATAAGATACCAAAGCCCACTCACCGCTATGTTGGGATCAAATCAAGCGCGAAAACACCACAACTATATTGCATTAGGGCTTCGAAAACCCTATTCTTTGTAACTAGGATTTTTAAACCCTAGATCTATAATAATTGTATCAATACCACAAATATGTTGTAAACATTGGAGATAAAGGCTCCATTTTAACAATAAAATATCATCTTTATTTCATTGTGCAACATTGTGTGTGTTGATTCTACTATTTGTTTTGGTGTTGCTTGATTTTGTATTCACAATTAATTAATTAATTATTTATTTTTAATAAATATATAAAGGACTTTTTTGTTTTGAATATTTTTCTAACTTTATATTTAATTAGTTAAGAGGGTTTTTTCTCATCCGACTCAATAACTCTATTGATTCAAGTCGAATCCTCATAGGAGGCCCATGGTTTTTTGGATGAAGGGGTCTTTTTCTCAAGAAATGGACTGTGGACTTTGACCCAAAAACTCAAAATATCAATCTGGCTTTGATCTGGGTTCACCTTCTAGGTCTTCCCATCCAGTTTTGGCATGAAGACATCTTAAAAGGGATTGCCTAGGATATTGGTGAGCTGATAGCTTTTGATCCACCTACTAAAGCAAAGACCCGCATGGTCCATGCTCGCATGTGTATCAATGCTAACCTTGACTCTGCTCTTCCTTCTTCCATTCAGCTGGTTTTGGATGTTAGCACCAGGACCCAAATCATTGAGTATGAAAACAAGCTGACTTTCTGTACTGAATGCTCCAAGCAAGGCCACCTCAACTCTCAATGTCCAACCTTAAAAGTTCTTAAGGTGCCTCCCTCTAGGAAATCTCATGGTGAAGGGTTCCATCCGTAGCAACTATTCCACAAGCGCTCCAAATATTCTGCTACAGCTGGTGCAGATGTTGTTGGAGCAACTCTGAACCAAGGGCCTCCATCCCAAACACCTTTTGGCAAGGCACTGACCATTGAGGATCTTGAGGTTCCTGACCCTCCGAAGGAACCATCCTCTAAGGCTGCAGATCTCCAAGTTTCTTTGGAGCAACCTGATCTCTCTTCCTCCTTTTAGGTATGCCCCCCTGTTTCTATTTCTAATCCCTTTTCTTCTCTATCTGTAGATGAACCTCTTCTTGCTAAAGAGAAATCCATTCCTTGAAGCCCTCCTCAATCCCCCAAAGGCCTCCTTGGCCCTTCCCCCAGCAAAATTCTTCCCAAAAAGCCCTTCCCTCGAAGCCCTCCCTTTACCAGGACCCAAAAAAAGCTTCATGTTGATGTTGATTCTGAGAAGAAAAGAGGTCGCCCTTCTGCCCAAGCCATCAGAAATAGAGAATGCTTTGAGGAGATTGCCAATGGCACCCAACTCACCCTTCACCTCTCTTCAAAGAAAAACCTTCCATCAGGGCCTCATGAAGATGATAATAGATCCAAATTCCCCTCTTCACAAGGAAGAGGGAAGAGATCCTCTTCCACAAGTACCAAATGAAGATCCTCTCATGGAATGTGAGAGGCCTCAATGGATGTAACAAACAACGTTTGGTTAAGTCCATGAGGAAATATTTAAAGCCTACCATTTTCCTTTTGCAAGAGTCCAAGTTGGACATCCAAAATGCTTCCTGTATCTCTAAATATATTTGGAAAAACTGTGATTTCCTCATAAGCCCTACCAACGGAGCTTTTGGTGGCTTGCTATGCTTGTGGGATCTAAACATTGTTGAAGGTAGACTCCTAACTATGGCAGAGAATTTCATGAACATCCTATTTTTTAGCAAAGATCATCACTGCAGATGGGTTCTTTCAAACATCTATGCACCGAATTCCCCTTTCGAAATATTTCAGCTCTGGAACACCCTAAGCCAGATGAGAGAAGTCTTTTCCAATGAGGCATGGATGTTGGCTAGAGATTTTAATTCTCCTCTATTTCCCATAGACAAGAAAGGAGGTTTTAAAATCATAACTAATTCTTATGAATACTTCGCATCATTTGTGGATGGTAATCAACTCATGGATATCCAGCTAAGAGGTCCCAAATTCACCTGGAGAAACCAAAGAAAGGGTGATCAGCTCATCCAGATCAGACTTGATAGGGTCCTCATATCCCTTAATGCCATCTATCCCTTTGGAGATTTTATCCTTCAGTCTCTTCCCAGAATCGGATCTGATCACAATCCCCTCCTCCTTGATTGCTCACCTCAAGGCTCTCCTTTCAAATCCCCTTTTATATTTGAGGTGATGTGGCTTCAGGATCCTGACCTCAAGTCACTCATAGCATCTTGGTGGTCCCATAGCTTTTCTGGGTCCCTTGCCTCCCAGGTGAGCAAAAAACTTTGTTTTGTTAAAGCAAATCTCAAGCAATGGAACAAGGATGTTTTTGGCAATATTTTTTCCAGGAAGTAGAACATCCAATCCCAACTCACAAGCATTGAGCTCTCTGCCCAACAAGGAGACCTTGACCCTAGTCTCTAGGAAATTGAAAAGAGCCTCCTATTTGATTACCACAATATTCTAAAAAATGAGGAAGTTTTCTAGAAGCAAAAATCCAGGGTAACTTGGCTGAAGGAGGGTGATTCCAACACTAAATTTTTCCATGCCACTACAATGAGACATAGAGGCTCTAGTAAAATCTGGGAACTCACCAAGGTAGATGGGACTATTATTTTAGATATTTTCGACATTAGAGCTGAGGTGGTTGCTTTTTTTGAAGATCTACTTGGACCAAGCCTAGATTGTAACCAACAAACTATGGAGACTCTCCTGTGCAACATTCCTAGGTTAGTCACCCAAGAGCATAACAATATTTTGATTAAACCCTTTTCTATTGAGGAAATTCATTCTACGGTCTTCTCCATGCAAGGTGGGAAAGCTCCGGGTCCTGATGGTTTTCCCCTATGTTTTTTCAATGCTATTGGGACATTGTGGGACCTGACATTGTTTTTGCTACCCAAAAAATGCAACGAACCAAAAGCATTCCCAGGGACATTAATTCCACCTTCCTAGCCCTAATCCCCAAGATTGGTAATGCCAAAACCCTTGCTGACTTTCACCCAATCAGTCTTTGTAATATCTTCTACAAAATCCTCACCAAAGTGATAGCCACCAGATTGAAGCCAATTCTACCACACATCATTGACCTCAACCAAGGTAGCTCTATTCAAGGGAGACTCATCACCGACAACATCATCACCATCCATGAACTTATCCATTCAGTGTCCAAAAGTAACAAGGTTGGTCTTTTCCTCAAATTAGACATGAATAAGGCTTTCGATAGGGTATCATGGAAGTTTCTTTTTCTATCCTCTCCAGGTTTGGGTTCCATTCTGAGTGGATCAACCTAATCAGAGAATGCATTACAAATACCAATTTCTCAGTTCTTGTCAATGGCTCTGTTGTCAGATACTTTTTGAGCTTTAAAGGTCTAAGATAGGGAGACCCTTTATCTCCTTTTCTCTTCATACTTGTTGTTGAAGCTTTGGGTAGAACCTTAAGGTCTTCTTGTTCCAAAGGGGAAATATTAGGTATTAAACCAACCTCCTCTCTTAATCCCATCTCCCATCAACAATTCATTGATGACACCATCCTTGCCACTCGTGCCTTTGTTCCTCAAGCTAAAGCCATCAAGTTGATCTTGCTCTCTTTTGAGTCAGCTGTTGGTCAAAAGGTCAACTTCTCCAAAAGCAAAATTTACTTTATCAATACCCCCATAAGATGGCAAGCTCGTATAGCTGACATTCTTGGTTGTGTTGTTGCTGACCTCCCAACTATTTATCTTGGGTTTCCTCTCTTTGATGGACCTGCAAAAAAATATTTATGGAATCCCATCATTGAAAGAATCCACAAAAAGTTGGTCGGATGGAAAGGGGGACTCCTCAGTCAGGCTGGAAAGGCCACCTTAGTCAAAGCCACCCTCTAGAGCATCCCTATTTTCTTTCTTTCCATATTTCAGATTCTAATTGAAGTGTGCAACAAAATAGAATAGATCCAATGAAACTTCCTATGGTCGGGCTCTGAACATAAGCAGAGATTTCATTTAGTTGCATGGGACCAAGTCTGTTCCAGGAAATAATATGGAGGCATCGGGCTCAGGAAAGTTAGAAACATGAATTTAGCTCTTATAGCCAAACAAGGGTGGAGGGTCCTTCAGAATGAAAACTCTCTCTGGGTTGACATTATCAAGGCCAAGTACCTCTGGAACCAAGCAAATTTCTTGGATGACCCCTCACCCATCCCAGGTTCTGCAGTCTGGAATTCCATCATAAGGTCAAGAGAGATCATCAGGAAAGGCATCCGATGGAAGCTTGGCAATGGTCAGAAAATAAACTTCTGGGAAGATAGATGGTTGGGTGATAGTCCACTTTAGAACTACGTTGGCCTAATCTGCTTAAAACCTGTTACTGATACCCTATTTGGTTCAAAAGTGTGCAATTTCATTGACACCAATAATAGGTGTTGGAAATCCTTTCCTCTTGGTGATCTGAATGAGGAACAAAGAAGAGCTACTTCTATTTTATCTGACATGTTGCGCCTTTGTGTCATCCCTAGCTCTCTAGTGGAAGATAAGCTCCTTTGGGCGCCTAGTGTGAATGGTTTTTTTACTATTAAATCTACCTATTTCCTCACTGAGAGTCCAGGTCAGCCGTGGTTCCCTTCGAAGATTATCTAGAATAAACACCTCATACCCAAAGTTAGTTTCTTTTTTTGGCTTGTTATCCAAGATAAAATCCTTTCCATTCCTAACCTCCAGATCCGTGGACTCCCTATTCCTAACTATTGCTACCTATGCAATCAAGCTTGTGAATCCACCCAACACATCTTCCTGTCTTGCAGTTTTTCTCTCAACATTATTTCATCCTTATTTTCCACTATTGGGATTGCCTGGGCTCCACCCTTTCTCTTGAATGATTTGTGCTTGCAGTGGCCCAACCCCTTCAGGAGCTTTCACTTAAAAATTTTTTGGACTTTCTGTCTCCCCCATTTTTTATGGGAAGTTTGGAAAGAACGTAACTCAAGAGCCTTTAATAACTCTACCCATGATTTCCAGTTTGTGCTCTCAAGAATCCTCCAGGCGGCCACTGAGAACCTCTCTGTCACCCAAGGTTTTGGGCCCCCTGAATCTTCGGATGAAGCCAGTCTGGCTAGGTTCCTAAAGCTTCCCTCTTGTCCTATCTCTCCCCCAAACTCTATGGTGGATCGTTCACTCATTAAATGGTCTCCTCCACCCCTAGGCTGGATAAAATTCAATTTTGATGGAGCGACCAAGGGTAACCCTGGCCCTGCTAGTGTTGGAGGTATTTTTAGAAATCATGAAGGGAAGATCATTCTAGCCTTTGTAGAAAACCTTGGGGTCCAAACTAATCATTTTGCTGAAGCACGAGCTCTTTTTCAAGGTCTGTCTCTTCTACCCCGCTTACATTGTCCTAACTTAGTGGTTGAAGGTGATTCGATGAACATCATTAAAAGCTTTGTAGGGACTCAGTCTGCTTCCTGGAACATCTCCAACCTGATTTTCGAAGCCAAAACCCTCCTGAGCTTATCCACCAATGTTACCATTCAACATGTCTATAGAGAAGGTAACCAAGTTGTTGATCAGTTAGCCAATTTGGGTGTCTCTGAGCCCAACCTTACCATTTGGACTGAGAATTTCCCTCCTGCACTACTCGATGGTAATTTCCTATCTATGTCTTTTAAGTGATCTCTCCCCAAAGGGTTGGAGGGATGTTGTTTTCCTTTTATGGGGCTTAGCCAACATTACCATCATCCACATATTTGTTGCAACACAAAGTTTCCATGTTCCTGTGGAAGGGTTTACGATGCATATCCAGCTCTTTGAGGTCATTGGTGTTCAAAGAATTCTTTGAACTATGTCTATTCTTATTCCTAGGTGCATGGGGAATATGTGTATCAATGAAGATTTCATAGGTGTCATCCGATACCTAGTTTCGATCCACCACAATGCGACTCTCACAGGTGACAACAGTTGCCACGTATGGAGGACCTGTTATAGCGTGGACTTCACAGATATTACCCAGTGCCATGTATGGAAGATATGTTTCAGCACGGGTGACATTTCTTGTTGCCCTGGGAGGGCTTCTCTTCTTGCCCTATGAGGCTTTCTCTCCTACCCCTGCGTGGGCTTCTCCTCTTAGTTTTAGCAGTTTATCTCCGATGGCCCACAGAGGATCTATTGCTTTTGTTGTAGATTGGTTGGGAGCTCTTCTCTCAATCATCATATTTTTGTAAAAGGTTACGGGATCCTTTCAAAACCCCTGTTCACCAATAAAAAAAACTATATCAAAAATTTAAATCCATTAAAAAAATATTTAGAAAACTAATAATAAAACAAAAAAATTAAATATTATTTCTAAATAAAATTATTATTAATAATTAGCATTTCATTTATAAATTCACAAATATATAGCAAAAATACAATTACTTTATATTTTCAACTTTTAATTTTTAGAATGGTGTTATATAAGTACGAGCCATGGTCTAATAATACATCAAATTCTAAATATAAATAATTATAACAAATACAAGGTAATTGTATATAATTTCCCCTTGTTGGTCCTCATGTTAAGAATGAACCAAAAAGCACAAAACCTCCCCAATATGCTGGTAAGGGAGGCAAGAAATCTTCTAAAGGTTCCAAATGAAGCTCCTCTTGTGGAATGTGATAGGATTGAATGGGTTAACCAAATGTAGAGTGATTAGCTCATTGAGAAAAGAAATAAGCCCCACTATCATTTTACTACAAGAAACAAAACTAGATTCAAACAATTCTGTTTCAGTTTCCTGTAAAATATGGAGCAGAGGAGAATTTGTTTTTAACCCTGCTAGAGGTACGTCTGGATGTCTCATTGTTCTAGGGGATCCAAGAAAGGTTGAGGGTACCCTGGTTCATTCCAGCGAAAGAATAATCAGTGTCAAATTTCAAGAGAACAACTCTAACATATCTTGGATCCTTTCCAACATATATGCTCCAAATAATTATTCAGAGAGAGCCCTTTTCTGGAGTACGCTCAGTAGAATTAAAGAATATTTTAATAATATCCCATGGATTATTGTTGGTGATTTCAACACACCACTTTATACTTCAGAAAAAATTGGAGGCTCAAGATGCACTAAAAGAAGTATGGATGATTTTTTGGAATTTGTTAATACCAACAATCTTATGGATATCAAACTCAAGAATGCAGAATTCACTTGGAGTAATAAAGATCTGGAAATTAGCTCATCCAAGTCAAATTAGATAGATTTTTTTGTCTCAAGAAGTTGTCAAACTCTTTGGGGATGCCAATCTTCTCTCTCTTCCTAAAATAGGTTTTGATCATAGTCCTCTTATTTTAGACATTTTTCAGGATAGCCCTTTCAAGAGACCTTTCAGATTTGAGTCATTCAACATCCTGATTTACGACTCAGAATCTCTCAATGGTGGTACCAGGTTGGTCAAGGCAGTCCTTCTTTCTGTCTTGCTCAAAAATTAAAACATGTCAAAAATAACCTGAAAATCTGGAATGCTGAGATTTTTGGCAATGTATTTGAAGTTAAACAATCCCCTAAGACAGACTCCTTTCCATTGAAAGCAAAATTCAAGCAGGTCTTTGTGACAATCAAATACGGGTTGAAGAGAGAAGTATCTTGGCTGACTACCATAACATCTTGGATTGTGAAGAAAGTTTTTGGAAACATAAGTCACGGGCTTTGTGGTTCAAGAAAGGAGACCTTAATACTATATTTTTTCATGCGTCAATACTAAGAAATATAAGTTATAATAGAGTCAAAGAAAGCAAGGCCTAATGGATCTATCACTTTTGATTTTCATGAAATTAGGAATGAAGTTGTGTCTTATTTCACAAACCTCCTTGGGGAAGAAAGGACGCCCTCTAACCTTGCTCTGAATTCCATGTTGTATCATATACCTAATATTGTTTCTAATGATGCCAATTTAAAACTTTTAGCACTTTTTTCTGATGAGAAAATCCACTCTACTCTGTTTGCAATGAACCCTGACAAGTCCCAAGGTCTTGATGGTTTCCTGCCATGATTCTTTCAAACCTTTTGGGATATTGTAGGTATTGATGTATGTGCTGCCATTAGAGAGTTTCAATCTGATAAATTTGTTCCTTGTAGATTTAATTCTACATTCATTACCCTTATACCAAAGAGTTCTAATATCAAATTGATGACTGATTTTCATCCTATCAGTCTATGTAACGTGGTTTACAGAATCTTCATTAAAGCTATAGCCAATAGATTGAAATATATCCTCCCTACCATTATTAATTCTTGCCAAGGGAGATCCATTCAGGGCAGATCCATTATTGATGGTGTTATCACTACCCATGAAGCAATTCACTTTTTTCACATATCAAAACAACCTTCTTTTTTTGTGAAACTAGACATGAACAAAGCTTATGACAGATTAAATTGGGACTTCTTGTTGTCTGTTCTTCTCAGGTTTGGCTTCCACCCTAAATGGGTTGAGCTTATCAAAGGCTGTATTTCTACCCTATGGTTTTCTGTTCTTATCAATGGGTCCACGGTTTGTTACTTTCCAAGTCACAGAGGCATACGTCAAGGAGATTCCATATATCTATTGTTGTTCATAATTGTCGTCGAAGCCCTTAGGAGAACCATTAAAGGAACTTGTAATATTTATGTCTTATCAAGGATAAAAACAACTTCTCGGACTAGACCTGTTTCTCATCAACAATTTGTGGATGTCACCATTATTGCCACCAAAGCTTCTGTCCTTGAAGCTAGGGTTATAAAACACATTCTTTTGTTATATGAAGATGCAGCCAGGAAAAATCTATTTCTTAAACACTCCTATTCACATACAACATAAAATCTCTGCTATTCTTGAATGTCCAATTGCTTCTTTCCCTACCACATATCTTGGACTCCCTTTGTTTTTAGGGTCGCTTGATGCCTTAATGTGGAATAATGTTATTGAAATATTTCAAAAGAAATTTGCTAGATGGAAAGGAAATATGTTATCTCAAGCTGGCAAGATAACTTTGGCTCATGCTTCTCTTCAGAATATACCTATCTATTTCATGTCAGTTTTCAAGGTTCCTACTAGAGTTTATAAAAAAATAGAGCAGATTCAAAGGAATTTCCTTTGGACATAATCTAAAAACAAAAGTAGGTTCCATCTTGTGGCTTGGGACAAAGTCTGTAGACTGAAACTTTATGGTGGGGTTGGCCTAAGGAGAATTCATCTTTTTAATTTAGCCCTTCTTGCCAAACAAGCCTAGAGATTAATTTCAGAAAAGGAAATTGTTTGGATATCCATTGTTCATTGTAAATACTTGTAAGATACTAATTTCTTTACTGTTGATGTGTCCCCTGGGGGTCTTATTTTTGGAAATCCATCTCACAAGTCAGACCTATTCTTAAACAGGGCCTTCACTGGAGACTTGGTAATGGACAACAAATTGATTTTTGGAGAGACAAGTGGATACTTGATGAACCCCTTATAAACCATCCCAATATGGTTACCCTTAAGGATTATATAGACACCTTTTATGGGTCTAAAGTTTTAGATTTTATTTGTGCTCTGAATGACATATATTGTTGGAAGCCTCTCATTAGTCTTCATCATCCGAATGAGATCAGTCAACTGCAGCTTCTTTTAAGATCTCATATCATTCCTTCTGGGAGATCCTCTGATCAACTATTTTGGGACCTTACTGAATCAGGTGAATTTTCAGTTAAATTTGCTTACAAAATTCTTTCACCCCTTGAGGCACCAGCACTACCTTTTCATCTTGTTTGGCCTAAAATACTAATTCCTAATATTACCTCTTCTGCTTGGGTTGCTATCCAAGAGAGAATTCTCACCATTGATAATTTTTTGAAACGGGGATTACCCATACCCAATAGATGTTTTATCTACTCTTCTAATTGGGAATCCCCCACCATATTTTCATGGGATGTCCCTTTGCTTTATCTATTCTTAACAGGATTTTTGAGTGTTTCCATATATCCTGGGTTATCCCTTGCTTTATCCCTAATATGTTCACTCAATGGCCCAATCCCTTCAGGAACATGTGCCTCAGGACTTTATGGCAGTTTTACCTTCATCACTTTTTATGGCATATTTGGTTAGAGCGAAATCAAAGAGTTTTTTCTAGCTCTTGTCAATATTTTGAGTTTGTCTTTAGCAAAATCCTCGCCTACACCATTGAGAATGCTTCTCTCAATCCCTTACCTTCCCAACCCCCGTCTTCCTTCAAAGCCTTTGTTGGGAGGGCTCTTAACTTTTATATTGTGACTAATCCTTGCTCATATCCCAAGTCCACCAAAAGTCAAACATCTTGGATACCTCCCCCTCAAGGCTAACTCAAATGGAATTTTGATGGTGTTGCTAAGGGCAACCCTAGCTGTTCAGGAGCAGGTGGTGTTATCAGAGACTGTCATGGTAAGGCCATCATTGCCTTTGCCAAAATTTCTTGGAATTTAGTCCAATCAAGTTGTTGAGGCATGTGCTCTTTGGCATGGTATTATCTTGGCTAAAGATGTAACCAACAACATATTGGTTGAAGTTGATTCTTTGACCACTATCAATTACCTCAAAAATACCAACAGTCCTTAATTGAAAGTAAGAAGTTGCATAGAAGAAGCTAGAATCCTAATAAAAATTTCCCGTTTTCCATAGCACCATCATTTTTGGCCACTTCCATTCCATAAATCCCAACTTTCCCACGCTCCTACCTCTCTACCTATCCATCTCATCATTCCATGTCATCATCCTGCAGCATGCCTATCCTCGTAGTCCGACCTCCCCCGTTGTTTTTTCCATTTTGAGAGATTGTTTCTTGGATTGTCTCATGATTTATTTAGGTGATTGGACTTGCCTTGTCAGTCAAGATTGCATTGGAATGTGGTGAATTGTTATGTGGCACAAGTACCAAATTTGCTGGAAGGGCATTGTTAAAATTAATCCTTTTGCCTTTGGTGAACATATTGCCCAATTCCCGTGTTATTACCAGAGCCTTTCCTTTCTGAAGTTTTCCCCTTTGTTGCATTTCTCCTACTTTATCACCATGAACTCCTTTGTTGAGCCATCTGAGTTGTGCATTGATACCATTGCCGAAGGGATTTTGGCAGGTAGAGAATTCCTCCCATTCTTTAAGAAATTCGAAGGGGAAGATCCTAAGATCACCTTGGCTTTCATGGAGACTTGGGACGAGGAGATGGTTACTATTCACGATAAATCATACGTCCTCGAAATTAATATGATTGTTGAATTGACTGACCAGAAACCTAAAGGAAGGTCCATTAGAAGGAAGAAGCACAACTGGGATGCATAATTAAAGGATGTCACTGATAAAGACCTTGCCAGAAGAGCTCGCTTAGGATTACGACATCATGAATTTCCTTTTCCCTAGGGGAGTGTCCTCAAACCCATCATGGAAAATGTTACCGTCGACGACCCAGATAAGCCCTTACACAATTTTCATTTTTCCTTTTATAATCATTTTTATGATGTTAGGCCAATAAATATTCCTTCTTTTATTTTTAATTCCATCAGTCATACTATTGAGGATGTCAGGGAGAAAAAAGGGTCTGAGTTACCCTTGCACCGTGGGCTTTTCAATGTTCTATACAAACATTGGTTGATTCATTGCCCTGATGGTGTCGTCTTAACCCCTCATCTAAAGCCTAAGCCAAAATCTGTGAAGGCCAGTTCTTCTCAAACCATGCCCCAATATTCTACCACTCTAAAATTGTCTACCAAAAAATAGAAAATCGTTGAAAATGTTGTAAAATCAAGGAAAAGGTCTAAAAGTTCTTCTCTTGATCCTGACAGTGAAAATGAGAATGAACCTGAGTTTGAATTGGATCAAAATCAACTGCGTGCCTCTGTGCATCTAAAGAAAAAAGCCAAGCAGAAGGAGTCTTTGGTTATTGATTCTGATGAGGAAACTAAGGATGACCCTAATATTTGTTTGTAGGAGTATATCATCAAATCCATTTCAAACAACATTGCTCAAATGATTGATCTCTATAATGCTTTTAATCTCTGTTTTTTTATGAAATATTTTACTGAAAGGTTGAAGGTGTGCCTACTGCAAATTCTCAGAAGAAGACTGTCAAGTTTGAGGACATCCCTATGAAATATAATGGTGTTGAGTTGGATGTTTTCCTTGGAAACATCCATGATCTCTCTGCTAAGCCCACTTATGAGACCTGATGGCTATTTTGGGGCTTTTGTTGTTTGATTTTGTGGAGGTTTTGGGATTTTTTAGTCGTATTAATTTGACTTTGTTTTGTTTCCACCCGCTGGCTCAGGTTAGCCTTATTTTTTGGCAATTACTGTTCTTTTGCTTTCAGGCTGAGGACTACCTCTGTTGTTTTTGTTTCTTGGCTCTATTTATTTTCTATTGTTCTTAGTTTCTTATGGCTTATTTTGCCTTGTTGTATTCAGGTTTTGGGACCCTGTTAAAACCCGACTATTATATATGTTAATATTTTTAACCGATAAAAAAAAAATTAAAATTAAAATCTTCACAAAAATATTCAAAATTTAAACATTATGTAAAATAGAGACTTATCCACTAGAAATAAAAGTTGGAACTTCGTAGTGAAGAGATAAAACAACCTTTCACAATTGATTCACATTGAAATGATGATTAAAGTAATTGTTTTTCTTTTCTTTTAAATTATTATATTGTTTATAGTTTAGGTTGAACTTATTAATATAATAATATTTTTCTTCTAAATTTTAAGTGGATATGATAACTCTAAATACTTCCTTCTTATATATATATTTTTTGGAAGTTAAGATTTTGTAAGATTTAATATTTTATTTTTCATCTATTTGTTGTTTTATTTATCTATGTGTTCTTTATTTCGTTATCTAATTTGACAATATGTTATTTTATATTCTTTCTATTTTCTTTAGATATCTGAATAGTCTTATCATAACTTTTATTTCTTTTATAATAATTAAAAAAAGACTTGTTAGGTATAAAGTTGAAAAACATTATGCATGAATATCTAATGAAGAAAACATTTAATTGCATTGAATAAAACAAATGCAAGGTAAGTAAATTGATCACATGGAAGGCAAAGATTAATATAAGTTTTTTTTGGTTATATAGGAGAGTTGGTCACAACCACACTATTTTTAGTAACTAACAAGTGCAGGGTTCAAACCATAGGGGTTGCTTCCACCAAACCTATTTCGCCTCGTTATTTTTGACCCGGTGCGAAGGGGACCATTGATTGCTCGAGATTCGTATCATCATCGTCAGTCGGGCATGCACTCAGAAGATTCATATCAAACTACTATCTTTGTAACCATACTGCCCTTAAGGTTTGAACCTGAGTGTCTTCTTGGTAAGTGTTTGGCCAGACTAATGAAGGGCTACTCCACCCAACACTTCACACAATACTCAAATCATAGAAATTTTAAGAAGAAACACAATATCTGATATTATTTCAATGAAATGGAATTACAGAATCAGAGTTACAATGCTACGACCACAAGGCTGATTTTATCACCAAGAAAGTTGACTGAAAATCTGCAAGCTGAAGCCACGATCTGTATTCCTGGACCGCATTTTGGTGATCCCTATTCCCACTTTTAATAACTTCCATAGAAATTTTTGGAAAGTGTAACTCCCATTTTCTTGCCAGGAAGATATTCAATTGAAATTTGAATTTTCATTTTCATGCCCAGAAAGATATTCAGATTTGAATTTTAGTAGCACAACTTCTCGGAACCATAACTTTTGAACCTTGTGTCCGATTGGCTATTATAAGATATCATTGGAAAGATTGCGAAGAGATATATAATGCACAAATTATATAAATATCATTTCATCAAATTCCCAGGGGTCTCTAAGATTTTCAAATTTTATTTTTAAACATTATTGACGGGGTTTCTCAAGACAAAAACTTTAATTTCTCTCAAACTATTCAGGATATTGGGGTGATTCTTTCGCCACTGGATAAATTTTTCTATTTCTCTCCTTGGGGTAAATTTTCAAATCCATACATGCCCATTTAGGTTAACTTACTAAAAATAGATGGTGGCTAATTTTCACCTTTTTGGATTTTGGACCAATTTACACCTCCCAAGTGTCTTCATGGACTCCAAAACAACTAAAGAAACTTACAACTAAAAGAGAAAATGCAATTTGTTTTTTCAGTGATGCAAGATTACCCTTACACCACTGTATGCTCTTGCATCACAAACAAGCACTTACTAATCCACCTAGCCCTTAGGGACAAAACCTTTGTTAAGGAAAGTCGTTTCTCGTATCCCTTGGGGGCCAGGACTTTTCATTACATGAGGTCTGTCTCATTCGGGTGAATCCCTCAGGTTATTCAAGGATTTTTTGTATCTGACGCAGACCACCAGACTTGAACCCTGGACCTCTTTTAGAGGATTGGGGGAACTTGCCAATGAGGTACCTAGTGTGGATAAAGCTTAATATAAGGTTAATAACTTCATCAAAACCTGCCCTCGAGGGCTAGGTGGATTGGTAATTGTTTGTCTGGCCAGACACTTACCAAGAAGATACCTAGGTTAAAACCTTGAGGGCATGCTTGTTGCAAAGGTTGTAGTCTGATCTAAATCCTTTAAGTGCACATCAAACCAATGATGACAATACAAATATCGAACAACTTGTGGTCCCCCTCACACCAGGTCATCAACAATGAGGTGGTATAGGCTTGTTGGGAGTAGCCCCTATGGTTTGAACCCTACACTTGGTAGTTACTAAAAATAGTGTGGATGTAACCAACTCCCCTATGTATCCAAAAAAAACTTCATGAAAACCTTTTCTTAGGTTGAATAATATCATCAAAACCTTTTTTAAAGATGAACTAAGAATTATGATGAATTTAATTTTTATAATTTTATTACAAAATATAAAAAAAAATAGCTAAAGATAATATAAAGTTTTAAATAATCATAGAAATTTTTAAATGATATTTATTATTTTAAGTTAAGTTTGAGTGGTTAAACAAGTTATATTTTAAGAAGAAATAGTAAGTTCAAGTATAGATGACTATAAAGGTTTAGTTTTTTCTGGCAATGATGTTGTACTTGAATTTGATGGTACTATAGATGACTATAAAAGCTTAGCATATAGAGAATATTACACTAGAATTTATGGTACTATATATCTATTTATTATCTCATGTATACATATATATATTCACGTACACAACATATCTCTAGATATTTATATAAAATATATTTTAGGTATTAGAATTATTTTTTGAAAATTATAAGTTTAAAATATTTCTTACATGTGAACATTAATCTCATCATAACATTTGTTGTCATCAGTAATTATACCCAATTTTTAAATAAAAACCCTTATAACAACTCTTCATTGTAGCCTTGATATTACTCACCCAATCAATGACCATATAAACCTAAATCTACATTTCAAAATATAGGTTAAATAATGTGATAGATAAGGGAACACATGCTATCCATCATTTATGTGCTTAATATATAGTTTATTTTTTATATATTTGATAACCACAATGCTAAGATACCTCCAAGTTGTCTTAGGAATATTTTCAAATAAAAAATCAAGGATAACAATGGGCAAAGAAGCCTTGGTTAGAATAAGAGAATGATAATAGGTATGCAAAGTTGTTCATAGAGAATTAACTTAAGAACTTTCCTACAAAACATGTTGGAAATTTTGAAAAGACTTACACAATGGATAATCAATAGTTATTATTTGCATGAATTCAGTTTGTTTTTTTACATGTAGTTTATAATGCATAGCCCTTCCACACAAGTAGCTTAGGAGAAGAAGAATCACAATGGCAAATTTTAGATAATAGCATAATATGATCTAGTGGTTTTGTATAATATTGTATTTCCATTTTAAGTTCAAATGGTTTTCCAAATGAATATGAGGAAGCAAGGCCAAATAGATCTATTAGAGGGGTATTTTAAAAATATGTCCTATGGGATAAATCTAATCATCCCATGGACTATAGGGTATTGTAGCAGCAATTTCAACCCATACCAACCAAGAAATAGGAACCTTAGGTTTAAAATTCAATGATGAGTTGATTAAATTGACTTCAAGAATTCTAGTAGAAACCAAATTACCTTGATTGTATTACATATCATTGCAAAAGCAAATACTAATAAAGTTATGGTTTTTTCACTAATGATCATTAGAGAAAAGCCAATGACATTCATTAAGAAAAGATTAAACTTGGACAAGCTAATGTTAGCTTGACCTATCACTCAATGGGCCTAGGATTCAATGGACAATGTTCTAATGGGTAATCTTGATTTGATAAAATCATGACAAGTGAAATGAAGTTGTCAAAGTGGTTTTGATCCAATCAAAGCAAGGGTTAGTTAAGCCATAATCAACCATGACATCAACATTTAGCAGATATTAAAGAAAACACAAGCCTTTATACATTAGCACACACTTAGACTTTTATTTTGTTACTTGATGTCATCCTATGACTATTATTAACACAATGCTTAGCCTCAAAAACCATTGTGATGTTAGTGCCCATATGATATGTGATACCAAAGCATATAATATCTAATATTAGTAGAGTGATGCCAGATGTTCACTCCTAGTATTAACTCTAGGTGATAACACTTCACTAGAAATATATCCATACATATAACTATGTTCATAAAAAAACATACCATTTCATTGATAAATAAAGAGAGGTGTTACAAAGTGTTTCTCTTTTATAAGTTTTGCCTCATGGGCCACAATTTGGGATCTTCCAAGGAGGAAGCCATGTTTCTTCAATGAACATATATGGCACCAAAGCTTTCTCTGAGCACCTTAGGGGGAGTGGGTTTACTACATGCATACCACTACTAGCTGAGTAGATCCTCTAAACCTACACAACCCAAATCAAGGAGTTAGTAGCACCTATGGGCTTGTATTATTCAAACCCTGATTGATAGAAGATAAAACAAATAAAAAGCTAATATATTACATGACAACAAAGCTAAAATGAGTCAAAAACAAAGAAATACAATCATACTTACCTCTATTTATGACATGCTTGTTCTTAGAGGGAATTGTACCCTAGGGTTCAGTCTTGGATGTGATCGTACCTATCCTTACAGTTAGTTCTATGTAGATTAGTAAAAAACTTCCTTTGGAGGGAACATTCTTCTATGAGTTGTTTACAACATAAAAGAGGATAGACAAATGAAAGCATCCATGGGGGTTGGCACCAAAGGGGCTTGTATGCAATGGAGGCTAGAGTGATTTCTACAAAGTTTTATTATGCAAATGTGTGATCCATGGTTTTGAAGGAAATGACCTCCTATTTATAGAATTTGGCCAAGGTTTGGGGGGCTAAGGTGTCTTGTGAGGTGGCCTATGAGGTGGAGGTGTGCACCATACCTCATGAATACCCTTGGGTGGAGGAAAGTCCTCATCCACCCACATGCATTAAATGGGAATGGGTGCACCATACCTCATAAATGCATAGGGTGAAGAAATTCCTCACCCTCATTATGGCATGTAGATGAAAAGTCATCGATATCATAAAAGCATTGGTGGTGCAAAGTCTTCATGGTATTTGATGCATTTAATGGGCATGGGGATGTGGAAAGTAGGGGGTAGAGTAGGCTAGGGTGAGGTGGAGGCTAGGCTAGTCAAAGGGTAAACTAGGGTGAGGTGGCCCTAGGCTAGGCTAAAGGGTGGTCGCATGGTGACAAGGGTCTAAGCGTAGGAGGGGGATTAGGAGAAAAAAAGAGTTAAAGGGAATGAATAGGTATTTTTGGTAAATTAAGAAAATTTTAAAGGTCTTTGAAAATTAACCATCCATTAGCATTGCACAAGAGATAATGTGATATTTTTAGTGTCTAAATTTACTCCTTTTTGTACTATAATATGTGAAAACATGATGGAGTGCAAAAATATATGATATCAGATTGGTGGTTGACTATGAGAAGGATGATGAATGATTAATATTGACCATGATTATTGTAGAAATTTGTTCTTGTTAACATATATTATTCACCAATATGCAGAAATATCAAATCATTCATCCACAAATAATTATACACAATAACAATCCACAAATGAGGGAGTTATAACTAATACCCTTAAGGTAGGGAAACACCAATAATAATCCTTAAGGAAGGAATAACTCCACAAGATCTCCTAATATAAGAGAGCCACTTAAGGAGGGCAAAGTCTCATAAGCCACTTCATGGGCAAAGACAATTACATAATATTGATCTCCATGATGATTATAATGACAAATATCTCTTCTTTATATATCCATATTCTTATTCTACTTGGGGAGCCTACTACTACTATAATATTATATTATAATATAATCAACCTTGAATTATGGGTGGACCATGTCAACCCTTATATAATATAATAATATATCCCCAAATATCTATTCCTAGGTATCCTAACATACCCTTAAGGTAGGGAAATACCAATAATAATCCTTAAGGAAAGAATAACTCCACAAGATCTCCCAATATGGGAGAGCCACTTAAGGAGGGCAAAGTACCATAAACCACTTCATGGGAAAAGACGATTACATATGATTGATCTCCATGATGATTACAATAACAAATATCTCTTCTTTATATATTCATCTTCTCATTCTACTTTGGGGAGCCTACTACTAATATAATATTATATTATAATATTATAATACAATAAACCTTGGGTTATGGTTGGCCCATGCCAACCCTTATACAATATAATAATATATCCCCAAATATCTATTCCTAGGTACCCTAGTATTTGCTTACTACAATTGGAACATTGCAATGATTTTTGAGGGAGGAGACACAATATTATCTCGAATCATGAACAATGTAAGATGCTCTAATTGTGGAAGGGATGAATTCCCTTAAAACTTTGTCTTTGATGGATTGTTGAACTTGATTTGATTTAGTAAGCTGACCAACTAGTGGTAGGTATCCTCAGGATGCTACATATCAATTGAAAGTTCTAATGGAGCATACTAGATTTGATTTGGATTAGAGGCTGAGCAAGAAGAAGAAATTTTGCTTTTACTGCCCCAACAAAGGAGGGTTTGTGATAGTTTTAGGTAAATATTCTTGGACAAACATGATTCCAAGATCAAGTGTTTTGATATTGATCATGTTGAAGGCAACATTTATGGGTAATATCTACCCCTTCAAGTGGTGAGTTGATGAGTGAAGAAGTGAAGCTCTTAACCAAAGATCTCTATGCAACAATGGTTGATATAATGATAATTCAATGGATGTCATGCTAGACTATTTTGAATTGATGATGTGATGTAGGAGTCACATATGATATACAATGCAAATTTGATAGGATGGTTTGCAAATTTGTAGGGTTTTTAATTTTTTTTATTTGTGAATTTGATTTTTTGGAGTGGAAATGAATTAAGAAAATGGTAAAATTTGAAGAAAGTTTTTTTTTTCAATTTGGGGACCGTATAGAATTGTACGGTTAATGGTTGTATGGACCTATATGGTCAAAAACTGATGTAACCCATGTGCAATTTTTTGACATTTTGAGGGACCAAATGATGTTAGACTATAGGAAAATCTATATTTGTCAAAAAGATCTTTTTGAGACTGATCCAATGGTTATGGTTTTACGAAATTTGGAGAATATTTGATGGGGGAAAAGTTTGCTCAAAGATGACCTTATGTTTTGAAGCGATAAATACTCAATTTGAGGTCTTTGAAAGGTAAATTTGGTTTGGCTGGTTAGAGGGCCAATGTATGAGAGTGAATTGATGAAAATTAATAAAAAGTAGGTTAATTTTTAGTGTTTATAGAGACAATGAACATGAGGGGAGTGGAGAGACCCCAAGGAATCAACAATTAGTCTATGTTAGGTGTGGTAGATTTACCACAATTTTTGCATCATCTTTTTAGGAGATGAGGATGATGATGGTGTTATGTATTGTGACATGTAGATGGATGATGTGATAGCCCTAGGGGCAATTTTTATGTAGTTCGATGGACAATTATGATGATGTATTTTGATATACTTTATTATTTCATGCTACACATATGATAATTATTCGATGGTTGATGTGATATGATCTTATGGAAGGATGATATGATGCAGATTTGATAGGATGTTTTGCAAAATTTTAGGGTTTTTTAATGTTTTTAATTTTTTAATTTTGTGAATTTTTATTTTGTGATATTTTATGATGGATGGATGGACGTGATTAGATAGATATGATATGCTATATGACATGGATTTTATATGCTCATGTAATGGATGATTTTGTTTCAACTTATGTGCATGGTGTAGAATTACATGTGTTTGTTTAATACTTTTTTTTGGACATGTGTATTTTAAAAATTTTACAATCACAAATGATATAATTAATCAATGACAAGTTAACAATCATAAAGACATACTAATATAACATAAGATACATTGATCATGTAATGAACATGATGAATGATATGCTAATAATGATCATGGGTAGACTAAGAGAACCATGGATTTATCATGAACCTAATGACAAGGCACAATGAATGTAATGAACAAAGCAAATGAACATTAACAAATAATTTGATGACATAACTAGTAAGTTGAAGCTAGCCATGATGTGGTTCGCTTATATTTCCAAGGGTTTTTGGATGCTAGAAGGATCTCAAGAATGTTAAACACCTTAGTTTGAACAATCAAATTCATCTAATTGTTAGTCAATATCCCTTAGAAATCTAGACCATCCCAGATAAGATTAATCCTATCATGGATCATAGTGTGTGCAATGATATTCGTTTTCCATGTTGAGTGAGGTTGTACCAATCAATTGTAAACTTAGCCAATATAAGTCAGCTCATCCACAAGCATGTAGTAGTTTGTATAAAAGAAGGTTGCTAATGTGATAGACATGTTACCACTTGTAAGGCATACTCCATTGCCAGACAAGCGTTTATAGCCCGATGGAGATGTGTAAAATGAAATCAAGACCAAGTTGTTGGTAGATATTTTTTTGTTCTTTTTGCTTTTGATTCTTTGGTGTTCTTGTTTGCTTTTATTTTTTATTTTTTTGTAACTTATCCTTATTTTGGATCCTCAGGTTTGGATTATGCGTATGATAGGATGAGTGAGAAAATTTTCACTTTATGACAAGAATACTCGTGGCATTGTCTTCCCTAAACTCAAAATTTTCTTAATGTTTGATATGTGATTGGTCCAAGAAAGAAATCAAGTTAGTCAAGGGAAGCCCAAAAATTATTGTAGAATATAATGGCATTAACTAGAAATGATTGAATATCAGAAAATACTTCTATTACCAAGTCAGTCAAGGGAAGCCCAAAGGTTGACTAGATTAACTAGAAATGATTGAATAACAGAAAATACTTCTATTACCAAGCAACCTAAGAATGTGATAAAACAATATATCATGGCAAGGGCAATAACTAGGGCATGCTACTTAAGTATTCGTAAAAGACAATGGTGTTTATGTGCAATATGATTAATCAAATGTAAAAAACGTGACACATAGACACATAAGAAAGATGCAAGACACCATGTATATAGAATGGAATAAAATTATATGACACACATGTCATTGATTAATAATGCCAATTATGATAGGTCAATGCATATTCACACTTACAAAAGGTGATCAAATTAGCACGTTATGAGTTTTATTATGTTTATGCATGAATGTGATGGATGAATGCAATGTGAAATAATGATGAGGAAGAGAACCACAAAATATTCGGTAGTATCAACATGATTCACCACACCAAAAGGACTTTAACGATGGTTGAATTAAAGCGGCTTTTTTATGGTGGTAAAAAACTGCCCTAATAGACCTTAAACCACCCTTTTAGGGTAACCACCCTCTTAGGACTAAAATGACATTTATAGACCACCATCTTAGGATGACCTAAGAGGGTGGTTTATAACTGCCCTCTTAGGGATAACCACCTTCTTAGGTCACCCTAAGACGATGGTTATAAACCGCCATTTTAAAAAAAGTAAAAATTTAAAAAGAAATAAAAGACAACGGTTATGAACCACCATCTTAAAAAAAAATAAAAAAATAAAATACGACGGTTATAAACCGTCATCTTAAAAAAATTAAAAGAGATAAAAGACGATAGTTATGAACCGTCGTCTTAAAATAATTAAAAATGTTGAAAAATGTTAAAAAGAGAGGGCCGCCCCCCATGTTTAAAAGGGCCCTCTTGAACAAAAAACCTTGTTTTATTCCTTAGAGATGGTAAAACCCGCGATTTTATAGCCTGTAAAAACTAGTGATTTAATAGTCTGTAAAACACCCTCTATTTTAAAAGGCCTTGGTGTGCCTTACAAAACCATTCACTGTCTCCTTTTTCCAATACCAAACCAGACCGCACTGAATGGAAATAGATAGAATCCTTTTGTTTTGTTTTGAAAGGTCGCAACAACTTTTAGAGTAGAGCTATCTTCAGTCCGAATTGTTCTCTGCAACTCGGGCCTGCAAAACTTTTTGGGGGAGTTGGGATGAAAGTGGTGCCTCCCTACCTCATTCAAAAATAGCTGGTCGAACCCCTTCTCTATGAGCCAAGATGATATTGTGGTTGAAACTCAATTTGGTGTGACATTTTGTTGACCCCTGTAGTTGAACTCTGATCTAATCGCCAAATATCTGGATAAGGTGATTTAGCTTGGCAACCACAAAATAGGAGGCTTAATTCTAGGTGTTGGGTCTCTCTTGATCTTATTATGGAGTCAAACCCTCCTTCTTTCAGTCCAAGTTTACTTGATGAGGATGAGTGTTTTCTAAGAATAGTGGTATGTAAAGACTTTCGTGTTGTTGGTTGGGGTTTACCCTAAAATTTCCTATGACATTGCTACTTTACCCTTGGTTCTTTACTTCGTTAAATAAAATGGTGAGAGATGAGGGTCGAAGAAGAAGCCGAAGGCATAGAATGGGGCATGAAGAAGAATTTAAAATTGGAAGTGATGAGGTTAGTTAGGTATTTTGCATTATTTCTGGTATTTAGGGTGAAATGAATTTTGCATTATTGACATTTATTTAAGATAATTTAGGGTATGCAAGTATGTAGGGGTAAAATAATTTACTGTAATAATTTTTACAGATGTAGAGCTATGATGTGCTTTTTTACAACATTACCTAGTGCCTCTTAGTGGTTTTTTTCTCTCCCATTGGTGGAAATTATTTGCCACTACTCTTTTTTCTTGTTAAGTCTTGGTCAAGTATGCTTCATCTAGTTCCATCCTCTTCCAAATCTAGGAACAAATGATGTTTATTAAAGGTGTAGAGATGCTTCAGAGTTCAAAATGATATGTTTCTTGATTCATGATATTTTTTGAAGGTTTATTGTGTTAGCTTTTGATGCAAAAGTAATGGGAGATAGCTAAACACAAGATGTAGAATAATTTGAAATAAAGTAAATCTATGAGATGACTGAAAATATACTATAAATAGAAATGATGGAGATTTTTACAAAAATAGTTTTGGAAGAAATGAACACTCCATAAATATAGATACATCTCAAGAATGGGCATTTAGCATATTACACCCCATCACTATATCACAGTACTACATCATGCCACTCTGGTCTATACCACACAATGACTATGCCTTAAGACTATATCATGTGATGATATTGACATCTTTATCTATGGTCTTTTATATAGGGAATAAGTTCCTTGGTTAGCACTCTACAGGGACAACTTCACATGTATAACTTGCACTTTGACACGTGCATTTATTACATTGCATGTAGTAACAATATTATTTCCCCATATGCCATTTTGTAATCAATTCCAATGGACGAAGCCGAAGTGGGAGGAGTTCTTGGAGGCAGTTATCACATATCTGTGTTTCTGCCGAAATAAACCCAGCCACTGCTAAAATAAAAAAGCCAGAAACCTGTTGTGGCTTGTGGGTTCGTCGTCTGTACATTTTTATTGGGATGCTCGAACAGTTTTCAGGAGGACAAGGGGTTTGTATTATAGCTAGGTCTTCCTAATAACACATGGAAAGCTCAACGGATCCAATAATTTAGGGCTTGTATTTTGCTATTTTCCTTAAGATATTTGTAGCTTGTGAAGTAAATAGACAGGATATGTAGTTATAAATCTCAGTTGCAGAATTAGATTTGGTAAGAGGAAGTATACACAATGAGTACGATGGGTAAACACAGAGCAGTTTGGAGCCACAAAACCCTTCTATGAAGCTCTCATGCTGAAATTCCTTCCTCAGCTGTGGGGACAACTAAACCTGTGAGTTACGTTGCGAAGCCCTAAAATTTTTGATGCTGTCAAAGTAACATGAGTGAGAAATTCGTGCTGGTCTGAGACAACAACCTGTCAGGAGTTCTTGGTGGCCGTTTCCAGAGAACTGTGTTTTGTGGGAATAAACCCCTAACGCTGAAGAAATAATAAAAAAAAAAAACAGAACTGGTTGTGGCCTTAGGGTTTGTAGTTTGTGTATCTTTTATTGGGATGTTCAGAGAGCTTTCAGAAGAACAGGGATATTTTTTATAGCTTGGTGAGATGCTTCAATTGCAGTTGAGGTGGCAGTGCTTTTTGGTAGGTCACAATAACAGTTACTTGTGAGATTCCCAAAAAGAGGGTAGTGGGTGTAACAGGTGTAACGTCAAGCGATGCCATTCGTGGGGTTTAAAGGAGTTATCATTTTCAAAGAATAGGCATATTCACTCAGTAGCAGTCGACGCCATTAGCAGCTAATTTCTCTCCGTGGGTGAACAAGAACACAGAGCCAAGTTTGGGGATGAGCAGGAAATTTCTCCTATGGTGTTACAAAGAAAATCTCTATTTTAGACAGATTGGTAGCAGTTCTTAGCTTTTTCGGTAATTGTAAGCATTCTCAGCAGATCCAACAGTTCAGGGTAGGGGCTGACATAGCTTTATGAAGATGCTACGGAAGGAGGTCTTGTTGATGGTCCCCTTACTCAAGTAACTTCTCATAGTAATGTGTCCTGCACAGCATGTTTTGAGTTCCTAGGATTTGATACAGGCACAGTCGCACAGCAGCAGTCACAGCCACTAGCATTAACTTCTGCGCAGGTGAACAATCAACACTGCATCTATTTGATTGATATGTTTTCAGACAAGGAGACCGATCAGAGCACAGATTGCTTTTGCTATGAAGGGTAACTGAGAAGGGGAAAAAGACGGTATACCTACTATCTATTTTAGCTGATGATATCAATTCTAAAGGCAGGGAGCAGTGTGGCCGGAAGATTGGTTTTGTTCACGCTTTCAGTGGTCATCAACCCATTACTTCAATCATTTGAAAGAGCTTGGAGGACTATCCTATGCTATCAGCCCTGTATCTTTTTGTATTCATGAAGAATATATCTGCAAACATCATCTTACGTCGGTGGAAGAATACAATGAATTCTTTTAAAGAAATTGGTTACATCTACGATCCTTCTCTACTACCATATCAACAGGGAGTGTAAACAAATACTACAATACCAGTAGAGGGTAGAAATGAACTGCTGAGGTTTTGATCAGCTTGGCGGTCAGGTTCTTGATTCATGCGTAGGGAATGCAAAAAGCTCAGATCTGGAGCACTGAATATTCATCTATCATTTTGTATAAATCAAAAGCCCTAAGGTTTCAAGAGCAGCCTCAAAACCTCAAACAAGAAGCGGAAGAGGAAGTAGTAGAAGTAGTTTTTTACTTGGGTTTTTGACTATATGGTACCCAGTTTTGTGAAAAACCTCTTGATTGAAATTTTTGATGGATTTTGAAGAGGATCTTGTGGACTACTCGGAAGATCCCTTTGAGGGGCAACACATTTTTATCTCTTCAAAGGCTAGTGGTCATCCTCAAGGGATCTCTCCTCAACTCTACTCAAATTCAAAAGATCCTCAGAGCTGTTATACTGGATTGAATTCGGAGGATGGAGAAAGGGTTTTCTTGGAAATCAAAACAAGGGAGTTAACAAATAATATGGAGTTAATATTCACCCCAACAAAGGTTTTTAGTGGTGACTCTTCAACAGGTTTTCTTGGGAATCTCTTAAGCACAAAGGAAATGGTGGGCAATATGGAAGAATCAATACTTTGTGGGGCTTCTAAGGAACACAGAATAAAAAATAAAAAGAAGTGTGTGAAATTGAAGAAGGAAAAAGTAAACCTTGTTTTAGGTGAAGATATAGGTCTAGATCAAATTCTAGAAATGGAGAAGAAAACCCTTACTGGAAAATTTTCCAACAGATTATATTCTGAAAAATCAGTTCAGCAATGGGCTGGAGAGCTCTGGGGCCAATTTTTGGGCTATACTCCAAAAATATATATTCTGGCCAGAGGATGGCTTGCCTTCTCTTTCAATAAGGAGGAAGATGCAAAAGCTATATTAAACTCAAAATGGTTTTGGGACTCTTCATTGTTATCCCTGAGAAGATGGTCTCCATGTTTTGACCCACGAAAGGATTTATTGACGTCCAAACCATTATGGGTCAAACTTCCAGGTCTGCCTTTGGAGTTTTGGACTCACAATATTCTGAAAAAAATTGGTGACAGTATAGGTACTTTCATCAAAATGGCTGACAAGCTCATTACAAATGGCTCTAGGACTGTGGCACAGATTTTGGTTGTGTTGGACCTAAAGGATGGCCTTCCTGAAGCTATTGATATTGCATTTGGTAAATGGAAACACTCTCAGACATTGGACTATATCAAAGTGCCATTTCGTTGTTCACGATGCCATGTTTATGGACATGTGGCCAGCGAATGTACACAATTTTTTTCTACAAAAGTATGGAGGGCTAAGTTTCCTATGCCTCCGTGTACAGGGAACACATCTTTTGATAGGAACCAAAGATCTTCAGATGGTCAAATATTACAAGGGGAGATAGGAGAGGGTCAAAGAGGTGATTTTCTTGGAAGTGCAGCTGGTTTTTCACATAATAAGGAAGATGCTTTGTTATCCAATTTATCTGAAGGGGCAAATGCCAGGCTACCACTCCCAGAACAAGTAGGAGGTACAGAAGGGATGATGAGCAGATTAGGCATGTCCAAAAATTTTTCTACTTCTGTTATGGAACCCATAACTGCTGGTATAGATCAATCAAATAAGGAAGATCTTTCATCACAATTTCAGCACAAGGTCTCTTTATGTCCACCTACTCTCTCACAAATACTTGAAATTTTTTCTAAGGATTTTGAACAAACTCCTAACGTCTATAAGAACACAGATTGGAATGATAAGGAAGACATAAGGAGAGAGGAAGATAGTTTTCTTTTTGTTAAAGAATCTTCCCCTCCTAGAGATGCAGCCTCAAACTTAAAAAAGAATACACACCCACCTTCTTACTCTCACTCTCTTTCTAGTTCAGAAGATGATCTTCTTTTAATTGGTAAGAATCGTTATTTCCTCAGATCTCAAAAAAAGGATGCAGTAGATGAAATTGTAATTAGAGGAGGTCTGAGTTCTGATGGGGTGGGAGGTAGGCTAACAGGAGCTTCAGGAAGGAAATATTTTCTAAGCATTGCCAAAGAAAAATCCTACAGAGAAATCAACCAAGGAAAGCAACAAACTATAATGGGGGTTCTTAGAGCAAGCATGACCCCAGGCACTAGTCTAAAATGATTATTTTATCTCTAAATGTTCGAGGTTTGGGTAGTCCTCATAAAAAAACTGCTTTAAACAGGTTAGTGAAGGTACATAATCCTGATATTCTGATGCTACAAGAAACCATGGGGGAGGGTAAGAAAATGATTGGTGATTTGCTTGTTTTCTTGAAAGAATGGGATTTCCTCTCAGAGGATGTTGTAGGGAGATCTGGAGGGCTCATTTTGGGATGGAAAAAAAGGTCCTTCCAACTCTTAAATACTGTGGACCTAGACTCAGGCCTGGGTGCTGAGCTATATTCTTTGGAGTTAGGTAGGA
This sequence comes from Wollemia nobilis, assembly GCA_028583015.1. Lineage (NCBI taxonomy): Eukaryota > Viridiplantae > Streptophyta > Pinopsida > Araucariales > Araucariaceae > Wollemia > Wollemia nobilis. The sequence goes on from JAQPPZ010017002.1 coordinate 4,994,473, forward strand.
AAACTACGGTGGTCAATATTTATGGCCCTTATGATAATAGATTGCCTTATTGGGAAGCCCTATTCTCAAATATCTTTTTGAAACATGACAGTTTGATATTAGGTGGTGACCTAAACTTTACTACCAAAAGAGATGAGGTTTGGGGTTTTTCGGTGAGGGCGGATTCAAATGCTGGTTTTTTCCTTCATAAAATAAAGGAAGCAGGTTTAGTTGATATGGAGCCTATTAAACTTGTTCCAACTTGGAGAAATAATAGGTCTGGAAGAGCTTTGGTTGCTAAAAGGTTGGATAGGTTTCTTATCTCTGAGTCACTACTGAACAAAGGTGAAATTATCAGAACTTGGGTGGGAACTGGAGGTGATTCTGATCACTCCCCTATTATGTTACAAATTGGACTTAAGGACGAAAAACCTCCTAGTCCCTTCAAATTCAACTCTTCCTGGCTAGAGGAACAAGAGCTTCAAGATCTAGTTAGGTATGAATGGAGGAAATTTGATGGCTCTCTTTCATCTTCCGCTTGCTCACAATTTACAGCTAGTTTGAAGAAGGTTAAAATTGCAGTTTCAAAATGGGCCTATCAAAAATATAAATCTCAAGAACAGGATATTATTACAGTGGAAAAACAAATTTTTGACTTCTATGACACAGATATGGAAGGGGATTTTTTTGAGGCTTCCAAACAACAAATCAGGAATCTAGAGACAAAAAGAAGGAATTTATTGGCCAGCAAAGAGGCAACTTGGAGACTTAAAAGCAGAGCCATTTGGCTGGAAAAGGGGGATGAAAATACCAATTTTTTTCACAACTATGCAAATCATAGGAAGAACATAAACACCATTTGGGAAATTCCGAGAGAATATGGTAGTGTAGCAAGGAATTTCAAAGAGATAGCCAATCTTGGGGTCTCACACTTTCAAAATATGTTCAAAGATCCCGAAAAGGCCAATTTAGCTGACATTTTAAAGTTAACTTCTTTCTTTCCAAGGTTTGCTGAAGCAGAGACAAATGAGATGTTACTTGCTGAAGTGTCAAAGGATGAATTAAAAAGTATTTTAAACTCTATGCAAAAGGACAAAAGTCCTGGACCTGATGGTTGGACAGCAGAATTTTTCATTGGTTTCTATGAGATGATTGAAGAGGACTTATTAAGGGTAGTGGAGGAGACAAAAAATACAAGTTTTATTTTGATGGATATAAACTCTACCTTTATAGCACTTATCCCCAAGAAGGATTCTCCTACATCCTTTGATGATTTCAGGCCTATCTCACTATGCAACTGCCTCTATAAAATTATAGCAAAATTAATTGCCTCCAGGTTAAAGAATGTTTTTTCGAATACTATCTCACTGGAACAGTTTGGTTTTTTGAATGGTAGGCAGATTCATGATGCTATTGGTGTGGCACAGGAAGGTTTACACTCAATTAATACAAAGAAGATGAAGGCAGTGGTCATAAAATTGGACCTTTCAAAGGCCTATGATAGAGCAGATTGGTTGTATCTTAGGATTATGCTCTTACACATTGGGTTTAATCTCAAAGCTATAAATTGGATAATGGCATGTATGACCAATGTTTCTTTTGTTGTTTTGATCAATGGTTTGGCTACAAAAATTTTCACCTCTTCTCGTGGTTTAAGACAAGGTTGCCCTCTATCCCCAATCCTTTTCCTTTTGATTGTTGAAGGATTAAGTAGGGCTCTCAGAGAAGCGAAGCGTACAGGAGTTATAAAAGGCATAAGGGTGGGCAGATCTATTTTCCTTACTCATATTTTATTTGTGGATGACATTTTGTTATTCTGCGAGGGCCATTTGAGGAAGCCACAAGTCTTAAAGGTATCATTGAAAACTTTTGTAATGCAACAGGAATGATAATAAACATGACAAAGTCTATGATATCCTTCAATGGTCTGGAAGAAGAGGAAGAAAATCATTTCCAACATCTTTTTCATTATCCAAAAGGTGATTTTCAGTCAGGTTTTAAATATCTTGGTTTCTATTTGAAACCAAATGGTTATGGGAAAAAATACTGGACTTGGCTTATTGACAAAATAGATAAAAGAATAAATTTGTGGTGTAATAGATGGTTGTCCCTTGGTGGAAGATTAACCCTGGTAAAAACAGTCTTGGAAGCTATCCCAATTTTTTGGCATGGACTGGCATACATTCCTAATGGGGTCCTTGACAACATCAGAAGGAAATGTTTTAGTTTCTTATGGTCAGGAAACAGGGTCAAAGAAGGTATTCATTTAGTTCAATGGAAGCATATTGCAAAACCAAAAAGGGAAGGTGGATGGGGTCTGAAAAATATTTTTAATTTTGGGAAAGCTTTGGCTGCCAAAAGTTTGTGGAGAATTATTACTCACGAAAATATTTGGAAACAAATTATAATACATAAATATATTGAACCACTTACCCTGGTGGAATGGATCAGAAGCCCAAATAAGTCCACAAACAAGGTATCAATTATATGGAAAGCTTTGTGTCTTGCTTTTCCCTTAATAGGCAACTGGTTAGCATGGAAGATAGGCAATGGAACAGAAGTCAGGTTAGGTGTTGATCCGTGGGTTGGCAGCGGAGATCAATATAAACTCCCTAATGAAATCATAGACCTGCTCCATGGGCTTGGTATTTATACAGTTGCACATGTGGCTGAAAATGATGCTTCTACCTATTGGCAACAAGGATGGAAGAGGGCAAATCAACTAGGTTTGGAAAATGATCATGCAAATCAGTGGAATGCCTATGTGGCAAAACTTATCAGTAGTAATGTCAAGATAAATGAAAGGCCTGATGAATTAATATGGACCAAAAATCCACTTACAGGTAACTACACTCCAAAGCTTGGATACAAAGTTTTTTTGATAGTGGGGATCATGCTGAGCGGAAATGGTGGTGGAACCAAATATGGAAAATAAAGTCTCCAATGAAAACCCGCACCTTTATGTGGTTGGTCTTAAGCAGAAAGGCTTTGACATGGGATATTCTCATGAAAATAAATTGGCACGGACCTAGCAGATGTACTTTGTGCAGAGAGGCTGAGGAAACTAGTGAGCATTTATTTATGGACTGCAAATACACCAAAAATGTTTGGTCAAAAATTGAAATCTTAACCGGATGCAAAGATGTATGGAAAGGGCAGTCCCTAGAGGAATGTTTCAAAAGTTGGTTTGAAAGAAAAGAGTTGAAGGTCTTTAGAGCTTTGCCTCTAGTCACAATATGGGGAATATGGCTCTCAAGGAATGCCGACATTTTCAATAATTACTCTATTCCTTCCTTCCAATGCTCTCAACAGATCCGGTCCTTATTTGAAGGCCTCAAGAGGAATTTTAAGTGCCAAAGGAATAGACAGTTTTTTGAAATCCATATTGACAAATCTGGTGCATGGGGTTATTTTGATGGTGCTCAGAATGGTACCTCTACTTTATGTGGGGCTGGGGGTATTCTATATTTATCTGATAACCATCATATAAAATTTAAAGCAGGTTTGGGGCATGGCTCAAATAATTATGCTGAATTACTTGCTTTAAAATTGCTCATCAGAATAGCCATTGAAAAACAGGTTGAACAGATCAAAGTTTTTGGGGACTCTTTGTTTGTTATTAATTGTATGAGGGGTTTACAAAGGATGAATGTTCTACTTTTAAACCCAATTTATGAACAACTGAAAGGAGTGGAAGGGGCTTTCCAAGATATCAACTACTCACATATTTATCGGGAATTGAATATGGTAGCAGACTCTCTATCAAAATATGGGATTCACATGGAGCAAGGCAAATGTTTAAAGATGGAAAGGAAAGATGGTATACTATTGGGCACTATTACCAGCTCTATCTACGACCCATAACTCAATACCATAAAGTTTTTTTTGGGCCTCTTTCCAAAATTTTTTGGGAGGACAACCGGAAATTTTCCTTTCTTCTCCATTATCTGCTGTTTTTTTCCTTTTGACTTTTTTGTTTCCGGTTTTTCAAAGATAGATTTTTTGGCTAGCTGGTTTTATGCCTATTGTTGTTTCCCTGGTTTTCTGAACAGGGGGTTTTCTCTCTTTTTTTCTTGCTGGGGTTTTTCCCCAAGATCGATGTCAAATGTCTTAGACATCTACAATATGTAAAATTTTATCCTTCTCGGAATAGAATTTATGATTTTTTCTTGGAAAAAAAAAAATATAACTTCCCCCAAAGTAATATAATATCCTAAGTATGTACCAATAAAGGTACATTTACATTATCCAAATGATGTAATAGCCTATTTCTAACACCCCCTGTATTACATTATTTGGATATTGAAGACTTTAGTCTTCAATGTGGATCTTATTCTAGTTGATGATCTGAATCTTCTTCTCTATTTTCTGTAACCTGATCAAGCAAGTGATTAGTATCTTCATAATCTATCATTCTTGCTAAGAGAGCTTTGATTTCAAAATCATCTGTCGATTCTTCCAATTCTTCAATTTCTTCTATCCTTTGAGCTAGATGTCCTTTTTTATTTTTTTTCGATACTCCAGTTGAGGGTAGTTGATTGGATGCTAAAATTTTTGTTGATGAGGATTTTGATATTGTTGTACCTAAAATTGATTCCCATTGTTCATCTGGTTCCCTTGATTCTGATTTTTGGGATTGAACCTGCAATAGTTGGTGCTATGGCCTTTTTTATTGCATATCTGACAATACCTGTTGTACCATGCTTTCTATCCTTTTGATGAAGTAGCAATGTTTCCCTATGGATTTTCCTTAGATGACAATGCATTGTTAGACATTTCATCTTTACCTATATTTTCCACTTCATATTCCTGTAGAATATTGATTAATTCATCAAAAGAAGTATCTTTACTTAGAACTTGTAAAGATGTTACCAACTGTTTATAGCTATCTAGAAGTGCTCTCATAGTTATTTGAGTAAGAAGTTCATCCTTGACTGTTTCTCCTAAGGTAAATAATTTTCCTTTGATATCTGCTACCTTCCTTAGGAATAGTTCTATGCTTTCTCCATTATTCATTTTTAATGAATGAAGTTGAGTCTGAATATGGAGAATGGTAGCCTTATTCTTTCCTTCAAATATTTTCTCTAGGCTTGTCCATGCATTTGAAGATGTTTTTGCTGAACTGATATAGGGTTGAATTTCATCAGTGATTGCAAAGGTTATTATCATAAGTACCTTTGAATCATTTTCTATGAACTTTTGGATTTCAATATCATCTATGGTAGGTATTTGTGTTTTCCCTTTGACAATATCCCACAGTTTTTCATATACCAAGATAGCTTTCACTTTATTCTTCCAATAAAAATAATTAGGACCCTTGAGTAATTGAGATTATGCTAGGAAGAATTTGTTTGAAGCCATTTGAAAACCCTAATGTTAATCCTCATATTTTGTAGAATGCCTTGTGACTCCCTAGTATGCTATGGATAAGATATAGTGCTTTTGTAGAATAATAGTTCAATATTGAATGATTTTGTAAGGTTTTGGAGAATACCAAAATCAATTCCTATTATCCCTTATTACTCCTATTGAACTAAGCAATGTTCCCAAATTTTAAAGAGGTTATAATATTGGATATTTTGTCTCCTTTTGAAAGGAATGAGACAATAATATTATGAATATCCAACTTATGAGAAAACTCTCTTTATGAATAACCCTTTGGGAATTAGGTTATGTGTATCTAATTTTCCAATTAAATTATTTGATGTAGTAGCCCTTATGACTCCCTAATATTTGGATAAATTAGATCACAATTAATATTTGCAAATATAAAATATTTATCCAGTAGAAAACCTTATTACTCCTAGGTTTTATTTGCAAATATTTGATTTGATTTGATAAAATATTTCCCTTGTTACATATGGCTTCCAATGTAAATAAATTCCTTTGATTTAACCCTTATAACTCCAAGGAAATAAAGCTCATATTAATGGAAATAATTTTACCTTTCTTCATGCACTGTTTGGCATTGATTTTAGAGAAGTTTGGACTACTGAAATACGTAGATATCGTGGATGCTTTGGACGTATCCTCCAATGGAATTCCTTCTATGTTTAATGCACTCCAAATATGGCATCTTCAAGTCTCTTCCCTTGACTTCGGTTGCCTTGGCATTAAAGGCTTGAACACCTTCTTGATTGCTGCAACTCGACCCTTTATCACTCGGACAACATGAGAGTAAATTCAACATCGAAGAATGCTGCTTGAATTTGGTCGTTGACATCCTTAAATGGGGATGATCCATCTCTTATGTGCCAAGTGGCATGACCATTACCTTTGAGCGCTTGAGGAGAGTTTGGTGCCAACAAACACTTTGTCTCCTTGTAACATAAGGAAGTTACGTTCTTTAGTGAAACACTCGGTCTTCCTTCTTGACAAGTGTATCCAATGCACCAAATGCACCAAGATGTATACGTAACTCCCCCTTGAAGATGAGCACTCTCTTGAATTGAGCGTTAGGGTTTCCCTTGAGTGACAAGTGTCACTTTTTTCTCTGCATGGATGTAGACCCTATTGCTGGTTCAAACGGATCCTTTGAGACCTTTTTAGTCTTGCAATCCTCCTCCTTTACCTTTGTTCATCTGCACAGTCTTCCACCGGGATATGGAGCAGGAGTATGGAGGCCTTTGAGCACCACTTTCAATGAATGTACGTGGAGTAAGTAGTACTCCAAATGGTGCTTCAACTTTCTTGCTTTGTACTTGATTTTTGCCCTCCTTACGTAGACTCTCTTGCTCTTTAATAATGTTGTGCTTCCATGCTTTTGTACGTATGTTTTGTAGGTTCGGTGCTCTTGAATGTGAGGAGTATGAGCCCTTCGAATGGCTCTTGAGCTAGGCTTGAATGGTTGCTTACGTACGACTACTTTTGACTAGTTTTTCCAGCAAGAGTAGTGCCTTTTAGGCACCTTTGAATCTACCTATTTTCCCTGTATAACCAGATTAGATCAAGTGCACTATCATGTACAATAGTTTTAATACAAGATGACCTTGTTGCACTTTCTTTTGCACTCCTATTTGTTGTTCATAAATTCTAGTTTTTTTAGGCAAAATATTGAGTGCAATATAGGGGTTTTGAGGTTGTCTTTGGATTAGACACCTTCCCCTATTAGCTTGGATATTTTATAAGAGAATCCAAGCTTGTAACCATATGATAGAAGCTTATTTTTTTGCACATTTTTCTTGTGCTTTGAACTTGAGACTCACCAAGTCTCATTTGAGGCTTATTTTGATGCTCTTATGGTGGTTACATTCTTCTCCAATGCTTAGAGGATTGAGCAGATTTTTTGGCTTCCTTAGGTCGCTTCAAAGTTGCAAATCATAGTGCATTAACACTGTCTATTGACAATTTGATAAAATCTTATTTTTGTGCCATTCTAATGAAACACAAACAATAATATTTGAGAGCAATATAATAGTGCAAAATGAATCTAATAATACTGCACTAACAATTTCACCTTATCACTCCAATCAACTCTCAAAAGTAATGCACTTAAATAATTTATTGCAACTAATCAAGAATTATTCTACAATTTCTTTATAAGGTAATAGGAGTTAGTCTTCATTTTCTTTCCAAAGTAGATGATAGGTAGTTGATAGATAATTTAAGATTCTGAAATCTAATCAACTCCTAAAGTGCAAATGAACCTTAAATAATCCTTTCTTTTTACACATTTGAAGACTCTTAATTCAACTCTCCTTTTTGCAACTTTACTCCCATCAGGGTGCTTAAACAAATCTGAAAAGTAATCTACTTAATGAATTTACCTGCACCAATAGTTGTTTATCTTTTTTTGAAAGCCCTTTTCACCACTTCTATAGAGGATGTAGATCTTGGTGTTTAAGATCACCAAGTTGTTGTATTGAGTAAGATCCTACAGCTCTTTGTAGGCTATATTAAATAACTTCGTCTTCACCAAAAGATGGTCTCCAACTCTCTTTCACGAGCCTAGGTTTTTGTGGCTTGTTATCCTCTTGTAGTCTCCTCCTTTTTGCTATAGATTAGATGAGATCTTCAATTCTAAAGTGGTGCCTTCTTACTTTGAGAGGCAGTCTCTAATTCTCCTAGATTTGGTAGGATTCTTCTATCTGAATCTTCCTTCAAGCTTCTTGTCGAATTTTGACTTCAAATAGGATGTTCTTCTCAAGATTTTGAATATATTGAGGTCTTCAAAGATTTGGCACTCCTTACCAAATTCTTCTTCTTGGGCTTGTTGTTGGATGGCAATAATTGTCCCAAATCTTTCAGTATCTCCAATAGTGAATTTCTCCAGTGAATTCTCCTTGGAACTCCTTTGATGATTTCTTCAATAAGTCTCTCTAAGCCTTTAAATGGATGCTCGTAGAGGCCTCTCCAAGGCCTTGCAACTCCTTATGGTCTTCTTTGAGACATTATAGTCAACTTTCTGCTCCTAGAAGTGTTGGTGGTGAGTTCTTCTCTTGGATATCTGATTTTGCTACCTCTATAATCAAGAAGGACTCTCCTAGTCTTTCTTCATTAATGATATCTCCTGATCTCTTTTGTTTCAAGTGCTGGATTGATTCTGAAGAAGATACTCTTCATAACATTCTAGTAGGAAGATTTACCAACTTATTGAATCTACCTGTTCCTATAATAAAGTATTAGTACTAAAATCTACTTCTAAATTAGTGTAGACACGTAAAATTGACCCACTAAGGTGAATAATTTTCCTTAGATGTCTTTTTTTATCCTTAAAAATGTAGGGTCATCTTTGAGAAAAATTTTAGCCTACCAAATTTTCTCTATTTATTTTAAATCCTATACTGTTAGATCGAGCTCAAAAATATATTTCCAAAGGTATATGATATGACATGTTTTGACTTTGTTTGACCCTTTTAAATGCATTAAAACTGCATGGGGGTCCAACAAGTGTGACGTCGTGTCCCACTTTTATGGGGCACATTTTTGTTGTTTCTAATTTAATTTATTTTTTTTATTATTTTTGATCCACTTGGACCACCTGTTAAACCCACCCTAGGGTTTATTGGCATCGGATGTGAGTTTATTTGACCTATTTATTTGCCTATAAAAGGAAGATCAAAGTCAAATTTTAAACATGAACATGAACGCTGCTACAAACACGAACTCACGAATGACACGCTCTTGCTTACGATATGATTATTCTTTGCTGATTTCTCACTGCTTCTTCTTCATTGTGTGTTTTGCTACTAACCCCTGAAGTGCAACTTTTGGATTTGATCTACATTGTGTGATTTGTTTTCGGCTTGGTGGATCCATTGGTGTGAGCTTGGTGAAAATATGAAGTGCCTTTTGTGGAGGCTCTCATCTTCTTCTCGTTGTTACCTAAACATCCGTCAAGCACTGGGTTGTTTTTCTTATATTTTAATTTCCGTCTTTGCATCATTATTGAAAGCATTTAGTAATTGAGATTGGGGAGTCATAAAAAGAATGAATTAATGGAATCACTTTTTTCAAGTATTTGCTAAGTTATTTGCAGGAATGATTAGATGAAATTGATTAGATGTTTTTCGACCATATCTCACTCATCCGGACTCGGATTGAGCTAAAATTTTGAGGGTAGATGCCTGAAAAACCCTAGAACGTCTCCACCAATTTTCATATCATTTGGAGCAACACAGATCCTAGCGCATCCCTATGTGTGAACGAGATATTTGGCAAGCGGCTATGCGAGGGTTTCATCTGGGTTGAGTGCAAGCAACTCCAGAGGTTGGTTTTTAGGGCCTTCGGGCCCTAGCGGCCAATATTTTTGTGGTTTATGCTCAATATTTTAGCAGGAAATGTTGCAGGGGATCCAAGATGGGTTAGAAATTTGTCTTTCAACAGATCATACTGTGAACTTGAGTGACAACGGCTTCCAATTTGCTACACAAAAGAAAAGTGAAAACCATACCTTTCCACGACGTCTAGGGCAAGGATTAAAGAGATCACAAAACAAGTTTCAAGCAGCTTGATCAAAAAATGGCTCATATCTCAAGTGAATCTGGTGCTAAGGTGCACCCACAAAATAATTCTACCGTGAAAACCCCTGTCAAGGGTAAGAATTTCGAAGACTCAGTCCCAAAAATGAATTTTAGGGATGCCCTTCGTGGTGGACAACCTCATCCCAATGCTAATATCAATATTAGGGCTTCCCATAAACCTCTAAGAATGCCTAAGATTGATCCCAGGAAAACGGAGTCAGGATGTCTTAAAGCAACTGATGGAACTCCTATTGTTAAGCTTGATATGGGTAACATTCAGACAGGCATTGAAGATCTGGAAAAAAGAGGACTAATTTGTCGGTTCGTGGGTTTTCGTCCGAGTCTATCTCCTTTCAAAGTCTGGGCTGCAAAAAGCTGGAAAACTAAAGGTGAGTTACAAATCTCTATTTATCCAAATGGTTATTTTCTTGTTTTATTTGCTAATAATGAAGATAGAGAGAAAAATTTTCAAGGGGGTCCTTGGTTTTTTGGAAGGGCAGGGCTTTTCATGAAGCCCCGGCATACTAAATTTAAAGCCGAAGAAGAGATGCCTTCTATAGCTCCCGTGTGGGTTAGACTCTTTGGCCTCCCTATTGAATTTTGGAATCCTACTATTTTTTCTTCAATTGGAAACTCTTTAGGAACTTTTATGATGACTCGCTGATTGTACTCAAAATTTTGAACATATTATTTATGCTCGGATTTGTGTTTTAATGGATTTTGACAAACCCCTACCTAAAAAGATCACATTACAATTTGGGGAAGACACTTGGGAGCAAGTAGTGGACTATGAGAACATTCCTTTTCGTTGTAGAATTTGCCATGAATATGGTCATTTGGCCGATGCTTGCCCAAATAAAATTCCTGATCAAAAGAAAGAAGATATAAACTCAAGCAGGTTTCCAAATACCTAAGAAGAAGAACACTCGAAAAAACCAGTTATGAAGGATCAATCAAAGTCATCTCGCTAATATGTTTGAAATCCTTTCCACAAATGATGTCCCAAGTGAGGAAGAGGAAATAATGGAAACTGAAATCTTAGAAACACAATTTAAATATGAAGGGAAGAACTCAGAGACAAACCAACAAATCAAAGGTTTTCAACATAAAAAAAAGGAGAAAATTTACACAAGAAAAACAATATTTCAAATGTCAAAACTTCAAATAATGCAGGTCCCAATATAGACTCCATTGAACCATCTAGTAAAATTTTGGCTGTGTACGAGCATTCTTCAAGGTTAGAAGCCATCTCAGATTCAATTGGAATAAGTCAAGAAACAGGGAAAAAAATTGAAGATGGATTCTAATCAAAAAGTAGGTCGCAAGACCAATCAATATCATATGGTAAAAGAAGGTGAAAAGCTTGTAGAGGAAGGTAAGATTAATGCCCTTCCCAAATTTTTTAGCCCCGGTATTAATGAAGATCATCACTTGGAATATTAGAGGACTCAAAGGGAGTCTTTCAAAACAAAATGAAATTAGAAGAATGATTCGGATAAATCATCCACATCTTGTTTTCCTTCAAGAAACAAAGATGTCAATGGAGGATATGGACTTAATTGCCAGTAAAATTTGGCCAACAAGGGACTTCGGGTGGCATTGCTTGTCTTTGGGACCCAAAAGAGGTAGTTATTCACCATATGGTTGGCAGTTGGGGTTTGTTGGCTATAGCTATTCAAAGTAGACATTCCAACCAGATTATGCTCTACATTACTGTTTATGCTCCGACTTCTTTGGAGGAAAAAAGAAGACAAGTGGAAGGATATTACTCATATTATCTCTCATTTTCCTAAAGCTTGGATCTTGATCGGAGGAGATTTCAATACCATCCTCTCTCTGGATGAGAAAAGGGGGGAAATAGAAATTTGGACAAAAGCACCGACCTCATGAGCGAATATATTGCAAACCTCCATCTTGTGGATATCCAACCGGATAATGGCCTTATGACTTGGTCTAATAGAAGGCAAGGCTTAGCTTGTATAATGGAGAGATTGGATAGGTTTTTGCTCTCTAAAAATTTCTTAATCCATGGTCACATTCCTAAAGTGAAGACTCTTAATAATGTTGGTTCGGATCATTGGCCACCATGGTGGAAATGTGGAAAACCAATGTGAGTTTCTCTCCTTTTCGTTTTCAATTAATGTGGCTTAGAGACATTTCCTTCAGACCTCGTGTGCAACAATGGTGGAAGGAAGGTAAACCTAGGCATGGGACTAAGATGTTCTGTTTTGCCAAAATACCGCAATACATTAAATCCAAAATCAAGACTTGGAACTGGAAAGAGTTTGGGGATGTTCATAAAAAAACATGAAGTTATTGCTCATCTTGAAAATTTGAATAAGAAAATCCGTTTAGATGGCCTCACAGAGAAGAGAAGTGCAGATGAAATTAAACTCACAACTCAGTTAGAGGAATGGGAAAAAAGAGAAGAAATCTTATGGAAGCAAAAATCTAGAATTCAATGGCTCAAAGAAGGAGATCGAAACACAAATTTCTTCCACAAATCTCTTCTAGCTCGAAGATCTCACAACTTTATTTCTTCCTTAAAATCAGATTCTGGAGATGTTGTTTATACTTGGGATGGCATGAACTCTATTGTTGTTGATTACTTTTCCAATATTTTTGCTGCTACTCCTCTTGACTCAACTTCACAACAAAATGTTCTTCAAGCAATCCCTTCTCTTATCACTTCTGAGGAGAACTCTATTTTGACTGCTCCTGTTACTATCAATGAGCTTCAACAAGTAGTTTTTAAAATGCAAAAAGGGAAAACCCCAGGTCCCGATGGTTTTCCCATTGAGTTCTACCAAGAGTTCTGGGATATCCTTCATGTTGATTTATTAGAGGTGGTGGAAGAAGCCAGGAAAGCCAAAGAAATTTTGAAGGTTATCAATAAAACTTATATTACTCTTGTTCCAAAAGCTCAAGAGGTTGATCATATCTCAGCTTTTAGACCTATTGCTTTATGTAATGTTCTTCTCAAAATCATTACTAAAATCATGGCAGAAAGGTTGAAGCCTCTTTTGCATAAGATTATTTCCCAGAGCAAGGGGGTTATGTGGAAGGACGTCAAATAGTAGATGAGATAGTTCTTGCTCAGGAAGCCATCCATTCCATGGATATGCAAAATTCTCCTTCCATGTTCATTCGGTTAGACTTATCCAAAGCTTATGACAGAGTGGATTGGCACTTCCTTATCAAAGTTTTGAGGCAATTTGGTTTCTCTAAGGATTGGATGGATTGGATTATGGGATGTATCTCTTTAGTTTCCTACTTAGTTCTTATCAATGGCAGGCCTTCTCAGTCTTTCCTAGCTTCCAGAGGTATTAGGCAAGGTGACCCGCTATCCCCTTATTTATTCATCATTCTTGCTGAATGCTTGGGTAGGACTATAACCAAAAAGAGGGAAAACAAAACCCTTGAGGGAGTTACCATTGCTCATGGAGCTAGACCTATCTCTCATCTTCAATTTGTGGATGACTCTACTCTTTTAGGTAAAGCTACAGCTAAGGAAGCTTCTAATATTAAGCAAATCATTAGCTATTTTTCTAAGGCTACCGGGCAGTTGATCAATGAAGACAAATCTAAAGTTATTTTCTTTCACTGCTCTGCTAGACAAGAATCCATGGTCTTGGATAAATTAAGATATAAGAAGACCTCTCTTCCAATCACTTATTTAGGTATTCCCATAAATATTCAAAGGCAAAAAAATAAATATTGGAATTGGTTGTTGGACAAAGTCAAGAAGAAAATTGGAAAGTGGACCAACAAGTGGCTTTCTTCTGGGGGTAGAATCACCTTGGTAAAATCAGTCCTTCAAGCTATTCCTATTTATGTTTCTTCCATTTTGAATATCCCAAAGGCTGTTCTTCGAGAATTGGATCAAATCAGTCATCGTTTCCTTTGGAGTGGTACTAAGGAGAAAAGAAAATGGGCCTTGGTGAAATGGGATACTTTATGTCTTCCTAAGAGTGAAGGGGGGTTAGGATTTCGGTCTTCAATTAATAACAACAAAGCTTTAGCTGCTAAATTATATTGGAGGATGTTGCATAACCCCAATGCTCTTTGGGCCAATAATCTCCGTGCTAAATATGCTCAGAACAAAAGTCCTGAAGACCTTGTTCGCTATCAACTTCCTACCAAAGGTTCTCCCATTTTAGAAGTTCTTAAGACCGGTGAGGATTTGATAAAGAAAAAATTATTTTGGATCATTCATAATGGTCAACATGCAAATTTTTGGACAGATTCTTGGGATGGTCACAAGCCTTTGATAACTCGCTTTCCGATTGGAGGCCTTGGATGGAGGAGCTTCACCGAGCTAATTGGATAAAGGTGGCTAATTACCGTCGGTACCATACCGGTAATTCAAAGGTTGGTAGATATTGGATCCCTATTGAGGACTGGCCTATTCAAATCCCAGAAAGGCAAAGACAAGATATCCAAGGCATCCTTCATATGAGATCCCTCTCTTGGTCCCATGAAAAATATTGTTTTGGATGGAACAACACTACTAAGGGTGAGTATTCAGTTGCTCAAGGTTATTTGACCTTATGCCATAATAATCCCAACCATTCTTCTGACATATTTTCTCGATTGTGGGCTCAAAAGCTCTAGCCTAAGGTGAGGTTCTTTAATTGGCTTTTATTGCATCGTAGGGTGCTTACCGGTGAGCAACTTATGAAGCGTGGTTTTCATGGCCCTTTTAGATGTGAAATGTGTGAAGAGAATGTAGAAAATATCAACCATATTTTTATTGAGTGTACTTTAGCCTCTCGAGCTATGGAGGAGAATGGCCACTTTACTTGGCTTACAATGGTCCAATTTTTTTACTTTTGAACAACTTTGGAGGGATTGGCCTAATCAAGAGGGTGTTGATCATTTTATTAGGCAGTTAGTTTGGATGGGTTCTACCATTCTTCTTTGGAATATTTGGAATGAAAGGAACAACCAAATTTTTAATCAAGATAGGAAGGATATTCACTATATTTGGCAAAAGACCATAGCCAACTTAGTTGAATCAGTCCATCAACTCCTTAATCACCCCCAAAACTCCCACCAAAGATGGGATCAAGTGATGCAAAGATTGAAGATTAAATCTTCTAAGGGCAACCAACTTAAAGGGAATGTGAGTATTAGTAAGATGGATAGGACTAGAAATTGGCAACCTCCTCCTAAGGATTTTGGAAAAGTCAATACCGATGGAGCCTCTAGAGGGAACCCCGGAAAAGCCAGTGTGGGAGGAATTGGTAGACTTTCGGATGGCTCCCTGGTTTTTACTTTTGCTGAGAATTTGGGTATTCTTTCCAATAACCTTGCCGAGGGGTATGGTATCCTCGGAGGCCTTCAGGAGGCTACTAAGGTTGGATGGGAAAAGGTGTTAGTTGAGTCTCGACTCTCAACTTATGATTAATCTCTTGAAGACTCCTTCTAAGAATCATAAGGTGGATTGGAGAATAAAAAGAATTATTGAGAAGATTCAGTTAATCCAGATGGGATTTTTGAAAGTTGATTACAATCATGTGGTCAGAGATCAAAACAAGAGTGCTGATGCTTTAGCTAATTGGGCTTTGGACAAAGGTGATCTTACTTGTTATGGCCACCCTCCTATATGGTGGGCTTCTCAAATTAGGGAAGCTCTTCTTTCTATCATTTCTTTGGATGGCTCCAGCTTCGAAGGTACCTAGTTTCTTCTTGTTTTTTTTTTTTTGCTTCTCTTTGGTTCATTCAGTTTTTTTTAGTTCCCTAGCTCATTCTATTCTTTATTTTGTTTCCTCTGTTGATTCTTGCCTTAATAGTCTTCTGGTCTAGATAGGTCATTGTTTTGTTCAATTTTTTTTTTTCTTTTTTATTTTTTTTGTTTAGTTTTTTAAGGTGGGTGGGTTCTTTTCTTTTGTTTTGTTTTTGTGTTCTTTGTTGTTTTTTGTTTTTGTTTTTTTATGTTTTTTGTTATTGTTCTTGTGTTTTTTTCGTTCTTGTTCTTGGGTTTCTCTTTGTTTGTGTTATTTCGTGTTTTTATGTGTGAGTGTTTTCTATGTTTTTTGTTTTTGTTTATTGTCTGTTGTTGGTTGTTTTTTATTTTTATTTTTATTTTATTTTTTAAATTTTTTAGGTTTTGGTTGTGTTTATTTTTCATGTTTTTTTTGGGTTATGTCTTTGTAGTGTTCTGTTGTTTTTGTCTTGTTTGTGTTTTGTTATGTGGTTCTTGTGTTTTTCTATGTGGTTTGTGTTGTGGTTTCTTTTATCTTATTGTGCGTGTTTGGTTGTGCTTTTGTTTTTGACACACTCAAGGAGCATGTTTTTTATTTTATTTTATTATTTTTGTTGTTATTTACTTATTTTTAAATTGGTTTTGTGTGTTTGTTTGCTCCTTGAGTATGTCAAAGGTGGTAGGCCAGGTCCGAGTCCTGGGCATTTTTTGCGGAATGGATTTTCTGATATGCCAATTCTGTTACTTCTATTTACGTATTTTTAACATAGCAGCATATTCTATTTTCATTTTTACTATTTATGTACATTTATTTTATGTTTAAACTTCAAAGGTCAATTTTCGATTTTATTTGCAAAGGTCATCTAATTGGACCTAGGGGGCTTGACTGCTGCGCCTCCAAGGACTCTCTTACAGTGGCCTAAGCACGCCCCCTAACGCTAATAAAATATTTTTCTAGTCCATTATTTGCCTTTACAGGAACATGTTCATTTTGACTTCACTAGGGCAAGGAGAATTAAAGCTTGGATCAACCCTCGATTTGAGTTAAGTGATTTTGTTCTTATTGCTATTTTTTTTTGATCTACATTCTTAGGCATATGAATATTAAAAAGCTTATAGTTTACATTTAGGTTTTTTTTTTAAGCGAAAAACCCCTTGTAGAGCCGTCTTGGTCTTAGAGACCACGAACAGGGGGTTCTACAAAGTCAAAGTCACCTGGGGGTCGCACCCGACCCTACCCGCACTAACATTATCAATTGGATTTTAGATACCCAATTTAGCTTTTTGGTAGGGTGGAGATTTGAACCTGGGACCTCCCTTGGAGGATTGCCCTCTCCTCTCCAACTCACCTACAACACCTGGGTTTACATTTAGGTTAATTCCTGCATATTTATCTTTAATTAATTCTGTTTTAATTAATTAGTTAATTCTATTTTAATTAATTAGTTAATTATGTTTTAATTAATTAAGCGCTTCTGTTTTAGTTAGTTAATTATGTTTCAATTAATTAATTTAGTTTTAATTAATTTGTTAATTCTGTTTTAAAAATTGCTTGAAACAAAATGCTAGGTTAGCCTCATTCAAAGAAAATAATCATATTAGATTAACTCTTGTATTCTATATTTATTTGCATTCCATTTTATTTTGTACTTTTAGTTAATTTTTGCTTTGTTTATATTTCCATTTAATTTTTGTTAATATTATTATTTGTTTTCTTAGTTTAAAATTAGTGAGACCAAACCTAGGCTGTTTGTTTAAAGTGAACACATTAAAAACTTTTCTTGTATATCCTGAGGAGTCTCCTTCTTTTGTATCCTGAAAAGGACTTGGAGCGAGTCCTAAAACCGTTCCTGGTGAATCCCCCCCAATACTTTTTTAGCTAACCAAGTGAAGAGTACAACATACCCCCATAGTTCACCCCTGCAAAAGGACTCCTTCCCAGTGGATCCAGGTCTTCTCTTTGTTCAAAGAATCATACGTGGTAGGGCAGTTTTCCCCCTCTACAATTAGATACTCCCTCCTAGAGTTTTCTTTAGGATCAAGGCTTATGTGGCCTTTTATTCAAGGCTTCTATGGCCTTCTCTTCAGTACCAAGGCTTCTATGGCCTTTTCTTCAAGGCTTCTATGGCCTTCTCTTCAAGGCTTCTATGGCCTTTCCCTCTGGATCAAGGCTTATGTGGCCTTTTCTTCTAGATAAAAGCTTTTATAGCCTTTTCTTTTGGATCAAGGCTTTTGTGGCCTTCCCTTCTTGTGAAGTTTTTAATCTATCAATGGAGATCTCCTGTATCCAAAATTCACTGCAATTGTGCTCCAGAAGTCTCTTGTGTAGTGATCTTCTCTTGCAACAACTAATCTATGCACTATGAAGGTGCTCCGATCTTCAAGCAACAAAGTTGAAATCTCCTAGATTTCTATTGCAGGAGGTGTTCCAATCATCCAAGTATTAATTCTATGAAATAAAAGAACCTCCAGATTAGTTTCTCTAGATATCTTAGACGGGCTTCACTGGTTGATTCATCAACCTAGTGGATTAAGTGTTGAGTCATAGTATTCACAAGTTTTCCCTTGAAACTCTATGGAAATACTCTAGCCATATGCAATCTCATTATTTTAGAATCTGAGATTTCATTATGTCCTTACTTGTGGCTCTTATTAGTTCTACCACCAAGACTCTATTGGGTATTTTTGATAGTGACTGGTCCAATGGTGCATCCAGTTCTAAAAAAAAACTCATAGTCAATGATAATGGTGGTTTCCCTATTGACCTACCATGGATATGATACCACTGTTAGCTTTTGATGCAACAATAATGGGAGATAGCAAAACACAAGATGTAGAATAATATGAAATAAAGTAAATCTATGAGATGACTGAAAATATATTATAAATAGAAATGATGGAGATGTTTACAAAAGTAGTTGTGGAGGAAATGAACACTCCATGAATATAGCTACAACTCAAGAATGGACATTGAGCATATTACACCCCATCACTACATCACACTGCTACATCATGCCACTATGGTCTATACCACACAATGAGTATCAGTTATGACTATATCATGTGATATATGACATCTATACCTATGGCCCTTTATATAGAAAATAAGTTCCTTGGCCAACACTTTACCTATATGTGCAAGGGATAACTTGCACATGTACAAATTGCACTTTGACACTTGTGTATTTATTACATTGCATGTAGTAACAAGATAACTTCCCCCTTAAGTAAAATAATTTCCTAAGTATGTATCAAGAAAGACACATTTACATTATCCAAATGATGTAATAGCCTATTTCTAACATATTG
Organism: Wollemia nobilis; assembly: GCA_028583015.1. NCBI lineage: Eukaryota > Viridiplantae > Streptophyta > Pinopsida > Araucariales > Araucariaceae > Wollemia > Wollemia nobilis. Next base: position 5,013,430 of record JAQPPZ010017002.1, read on the forward strand.
AATGGACTATTTTTTGGGACTTTTGGGAGCCTGGATGAGTGATTTTCAGCTGATTTTTGGTAAGCATGTAGGCCATTGTATCAAGAACCTTCAGTAGAAATTTTGGCTCATCTGTGTTTTCTATGAATAAACCATGTCTATACAATAAACTATGTTTTGCCCTTTTGAAGGGTCAAATGGATGTATTTTGGCATAAAAAAATGTATAGAAAATAGTCCTTCTGGGTCCTCTTTTATTTGAAGAAAGAATTGGGCAATTTGGATTTCATTTCATTGACTTATACTTAAAATAGGACTCCTTTGTATGAACCATTTTTCACTGTGTTTTGGGGGCTCAAATGTGGGAATTTTGAGTTCAAATTTCTTTTAACTACTATTCATGTTGTCAGCAACCTTCCTTTGGAGCTTCATCCCATTGTTACTTTGCTTGAGGGAGTTATCACAAAATGATAATAAGAGTCAGTGGCAACTTATTGGGACACCATCACTTGGTTGCACCTAATTGTGCCACCTTGTGACACTTTCAATTGACCTAGCATGGATCCTATAAGGATCTGTTCTAAAGATATTACTCTCAGTTAATTACCTCAACACTTGGCCATGTCAGAATGCTACATCTAGCAAGGAAACCAATTTAATATCTAAAACCTTCTTGCCAACTATTTCAAAATCCTCCTCATTCTATATGTTGATATAAAATTTTAATTACTTTAGTTTACACACCTTTAGAACATGCCATGAGAAGAAATACAATTTAAAGAACTCCACTAGATTTGAACCTGCTCCCTAAACTCTGGATCTTGCAGATGCATTTGTTTCAAAATTTGATATCATGGAAAAGCAAAAATTTGATATACTTGCCATGAAAAAGCACATCAAAGGAGGCAAAATTTTTTCTAAACATCAAGGTTTGCCTTATCATGGTACAAATTTCTTACTATGTTTATTAGATTTAAGCTAGAAAACTCTACATGGATGAAAGATCCTCCTGAATTTGTTTCACATCTTTTAGATATTTGTCTTCTAGTTTTACAATGAACTCACAAGCAAGGCTACCCAATTGTATATTTCACCTTTCTTGTATTTTAACAACCTATATCACCACAAATGCCAAGAATTCTTACTTGCTCCTAGAGTTTCTTTCGCAACTCCTCATTTTCTTGACCCAGTTTTGAAATCTCCTTAGATTGATGTTGTTCTTTTTCTAAAACAATTCTACCTTGCTCTTTCTCCTTTTAGAGCTTGAACTGGTTACTCTTGCTAAAATTCCCAATCAAGAAACTTCGGTGAGCTAACCATAACCCAAGAAGAACATGCTTTGATCCTAATATGATCTATACTTCGCACTTATGGAACCTGAAACAAATCCTTTGCAAAAAAATTGAAATTCCTCTTTTGTGTCAAAAAATCCTCTTCTAAAGATGAGAACAAAGTATGGATAATCTATAAATAGTTTGATAAATATTAATGAAGCACAAAGTATGCCATAATGGGTTAGCATGCTATTGTGTAAAATTAATGTCCACTTCTACCTCAGATTTACTAGTTTCTGAGCATGAGAACCACATGAACTATGCATATCCCATAGAATAAGGTCAATGCAAATGTAAATATGAATTTTTGGGAAAGACAAACACATAACAATAGTGAAAATGTGAGAAAAGTACTCTTGGGGAAGAAAAACCATAGATGGATCAATCAAACTTCACATTTCTTGCAAGCTAGAGAATGTATAAGAAGTATTCTCCATGATACATAATGCATGGTGGACTTGGGAAGTACGGGGTGGTCTGATATGTGTAATGGTCATGAAATTTAAAAGGTTCTTAACTTAATAACTCCTTCCAAAATTTATTGATAAAGACTGGATTCTGAATACTAATGTTCTTTTGAACTACATGTGGTCTATATATGGATATACAATTCAGCTTCACAGGCTTCCATAGGAATAAATGGAGCTTACTTAGTCAATTGTTCTACCACTACATATTTAGAAGTCTTTCCTCTTAATTGTGGTAGGCTTACAAGGAAGTTGATGGTGACAGATTCCCATTTTGTTGGGAAAGGGAAAGGGCTGCAATAGACCAAGGCTGCTCACATTTTCTATTTTACTCCTTTAGCAAATTTCACATGAAAAGAAAAATTTCTTCAAATATTTCTCAGCCTATTCTAGAAAAGAAAAATACAATTTATAGAAGCTAATATGAACAACAACATATAAGGTTATGTGTTCGATTATAGGACCTTATTCTCAAATTTAGAATTGGGCATAAGATCTATGCAATTCTTATAAAACTTTAGGTCACATTAAAAAACATAAAACTTCAGGTAACATTAAAAACCATACTTGTTGACATCTGCTTGGGACCTTTTTAGATCATGTAGCATAGTGATAGCCCTCTTGTTTTTGGTATATTCAATGAATATATTGTCCTTCTTGGGTTTAACCATAGATATGGCACTAAACATAGGCAATCTGGATAAAGAATATGCAACCACAAATTTTATCCCTTTCTTATCTTGAATTTCAAAGTCAAACTCTTGCAATTTGCTTACCCATTTGTTTTTCTGCTCACTCAATTTTTTTGGGACCAAAAATACTTTAGAATTTGATGTGTTAGTGAATAATAAAGTGTTGCCTCAATAGATACTGCTTGAATTTTTGTATAGCATGCACTAGGGCCAACATTTCTATGTCATAAATGCACAACAAATTTTCTTCATTGTTGAACTTCCTACATTTGAAGGTAATTGACTCTACCTTTTGCATGAAGACAACCTCTATGCCAATGCCCGATGCATCAGGCTCTACCATAAATGGATGTGAGATATATGAAATGGTAGTATAGGGCTAGAAGACATTACCTTCTTCATATGTTAAAAGGTGTTTCAGCTACCTAGGTCCATTTGAACTAATTTTTTATTTTACTTTGTAAGGTTAGGTAGAGGTGTTGTAAGGTCTCCAAACCCCTTTGATCCGAAACTCAGAGTTTCAAGTTACGAAAAGTCAAGAAACAATGCAATTCAAAAATAATAGAGTATAATAAATTAGAATACAAAATTATATAAGCAAAATAACAGAAACGGTCTTATTGCTCAGAAAATAGGGTATAAGGAAAACAACAGAATGACTTTATTACTCAGAAAATAGAGAACAAGGCAAGCAATATTTGAGAAGAGATGTGAAGCTATAACATTGCATCCATTACTCAAGCCTTTTACAGTCAAGGGGTGCATATTTTTTTATACAATATTTGGTGGGTTGGAAATCCACCGTATTGAGTATGGAAGGTCACCCGTATGGAAATGTGGTGGTTCACTTTCCATAACTTAGAAGGTCACTTGTATGGAAATGTGGTGATTCACATTCCATGAGTTACAAAGTGTATATTAAATAAAAATTCTATACATATGAGTTATCCCTTTGTGTTTTATCCTCTAATGATGTGTCAACATGGCTAGAGATGTATTCTGGTTGTGAATATCTAAAAATAGAAAATTACTATTTATTTTATTTTATTTTATAATCAATTTTTTGGCATTGAAATGGGCCCCACCCGTATTACATCATGACCACATAGTGGTATTACAACAACTTGGAAATTATGCATGTATCACTTGGCAAGATTCGAACTTGGGTCTCCTCCTTGAAAGTTGAGGAATATAACTAGTTGAGCTAATGCCATTTGATAGAAAATTACTATTTTTAACAACTACTTTATTTTGTATTTTTGAGGGTCTCCCTATCATTCTTTTTTTCCCTCTTTTAGAAACTATTGGTGACCATGTATGTGAAAGGGTTTCCTGTCAAAACTTCTTGTTCTACCTTGAAGCTTTCCAATGCATTTTGAATAGGTCAACACGGAGTCCCCAACACAAAGTTATGCCCATGACAAGATGGGCATAAAGCTATGCCCAACAAGGTCACATGCCTGGATCAACCTTAATAATTTTTTTTGTTGGGTAAAAGTTGCAGTTTATTGAACCCTCTCAATTGTATAATATTTTTTTGGGGTGTGCCAAATATGGGCATAAAACTATGCCCAACAAGGTCACATGCTTGGATCAACCTTAATCATTTTTTTTGTTGGGTAAAAGTTGCAGTTTATTTTTTTCAATGAGTTTACACAAGATTTTATGAGGGGTCTTCATCCCCTCATACTGAGTGGGGTTTGAACCTTGGACCTCTGAAAGAGAGGTTGAATCCCTTATACAAGCAACCAAAAACCATAAAATTTGGAGATAGAATCTGGTTCAGCTTCTACACTAATTGCAGTGTGCATAATGACTGCTTGGACACTCTTTCAGTAACTTTGTATGAGTATTTGCTTCACTATTCTACTTATGCTTGAAAATACTAGGAATGTTTATATGTAAAGTTAGTATGTTTAGTGTCTTACCTAGGTTCTCACATCACCTCCAAGAAGGATAAAAGCATACGAGGCAGAATATGTTAGTGTCTTTGGAGCAACATATTTCGTTGGACCTAAAACTACATAAGATGAAAATGCAAACGATAGCAACATTCAATATTTCCGTGATGAATGTGAGGGTACATGGTTGGAAGCCTAATTAATGTACTTCAAAAGTAGTTATAATTAAAAAGTGTTGCTGCATATTTTTTTTTTCTATTTTTAGAAAATGCTAGTAGATAATTAATGGACAACAAAACTACGAGTGAGGTGAGTACGTATCCTGAGCATGAGGGTGACCAATTAGATACAAGAAGGTAATTTGGTTAAAAAAGAAAGAGAGAGAGAATACAAGTGCTGCTAGGATATATAATTAAGAGTCTAATCATGCAATAGTACTTGATTTGCATAGATGGATATTTATGTATCTAACGGAAGTCTCAAGATACCCTCTCGTATCATATTTGATGGTTGGGATAGGTAGGGATGTTTAGACATCTACCCATTATATGGAGGGCTCATGTTTTCCATTCACTATATCTGTATATAAGAATTGCACTTGAAATAAGAAATTTTCATTTACATATAATCATAACTAATTTTACAATTGAAATAAAAAATTTTGTATTATCATATTCAATTGGTATAATCATATAATTGTATTCAACTGGTATAATTATTGTGACTCAACATAAGATATAAGCAAAATCTAAATTACATATGAAAAAATACTAGTTCATAAAAATAAATTTAAAAAATTCTGATTTCATTTGGAGGGCTAGTAATGTGGAGGAGGAAAACTAGTTTCATAGAAGGTTTCCATCAAAATGATAGTTATGATATACCACTTTAGAAGTTTGAATAATGACCAAGTAGGCATGGTTGTAGTCAATAGTTTGAAGAATATACAAAGGTTTACCTAATTTGACATCCCTGTGGTGAGTTTGGTGCCAAGCCATGGTTGTACTTCTAGTACTAGTGTATTGCACCAAACCCCTCTACAAGACTTGGGCTAGCCAGTATGGTTACAAATTAGTAAGAGTTGGACAATGTATTTTGTATTGTCATGACAAAAGAAGCTATAGAAGTGGTCCAGTTTACATTTTTGATGATCCTTCTATAAACAATATGGTTATCATATTTTTACTACCACACAGGGGGTTGCTTAGTGGCAAACACTGAGCTCCTATTGGTGAAGGTCCTCCATGCATATACACTGAGCTCCTATTGGTGAAGGTCCTCCATGCATATACACTGAGCTCCTGTTGGCAAACACTGAGCACTGCTCGAACACTGGTTGCATCATCTTCATGAATTTGCAATAGACACCGTATATTAGAAGATAACTATGAGGAACATAGGCTTGTTGCCTGCATATCAAACTCCAACCATGAGGATTACAGATCACTAGCAAAGTTCAATTTCCTGTATCAAACTCAAACAACAAGTAGATTGAAAGACTCAAAGACTTTGCTCTATCTAATTTTGACAAGTATCCACTCTTATTCAAGTGCACTTGAGTTACTTTTGCTTGCATTGGAAACTTTGCCAACTGATAGAGGTTTTTTCCTGCATTAACTGCCAACTATTTTTGGGTAATCAAGAGTAACTTGGAAGCATTGACTCTTCAAAGTTGACAAATACATGCATTTGGAGGGTGAGTGACCTGATATGGGAGGTAAAAATAAGATGGTTGCTTCTTTAAGATCCTATTGCTTAACCAAATGACCTGTGTTATTATCTGTACCTGGACTTGGCCTGATTATTTTTTGTATTTTTTATATTTTGCCTGCATTGCTTGCAGACTACTTTATATTGGGAACTCTACTGCTGGGAGTTGATAGACTGACACTGACCTATGGGTGCACTCTCTGTTGCTCGATATCTATAGTGGATTAGGTAAAATAATGCTAAATTAAGTGCCAAATTCTTTGTGTGGCTATTTTTTCTCATTGAGAAGTCTACTTTGATATTCTTGACTAACAATGTCAATTGAATGATTATTTCTTGGGTCAATGCCCATGTGTGTTTATGAATATGTATATATGCTACAAGTATATATCATTTTTGTGGCTAAAAGTGCATTCCTTGGTTAACTGAAGTGGTCTCATATTTCTTTGAAAACAAATCAAAGGAATTAGAAGAATCAAAGTCATTCATAACCAATGTATGTAGACAAGTACTTGTGGCATTATTGTCATTTGAAATATTTTAAAATCTACCATACATATTTCCAGTGCATTCATTCCCAACAATTTGCCAATTCATTTTTGGGTGGTTGTTCAGTGTCCAAATCATGTTGTAAACCAAAAAGGGGACATTCCAGAAAGATGATTATCCATCTTCATAAGGAGGCACAATCTTGGAATAGAAGTGTCATTCACCTAATGACCAGATTTTAACCATGAAGATCCTTCATAATCCCTGTTGGTACTTTCATCCTACACACAATGCAATTTAGTACTTCCAAATATAATATGATTTATAACTTCATACCATAAACATTATCATGTTTTTAGGTTTTCTTTTCTTCATAGATAAAGTTCAAAGCTGAAAAAATCATGATTGGCAATTTTATCATTAAGGCCTAGGAAAAATATGGATTGGTGATTATTCAGGGAAAAATCAACAAAAATAATAATTTTCTCCTCTTTTTCTGAAAGCGTTGCCATTATTTTGAAAAAGTTGCTAACTCCAAAATAAATTGGAAGGCTGGAAAAAAATCATGATATACATGATAATCATAATTTTTTTTATGTTTTTTACAACACTAACAAAACTATATGGATGCATCTATACCATTGCACAATTGGTCTATGAAGCATGGTCATTATTTATATACTCTGCCCCTAATCATGGGTCACCTTAGGCCATGCCCAAAATTTGATGTGCACAATAGTTAGTTAGGGTTGTTCTTGTTTGTTGTGGCTCAACTAATTAGGATTAGAGTTTACTTCTATCTATTTATATCTAAAAATAGATAACAGGTATCTCATTCTAGACATCAATTATATTATTCTCTTGTTTTATTTTTAAGTTTTCTATAACAGGATTGGAATTAGGGAGGCAGCCCCCACGAAAGGATTCAACAATCATAATCTATCTTTCGATCCCTTTTTTTTGCATTTGTCCTTGCATTGGAATTTCCTCATTGCTTATTTGTTGTGTGCATGCAAATGCATGTGAATAAATGTTTGCTCATGGGTGAATAATATGATGAATTTGACATGCTATTAGGTAACATTATATTAATTGAACAATTACTATTGTGAATCTAGACTCTGGCTTTATTTTTTATGTTAGTTCCCTTACAAATGTTATCAAAGCAAATATTTGTAAAAGTTTTGAGCACAAACACTGACATTGGAGTGGTGAGGTAGACTAGGGCTCATCCAATGGTTGACTTACTGATAATTCACAAACTCACTAATGTCTCACAAAATCTAATTCTATTTAAATTTTTGATCATCGTCTTAGGGTCTAGAACAACGACCAAAACCACTATCGTAGGGGTCTAAGACAACGATTTTTAGCCACCATATTAGGGGTCTAAGATAGCAGGTTTTGGCCACCATCTTAGGATCTTGGACAATGGTTGAAAACCATCATTTTAGATCCTTTACACCCCACAACAATCTTAGACACCTAAGGTAGTGGCCAAAGGTTCCAAGATGACGATTAAGAACTGCCATCTTAGACCCTAAGACAATGGTTTTTTTAGGTGATTTTTTACCGTTGTCATATAGTATGGACTTTTTATACTACCCTCAAATATGATGGTTTGTAAACCACCATTAAAGTTCTTTAAGGGTGGTTAATAATTGCCATTAAATCCCTTTTTTTGTGTAGTGAATGAATGAGAAGTGATAAAATGTGAGGGAATTCCAACTTCCTTAGTCATAAAATTGGTGGGAAGGGGTGTTGACTCCTCTAGAATGAAAAATGGTTTGAAAGAGGGTGGATTTCCCTAGTCATGGAATTGATTTGAAGAGGAGAGCAATGATGAGGACAAGAAGGTGGAAAGAGAGAAGAAGGCAAGGGTAGAAGAAGGTTGGGGAAATAGAATAAGGGGGAGGAATAAGAGAAGTAGAAAAAGGACTAGTCATAGGTATGTAGTCATCCATGCATGATCATGCAATAATGACATGAATACTATTAAATAAAAAGGAGGAAAGAAGTTAGAGAGGTGAGAAAGAAGGAGGAGCTAGAGTCGAGTCAATAAGAGAGGAGATGATGATGGGGGTGGACCAAGAGGGTCATGTTGATGGGGAAGATTGCCTTGAATGTCATTGATTGTTAGTAACAAGGTTAATGGGAATGGATGTTATTTAAGTGATTAATTTGTTGGGGTGCAAATTAAGATGTCAAGAAACCAACTTGTTATTGTTGAATCCTAGGTTGTGGTGATGTATTTTTAAATAGACCAAGGTGTTGGTTTGAGGAAGTGAGGGTATTGTCAAGTTTTATATTATCTTAATCAATCAGGTTTTGGACTAGGCATTTGAAGGAGCGACAATTATTGATATCATACCCTTGTTGATAATGGTAAATGCAAAAGTGATGTTCATTATACCACTTTGGTTTTACCCAAATGGCATATTTTAGTCAAACATTAGACAAGATGATGGATTTTACATTAGATAAATTTTGGAAGACTATCGATAATGATTCATATAGAGAAGTCTAGGAGCGAGGTGGATGACGAGGGCTCAGAGATCTAGATAAAGGTTGGTTAGGTGGTGAAGGGAGGAATGCATGCCCAGGGTGTTGACATCCTTGATGGTGAGATTAAGGAGTCCGATGGGGTGGACTTGTTTTAGTACTCATCATACTAGATAACTAGTGGGCTTTTAATATCCATAATCACTCAGCTTCAACTCAAGGCTTTTTAAGTACGCTAAGATGCGTTCCATGTCAATTGAAGGAATAGTTGGGGTTGTTGGGATAAGCTTGATAGGTGCAGGTTAATGGGGGTAGGGTTATGAGTATGGGTAAGGTGAAGTAGAAAAAAAAGAGGGATGGAAAGCCTATTAAATACCAATTGATCGAGCCATTTAGGATGGGAAATAAGGTGGTAAAAGAAGAGGTGGTTGAGATGGTGTTGGAAAAAAAAGCAGACAAAAGGGGGCTTGACGAAGAGGTAGAAAAAATGATGCAAATCAATGTAGGGAGGACGAAGTGGTCCCCTCACAAGGGATAATGAGTGGAATAGTGGGGTTGGTCTGGTACATTAGGCCTTGATCATAGGATGAAAGATCATGCTGTAACATACCATTTGGATATGGGTGATGGCAAGGGGTATACTGACTCTAAGGCTAAGTGGAGGTGGTTTCCTCTAAGTTCCCTAACAAGTTGGTTGAAGGAGGAGGGTTTATCCTAGAAGTATTCATAGCAAGGTGCTCTTGCTCTCGAGCTTGGATTTGGGTTATAAAAATAGAGGTTAGAACCATAGAGGAAGGGTGAAAGATAGGCAAATGGTGCAGAAAGGGGATTGTAACTTGGTTATAACAAGAATTGTACCTCTCTATATAATTTTGGTTGAAATCACACTTGTCTGTATGATTTTGAGTGTAATCATACCTATCAGTATAGTTCTTACTATGATTGTATATGTCAATATGGTTTTGTCAAAAATAGGTTATAGGGGCTAGGATGGCTGGAGAAGTAGACAGGGAGTGTTTTTTTACCTTTTCTATTATGGTTTTGGTGGTTTTTTCTAAAAATATCACTAATGTAGCAAACAATTTAACACACAAGAAATAATTTTGAGTACAAGAATTTTTTTTAGTGTGATTATTTGTTGATCTGTTTGATATTTTTTGAAAAATTGACCATTTTTGTGATATTTTTTTATGGTTTTGCAAGTTTTTTTGGTGTATTTTTGGGTATTAGACTCCTAGAAAGAAACAAGGGTGAATGAATAAAATCTAAATGGTGTGTCTATGCACATTCCTCAAAGGGAGATATAATACACAAATAGGTGAAGGCTTTATAATGTGGAAATGGCTTGAGGTATCCAAAAGGGTACAAAGAAACCTCTTGTACAAGAGGCGACACTAGGAAACAAGCTGGACATTTTTTGCAGGACTGCCTAAACTACCGAACTAGTTTCAGCCATATCTCACTCATCTGAACTCGGATTGGGCTGAAATTTTGAGAGTAGATGCCTAAAAAACCATAGAATGTCTCCACCAATTTTCATATCATTTGGAGGAACACATATCCTAGCACATCCCTATGTGTGAATGATATATTTTGTAAGTGGCTATGCGAGGGTTTCATCTGGGTTGAGTGCAAGCAGCTCTAGAGGTTGGTTTTTAGGGCCTTCGGGCCCTAGCGGCCAATATTTTTGTGGTTTATGCTCAATATTTTAGCAAGAAATGTTGCAGGGGATACAAGATGGGTTAGAAATTTGTCTTTCAACAGATCATACTGTGAACTTGAGTGACAACGACTTCCAATTTGTTGCTCAAAAGAAAAGTGAAAACCATACCTTTCCACGACATCTAGGGCAAGAATTAAAGAGATCACGAAACAAGTTTCAAGCAGTTGAACAAAAAATGGCTCATATCTCAAGTGAATCTGGTGCTAAGGTGCACCCAAAAAATAATTCTAATGTGAAAACCCCTGTCAAGGGTAAGAATTTTGAAGACTCAGTCCCAAAAATGAATTTTAGCAATGCCCTTCGTGGTGGACAACCTTAGCCCAATGCTAATATCAATATTAGGGCTTCCCATAAACCTCTAAGAATACCTAAGATTGATCCCAGGAAAATGGAGTCAGTATGTCTTAAAGCAGCTGATGGAACTCCTATTGTTAAGCTTGATATGGGTAACATTCAGACTGGCATTGAAGATTTAAAAAAAAGAGGACTAATTTTTCGGTTTGTGGGTTTTCGTCCGAGTCTATCTGCTTTCAAAGCCTAGGCTTCAAAAATATGGAAAACTAAAGGTGAGTTACAAATCTCTATTTATCCAAATGGTTATTTTCTTGTTTTATTTTCTAATAATGAAGATAGAGAGAAAACGTTTCAAGGGGGTCCTTGGTTTTTTGGAAGGGCAGGGCTTTTCATGAAGCCCTGACATACTAAATTTAAAGCCAAAGAAGCGATGCCTTCTATAGCTCTCATGTGGGTTAGACTCTTTGGACTCCCTATTGAATTTTGGAATCCTAATATTTTTTCTTTAATTGGAAACTCTTTAGGAACTTTTATGATGACTGCTGATTGTACTCAAAATTTTGAACATATTATTTTATGCTCGAATTTGTGTTTTAATGGATTTTGACAAACCCCTACCTAAAAATATTACATTACAATTTGGGGAAGATACTTGGGAGCAAGTAGTGGACTATGAGAACATTCCTTTTCATTGTAGAATTTGCCATGAATATGGTCATTTGGCCAGTGCTTGCCCAAATAAAATTCCTGATCAAAAGAAAGAAGATATAAACTCAACAGGTTTCCAAATACCTAAGAAGAAGAACACTCAGAAAAACCAGTTATGAAGGATCAATCAAAGTCATTTGCTAATATGTTTGAAATACTTTCCAAAAATGATGTCCCAAGTGAGGAAGAGGAAATAATGAAAACTAAAATCTTAGAAACACAATTTAAATATGAAGGGAAGAACTCGGAGACAAACCAACAAATCAAAGGTTTTCAACGAGAAAAAAAAGGAGAAAATTTACACAAGAAAAACAATATTTCAAATGTCAAAACTTCAAATAATGCAAGTCCCAATATAGACTCCTTTGAACCATCTAGTAAAATTTTGGCTATGTATGAGCATTCTTCAAGGTTAGAAGCCATCTCAGATTCAATTGGAATAAGTCAAGAAATAGGGAAAAAAATTGAAGATGGATTCCAATCAAAAAATAGGTCGCAAGACCAATCAATATCATATGGTAAAAGAAGGTGAAAAGCTTGTAGAGGAAGGTAAGATTAATACCCTTCCCAAATTTTTTAGCCCTGGTATTAATGAATATCATCACTTGGAATATTAGAGGACTCAAAGGGAGTCTTTCAAAACAAAATGAAATTAGAATAATGATTCAGATAAATCATCCACATATTGTTTTCCTTCAAGAAACAAATATGTCAATGGAGGACATGGACTTAATTGCCAGTAAAATTTGGCCAGCTGGAAAGTGGTTTCCCTCAGTTCCCAAGGGACTTCGGGTGGCATTGCTTGTCTTTGGGACCCAAAAGAGTTAGTTATTCACCATATGATTGGCAGTTGGGGTTTGTTGGCTATAGCTATTCAAAGTAGACATTCCAACTAGATTATGCTCTGCATTACTGTTTATGCCTCGACTTCTTTGGAGGAAAAAAGAAGACAGTGGAAGGATATTACTCATATTATCTCTCATTTTCCTGAAGCTTGGATCTTGATCGGAGGAGATTCCAATACCATCCTCTCTCTGGATGAGAAAAGGGGGGGAAATAGAAATTTGGACAAAAGCACTGACCTCATGAGCGAATATATTGCAAACCTCCATCTTTTGGATATCTAACCAGATAATGGCCTTATGACTTGGTCTAACAGAAGGCAAGGCTTAGCTTGTATAATGGAGATATTGGATAGGTTTTTGCTCTCTAAAAATTTCTTAATCCATGGTCACATTCCTAAAGTGAAGACTCTTAATAATGTTGGTTCGGATCATTGGCTAGTCATGGTGGAAATGTGGAAAACCAATGTGATTTTCTCTCATTTTTTTTTTCAATTAATGTGGCTTAGAGACATTTCCTTCAAACCTCGTGTGCAACAATGGTGGAAGGAAGGTAAACCTAGGCACGGGACTAATATGTTCTGTTTTGCCAAAAGACTGCAATACATTAAATCCAAAATCAAGACTTGGAAGCTGGAAAGAGTCCCGGGGATGTTCATAAAAAAAAACATGAAGTTATTGCTCATATTGAAAATTTGAATAAGAAAATCCGTTTAGATGGCCTCACAGAGAAGAGAAGTGCGGATGAAATTAAACTCACAACTCAGTTAGAGGAATGGGAAAAAAGAGAAGAAATCTTATGGAAGCAAAAATCTAGAATTCAATGGCTCAAAGAAGGAGATCGAAACACAAATTTCTTTCACAAATATCTTCTAGCTTGAAGATCTCACAACTTTATTTCTTCCTTAAATTCAAATACTGGAGATGTTGTTTATACTTGGGATGGCATGAACTCTATTGTTGTTGATTATTTTTCCAATCTTTTTGCTGCTACTCCTCTTGACTCGGCTTCTCAAAAAAATGTTCTTCAAGCAATACCTTCTCTTATCACTTATGAGGAGAACTCTATTTTGACTACTCCTATTACTATCAATGAGCTTCAACAAGTAGTTTTTAAAATGCAAAAGGAAAAACCCCAGGTCCTGATGGTTTTCCTATTGCATTCTACCAAGAGTTATGGGATATCCTTCATGTTGATTTATTAGAGGTGGTGGAAGAATCTAGGAAAGCCAAAGAAATTTTGAAGGTTATTAATAAAACTTATATTACTCTTGTTCCAAAAGCTCAAGAGGTTGATCATATCTCAGCTTTTAGACCTATTGCTTTATGTAATGTTCTTCTCAAAATCATTACTAAAATCATGGCAGAAAGGTTGAAGCCTCTTTTGCATAAGATTATTTTCCCAGAGCAAGGGGGATATGTGGAAGGACGTCAAATAGTATATGAGATAGTTCTTGCTCAGGAAGCCATCCATTCCATGGATATGCAAAATTCTCCTTCTATGTTCATTCGGTTAGACTTATCCAAAGCTTATGACAGAGTGGATTGGCACTTCCTTATTAAAGTTTTGAGGCAATTTGGTTTCTCTAAGGATTGGATGGATTGGATTATGGGATGTATATCTTCAGTTTCTGATGAGGATTGATGTTAGATCTTTCATATGACCCCTCTAGTAGTTCCTAGCTAGGTTTGCATAGTTTATTTCTAGCAAATTCATATTGTAAGTGAGTCTCCTTCTCACATGCACTTGTGGGCACTAGTTGTCTTCTAGTTGTCATTTAGAGTGTTAGTTAGTAAGTGTGAACTCAAAGTAGGAAGTGTGTACTTCAAGATAGCTAAAATGGATCTTCTAGTTAGCAATCTTAACTTAGAAGTTTACGTGCATTCTCCTTTGCACCTTTGTAGCTTTTTGGTTAAGCATATTGGATCAAATCCATGATTTCATGGGTTGGTTATGTATTTTGGGCCATTAGTGCCTATATATTGAATTGTAAATAATAGAACACTTAGTTGGATTTTCAATCCTTTTCATTGGTATCAGAGCCTAGTTCATGTTTGCACTAGGGCTTGTGAGGTGAGAGGATAGGAGATAGAATTATTATGAGAAACATTTTCTCATTGAGGACTCGGTTTAAGCCCAAAGGGAGCTTGAAAACCATTCGGAGAAGGAAGTTCCTTCGCCGACAAACCCCTCGTTCCAACTTTTTGCTTATGCTTAAGAGGTATAGGAAAAGTTTGCCCCAGAGTTCTTCGTATACTGATCCTTGGAAGGGATTGGATCGTAGCTACGGTCCAATTAGGATTAGGGAGCCATTTGACCCTGCTTCCCCCCCCATTTTCGAGTACTGAAGAGCTCCAGGAGGTCTTCAAAGCTAGGTCGTGTGTCGACTTAGATCTGGGTGCCTTTCAAACGCTGGTCGTGTGTCGACCGGATCTTGAAAGGAGAGCTACTGGTGGGAGCTGGTTGCTCACATTTTTATAATTTAAGCTTTTAAAATTTTAGAAATTACCCCCCTGGTTAATTTTTAATTTTTTTAAATTGTACTAGAAAGCTTTTATTTTAAGTTGATATATTATTTTCTTAATATACTGCTTAGCTGCAATTGTAAAAAAAAAAAAAAATTATTTAGATTTTTTGTTAGCAGCCGAACCCTTGCAGCAGGTTCGGCTGCATTCGACCGCTTCGACAGCCTACGACAGCCTTCGACACTGTTGCCGGGCTTGCCGTAGCTTGTCGACCGACGACCGTCGGGCAACAGTCGACGACAATCGCTGTCTATAGGACAACGATCGCGATCGACACTCGTCATTATCGCCCGATCGCTGTCGGATCGATAACAACTTCTGTCATGCAGTGCCGACAGCGCTTATGCGCTTATGACGCTCGATGTCGATGCATGCCGGAGCGAGCCGACGGCAGTCTAATCGCTGCCGACGGCTGACGCGATTCGTCGGGCGTCGGCTCGGTGCCGCGGGCTAGCCACCGCGTCGCTGACATCTGTCGAGCGTCTACGAGCTTGGCGCTCGCGACGCGGCGCCGACGGCTTGTCGGCGACTGCTGCGCTGCGGCCCGCAGAGCCTCCAAAGGCAGCGTCTGACATTGCTGTCAGACGTCTGCCGGGCCTGCGGCCGACAGCGTCAGATCCAGCACCAGCCTGGCCAGAGGCGACTGCGTGCTTGGATCTCTGGCTGGTGCACGAAATTTTGTGCACAGCCATTTGTGCAGCAAAGGCAATGATGACTTGCCTTGGAAATTGAATTTTTTTATTGTTTTCTGCACATTTGCCTTGGGAATTGTGCCAGGCAAGATTGGTTTTCTGCACTTCGGGATCCGTGCAACTGGAGGTTGACAAATTTTCATGCAGGGTACTTGCAGATCAGTCCCAGTTAAGACAGCCAAAGCATGGGTAAAATTTTATTGTAATTTTTATTTTTTTTACTATTTAAGGTAGCTTGTTAAATTTAATTTTTATTAATTTAATTTTTAATAACTTAATTAAAATTCATTAATCTTTGATTTAATGAAATTTAATTTTTTTAATTAAGTTATTTTTAAATTAATAAATGTTAAGTTGCACCTTAGATTAGTTTAAAAATTTAAAAATTTTCAGCCTTAGGAGTAAAATTTTCAAATTTTGAAGCACTCCATTGTAACAAGGAAAAAGTCCCATTTTTCTTTCCTTGATTAGTGCTGTCTCATTTTTACTCCTGGCTTATACCCGGGAACACATGGCTTCTGACTTGGCTGCCCAAGTGGCAGAATTGGCCCATGTTGTAAACACTTTGGCGAGATAAGGCTAATGACACTACCATGGCAGAAGTCCTTGGCAATCTTGCCATGAAGGTAAATGACATTTCTTTGCATAATGCCTCAACTTCTGCTCACGATTCTCATTTGAGAGTTCCTTGTGAAGTTCCATTGTATGATGGATCCGGGAACCCTGATGTCTTGAATAGTTGGATTCTTGACATGAGTTCTTGGTTTGCTTTCTCTCAACTTTCAGAAGATGATGTAGTGCCTTATGCTAAGCTAAAACTTTTTGGCTTAGCCAAAGTACTTGTGGAACGAAAACGAGGACAAGAACTCACTACATGGGATGAGCTTGTACAATGTCTTAAGACCAATTTCTATCCTTCAAATTATTCTAGGGAATTGGTTATTAAATGGTTTCGTTTTCGCCAAGGTACTAATATGTCTGTACAAGAATATATTTTCCAATTTAACAGGTTCAGAATACTTGTGAATGTGGAGGATGATGTTCCAGGTTTGATTCTCAAGTTTCAAAGTGGCTTGTTAGAACATTTGTACAGGGAACTAATGTTTGTTTCTATGGAAACTTTGGATCAAGTTTTCAACCAGGCGCAGCTTGCGGAGGACAAGTTTAAGGCGCAATCGCAGGCATTCCGCACACCTGTTACTCAAGTGGTTGCAAACTCATCAAAAGGGAATAATTCTTTCTCACAAAAGAAGAATTTTGCTCAAAAGAAGAATGTGTCTTCTCCATCTCCTTCTTCTCCTTCCCCTTCCGCTTCTACTCCTTCTTCTTCTTCTTCTAAATCTTCTTCTTCTTCTTCTAAGAAATTCTGCAATTATTGTAAGAAGAAAGGGCATGAGAAAGCTGATTGCTTTAAGCTCAAAAAGAAGAGTTTAGTAATTACTACTCAAGAGGAGGATGCTTCCAAGGGTCCCCTTGAGTCTGTAGGAGAGAGTAGAGTATATACGGAATTACGAGGTAAGCTTAATGAAGTTACCTTAGTAAATGTAAGTTCTTCAGAAGGGGCTCGTGATGCTTTGTTCATCACTCGAGCCCACTTACTTCACAACTTTGCAACTGATTGTATAGTGGATAATGGCTCGTAGAAAAATCTAATTGCGAGGTCCATTGTCGAGCGTTTGAAGTTACCTATGGAGCCTCATCCTCAACCTTATTCTTTGGGTTGGAAGGATAGTGGAAGAGGCTCAGAAATCACCCACACTTGCACTTTAAAATTTGCACTTGGCCCACATTTCATAGATCAAGTCACTTGTGATGTGACTCCTATGGATTGTTGTGGGATTTTGCTTGGACAACCTTTTCAGTATGATAGGAGAGCTGTTTATGATGCTTTTAAAAGAACCTACACACTTCAAAAATATGGTAAGGTCTTTCTCATTAAAAGCACCAACACTCCTAATATCATTCTAAGTTCCAAGCAAACGAAAAGAGTAATTAAGAAAGGTGGTGATGTTGCTCTAATTTTCATTCGCTCTCAAAACACTTCTACATCTACATCCATTACAAAGCAACACTCTTCAATGGATAAAATATTGCAAAGTTATTCACACATATTTCAGGAGCCAAAGTCTCTTCCTCCAATTCGCACAATTAATCACAGCATTGAAATAATTCCAGGTTCTTCTCTTCCTAATGCTCCCATGTATAGACAATCTATTTTGCAAAATGAAGAAATAAAAAAGCAAATAGAAGATTTGTTGTCTAAGGGTTTCATTAAGGAAAGTACTTACTGCTTGTGCCTCACCTATTTTGTTAGTTCTTAAGAAAGATGGCACTTGGAGATTATGCATTGATTTTCGTGCTTTGAACAGAATTTCTGTGAAGAATAGATATCCCTTACCCCGCATTGATGATTTATTAGATCAGCTTCAAGGAGCTAAGTTCTTTTCAAAAATAGATCTCAAAAGTGGATATCATCAAGTGCGTATCCAAGGTGAGGATACATGGAAGACAACTTTCAAGACGAAGATGGGCCTCTTTGAATGGTTGGTCATGCCCTTCGGTCTTACTAATGCTCCTGCAACCTTCATGAGGTTGATGAATGATGTATTTCGTGAAGTCCTTGACAAATTTGTCATTATATATCTTGATGATATATTGATTTTCTCAAAAACTTGGGAGGAACACCTTAGGCATATCCAGCAAACCCTTGATCTTCTTGCGAAGAATCAATTATATGCCAATTCTTCCAAGTGTTCTTTTGGCAATACTTTAGTTTCTTACCTTGGCTATGTGATTAGTGAGAGTGGAATTCAGGTAGATCCCATAAAAGTTGATGTTTTACTTAAGTGGTCCCCTCCTACAACTCTCATTGAGTTAAGGAGTTTCCTAGGACTTGCGAATTTTTATCGCAAGTTCATTCCTCAATATTCCACCCTTGCAGCTCCATTGCATTATCTCACTAAGTCCAAAACTCCATTTCATTGGGAGAAAAGCCAAGAAGTTGCCTTTGAGAAACTCAAAAAGAAATTGTGTACAACACCTGTGTTAACTTTACCTGACCTTTCTCAACCTTTTGAGATTGAAACAGATGCCTCTAAAGTTGCCTTAGGAGCTGTGCTCAAACAGAATGGTCATCCAGTTGCTTATCATTCAGAAACTTTTTCTGCTTCTAAGTTGAACTATTCTACATATGACAAGGAGTTGTATGCTTTAGTTCAAGCTATTAAGTATTGGAGACACTATCTTTTGGGAAAAGATACAGTAGTACACACCGATCATATGCCTCTCAAGTTTTTACAATCTCAAAGTAAAATTGAAGAATCAAGACATATGAAGTGGGCCTCTTACCTCCAACAATTTCACTTGGTGATCAAGTACAAAAAGGGGAAGAGTAATACTGTTGCTGATTGTTTGAGTAGGCCTCCAGCCGCTCTTGCCTTAACAATTATGTCCACTTCGCACTTGGGATTTCAGACTTGGCCTAATCAGTATTCTCAGGATCCTGATTTTGGAAAAATATTTGAGCAAGTGAGTAAGCCTTCTTCTTCCAATTTGCGTCCTTTCCAAGATTTCTACATCAAAGAAGGACTTCTTTACAAATTGGACAAGGTTTGTGTTCCTTGTGAGCCTAGAGTGTCACTTCTTAAGGAAGCTCATTCTACACTTTATGGTGGTCACTTTGGGAAGCATAAAACACTTCATCATTTGCAACGATTTTTCTATTGGCCAAAAATGCGAGAGGGATGTGTTGAGATTTCTCAAACAGTGTGCAGTTTGTTGTCGCTCAAAACCAGCTAATAGGAAGTTTGGCTTAGGCATGCCTTTGCCCATTCCTTCCCGTCCTTGGGAAAGCATTTCCATGGACTTGGTTAGTGGTTTTCCTATGACAGTGCGCCAACATGATTGTGTGTTCGTGGTGGTTGACAGATTCAGCAAAATGGCTAAGTTTATTCCATGCCGCAAGACAAGTTCTGCATCAGACTTAGCTCAATTTTTCTTTGACAGCATTTGGCGTTCCTTTGGTCTACCTACCAGCATCATCTCGGATCGTGATTCACGCTTTGTGGGTCACTTTTGGCATTCTTTGTGGAAGATTTTGGGAGTTTCCCTTAACTTTTCTACCGCCTATCATCCGCAGTCCGATGGGCAGACTGAAGTGGTAAACCGTACACTTGTGCAAAGTTTGCGAATCTATCATCACGCTTCACCAGCAAAGTGGGACTTGAGTCTCACGCATATTGAACATGCCTATAATAGGGCCCTACATTCTTCTACAGGTCATTCACCCTTTGAAGTTTGTATGGGATTTCAGCCCTTGGCACCTTATGAGTTACCTTTGTCTTTGCCTTCTCCTGTCACTTCACATCTTCAGAAGGAGCAAGACAAGGCA
Organism: Wollemia nobilis; assembly: GCA_028583015.1. Taxonomy (NCBI): domain Eukaryota; kingdom Viridiplantae; phylum Streptophyta; class Pinopsida; order Araucariales; family Araucariaceae; genus Wollemia; species Wollemia nobilis. The sequence goes on from JAQPPZ010017002.1 coordinate 5,033,678, forward strand.
CACTCATTTGTTCAACACTTGCACAATCTTCAATCAAAGGTGGTTGAGATTTTGCAAAAGACACAGCAGCAACAGAAAAAGGCCATGGATCGACATCGAATTCCTCATCCATTTCAGGTTGGTGATAAAGTTTGGTTGCATCTTGACAAGCGACGTTTCATTGATAAGACTCATAGCAAAATCAAACCAATTCGCTATGGGCCTTATACTATTCTTCAACAGGTGTCCGAGAATGCTTTTCGCCTTGATCTTCCCGCACACTTGGGAATTCATGACGTCGTCAATGTAGATCTTTTGAAGTTGTACTTTGACTCTACATTGGAGACTGCACCAGCTATCAGTCATCCTGTGGACGTGGTTCCTGAAGCTCAGTTACCATTGGATGCAGATCAGATCTATGACACGAAGACTCGACAGACTCGCCAGGGGTCTACCACCTCATATCTTGTGGCTCGGCGAGGACAGCTGCCGCATCAGGCTCGTTGGATTTCTTTTCATCAGATGTCCCGTGACTTTCCTATTCTTCTGAAAGCATTGGAGTCCAATGCTTCTATTGTGGGGAGGCATGATGAGGATTGATGTTAGATCTTTCATATGACCCCTCTAGTAGTTCCTAGCTAGGTTTGCATAGTTTATTTCTAGCAAATTCATATTGTAAGTGAGTCTCCTTCTCACATGCACTTGTGGGCACTAGTTGTCTTCTAGTTGTCATTTAGAGTGTTAGTTAGTAAGTGTGAACTCAAAGTAGGAAGTGTGTACTTCAAGATAGCTAAAATGGATCTTCTAGTTAGCAATCTTAACTTAGAAGTTTACGTGCATTCTCCTTTGCACCTTTGTAGCTTTTTGGTTAAGCATATTGGATCAAATCCATGATTTCATGGGTTGGTTATGTATTTTGGGCCATTAGTGCCTATATATTGAATTGTAAATAATAGAACACTTAGTTGGATTTTCAATCCTTTTCAGTTTCCTACTTAGTTCTTATCAATGGCAAGCCTTCTCAGTCTTTCCCAACTTCCAGAGGTATTAGGCAAGGTGACCCGCTATCCCCTTATTTATTCATCATTCTTGCTGAATGCTTGGGTAGGACTATAACTAAAAAGAGGGAAAACAAAACCCTTGAGGGAGTTACCATTGCTCATGGAGCTAGACCTATCTCTCATCTTCAATTTGTGGATGACTCTACTCTTTTAGGTAAAACTACAGTTAAGAAAGCTTCTAATATTAAGCAAATCATTAGCTGTTTTTCTAAGGCTATTGGGCAGTTGATCAATGAAGACAAATCTAAAGTTATTTTCTTTCACTGCTCTGCTAGACATGAATCCATGGTCTTGGATAAATTAAGATATAAGAAGACCTCTCTTCCAATATATTATTTAGGTATTCCCATAAATATTCAAAGGCAAAAAAATAAATATTGGAATTGGTTGTTGGACAAAGTCAAGAATAAAATTGGAAAGTGGACCAACAAGTGGCTTTCTTCTGGGGGTAGAATTACCTTGGTAAAATCAGTCCTTCAAGCTATTCCTATTTATGTTTCTTCCGTTTTGAATATCCCAAAGGCTGTTCTTCGAGAATTGGATCAAATTAGTCATCGTTTCCTTTGGAGTGGTACTAAGGAGAAAAGAAAATGGGCTTTGGTGAAATGGGATACTTTATGTCTTCCTAAGAGTGAAGGGGGGTTAGGATTTCGGTCTTCAATTAATAACAAAAAAGATTTAGCTGCTAAATTATATTGGAGGATGTTGCATAACCCCAATGCTCTTTGGGCCAATAATATTCATGCTAAATATGCTGAGAACAAAAGTCCTGAAGACCTTGTTCGCTATCAACTTCCTACCAAAGGTTCTCCCATTTTAGCAATTCTTAAGATTGGTGAGGATTTGATAAAGAAAAAATTATTTTGGATCATTCATAATGGTCAACATGCAAATTTTTGGACAGATTATTGGGATGGTCACAAGCCTTTGATGATTCAGTTTCCCGATTTGAGGCCTTTGATGGGGGAGCTTCACCGAGCTAACTGGATAAAGGTGGATAATTACTGTCGGTACCATACTGGTAATTCAATGTTGGTAGATATTGGATCCCTATTGAGGACTAGCCTATTCAAATCCTAGAAAGGCAAAGACAAGATATCCAAGGCATCCTTCATATGAGATCCCTCTCTTGGTCCCATGAAAAAGATTGTTTTGGATGGAGCAACACTACTAAGGGTGAGTATTCCGTTGCTCAAGGTTATTTGACCTTATGCCATAATAATCCCATCCATTATTCGGACATTTTTTCTCAATTGTGGGCTCAAAAGCTTTGGCCTAAGGTGAGGTTATTTAATTGGATTTTATTGCATCGTAGGGTGCTTACTGGTGAACAACTTATGAAGCGTGGTTTTCATGGCCCTTTTAGATGTGAAATGTGTGAAGAGAATGTAGAAAATATCAACCATATTTTTATTGAGTGTACTTTAGCCTCTGAGCTATGGAGGAGAATGGCCACTTTACTTGGCTTACAGTGGTCCAATTTTTTTACTCTTGAACAGTTTTGGAGGGATTGGCCTAATCAAGAGGGTGTTGATCATTTTATTAGGCAGTTAGTTTGGATGGGTTCTACCATTCTTCTTTGGAATATTTGGATTAAAAGGAATAGCCAAAATTTTAATCAAGATAGGAAGGATATTCACTATATTTGGCAAAAGACCATAGCCAACTTAGTTGAATCATTCCACCAACTCCTTAATCACCCCCAAAAATCCCACCAAAGATGGGATCAAGTGATGCAAAGATTGAATATTAAACCTTATAAGGGCAACCATCTTAAAGGGAATGTGAGTATTAGTAAGATGGATAGGACTAGAAATTGGCAACCTCCTCCTAAGGATTTTGGAAAAGTCAATACTGATGGAGCCTCTAGAGGGAACCCTAGAAAAGCTAGTGTGGGAGGAATTGGTAGACTTTCAGATGGCTCCCTGGTTTTTACTTTTCTTGAGAATTTGGGTATTCTTTCCAATAACCTTGTTGAGGGGTATGGTATCCTTGGAGGCCTTCGAGGAGGCTACTAAGGTTGGATGGGAAAAGGTGTTAGTTGAGTCTAATTCTCAACTTATGATTAATCTCTTGAAGACTCTCTAAGAATCATAAGGTGGATTGGAGAATAAAAAGAATTATTGAGAAGATTCGGTTAATCCGGATGGGATTTTTGAAAGTTGATTACAATCATGTGGTCAGAGATCGAAAAAAGAGTGCTGATGCTTTCGCTAATTGGGCTTTGGACAAAGGTGATCTTACTTGTTATGGGCACCCTCCTATATGGTGGGCTTCTCAAATTAGGGAAGCTCTTCTTTCTATCATTTCTTTGGATGGCGCCAGTTCTGAAGGTACCTAGTTTCTTCTTGTTTTTTTTTTTGCTTCTCTTTGGTTCATTCAGTTTTTTTTAGTTCACTAGCTCATTCTATTCTTTATTTTGTTGCCTCTGCTGATTCTTGCCTTAATAGTCTTATGGTCTAGATAGGTCATTGTTTTGTTCATTGTTTTTTTTTTCTTCTTTGTTTTTTTTGTTTAGTTTTTTAATGTGGGTGGGTTCTTTGTGTTGTTTTTCGTTGTTCTTGTGTTTTTGTTGTTTTGTTTTTTTTTATGTTTTTTGTTATTATTCTTGTGTTTTTTTCGTTCTTGTTCTTGGGTTTCTCTTTGTTTGTGTTATTTCATGTTTTTATGTGTGAGTGTTTTCTATGTTTTTTGTTTTTGTTTATTGTTTGTTGTTGGTTGTTTTTTATTTTTATTTTTATTTTATTTATTTTATTTTTTAGGTTTTGGTTGTGTTTATTTTTCATGGTTTTTTTGGGTTATGTCTTTGTAGTGTTCTGTTGTTTTTGTCTTGTTTGTGTTTTGTTATGTGGTTCTTGTGTTTTTCTATGTGGTTTGTATTGTGCTTTTTTTTTTTTTTTATTGTGCGTGTTTGGTTGTGCTTTTGTTTTTGACACACTCAAGGAACATGTTTTTTATTTTATTTTATTGTTATTTACTTATTTTTAAATTGATTTTGTGTGTTTCTTTTCTCCTTGAGTATGTCAAAGGTGGTAGGCCAGGTCCGAGTCCTAGGCGTTTTTGGCGAAATGGATACCCCTGCCTCCTTGGGTCTTACCCGAAAGTGGCATCCCTTTTGGGATATTTTCCACAAAAAAGAAAAAAGAAAAAAAAGAGGCGACACTATCTAAGACTTGCAACAACCTAGTCGGCTTTCGCTTCATCCTCGAGCGAGCTTGGTCAATAACGATAACTGCACACTCAAAAATTATATAGCCCTATAAGTGGGGGTGTCTATCCCAAACTACCTCAAGGTAATCCCAAGGGTAGCAAGTCTTCTAGTGATGAAGTCCAAAAAACTACAAGAATGGTTACTAGGGTGTCTAGGGGGAAAGTTCACAGTTGGAAATGAAGCCCAACATTGTCGATCTTGATTGATGGTTTGTGATGAAATCCAATATCACAAATGTATCTAGTACATCCAAGTGTGTGATATTTTATTTGTTTAAATTTAGATGCACATGCAAGAACTATCTAATGAGTACAAAATGCATGAAAATAAAATATTGTTGATCTAAACAATGACTTATGCTAAGATTTACTTGATCATAATTTTTTTACACTGGTCAAGATATGCCAATCAAGGTTATGACCAATGGTTTACCTAGAGCTATATGTATGAGATAAATCAAGATCTATCTCTGCTCATGAAGACATATAAAATTATGATTTTCTTCAAACCTTATGCAATGATTATCCCATGCTACTATAAAGACAAGGATGCAAGCATGACAACAAAGAACTTGAAAAGGGCATTTCCCTTTTAAATGAAAAATACCTTTGAAGCTAAACAAAAAGGAAAAATTGATGTTTTCAAATGGACCCAAAGAGATTTGGAGCTTTTGAAGTAGAACAAAAGGAAAATTTGATGTTTTGAAATGAAACCTAAGGGATTTGGTGCCTTCAAAATAAAACAAAAAGGAAATTTGACTTTTTTAAAATGAATACAAATAAATTTGGTGCCTTTGAAATGAAAAAAAAAGGAAATTTGACTTTTTTTAAAATGAAAACAAGGGATTTGGTACCTTTGAAATGTAACAAAAATAAAATTTGACTTTTTTGAAATGAAAACAAAGGGTTTTGGTGACTTTAAAAAGAAACATTAAGGAAATTTGACTTTTTTGAAAATAAAACAAAGGGATTTGACGCCTTTGAAACAAAAAAAAAAGGAAATTTGACTTTAAAAAAAAATAAAAGCAAAGGGATTTGGTGCCTTTGAAACAAAATAAAAAGGAATTTTGACTTGTTTGAAATGAAAATAAAGGGATTTGGCACCTTTGAAACAAAACAAAAAGAAAATTTAACTTTTTTTAAAAATGAAAACAAACGGATTTGGTGCCTTTGAAACAAACATAAAGAAAATTTGACTTTTTTGAAATGAAAACAAAGGGATTTGTGTTGGAAGTATAAGAGATGTTATTATTGAAGGATGAGTACATATATAGTAAGAGCCATTAGGGTTTGAATAAAGGAAAACCTTAATCCTAACCATAATCAAGAGGTAAAGTGCACATTAAATCTAACATCCCCCCTTAATATGCACTTTCCTAAATACAACAAAAATAAGTTAACAATACATTAAATATGTCCTTCCTTAATGTTGATTCTCATTTAGGAGTGTCATATATAACCGAAAATGCACTCCATACAAAAAAAATAGAAAATTGAGCCTTAAAGTAGAATGGTGAAATAAAGGATGGGAAAAAAGAGCTTTTGAAGTATCATCATATCTGACTCAACTGATGTGGACTTGTGTTGGATCTATGTTGTAATGATGCCTTAGTGGCAAAGGCTACTGCTATAGAATCAACCTCTTCATATTTGATGAGGGTTTGCTCATGTTGCTTAAGAATTCTAATCTCCTCAAATACAACACTCAACGTTTTACTAGATATAATTAACATGGTAGCATATGCACGAAACTTAGAAGGGAGGCCACATAACATGATATGAACCAACTCACTATTAGGAAGAGTTGAACTAATAGCTAAGAAATCATTTCTAATAGACTTAATTTCCATGAGATAATTGGTAAGTGAGCCTTTCATACAAATATTATGTAACTTATGTTTCAAATACAAGATTTTATCCTGACTAGGTCTATCAAATAACCTCATGAGTGCATCCCAATATTCTTTGGGTATAGTGGTAGCTCTTATAATTTCTCTACATTGAAACCCAATAGATAAACTGATTAAGATTAATGCTATATTAGAGTTTTATTTAAAGAGTGCTTTGGTTGTAGCATCTGTAAGTGGATTCAATGGTGGTTTATTTTGTGCTTTGTCTTTGACATAGTCCCACATACTATGCATCATTAATATTGATTCCATTTCAAATTTCCAATTGGTAAATGAGTCAACTCCCTCAAGATTTTGTGTGAGGTCATTAAGCAAATTTGTTGATGCCATGATTACAAAATGAGTAAGATAGGAGGAAGCTCAAGCAAGGAGGAAATGAGGAACATAAGTGCCAAAAAAGGAGCCTTAAAAAAGAGTTTAAGGTACACTGCTTAAAATATACAATATGTGGAGGGTTAACCTAGCTCTTCCACTCTAAATCAATAAGTATTTCCAATAGTGGAAGTAAGCTTTAATACAAGTGACCTATACCAACCTAGGAAAGTAAGAAGTGGGAATGAAGTAGGGATAAAATATTTTTTGCTACAAGGGTGATTGCTTGCTTTAGAAATAAATTACACAACTTATGTGTCAAATAGAAATTCAAGTGTGTATAATCAAAATGAACTACACTTAATTACAATGTGAATTAAATTCCAAAGACATGTGGGGTAAAGCAAGCATAAAACTTGAAATGAAAGCCAAGAACAAGTAAGAAAATGCAAGCACAATGTGGCCAAGACAATACCACAATAATAATTTCATAAAAAAGGGACAAGGGGTCCTAAAAAACCCCTTGTGATACTTATTTTATTGAGAAGATGGCTAAACATTAGCCCCAAATGGTGCCTCTAAGTGTAATACAATGTCAATACCTTCAAATAATAAGAATACCCTCAAATATCCCAAATGTAATGAGCAATTGGGCTTGATAATCCACTAAGAGCATAAAAATAGAACTTCTCTCAAATTTGCTAACTGTTTTGTCTAGACTGCACCAAATCTTTAGATGGTGATGAGATCCGAAGTGTTGAAGTATTTGTAGTCTTTAGATAGAGTCTAGGGTGTCTATATTCTATAGTCCTTAAGGTAATTTTGATGTAAAGTGTCAAAGTTCTATAGTCTTTGATAAAAGAAGAGAAAGTTGGTTTACATCGTTCAACTCACGATGTTAGTCCTAGTTTACGTGGGTAGGCTCATGATGTTATTGAAAAACTTGGAGAACTTGGAAAAAAATAAAATGGAGTAATTTTTTCCTCCAGCAAAATTAAATTTGTGAATATTCTACACCATTACAATTTGTAATTTTCCCTTGTAAGGGAATATTCCAAGATTTTGTTTTTCAAAATAATTACATGGGCCCTCCTTCATTTCCATACATATGAAAAAAGTGAATTTCGCTTGCCCACCAATAACATGGGACAATAATGCATGGCCCCACATTCTTTTCATTATAGTCAACACAATGAGAATAAAAATTTGAAAGGCTATTTTAGCCTATTGTGGGCCTATTGGGGGCCTCTATGGGCCTATTGTGGGCCTCTAGTGGCCTGTTGTAGGCCTTTGTGGACATTTTGGGGGCCTCTATGGGCCTATTGTGGGCCTCTAGTGGCTTGTTGTAGGCCTTTGTGGACATTTTGGGGGCCTCTATGGGCCTACTATAGGCTTTTTGGGGGCCTTTGTGGGTATATTAGGGATCTTTGTAGGTTTGTTGGGGGTCTCTGTAGGCCTACTATGGGCTTGTTGTGGGTCTACGAGGGGCCTCTTATGGGCCTAATGGGGGCCTATTATGGGCATGTTGTGGGGATTTATGAGCTTGTTATGGGGATATATGGGCCTATTGGGGGCCTCTAAGGGCCTATATGGGCGTGTTGGGGCATCTGTGGGTCTATTGGGGTCCTTTGTGGGCCTAATAGGGGCCTCTATGGGCCTATTGGGGGCTTGTTGGGGGCCTTTGCTAGGGGCCTATTAGGGGATTTTATGGGCCTCTTAGGGACTGATGTGGGGCCGCAACCCTAAATTTTTGCTTTGCTTGAGCAACTCCTCTTCATTTAGTTTTACCGCTTGAGTTGTCCAAGACTAGTAGATGATTAACAAACATGTTGGTCAACGTCATCAAAGAGCACGAGGCTGCATTTGCAACTAATTATCATAGGGATTTAAAAATGCATGTGAGTCCATTGTCTTCAGAGTCTTAACATCTGGGTCTGGATTATCTTGCCTCAAGATAATTATTGCTCATTATTTTTCCATTGATTAGAAGGTGCATTGTTATTAGATGAGTCATTTTGCTATAACAGATGAGCGGTTTGAGGGCCACCATGGGTTTTTTTCACATAGAGAAAACCCTAGCTACCGTTGCGGTTCATTTCTTGGCCTAAACAAATGGAGATATTCTTCTCATTAACACCACAAATAAAATGGCCATATTCATGGCTCCAAGCCTTTAAGATTCAAGGGCAACCATGAATGCAATATTCCTTTGCTTCATCAATAATAATTTGTTTTGATAACCAAGATCGATGTAAAAGTCACTGTGTTAGAGCATACTACAATTCTACTATGAAGAGAGGAATTTTCCATCTCCAATGGGGGAAGGGAAGAATTGCCAAAGAGGTAATTCTCCCCTTAAGGGTTTTTAGATAATTATCATATGGAAACTTGATATTTTTCTCATTTTTGAACAGAAAACCCTAATTTCTCTAAAAAAATACACAAGATTATATTTAATGGCTACCACATACCACTAAGCCCATTTTAAAAAAATGGTGGGTTAGATATGCAGGTTGTGTGAAGAATGATGCCAATTTGGTGCATTTGAAATGAAACCATTTTTTTTTAAACTTTTTTGAAATGAAAACAAAGGGATTTCGTGCATTTGAAATAAAAAAAAAAGGAAATTTAAAATTTTAAACTGAAAACAAAGGGATTTGGTGCATTTGAAATAAAATAGAAAGGAAATTTGACTTTTTAAAATGAAAACAAAGGGATTTGGTGCCTTTGAAATAAAACAAAAAGGAAATTTGAATTTTTGTTTTTAAGTGAAAGCAAAGGGATTTGGTGCCTTTGAAATGAAAGATAAAGGAAATTTGAATTTTTAAAAAAATGAAAAAAAAGGGATTTGGTGCCTTTGAAATGAAACAAAAAGGAAATTTGAATTTTTTTTGAAATGAAAACCAAAGAATTTGGTGCCTTTGAAATGAAACAAAAAGGAAATTTGACTTTTTTGAAATGAAAACAAAGGGAGCCTTTAAAATAAAACAGAAAGGAAATTTGAAATTTAAAAAAAATGAAAACAAAGGGATTTGGTGCCTTTGAAATGAAATAGAAAGGAAATTTAATTTTTTTAATGAAAACAAAGGGATTTTATGCCTTTGAAACAAAACATAAAGGAAATTTGACTATTTTGAAATGACAACAAAGGGATTCAGTGCCTTTGAAAGGAAACAAAAAGGAAATTTGAATTTTTAAAAAAATTGAAAACAAAGGGATTTGGTGCCTTTGAAACAAAACAAAAAGGAAATTTGTCTTTTTTGAAATAAAAACAAAGGGATTTGGTGCCTTTAAAGTGAAAATTTTAAAATTTAATGTAGAAGGGATGGTAAAATGACTTACTACAAGTCCTATACTACCTATAATTGTTGCACAGACTCTGGTTGTTTGATTTGTGTTGTTTGAAAGCAACCATACAAATCTGTACAGTCCACAATATGACTATACCTATAGGTAAAATTCACAATAGAAGGGGTTTTTGGAGGATCTCTCTGCTACTGATGATTTTTCCAATACAAAAGATATTTTTTATGAAATTTCTTGTAGAAACAAAGGATAAAAAGTCAAATTTCTTCAAAATGCGTGTCGAAAGAAGACTAAGACTAAATTTCTAAATAAGATATGTAAAATAGAATATAAACTGAATAGGCTGATTTAGAAAGGTTGAAAGGTGAACGATTACACCTCAATATCTCATTTTGTAAGGTGGTTTGGCCTAATAAGGCAATTGATTATGATGGTGAGGTAAAGGACACAACATTATACTTGGGCTAAGCAACGTTATGCATAGCGGCGAAACTTCGCCATTGGGGCGAAAAAACCCATTTTCAAAAATTCAAATTCGTGAAATTTTTGAGACCCGGACGTCGGCCATGTAGCCAAAATTTTCGAGAAAAAATAAATTTTTGGTGTCGGTTAGCCATCCTTTGATGAGAGTATCACGAATATTTTAAAAAATTTGCAAGTAATCCCGCCTAAATAAAGTACCCTTTTAGCCCTAAAATTTTAGAATTTCTAAATTATCCCGCCAAACTCGCCAAGTATACCTCTATATATAATTAACACCCTAGGGAAAATACCTACACAATTCGTCACAACATCGAAACCTTTTCTGCTATCGACCGCAACAAATTCAACAACCGAACGGAACAGTGTCATGTTCTGTTGTCGAACGGAACTAATTCTGCAACCGATCGAAACAGTGTCCTGCTCTACAACCTGACGAAACTAATTCTAAAACCGATCGAAACTGTGTCTTGCTCTATAGTCGAATGAGACTAATTCTAAAACCGATCAACCTATGTCCCTCTCTCAACCAAAATCAGATTCTTCTCTTGTAGTCGATGGAACCCTTGTTGTGCAATGCCGGTCGAACACTTTTGTATCCATAACCTTCATGTGAGGGGTGCCTTCCTAGCTTTCGGTCACTACCATGCAATCGGGTGGACTTTTTATGCTTTTGGATACAACTACGCTATCGGGAAAGACTTTTATGCAGTCGTACAAAACCATTTTTGAATCCGTACACTTTAGTGCAATGAGACGAAACCATTTTTAAATCCGGACACTTCTGTGCAATCGGACGAAACCATTTCTGAGTCCGGACACTTTCATGCAACCGGACGAACCTGTGTTTACCAGGATCATTGTCTACGTCCGACCGAAACCAGTATCTCTACATACGAACATAATATCTTTTAGCACCAGGTTCTCTATCACTTCTCTGCTTTTCTTTATATTGCCATGTTCTACTTGTTATTTTTCCAAGTTTTGAATGTCATTGCTCTATTGAGTGTGTTCCCTTTTTTCTCTATTTTGTCATTGCTCTGTTGAGTCTATTCCCTTGTTTTCTCTATTTTGCTTTGATTCTTAGTTTTAATTAAGATATTTTTTTATTGCTAAGATTATACATAAGTAAATGCTTTGGTTCTCTATTGACATATTGATGCTCTTTTTCTCTGTTAGAGTGCTTTCACCAGAATAATAACTAGTGGCATAAACTGATAAATTCACAATAAAGAATGGCTGGAAAAAAGTATGTATAATTTACTACCCAACAATTGTTTATTCTATTTACAATAATATCTAAAGGCCTCCAGAAAATACACCCTCTTTAACTTTATTTTGTCACTAGTAAATTGTCACCCAGTGATGGAAAGAAGGGCACCAAATCTTCTGCTGAAAAGAGTATCCTCAAATATTTTAGCCAAACTTCGAAATGCGATGAGCCAACGACATCTGTGCAAATTCAAGGTACAAATGATTTTTTACTTCCTAGTATGTGCTTGATTGATGATTTGTATATTTTTTTGTAAATTTTTTCATCCAATAGTGATAAAAAATATTATGGTATCCTACTATGCAGAATACCCTATCGATCCTGATATGCCTCCACTTGAAGATATTCCCCAAGAAGAGATGACTTTCATTGAAAATCCCCTTAGAAATGACATCCAACAAACACCTGATGACAACACGCAAAATGACATCACAATTGAAAATGAAAGTGATAAATCAAAATCATTACAAGCGTCAATTGAATCTTCAACCAAAAATTCCAAAAAAAGAAAAGCATCTCTCTGGATACTTGGAAGGGGATTTAGGAAAGAATGGGCAGAAATATTTCCCTGGCTTGAGCCTGTCATGATTGAGGATAACCAAATTGATGAAAAAGAATGTAGATGCAAAATTTGCAGTTGGAGACTTGGTAAGGATCATAGGCTTCAAAACAAGATTGATACAATTGAAAAACATGTTGGCAAATGTTATGTTAAAGTTATAAAAAGTAATGGTGAAGTTAGTAAAGAAGTTAAGTGGAAGGATGCATCAGAATGTATGCATTTAAGATATGCTATAGAATATGACAATCACTTAAAGCAACAACAATCTCTTGTTGAGAAAGGTGGAACAATTGGAGCCCAATTTGACAAATTACAGAAGACTGTTTTAGCTTCAAAAAGTAAGCAGTTTGCCATTGTTTACAATATTCTCAAGAAAGGTAGACCAATGTCCGATTTTATTGATTATAAGCAGCTATTATGCCTTTTTAATGTGCAAAACCTTCCTAGTTCTCATTGGTCAGACCGAAGTGGTTGGGAAATGGCAAAATGTTTATCTTTGGTTGAGAAAGAAGACCTAAGGCAGCAAGTAAAACTTGCCAAATTCATTTCACTTTCTATTGATGAGGTAACAACTATGGATAACACTTCTTGGATTTGCATGCATGTGTACACATTTCAAAATCATGTTAGAAGGCCTATTTTGTTGGGAATACATAAGATGTTGGAAAGTTCAAATGCAAAAAATATTTATAATGTTGTTAAAAGTTTAAAGAATATTGTGGGAATGAATGATATAGACATTGCAACAAAGTTAATTTGTGTTGGAGCTGATGGAGCTGCTATTATGCAAGGTCACAGGTCTGGTCTGTGTGTTCGACTCCAAACCACAGTTGCACCATATATGATCCCCATTCACTGTATGGCTCATAGAGTAAATCTTGCATATAAAATTGTGAGCACATTTTCAAATGTTGCTAAAGTTGAAAACCTTGTTCGTGATATTCATTCTTATTTCTCATTAAGTCCGAAAATATTTGTAGAGTTTCAACAATTTGCACTAGGAGTTACAGAAGGGAAAAAATTGTTAAAAGATGTGGATACAAGATGGATTTCACTGTTTCAACCTGCTCAGAGAGTTTTGGCAGAATATCAATCACTGACAGGGTTTATGCATGCAAATCGCATAATAGTTGATAAGGCAAAAGATATGTTGTTCCATTTGACTGACTTGGAAACACTTTTGACATTATGTGGTATTCTTCCAATGTTAAAAGAAATGAATAGATTAATTAATCTTGCACAAGAGAGATCTATCTATATCATTGATTTTATGAGGATGAGAAAACAAATATGCATGCTTCTTGATTCATTATATGTGTCTAATGCAGATTTTACAGAACCTGTATTTGATAGTTGGAATACATTGATAAACGTGAACAATCCAAAAAGCTTTTTGAAGTTTGACATCAATGATCATCTCTGTATTAATGTTCATGAAAAGATGATACCTGTTTATTGTTTTGAAAGGCAATCAAGTATTGTTGTGGAAGATTTTGAAGAAGTTCCTGTAACACATAATAGATTTCATGTTGTAATACAGAAAACAAAGAGTAATTTGTCAAATATAGCAAAAAATTTGACAGGTGAGATAAGAGAACGGTTTAGAGAGATGAGTTGCTTGAGTCCATGGGTGTGGTTAACCCCATGTTTTGGGGGCCTTGTACTGAATACAGTTCTGCAAATGAGTTGTTTATTAAATATATGGGTAATCTCATTGACCATTTCAGTAAGAGTGTGGAAGTCAATGGTGTAGCAATTAATGGTCTACTCAACAGTGAACTTTTGAAAGAATAGTCATCGCATTTTGGAAGAACAATGGTTTTGCAAACATCACTTATGACAGATATCCATGAGATTGGTTCCACTACACGTTTGTGGCAAAAATTGTATCCAAGCACAGTCTTAAAAGATACTATAAGTGAATACTTTCGTTTATATGAATTATGTGAAACAATGATTTTGGGGTCAATCGAAGATGAAAGAGTTTTCAGTGCACTTGCTTTTGTTAAATCTAAAATCCACAACAGACTTGACAAGAATTTAGAAAATTGTTTAAGAATTTATGTGTCCTCATATCAGTTGGATACATTTTCGTATGACAGGGCATTGGAATACTGGAGTTCCTTGGTAGACAGAAGAGGAACGTTGAATACGATTGATAACGATGATGATGATGCTTTCAGTGATCAGATGGTGGAGACACAAATTTTGGATATGCTTCATAATGATTCTGGACAAGCTGATATGTTTCAGCTTCCATAGTGATAATTTTCCATGATTTCATTGAAAATAATAAACACGAAGTGATTTGATAGCAAATTTCTCAATATTGTTCCAGATTTATATGATTTCAATGAATTGTTGTTTTAAATCATATTATTGTTTTAAAATTACATGGCTTAAATCATTTTTTGTAGATTGTAAAATTTTATGTTTGGGTCTTAGTGTCTCAACTCTCATTTCATGGAATATGATAATAACGAATTGATTTGATAGCAGATTTCAGAATATTGTTCCAGATTTATATTATTTCAAGGAATTATTTTTTTAAATCACGTTATTGCTTTAAAATTACATGGCTTAAATCATTTTTGTAGATTGTAAAATTTTATGTTTGGGTCTTAGTTTTTGAACTCTCATTTCATTGACAATGATAAACACAAATTGGTTTGATAGCAAGTTTCTGTATATTGTTCCAGATTTATATTATTTAAATGAATTATTTTTTTCATAACTTTCATGTGCATCATAACTTTTTCAAACCGAAATAAGCTATTGCAGTATTTTTAAAACATTTTCAAACAAAACTAGATATTGCATCATAACTACAAATTAGATATTAGATATTGCAGTCTTTTTCAAACCCAAATTATGTGCATCATATCTTTTTCAAACCGACATTAGATATTGCAGTCTTTTTAAAACATTTTCAAACAAAAAATTTCAAATTAACTAGTTCAAAAAGATTTATATTACATCGTTCAAAATTAGATATTACAATATTTTTAAATCAAACATAAATTACATGACATTTTCAAACAGAATGTTTCATATCAACTAGTACAAAAAGAAACATAACATTTTCAAACAGAAATTAATATATTGCAATCTTTTTTAAACATTTTCCAACTCATATCTCAAATTTTACATACCAATTACAAACAAAATTCCCAAATATTAGATAACATTTTCAAACTCAAATATTACATAACATTTTCAAACCCAAATTTTGTGCATCATAACTACAAATTAACTATTTCAAAAAGACATATATCACATCTTTCAAACACTTTAAACCCAAATATTACATACCATTTTCTAACTCTACTACATAACATTTTCAAACCGAAAATAAATATTCCATTCTTTTTAATACATTATCAAACAGAAATTACATGACATTTTCAAACATAATGTTTCATATCAACTAGTTCAAAAAGAAACATATTACATCATTCAAACATTTGTAAACATAAATATAACATAACATTTTCAAACAGAAATTAATATATTGCAATATTTTTTTAAACATTTTCCAACTCATATCTCAAATTTTACATACTAAAATTTCAAACAGAAATTCCCAAATATTAGATAACATTTTCAAACTCAAATATTACATAACATTTTCAAACCCAAATTTTGTGCATCATAACTACAAATTAACTATTTCAAAAAGACATATATCACATCTTTCAAACACTTTAAACCCAAATATTACATACCATTTTCTAACTCTACTACATAACATTTTCAAACAGAAAATAAATATTCCAGTCTTTTAATACATTATCAAACAGAAATTACATGACATTTTCAAACAGAATGTTTCATATCAACTAGTTCAAAAAGAAACATATTACATCATTCAAACATTTGTAAACATAAATATAACATAACATTTTCAAACATAAATTAATATATTGCAATATTTTTTAAAACATTTTCCAACTCATATCTCAAATTTTACATACCAATTTCAAACAGAAATTCCCAAATATTAGATAACATTTTCAAACTCAAATATTACATAACATTTTCAAACCCAAATTTTGTGCATCATAACTACAAATTAACTATTTCAAAAAGACATATATTACATCTTTCAAACACTTTAAACCCAAATATTACATACCATTTTCTAACTCTACTACATAACATTTTCAAACAGAAAATAAATATTCTAGTCTTTTTAAAACATTATCAAACAGAAATTACATCGTTCAAACATTTGTAAACTCAAATATAACATAAAATTTTCAAAGAGAAATTAATATATTGTAGTATTTTGAAAACATTTTCAAACTCAAGTCTCAAATATCACATACCAAATTCAAATAGAAATAACATATTTCAGTATTTTAAAAACATTGTCAACATTTTCAAATTTCAATTTTTTGATTGGTGCATGGATGCTTCACTAGTGTTTGGAGTTGCCATTTCTTTTCCTTTATCAGCTTCTGTTTCTTATGGCAGTGCTCCAACTCTAACAAGGTTGTCACGTACTTTCACAATACTTGACACACATGCAACTTCTTCTTTGTTTGGATCTTCAAGTATTGTTGGAAGTGTTTCTTTCATTTTATCAAGCACCATTTTCGGATCTTCATGCAACTTCTCTCTGATGAATTTTTTTAACTTATTGTTTTCTGCAATCTTTGACTGCATTTTCTTTTTCATTTCCATTGATTTCATCAAACATGATTTTGTTGTAAGAATATTGACATCCATGCTCTTAACCTGTGTTTTCAAGTTTTCAAAGTTTGACTGCAAAACAAATTGAAAACTTTATTCAAAAGGGATATATTGAAATTATTACAAATTTTCAAGAAATATAAAAATTTAAATGCAATAGAAAATTGGAATATATATAACTTTTTTACCTCAGCCAACTCTTTTGCAGCCTCAACAACTGCAACCCTATCCTTATCAGAAGCCCATAAGTTGTAAAATGCTTGGGCTTCAGCATTAACATTCTCCAATCTACCAACAACAACATTTAAGACATCATCTTCATAAATAAAATCAGATTTAACTATTCCTGAAGTAGCCTGTTTTAGCAAGCCATCAAGTTTTTCAAGTTCATATTTGACTAAAGAATAAATAGAATCTCTTTTTTCATAATTTTTATATCGGGCATTAATTTCCTTAATAAGGACCTTTGCCCGATATTCCCATTCTTTCAACTCCTACAAATATTTCAAAACAAACTCCTAAATTGTTGACTCGATACTGGCTGCCAATGAAATATTTTCATTAAAATTGACAACATCATCCTCAGTTTGAGGACCTTGAGGATGATGGTTGTCTCCTTGGGTGGGTGGTTCTGATGTCTGTTGAGCTGTAGGGACTTCTTCTCGTGCTCTATCTTTAAGCACATATGTTGCCCTGAAGCCTTCAATCGGGCCCTGCATCATGTAATCATCATCAAGTGGAATATTTTCCAATCCCTGTCCAGAACATTCAGGTGCCTATGAATTTGAAGAAAATGTAAACTGAGAGAATCCAATTCCTGCCAAACTTGGTGTTGGTCTTTGTGATCTCTATGGTTGTGAAATCCCATGCCCAGAACTTCATGAAGTGGCTTGTGAAAACAAACGTTTTCCAACACCGACTTGCCCTCGCATAGGTTGAGGTTGTGACTGTCCCTGTTGTTGATTGCGTGTAACGGGTGACTGTCCCTATTGTTGATTGCGTGTAACCGATGAGTGTGATGCTTGTGGAGGAGGTGGTGGCGGCATATGCCCTCTAACTTGTGATGTTACTACTTGATCACGAGAATCAACTAAAAATAGTCAAAAAAATTTGTTACAATTCTGCTTAAAATAAAAAGAAATCTAAATTTTAATTAACTACACATAGAATCATAGATTTACCAGATGAAATGTGATGCAATTGTTCTGCATTGGGGGAGGGGTTGGCCACACTAGATTCGGCTTCCACATTTTGTGCAAACCTAGGTGTACGAGACACCCCATGAGTAGCTGCTTGTCTGGCACGTTTGTGTGACCTCTGCATAGTAACAGGTGTTGCTTCAGAGCCCATATCTTCAGAATCACCTGTTTGCTCCGGCCTGTGACCCCTATTGGCAGCAATCTATTTAGTCCTTGAAATTTTTGCCTTCGCTTGCATATAGATGAAAAAAATTAAAAAATAAATATGGTAAACTATAAAATAGTATGTCAAATACAATGATGTAGTTATTACCCTCAATTCCTCTGGTGTCATGGCAATAGACAATAGTTTTGAATGCATAACAGTTGGTACAGGAGTAGTTGACAAATTATGAAAAGACTCAAAATATAAAGCTAAAAGATAATTTACACTGCCCACAATGGGTTGAGTCTTGGGGGGCTGAGTCTTGGCGGTTGCAAGTTGGACCGCATGCAACTCAGTCCTGACTCGATCAGAAATATAGGTACACCAATCAAACTTTTGATTTTTTTAGACTGAACAATATAATACAGTGCCCAAAATAGAATTTTTGGTCTTCCCAATAGAATAAGCCTGGCCTGGAAAAACTCGATAATGGCCTTCAGAGTTTTATGGTTAACATCATTAATCATTAAACCTCTTTTTGTTTTGGCATTAGAAGCTGCATACAAAAATTCGATGTCAATTTAGAAATTTAAAACATTGAAAATTAATAAAATACATTTAACAAGATTTATACCTACCAAATTTTTTGATGAAAGACCGTAATTGTTATCGAGGTGTTCTTTGTCATCTGGAGAAAGTTGTGTCCTCGATGACACTTGATTAAAACCAATAAATGGAAGACCTATCAATCTGTGAATATCTACAGGGGTGATGCTGAAAACAATATTTTTAGATCATAGATTAATGCTTACAGTACCCCTATCATGGTCATAACTAGAGATAATATGTTGTAGGAGCACTTTGTCTATTCTGAAATGTGGCATGGAAATGAGGGTTGATAAACCTACGTTATACAACCACTGAAAGTTCATCCCTAGCATTGTCATGAGATCTGATATCAAAGTGCACGCAAAATTCTTGAATTTTGGTTGGATTGTGGAAGGGGTATCCATTGGAAGTAGTTGGAAGTGGAAGAAAAAGGATTGGGAATGGAAACTGAAAGGTCGATCAGAAAGGTTAGCTCTGGTTGTAGCTATCATAGAAATGAAATGGGAAAATGACTGTTGATGCCCTTTTATAGACTTAAAACATATTTGACACGTGGCAACATCATATTAGACATGCAGGATGGGACATGCAGTATTAGACACGTGGCAGTACGGTGGCGGTCGGACTAAACTATGCTACCGGTTCATAATATGCATCCGGTCATTAAACATAAGTCGGCATTATCCCGGATGCATTTTATGTTTCGGGTAATGGTCGGATCCATAATATGCATCCGGTTTAACGTCGGAGCATAGTATGCATCCGGGTACCAGGCGGTTGCATATTATGCAACCGATTTAACGTTGGAGCATGGTTTGCATCCCGACACTCGAATGCATAATATGCACCGTCGAGCACCTGGATGCATAATATGCTTCGATTTTAAATCGGTTGCATAATTTGCAACCGTTCGATACCAGGATGCATAAATGCATCCGCATGCCTAGATGCATAAATGCATCCCTCTATGCATAAATGCATCCCCTCCATGCATAAATGCATCCCTTCAATGCATAAATGCACCTATCATGAAATTAAATGCATCCATCCATTGCATCCGATCCATGGTCATAAAAGGCTAAGATCCAGGACAAGACACGTTGGTCTTCTTCCTGACGAGTGTAGTTGATTTCTTGCCTACTACACCCGTTAGAAAGAGGCCACCCTTCTTGTCTTGAATCTTCGCCTACTTTACTATGAAGGAAGTTTCTTATTTAAGCTTTGAAATTAGAGTACACTAAATCATGTGGGATAAATAGTTATGTGGGATAGATAGTTATGTGGGATCAACTTTGCCAATATTGCATGTGTTTTCCCCCTAACAACGTCAATAGCGATAAGTTGCGTCGTGCTACAATCCTTATGTTTACTAGACGCCATATCATATCTCTTACTCGAATACCCAAATTTTGAACGTTGTCAATCATAAAAATGCATCCGGTTCGAGACCGGTACTTATTATGCACCCGACTCGAGACCATTTCATGTTTTGCAACCCGTTCGAGGCCGGACTATATTATGCATCCGGTTCGGATCCAGACCATATAATGCATCCGGTCCAAAACCGGATCATATTATGCATCCGTTCCATGACCGGACCGCAATTCGCGTCCAAGATTTTGCCAAGATTTTAAACGTAGCCGATATATTTTTGGCCTGGTCCGACAAAACTTTAAAATTCGCCTTTTTTGCCAATTTTTTGAGAAAAATTAAAATCATTCGCCATGCCAGCATACATGCAGTTCGACAGATTTCGTCGTCGTTTCGAAATAGTTTCACCATTTTTTTATAAGTACCTTTCGGGTCCTACCTCTTATGCATAACCCTGGCCGACTAAGCAAACAATGTAATCTTATACCTGATAATTGGTTTTGATGGCTAGGCAAAGGACACAACCTTATACCTGGAAATTGATTTTGATGGTTAGGTAAAGGATGCCATTATACCTGGAAATTGATTTTGATGGCTAGGCAAAGGATGCAACCTTACACCTACCTAAATATTTTGTGATTTCCATGATAATTATGAAGGTGAGGCAAAGGGCACAACCTTTGTACCTACCTGCAACTTCTATGGTTGTTATAGATGATTAGAAACTGATATCTGAATAATTTGGATTCAATTTTTGGTGTTGTTCAATGATCATATAGATCTGTATGGTCTTGGAGTTAATTGTACCCTTTTGTATGATCCTAACTTGCAGATCATAAAAGGCTCATGCTTTGGACCTACTTGGATGGGTTCTAGTTTTGGAGGATTTGTGCTAGTTTTTGTACTTGAAAAAATAGAAAATAACAACAAAAAGTTAGTAAGATAGTTAAAAATATAACAAAACATAATAAGAGGGCTTAGAAGTCCCACCATGATCTGCAAAATGATGTCCATAAAAAGCATGTCATTTCACTGATAAATAAAGAGAGGTGTTACAAAGTGTTTCACTTTTACAAGTTTTGCCTCATGGGCTACAAATTGGGATCTTCCAAGGAGGAAGACCTTTTTCTTCAATGAATAGGTATAGCACCAAAGATTTCTCTTAGCACCCCAAGGGGAGTGGGTTTATTGCATGTGTACCAATACTAGTTGAGTAGATCCTCTAAACCTATACAACCCAAATCAAGGAGTTAGTAGCACCTATGGACCTATCTTAATCAAACCTTGATTGATAGAATATAAAACAAATGAAAAGCTAATCTATTGCATGATAATAAAGTTGAAAGAATAAAAAATAAAGAAATATAGTCTTACTTACCTATGTTTTTGATCTACTAGTGTGAAACTATCTAGAACTAGTTCTTGGAGGGAATCATACCCTAGGGTACAGTCCTGGTTGTGATTGTACCTATCCTTGTGGCCAACTTTATGTTGGTCAGACAAAAACTTCCTTTGGAGGGAATGCTCTATTTGGAGGCTCTAGTTTGGATTTAGTAGTTGTCTAAGTCTCCACTTGTGAATAGTTTATGATACAAAAGAGGACAAGCATAGGCACATGAAAGCATCCATGGGGGTTGGCACCAGAGGAGGCTTGTGTGCAATGGAGGCTAGAGTGATTTTTATAGAGTTTTGTTATGCAAATGTGTGATCCATGGTTATGAAGAAAATGACCTCCTATTTATAGATTTTTTCCAAGGTTAGGGGGGCTGAGGTGAGGTGGCCTATGAGGTGGAGGTGTGCACCATACCTCATGAATGCCCTTGGGTGGAGGAAAGTCCTCATCCACCCACATGCATTAAATGGGCATGGGTGCACCATGCCTCATAAATGCATGGGGTGAAGAAAGTCCTCACCCTCATTATGGCATGTGGATGCAAAGTCATCCATGTCATAAATGCATTGATGGTGTAAAGTCTTCATGGCATTTAATAGGTATGGGTATGTGGAAAGTAGGGGGTAGAGTAGGCTAGAGTGAGGTGGAGGCTAGGCTAGTCAAAGGGTAGACTAGGGTGAGGTGGCCCTAGGCTAGGCTAAAGGGGTGGTTGCATGGTGACCAAGGGCTAAGCGTAGGAGGGGGCTTAGGAGGAAAAATGGGTTAAAGGATATGAATAGTGATTTTTGGAAAATTAAGCAAATTTTGAAGGTCTTTGCAAATTAACCAGCCATTAGTGTTAATATCACAATGACACTGAGAGGGGGGGTGAATTAGTGTAGCTATTTAAAACTTAAATCTTCAACTCTTAAAGCCGAAACAATGAAAACTTAAAATCAAATAAAGCAAACATAGCAAGAGAGCATCACACAACACAAGATGTAACGAGGTTCACCGATTTGGCTACTCCTCAAAAATTGACTGCTTGGACTCCCATCCAAATCTAGCCTTTGCAAAGTAACAACTTTACAATCAATTTACCAGAACCCACTGGAAGGAGCACCAACCCCTGATTTATCTGCACCAACATAAAGGAGCACCAACCCCTAATTTATCTACACCAATAGAAAGGAGCACCAAACCCTGATTTACCAGCACCAACTGGAAGGAGCACCAACCCTTGATTTATCTACACCAACAGAAAGGAGCACCAACCCCTGATTTACCAGCACCAACTGGAAGGAGCACCAACCCCTGATTTATCTACACCAACAAAAAGGAGCACCAACCCCTGATTTACCAGCACCAACTGGAAGGAGCACCAACCCATTATTTATTTGCACCAACAGAAAGGAGCACCAACCCCTGATTTACCAGCACCAACTGGAAGGAGCACCAACCCCTTATTTATCTGCACCAATAGAAAGGAGCACCAACCCCTGATGCCAAGCACCAACCTAGACTTCAATTTGAATCTATAAGTTTAACAGTAAGATACCTTTGCTTTTGCAAGACCCTGACTGGTCTTCTTCACCTTTGCATTCTCTATGCACTCTGCTCTCTCTATGCAATCACTTCGCACACTCTGCTTTGTTACAGTCGAACTTCATGATCGTCTTCTCCCTTTTGCACACTCTACTATCAAACTTCATGATCGTCTTATCCATTTTATGCACTCTCCTCTCTTTGCAAATTTTGCACTTAGCATGATTTGACACGACTTGCTCTCTGTGCACAATGACCGTATTTCACACACATTCGACCATATTCTCAATTCTCCAAACAACCCTCCTTTTATAATAATATTTTTTATGATGAAAACCCTAATCTTAGTCGGTTGTAAATCCTAATCTTAGTCGGCTTTCATAACAACTATAAACCCTAATTTTAGTCGGCTATCATCGGTCTTCATCGACTTCAACTCAAGAAGATGTTCGGTTTATCCATCGCTTGATGATTTCATTCTGGATAGACCCTGTAACCACCATACTGACTTTTGATCACTCTTCGTATTTCAGCAGTATGAAATCACTCTGTAACTGCCCTTGTAAATGCCGTAGTGATGTCGGTCCACTATCATACTTCTCATTTCAGTCGGGTTCTCCTTCTTGACTTGTGCATTTACGACCTATCACGAAATCGTGACATTTCTACCTCTGTAGCTTCTTTTGTTGTTGTTGCCACGAAAATACATGTCACGATATCGTGACACTTTCACCTCCGTACGCTTTCTCTATTCTTTTGTCATGATATCATGACATTTTTGCCTCTGCAGACTTCGTATTTTCTTTTGTCGCAATATCATGACATTTTCGCCTCCGTATACTTCGTCTTTGCTTTTGTCATGATATCGTGACACTTCTGCTTCCATAGACTTCGACTTTGCTTTTGTCATGATATCGCGACACTTCTACCTCCGTAGTCTTCAACTTAGCTTTTGTCGCGAAATCGTGACACTTCTGCTTCCGTACTTAGCTTCTTTGCTTTTGTCGCGAAATCGTGACACTTCTGCCTTCGAAGTCTTCTTCTCTGCTTTTGTCGTGAAATCATGACACTTCTGCCTTTGAAGTCTTCTTCTCTGCTTTTGTCATGAAATCGTGACACTTCTACTTTCGTACTTTACTTCTTTGCTTTTGTCATGAAATCGTGACACTTCTACTTTCAAAGTCTTCAACTTAGCTTTGTCATGAAATCGCGACACTTCTGCTTTCGTACTTAGCTTCTTTGCTTTTGTCGTGAAATCATGACACTTCTTCCTTCGAAGTCTTCTTCTCTTCTTTTGTTGCAAAATCATGACAGTTCTAGTTTCGTACGCTTCCTCTCTTTCTTTTGTCATGAAAATGCGACATGTCGCGATATCGTGACACTTTTCAAACTTACTTTCTCTCTCCTATTTTAGTCATGAAAATGCGACATGTCACAAAATCGTGACACTTTTCTTACTTGTTCTCTTTCTTCGAACTTGTCGCAAAATCGTGACACTTTTTCTTGCTTTCTCTTTCTCTTCCAACATGTCACGAAATCGTGACAATTTTTCCTCTTGCCTTTTTCTCTTCCAACATGTCGCGAAATCGTGACAGTTTTTCCTACTTTTTCTCTCTCTTCCAACATGTCACGAAATCGTGACACTTTTCTTACTTGTTCTCTTTCTTTGAACTTGTCGCGAAATCGTGACACTTTTTCCTGCTTTCTCTTTCTCTTCCAACATGTCGCGATATCGTGACACTTTTTCTCCTTGCTCTTTCTCTTAGCTTTGGCCCGCGAAAATACAACATGTCGCGATATCGCGACACTTTTTCTCCTTGCATTTTCTCTTCTCTTCTGGCCGCGAAAATGCAACATGTCGCGATATCGCGACACTTTTTCTCCTTGCATTTTCTCTTCTCTTCTGGCCATGAAAATGCAACATGTCACGATATCGTGACACTTTTTCTCCTTGCATTTTCTCTTCTCTTTTGACCGCAAAAATGCAACATGTCGCGATATCGCGACACTTTTTCCTCTTTGCTTTTTCGCTTCTCTTTTGCATATGGGCCACTTTGGTCTTCTTGGACAACCTGTAACAACTTCACCCAAACATCAAAAACATCCTCATGAGCTTTTAACTTCATTGTACATACTCTGAATAACCTCTGAGCTCCTGTCCACTGCATCAACCGATCTTTTTGACTGTGTTGACAACAATGACAATATTGTCACTGCACCTTGCTCAACAATCTCCCCCTTTGGAATTGTTGGCAACACACGTGCAATTTCATGTAACTCTTGAGCAATTTCTTGTAACTCTTCTCCCCCTTTGACAACAATACCAAAAGGGCTGCTGTAAACTCCCCCTGAGTCCATGCACAACATTCTCAGACAAAAATTATTACACTTAGCAAAAATCACAAACATGAGCAAAAAGATAAACAAATACACAAATGCTCCCCCTGAGAATGTGATCCCGATAGCTAGTCAATTCTTGGGAAGCGTGACCACTCCCAATTGTGAAGGTACTCAAAGACTTCCTTGGGCAACGATTTTGTGAAGATATCCGCTACTTGCTCTGTTGTTGGAACAAAAATCCAACTTAACCTCACCTTCTGCAACTTTCTCCTGCATACAACACGCTGTCGCTGCAATATATTCTACCTCTGCTGTGGATAAGGAAACTGACTCTTGTTTCTTACTGTTCCACGCGACCAACCTGTCTCCAAGATAGAATGCACCTCCACTGGTACTCTTTCTGTCATAAAGTCTTCTTGGATAAGAACTCTAATCTCTGCTCATCATATTAGAATTCTTGTTGTACCTTGCTTTTACTTATTTAGTATAGTATGATCAACACTCAACTTTTAGCTGCACAAAAGTTACTCCCAAATCAAAAGTGATCGACTCTCCAGGTAGCCTGCGCGTAATTTCTTCAGCCTTTTGACTGCCATCTCCTCCGTGACTGACGACTTTGCCTCGCATCAGTTGTGCAACTCAATGTCTCTGGTTTCTAACGGCTACCATGAATGTTTTCATCACCTGTGCAGGTATTGACAGTGGACCGTTACATCTAGCATTGGAACCTCAATCTACGTGCAGTCATCAACACTCGGTATTCTACTTCTTGCTAGGGCATATGTCAGGGCTACTCAATGTCTTAGGCAAACATTCTTCACGTGATTCTAGGGAGCATTTCTCCTCGTTGTGATCAAGGGAATCCTCGGGCAATATCTCACATTTCTCAAATAATGCAAGACTTTCTTAGGTGCATAGGCATCTTGTCCTCCTTGGCGCTTCACCACCTGGGTGCTATTCTCTCAACGTCTCTGCCTTGCATGTGCCAATTGGCACTCTTGACCAACTGGGTGCTAGTGCCACTGTTTGCTTTGACTCTGGCATCTCTTTGATAACGGCTACTTCTTTAGAGAAAATTAATGCTCTCTTATCCGGTTTTTTACCCCTCCCCCATTCATTAAAACATACCTCCACAAACAACTACATGAACTGAAACACACTTTGACAACTATACGACAACTCCCCCTGACTACTTGCCTTTCATCCTCAGCTAACCAAACAACATAGGAGCATTAAAATAAAACTTTAAGATTGCTCCCCCTGAGGATGTGCTACCTGGAGTTGCTTAGTGCAATAGAGGAGTAGTCTCCTTTAGTCCAAGGAGACACGATTTCCTTTCTTCTTTCTTTCTCCACTCTGGTTTGATTATAGTTTTGGGCTCTTGTTTTGACTTTTCTTTTTCAGTAGCTTGTGCATGTTTTCCGAGAAATATTCTATTTTGTCTCATTCCATTTGGTTGAAATTTTCTTCCCTGAAATTGATTTGATGCAAATGTACTTCGACAATTTCTTGTAGTGTGCCCAAAATTATGACAATTATAACATTCTACTGCATAATCCATCAAAGGTGAAAAACCATTTCTACTGGGTGGTTGTCTCTTGTGCATCCTTGATGGATGATTATTTTCCTTTCTTTGATGCACATGATTTCTTCCCTGTCTGTGTTGCATTCTTTGTGTCTGATGAAATCTACTGTCTTGCCTTAGATTAGATACAGAAGTTCTTGGACAAAACCTTGCTATGTGCCCATGACCATTACATTTAAAACATTGCACATGGTGTTCAACCGGAATAACAGATGTATTTCTACCAAAGATAACTCTTTGATCTATTATTCAATCCACAATAAATTGCCTTGTGACCATAATGGTTGCATCTAAAACAATAGCCATTAAAAGCATTATTATGAATAGAGTGAGAGTGATAGAACCTCTTTTGTTGTGGTTGCTTTGTTGTAGATCTCCTTTGAGATTTTCTTCCTTTTGAAGATTCAACTTCAATATTTTCTTGCTTTGATCCTTCAGCAGTGGACTTCTTCTTCTCTGCAGATTTAGAAGATGAAGGTTGTTCAGCTTCACATCCAAGACCAAGCTTAACCATTGGGCTTCTTTGTTGCCTTATCATTTTATCTAGCAACTCTGTGCTCTTCTCAAATTTGAGATTTGTATTGGCCTCTTCTAGTTGTTTCCTCAATGAAACAATCTCCTCTTCTTGTTTGTAGCAAACAATATCTTTCTCATTGATCTGTGACCTGAGAGTTTCTTCAATCCTTTTGGACTCTTCTACTTGTAGCTTTAGATCACTAATAACTTTGTTAGATTCCTCTTCACGTTTGCTACATACATCACCTTTATCATCCAGGCGTGACTTCAAGGCTTCTTCTATTTTCTTGGCTTTCTGAATTTGTAAGAAGAGATCTTCAATATTATCCCCATATTCTTCCAACTTCTTGGATAGTATTTTGTTCTTTTTCCTTTCTATACCCAATTCTTCAAGTGCAATGATCAACTCACCTTCTAGATCTACTTCAGCCTCATGGTTTTCATCATATACTTCAGAATTCACTCCTATATTTTCTAGTTCAATTTTCTCTTCCACAGGAACTGAAACTGACTGAGATGCCTTATTGGAGGAAGATCTATTCTTCTTACCCATTGCGTACTAATCCAAGATCAACCCTAGCTGATTTAGCCTAATAAGGGAAACTGGCTCGATACCAATTGTTAGTCTTACAATGACACTGAGAGGGGGGTGAATCAGTGTAGCTCTTTAAAACTTAAATCTTCAACTCTTAAAGCCGAAACAATGAAAACTTAAAATAAAATAAAGCAAACATAGCAAGAGAGCATCACACAACACAAGATGTAACGAGGTTCACCGATTTGGCTACTCCTCAAAAATTGACTGCTTGGACTCCCATCCAAATCTAGCCTTTGCAAAGTAACAACTTTACAATCAATTTACCAGCACCCACTGGAAGGAGCACCAACCCCTGATTTAAGTTACTACACCAATAGAAAGGAGCACCAACCCCGATTTACTAGCACCAACTGGAAGGAGCACCAACCCCCGATTTATCCGCACCAACAGAAAGGAGCACCAACCCCGATTTACCAACACCAACTGGAAGGAGCACCAACCCCTGATTTATCTGCACCAACAGAAAGGAGCACCAACCCTGATTTACCAGCACCAACTGGAAGGAGCACCAACCCCTTATTTATCTACACCAACAGAAAGGAGCACCAACCCCTGATTTACCAACACCAACTGGAAGGAGCACCAACCCCTTATTTATCTGCACCAACAGAAAGGAGCACCAACCCCTGATGCCAAGCTACAACTTGGACTTCAATTTGAATCTATAAGTTTGATAGTAAGATACCTTTGCTTTTGCAAGACCCTGACTGGTCTTCTTCACCTTTGCATTCTCTACGCACTCTGCTCTCTCTGCGTAATCACTTCGCACACTCTGCTTCATTACGTCACTTCACGATCCCCTTTTGCCACTATCTCCTTAGTCGAACTTCACGATCATCTTCTCCCTTTTGTGCACTCTACTCTCTTTGTGAATTTTGCACTTAGCATGATTCGACACGACTTGCTCTCTACGCACAACGACCATATTTCACACACATTCGACCATCATCTCAATTCTCCAAACAACCCTCCTTTTATAACAATATTTTTTATGATGAAAACCCTAATCTTAGTCGACTGTAAATCCTAATCTTAGTCGGCTTTCATAACAACTGTAAACCCTAATTTTAGTCGGTTGTCATCGGTCTTCATCGGCTTCAACTCAAGAAGATGTTCGGTTTATCCATCGCTTGATGATTTCATTCTGGATAGACCTTGTAACCGCCATACTGACTTTTGATCACTCTTCGTATTTTAGCAGTATGAAATCACTCTGTAACTGCCCTTGTAAATGCCATAGTGATGTCGGTCCACTGTCATACTTCTCATTTCAGTCGGGTTCTCCTTCTTGACTTGTGCATTTACGACCTATCACGAAATCGTGACATTTTTGCCTCTGTAGCTTCTTTTGTTGTTGTTGCCACAAAAATACATGTCGCGATATCGTGACACTTTCGCCTCCGTACGCTTTCTCTATTCTTTTGTCATGATATCGTGACATTTCTACCTCCGTAGACTTCATCTTTTCTTTTGTCGTGATATCATGACATTTCCGCCTCCGTATACTTCATCTTTGCTTTTGTCGTGATATCATGACACTTATGCTTCCATAGACTTCGACTTTGCTTTTGTCGTGATATCGTGACACTTCTGCCTTCGTAGTCTTCAACTTAGCTTTTGTCACGAAATCATGACACTTCTGCTTCTATACTTAGCTTCTTTGCTTTTGTCATGAAATCGCGACACTTCTGCCTTCGAAGTCTTCTTCTCTACTTTTGTCACAAAATCATGACACTTCTGCCTTCGAGTCTTCTTCTCTGCTTTTGTCATGAAATCATGACACTTCTGATTTCGTACTTTACTTCTTTGCTTTTGTCGCAAAATCGTGACACTTCGCTTTCGAAGTCTTCAACTTCGCTTTTGTCATGAAATCGTGACACTTTTGCTTTCGTACTTAGCTTCTTTGCTTTTGTCGTGAAATCATGACACTTTTACCTTTGAAGTCTTCTTCTCTGCTTTTGTCACGAAATCATGACAGTTCTGCTTCCGTATGCTTCCTCTCTTTCTTTTGTCGTGAAAATGTGACATGTTGCGATATCGTGACACTTTTCAAACTTACTTTCTCTCTCCTATTTTAGTCGTGAAAATGCGACATGTCGCGAAATCGTGACACTTTTCTTACTTGTTCTCTTTCTTCGAACTTGTCACGAAATCGCGACACTTTTTCCTGCTTTCTCTTTCTCTTCCAACATGTCGCGAAATCGTGACAGTTTTTCCTCCTACCTTTTCTCTCTTCCAACATGTCGCGAAATCGTGACAGTTTTTTCTGCTTTTTCTCTCTCTTGTCATGAAATCGCGACACTTTTCTTACTTGTTCTCTTTCTTCGAACTTGTCACGAAATCGTGACACTTTTTTCTGCTTTCTCTTTCTCTTCCAACATGTCGCGATATCGTGACACTTTTTCTCCTTGCTCTTTCTCTTAGCTTTGGCCCGCAAAAATACATGTCGCGATATCGCGACACTTTTTCTCCTTGCATTTTCTCTTCTCTTCTGGCCGCGAAAATGCAACATGTCACGATATCGTGACACTTTTTCTCCTTGCATTTTCTCTTATCTTTTGGCCATGAAAATGCAACATGTCACGATATCGCGACACTTTTTCTCCTTGCATTTTCTCTTCTCTTTTGGCTGCGAAAATGCAACATGTCGCGATATCGTGACACTTTTTCTCCTTGCATTTTCTCTTCTCTTTTGACCGTGAAAATGCAACATGTCGCGATATCGCGACACTTTTTCCTCTTTTCTTTTTTGCTTCTCTTTTGCATATGGGCCACTTTGGTCTTCTTGGACAACCTGTAACAACTTCACCCAAACATCAAAAACATCCTCATGAGCTTTTAACTTCATTGTACATACTCTGAATAACCTTTGAGCTCCTGTCCACTGCATCAACCGATCTTTATGACTGTGTTGACAACAATGACAATACTGTCACTGCACCTTGCTCAACAATTAACACTATGATGAGTGTCGTCAACTCTTCATCATTTAATCATTATGTTTGTCAATCCAGGGCGGTGTCCAAGGCTATATACGATAGGAAAGGCAAGCATTTTAAGGATCAGTTCATTCAGGAGATGGCTTTATTGGTGAAACAGTTAGTGCTTGGGGGTGTTTGTGTCTCCTTTTTAACTCCTAAAAACTGAAATTGACTCCTATTTACCCTTACAGAAATGTAATTGCAGGAATTGAAACTTTGCAGAAAAGGAAAACTAACTATTGTTGCAGAATTTAAACTGATAGAAATGAAATGATGCAGAAATTGAAATATCATAAATGAAACTTGCAGAATTGAAAATCACACCTTGCATAAAGCAAAATCTAGTTACAGCAACAGAATTCAAATAACAAAAATTAAATGTTGCAGAACTAAAACATTAGGAAATTCTCTGATGCAAACTGGAAATGCCAAGATCTGGAAATGCAAACTGGGAACAGAAAATGTTGTATGCTATAAGATGCATGAAGCTACCCTAAGTGATCAGCTGATATGCACTAACCATTTGTAGTCTAACACAACTAGTAATATGCAAGAAATACCAACATAAATGAACAAGAAATGCACTAATAAGAACTGTCAGGTTCCTACTAATTTAGCAAGAAATAGGCAGAAAACCTGTCTATGTTGTCCCTTCTCCTGGGCCTGGAAGTGGCCCTTGCTCCCTGAACCAGAAGAAGGTGAAAAGTACCTGTTCTAAACTATCTAAACTTTACACATTCACTCAGAACGCCAATGGAATGGGAAATTGCACCTTTTTATTAATTCTGCAACAACATTTCAGTATTGCAGGAAAAGGCCTGCACAATACTGTTCTACTGTAATTACAAAGAAAGCTTATGAAATTTTGCTACCTCTATATCCTCTAGCTCCTATATCTCCCTATATGCTCAACCAAATGGGAGCACTTTATTTATACTAGCAAGGTACAACAATGATAAAGTTTGGTGCTTCAATACAGGACTATTACAACCGTTGCAGGACTGTGTTTCCCAAAAATGCAGGGATCTGATCCATTAAACCTTATCCATTCCAGCTGTTGGCTTTATCTGGTGAGGGACAGGTGTTGGAAAGGATAGGGAGGCCCCTAGAATAGTTGCAACCACCGTTTACCTTCCTTTTACTGCAATTAAAGATGCATTTGACCAAATTTATGTCTTCTACGCTCATTTCGGAGCTGCTCCGAATATCAGGTAGCAGAACAGAGTTGGCATTAATTCATGCAACAGAAGCATGTGTGACCAGTTGTGATGGCAGAAATAACCTCCATAGGTACCCAGATGACTGATTCCACCTTTTGTATGAGTTGGAGTGGACAAATTCCAAGCCATGTTGTATATGTACAGTTGGCTGGAATTTGTATGGAAAAATTCCTATTTTCTACATAGTCAACTACTGACAAAGTATTTGGTGCCTTTAGGTTATTCAAAATGGGTGAGTGGTGGGGAAAATTTGTAAAAGAAGCACAAAACTAAATAGATAGTAGTACCTTCATATTACAATTCTATTTTAATGCAAAATATACTAAAACATACAACTGAAACAGATTATAAAACATAGATAAATTAGTCAAAATAGGTCATATGCACTTTATCATTCCAATATGCAAACATCATCATATAATGCATAGTATCACTAAAATTAGTACAAAAACATATCATAAGTAGTTCCAAATAGTTTAATAAGTTATCAAAAGTAGTCTTTGTATGAGGTAATGTTTTGCCTCATCATTTCCCCCCAACCTATTGCAATGCATGTCCTCATGCATTCTGTTCTACTACAACAACACAAAGATCTATGTCAAGATAGCGCTCAACATATTTCCATAGTCTACCTCCAATATTGTAATATCCTTTGTGCTCTTTGATCTCCCTGAGCCACTCCTAGAATTGATCGTCTGATTGAGGGTCATTATCAAAGAAATATGGAACAGGGGTGATGATTGTTGGATTCCTGTACCTGAGACCTATCCACTGCTCCTTTACCTCAAATATGGTCTGGATTATACATTCTGCCCTTCTTCTAGACCACATTAGGTTATTTGGTGAGATGGGTTCTCTCTTCTGCAGTGATATAGGTAGCTCTCCCCATCTATTTTTGCAAGCTGATAAAGCCTCAGCAAAGGATGTTGCACAGAAAGTTTGGAAATCAGCCATGCATTTTTGAAGGTTATCCAGATACATATTTCTTACCCTGTCATCCCTCATCAATGTATAGTGTTCATTGGTGGAGGTCCTATGGTTAAGGTGAACCGGTCTGATGAGCATTACTGCTTGTAATTCCATGGCTTTTTTGGCTTTCTTCTCTTGTTCCCAACAAATTTGATTCTGCAATGTTGATAAGAAAGACCTAAGCTGAAGATCACCAGTAAATATGTGGGGGAGGAAGATTACTTCTGTTGGCAAAAAGAAATTGTGCAGGAACAATTCACACAACAAATTTTGGTATTCTACAGAGCTTTGCCAAAAAGCCTCTAGAAATTCTCCAGGAGTTTTTAATTTGTAGGAGAGACCAGCAGTGATCCTCATTGTCTGCCAACGAAGGTATCTTTCCTTTAACATCAAACTATAGAACCTAGCTGGTCTCCTACATTGTACCATACACTCTACAATTTGGCATACCTCTTGTACCTGCTCTTTCAATTTATCAATTTCTAAATTTTTCTTTTCCAATTCTTTTGTTAAGGATTGTAAAGATGAGACCTTACCCTCCAATTGGTGACATTTCGTCATCCAATAAGCCACATATTTATTATATTTTGCAAGTGTGACTATGTCTGGTGATCTAACCATTGGTTGTATTTGAGGAATGACATTAACCTGAATGCCTATATCCACCTTTCCAATTGTAGGAGGTTCTGTTTGTGTTCCAATTTCTACCAATTCAATCTCAGGTGCATTCAAATTATCAAGGTCTTGAGGAGACTGTGGTCTTACCTCTTCCTGTACTACTATTGCTACCTCTGTATGTGCTATTGGTTCACTCAACCATTGTGGATCTTCAAAAACCTGCACAAGTACTTCTGGATGTCCATCCCCTGTTTGATCTTGAGCCTGTTGTACTTCTTGCATTGTTTCTTCTTCTTCTATTGCAGCTCTGATAGGTGAGTTTCT
Organism: Wollemia nobilis; assembly: GCA_028583015.1. NCBI lineage: Eukaryota > Viridiplantae > Streptophyta > Pinopsida > Araucariales > Araucariaceae > Wollemia > Wollemia nobilis. The sequence goes on from JAQPPZ010017002.1 coordinate 5,067,858, forward strand.
TTCAGGATTGCCAGCTAAGTTCAGTAATAGATTAGCTAATTCATCCCCTGAGTCGACTGAGGAGGTTGCTACTCCAGAAGTGTTAACCTAGCCTTTACAGTCTCTATCTCTTGCCATAACTTAGCGATAGTATCATCTTTCTCTTTCAGGGAAGCTTCACTCTTTTCAATCCATCCTGTCTGAGTTTTTATGACACTCCTAGCTGCATGCAACTGAGTCTTTATGTTTATTTCTTCTTCCTCTTCAGTGCTCAAATCATATTTCCCTTCCTCAGCTACCTCAGATTCTTCCTCAGAATCTGAATAATCCACAAGTGGTGCAGACATTTCTGCAATAGTGGTGTGTCCCTCTACTTCCTCTATTATGGTTCTATATTCTAAATCTGGTGGGTAATTGAGGGACATTGTAGGCATAGCCATATCTATTGCACTATCCATGCCCTTGGTACTTATATCTTCAACTTTCTCCATAGTTTCTTTCACCTGTAGGGTATCAACATGTGCAGTTCCTTCTTCCTTTTCCACATCACCTATGTTGGTGGATTTCTGAAGTCTTGAAGACCTTCTCAATCCTGAAGCTGATTGCTTTTATTTATTTTTAGATTGTGAAATAGAGCTTGTCAATCCTAGGGTAGGGTCTACTTCAGGTGTTCCCTTCTCCATATACCCTTCCCTGCTTGAACTTCCAAATTGCTCAGTGGACTGAGTGGGAAAAATAGTTACATTTTTAAAAATGTAACCTTCCTCCTCTTTCCTACAGGATCAATATTAGAATATTTCTCTCTTTGCTTCCTCATCCTAGAGGATGGAGGTCCCTATGGTGAGGAGGGAATTTCTTTTTTAGAGGATTCAGTTTCAATTTCATGTTCAGAACTTTCAATTTCTATTTTTGCTTTAGATTCAGGTCCTTCAACCTCTACCTCTTCTTCAGATCTAGGGCTTTCAACTGCCTCTTCCTCAATCAACTCATTCCATGCATGAAAAAACCTATCAAAGCTTCTAGGGTTTCCCCTGAAGTGATGTCTACATATAATCTTGATTAGGCCATGGTGTTTGGGAGACCCTTTTCCTGCTTGGTACTTTTTGGCCATATTTACCAGCTCCTGATATAAATACAGAGGAAGGTTTACCCTAAGCTCAGGGTTTGAGTTGCCATGGTGAAGATGGGTCAGAATTCTCATGTGATGTCCAGACAGGATAGGGAATTGCCCATCATAGGTCAAAAACCTAATGACCCATACTGCAACTTCATCCCAAGGAGGTTGTAAACTTGTTCTTTTGACCCCCTTGCAGATATTATTACTCAATACAAACTCAGTGGGCCTATCCTCATTTCCCTTGAACTGGTTTACTAGTTCAATTAAAGTATTCTTGCTAGATTTCCCAATTTGAACCCCATGTAGTGGCATTTCAGTAACTTGACTGAGAATTTTGGGGCTTACCTGGATTGTCATGCCGCTAATGTGGATTTGATTATTGTGAAAGGTGCGTGCAAACTCAACGGCCAATCCTTCTGAATGCCCATCGAATTTGTGCAAAAAGGGCAGAAATCCTCCTTCTGTAAGAATTCGCATGGACTCCTCATATTTCTGCAAATTCTCTATATTGTCTGGTTCAATTTTATTTTTCTGTCCTCCCATTGTCAATTTTCTGTGTGCAGAGTATATCAGGCCTACAAATTTTGAATCAGCAGGGTAGTTTTTTTCAATTTTTGGAATGCTTAAGTTTGTCAATGGTAATGCTCGAGGATGAGGAGTAAATAGATGCAATGCCAGAATGATTTCAAATCATGCTAGGAACGTGAAATGGGAACGTGTCGGCAAGTCATTGCATGCATAAGTCGTCATTAATTTTTACTGCATGTTATAGCTATCGGGAGTGACATGGCATTATTTACGAAAGTTCTTCTTTTAAACAGATTTTGAATCGTGTGCCAAGTGGTCACGTGTTGTAGTATTTGAAACTTTATGCCCTCCTCAAAATTTTGCCTTGGAACTCGTACTTGAAACCTGCAATCCAAGTGCTATTTCCAACCCAATTGGTGCAAAGACTTAGGAATCCACAGAAAAATTAACTTAATTTTGACTTTTCAATTGGATGATTCCAGAGATTGATGAATTAACCTTTTGTTAATTCATTCCAATAGGTTTTATCATATGGTTCATTCCAGAGCATATACCCTTATTCATTCCGAAGCTAATTCCAAAGCTCCTTTATTCCGAAACTGTTATGTGTAGCAGGTTCATTCTAGAGCAGTACCATTCAAATGCATTTGAAAAGCCTTTTCTGTCTTAGACTATCTTGATAACTTTCTGGAACCAGACCTTATGTATGCTTTATACTAACTAGGGATATCATACACTACATAATAAATATTTACAATATTAAAATAGAAAAGGCACATACCTGAAGAAACCATTCTATCTACATTTTGTACAAATGTTGTTTTCTGTTGATTTTAAGTTGACTCCTCACAGAGTGTAACAGGTGCAATCTGAAAAACAATGAAACAGAGGTGAGAATGAATGGAATGGTAAATAGTGAAACAATGGTGAGAATGGATGGAATGGTGGCGGGTCTGTGAGGCAAACATGCCAAAAAAATCAGTTTTCATGTAAGCCCAATTCAGATGTGCCTCAAAGAGGTTTTCACATTCTGAATTATTATTATTTTTATATATATATATTTTATATATATATTTTTATATATCTTGGTTCATGTCACTTGATTGAGTCCATCTTGGAAGAAGTGGTTTCTTCCAATACTGATACATCTAAGTTTCCTACTTGCTTGAGAAACTCCTCCTTGGTTAACGGTTTGTGATATATCCGAAGACGATGACCGTTAACCACCATCTTCCTTCTTGAATCATCTATTGGTGAAAGACGTACAACTCCATTTGCAAATACCTCCTCAACCTGATAAGGTCCGAGCCATCGAGTCTGCAACTTGCCAGGATAGTCTTCATATCGTGAGTCAAACAACAAAGCCCAATCGCCTTGCTGAAACTTCCTCTGCTGAATGTGACTATCATGCCATAATTTTTGTTGTGCTTGGATCATCTCAGTCTGGTGCAATGCATCCCTCCATAGCTCATCCAATGCATTGAGCTACAGAATTTGGTCCATTTGTGCCTGTGACAAATCAATACCTACATCCAAAGCAGTTCGAAGAGTCAATAACTCAAATTCAATAGGCAAAAGAGGCTTTTTACCATAAACCAATTCATATGGTGTGAATCCAGTAGTGGATTTCCAAGTAGTGTTGTAAGCCCAAATTGCTTCAGGTAGTTTGTCCATCCAATTCCTCCTATGGGAAGCTATGGTTTTGGTTAAGATTCTCTCTAGTTCCCTATTTGTTACTTCAACCTGACCATTGGCTTGTGGATGATAAGGTGAGGATTTCCTATGCTTGATTTCATATAGTTGAGTGAAGGCTTCAACAACTCTTGAAGTAAACTGAGGTCCCTGATCTGTGGTGATGGATTGTGGGGCCCCAAAATGTAGGAAAATCTATGAATACAGGAAATCAACAACTTTTTCTTCTCGAGCATGCTTAAAAGCATGGGCTTCTACCCATTTGGTTACATAGTCAGTACATACCAAGATATGCACTTTCCCTTGGGAAGGAGGGTCAATGGGTCCTACAAAATCTAACCCCCACCTCTCAAATGGTTATGTTCCTACTTGAGGTTGTAATGGCATTTCACTAGTGAAGGTAGGTTTTCCCATCCTTTGGCATGCATCACAATGTCTAACATAATTTTTCACATCTTTATGCAAAGATGGCCAGTAATAACCAGTACCCAAGATCTTTCGAATTGTACTCTTGACTGAATAGTGTCCTCCTGAAGGTTCATCATGACATGCCCATAGGATATCATATACCTCATCCTTGTGGATGCACCTATGCAAAACATGGTCAGGACTGCATTTGAAAAGTAAACCTCCTATCCATTTAAAAGAAGAACTTTGCTTGATTAACTGTTTCCTTTGTTTAGGAGTAAAGTGAAGAGGAATTTTTCCTATAGCCAAATAATTAGCTATATCTACAAACCATGGAGACTGCACAGAAATAGCAAATAGTTTCTCATCAAGAAATGCATCTTCAACCAACTCTCCTGTATCTTCATTTGGCAATCTTGATAGAAAATCTGCAACTACATTAGCTTTCCCTGGTTTATTAACTATAGTGATATCAAATTCTTGCAATAGTATTAACCAACGAATAATTCTTGCACTAACCAGAGGTTTATTCATCAGGTATTTAATGGCAGCATGATCTGTATGAATGAATACCTGATATCCTGTGATATAGTGTCAGAACTTATTAATAGCATATACTACAACTAAGAATTCCTTCTCAGTAGTAGTGTAGTTCTTTTCAGCTCCTGTCAAGTTTTTACTGATGTAATAAATGGCATAATGCTCCCCATTGTCAATTTGCCCTAATGCAGCTCCAATAGCAGTATTGGAAGCATCAGTTTGAATATGGAAGGGCAATTCCCAATTAGGTCCTCTCAATACAGGGGGAGTTGTTAACTTTTCTTTTAATTCCTCAAAAGACTTTTGACACTCAGTAGACCAAGAAAATTCAGAATTTTTCATTAGTAATGCAAACATTGGATTGGCTATGGTACTGAAATTGGCAATAAATCTACGGTAGAAACCAATGTGTCCCAAGAAACTCCTCACATCAGTTTGAGTTTTTGGAGGAGGAAGGTTTTTGATGACTTCCACCTTTTTAGGATCAACCTTGATCCCATAAGAGGAGATATGATGACCAAGGACAATCCCTTCCTCCATCATTAAGAAGCATTTCTCAGGATTAAGAGACAAATGGTATGTTTCACAACGTATTAAAACTTTTTCAAGTTGTTCCAAAGTATATTCAAAACTATCCCCAAATACTGTGAAATCATCCATGTAAATTTCTACACTCTCATTTGTCAAATCAGAGAATATGGCCAAAATAACTCTTTGAAATGTTGTTGGAGCATTACATAAACCAAAAGGTAGAACCCTATAAGCAAAGGTTCCCCAAGGACATGTGAAAGTAGTTTTCTCTTGGTCTTTAGGTGCAACTTGTATCTGATTATAACCACTGAATCCATCAAGAAAATAGAAAAATTTCTTGCCAGCAAGGGTGTCTAACACTTGGTCTATGAAAGGTAATGGGAAATGGTCCTTATGTGTTACCTTATTTAACTCTCTGTAATCCACACACACTCTCATTTTCCCATTTTTCTTTGGAACAATGACTAATGGAGAAACCCATCTACTATCTGATATTGGATAGATGAATCCTACATCTAAAAGCTTTTCAATTTCTTCCTTGACAATATCTTTCAAAGCAGGGTTCAAACATCTTTGAGGTTGTCTCATAGGTTTAACATCTTCAGTGTATATTCTATGTGTACACACATCAGGGTGAATGCCAGTCATGTCCTTATAACTCCAAGCAAAATCCTGAACATGTCTCTGCAAAACAACAAATAATTTGGCTTCTTGCTCATTAGTCAACCAACTATTAATGTTCAAAAACTTTCTTGGTTGTATCTCAATCTGCTTAATCCCTAGATAAACAGAGTTGACAACCTCATATTTACTGATTAAAGCATTTAAGGGACAATGATGTGGTTACAGAGTATGAAATACTCTTGATTTTGGTGTAAATGTGATACCTGATGGGATCATTTGCATAGGACAGGTGAAAGAAGTCAGAAGATGATGATGCCATCCATGTGGCAATGTGAAGGAGCTTTCTTGTAGTGGAATAGATGATAGATGTTCAGCAGTTTGTTCTTCATCTTTCCATAACAAATGATGGACAAGAATTTGATCATCCCTAAGGCCTTCTTCTTGTAATGTTTTCACCAAAACTATTTCATGTTCAAAGATTTCTCTTTATGGTGAATTAAGTTCTTCAATATGTTCCTTTACTACAATGGTGGCCAAGGTGACAATAGTTTCTTGTTCTTCATCAGACTCGGGATACCATATCTATCCAAAAAATTTGGTTGAAGGTTGGGTTGGTGGATACAAGGAAATATTTTTTAGGTCTACACCATTTGAAATAGTCATCTCACCTGACCTGTAGTCTATAAATGTAGTTGTAGTGGCAAGCCAAGGTCATCCTAGAATAATAGGATAGCCATTAGCTGAGTTTCTAGGCTGCAATACTAAGAAATCTATAGGATATTCCCAAGAAGACACTTCAATGGCAACATCCTCTAGAATTCCTTTCGGTTTGGCCACTGACCTATCTACCATTTCCAAAATTATGGTAGTAGGACTAAGATTATTGAGCTATAATTTTTGCATGGTTTCCTTAGTCATCACATTGATTGCAGCTCCTAAATCAATAAGTACATTTGGAATTTGAACTAACCCAATAGTAATTGTAACTAATGGACTCCCTAGATCACCATATTTGGGGGGTACTAGTTTTCCAGAGAGCAGGTCAACCAACTTACCTTCTACTTGCACAGTCTTAGGAAAGGCTTTCTTCTTCCTGCCAAGTTTCCTAATGCACAACTCCTGAATGGTTTTCTTAATCAGAGGTACATCCTTTATTGCCTACAAAAAAGGGAGTGAGATAGACATTTTCCTCAATTCTATGATTAATTCTGATTCAGGAGGAGTGATAGTGTGGTCAAACCTTTTAGGATATGGAAGGTCTCTGAGGCAAGTTCAATTTTTCCTTGTAAACTTTCTGTTTTTCCTTCTTTTTGCTCTGTTTGTGGTTTTTTTGGACTTGAAAATTCTTGCTTTCCATCAATTTCTTCAATAGTGGGTGGTGCAAGGTCAGGTAAAACCTTCCCTGAATGTAACTGGATGTTACTACAGTCAAGGACATGGACTACAATAGTCTCTTCAGACTCAACTCCATAAACAGGGGTTGCTTGTCTATTGTTATTGGGGTTAGCCACAGGTTGAGATGGAAGTGGAGGTTGCTTAACTGGTTGTGATTGTTGTGGTGGCATTCTTCCTTGAAAGTTCTGATTAGGAGTTGGCAACAGGTTTTGAGTCTATCCTTGATACCTCTACTGCCCTTGATATGATGGGTATTGTGGCCCCCATCTCTGCCCAGATTGTTGATTCTATGTCCAAGGTGGATTAACAAGATTCCATGGTTGATTCCAACTAGAATGTGACCAATATTGAGGGGCTGACCAAGATTGATTCCATGGTTGTGAAGGTGGTTCTGAATATCCCCAAGGCATATTCCAAGGATTTTATCCCCAACTTGTAGGAAAATGAGGGGCATTATGGTATTGTGAAAAGTTACCTCCTGGCCTCTGCCCAATAACATTAAGTTCTTTAGTTTGGGTTTGCAAAACATTTTTAAGGTGAGGCAGGAGATGGCACTTATCAATGTTATGCTCTTTTGAACAAATGCCACAAATAGTTGAGATAGAGGTTCTATCCAAAGGACAATCATGTAGGGCATGCTTATTCCTGCATCTAGGACAATAGATAGCTAGGGGTGGTGAAGAATTGGATTTTGCATTCCTTTCCCCTAATGCAGTATTTAATTGAACAAGAATATCAGTTTTCATGTTAGCCATTTCCTCCATCAAATATTTTATATCAGTATTACCAGGATTCCTCTTCCTTCTTCTTTGCCTAGTGTGGGAATAATTTCTGCACAACTCTACAATATCATTAATCTCAAGTTGGTTTATATCTCCTTTTCCCATTAAGTCCAATACTTCTCTGGAATCATCCTGCAAACCTCTCAGAAATATAGTTTTTAATAAGTCAGTTTCCATAGGACCACATCTCTTTTGGATAAAGGTAAATCTATCAAGATAATCCTCTAAGTTTTCATCCTCTTCTTGTCTAATCTGAAATAACTCATCCTTCCTATTTCTCACTCTACAATACTCCTGATACTTATCCAAAAATGCAGTTTCCATTTGATCCCAAGTGCGGATTGAATCTGGTTCAAGGCTCATAAACCATCGTAAGGCTGCATCTTTAAGTGTAGAGGGAAATAACTTCAATTTTTGGTTGTCATTGACATAGTCATAAGTCTGACACAGGACCTTGAATTCAAATAAAAATTGATCAAGATCTTTAGAAACAACTCCCCTAAATATTGGCAATACTGAGGGTGAAATTGTTTTCATAGGAGCATTCTGAGTAGGATTCAGATGAATAGGGTATTCAAAAGTTCTAACAGGAGGATTGTCAGCATCATGACCAACAATTTCCCTATCATGTTCTCCTTGTTCTGCCATAGGTGCTTCTTCAGTTTTGACTTGTTCAACTGGTTCAGATGGATCAGCCCTATGGGTATGTCTAGAAGCAAGTGCCTCTAAGAGCTCTTCTTGCAAAGATCCTAAAATTTTAGTTGATGAAGAAGATGATTCTCTTTTAAGTCTTTCAAGAAGTTCATACATAGGCAGATCTTCACCAGATCATGAAGAACGCCTTGGTGGAAAAGAGCCAGTTCTGATAAACCTTCCTCTTTCGTCTCTTGGCCTATTCATCCATGCTCATCCACTAAATGAACTAGAATTCAGTTTTCAAGAACTGTTACCTATAACAGGATAGTTCCTGGACTGCTATGCTTCTCCTAACAACACCTAAGTATCCCCAACAACGATGCCAAAAATGATGAGTGTCATCAACTCTTCATCATTTAATCATTATGTTTGTCAATCCAGGGCGGTGTCCAAGGCTATATACGATAGGAAAGGCAAGCATTTTAAGGATCAGTTCATTCAGGAGATGGCTTTATTGGTGAAATAGTTAGTGCTTGGGGGTGTTTGTGTCTCCTTTTTAACTCCTAAAAACTAAAATTGACTCCTATTTACCCTTACAGAAATGTAATTGCAGGAATTGAAACTTTGCAGAAAAGGAAAACTAACTATTGTTGCAAAATTTAAACTGATAGAAATGAAATGATGCAGAAATTGAAATATCATAAATGAAACTTGCAGAATTGAAAATCACACCTTGCATAAAGCAAAATCTAGTTACAACAACAAAATTCAAATAACAAAAATTAAATGTTGCAGAACTAAAACATTAGGAAATTCTCTGATGCAAACTGGAAATGCCAAGATCTGGAAATGCAAACTGGGAACATAAAATGTTGTATGCTATAAGATGCATGAAGCTACCCTAAGTGATCAGCTGATATGCACTAACCATTTGTAGTCTAACACAACTAGTAATATGCAAGAAATACCAACATAAATGAACAAGAAATGCACTAATAAGAACTGTCAGGTTCCTGCTAATCTGCTGCAGCAAGAAATAGGCAAAAAACCTGTCTATGTTGTCCCTTCTCCTGGGCCTGGAAGTGGCCCTTGCTCCCTGAACCAGAAGAAGGTGAAAAGTACCTATTCTAAACTATCTAAAATTTACACATTCACTCAGAACGCCAATGGAATGGAAAATTGCACCTTTTTATTAATTCTGCAACAACATTTCAGTATTGCAGGAAAAGGCCTACACAATACTGTTCTGCTGTAATTACAAAGAAAGCTTATGAAATTTTGCTACCTCTATATCCTCTAGCTCCTATATCTCCCTATATGCTCAACCAAATGGGAGCACTTTATTTATACTAGCAAGGTACAACAATGATAAAGTTTGGTGCTTCAATACAGGACTATTACAACCGTTGTAGGACTGTGTTTCCCAAAAATGTAGGGATCTGATCCATTAAACCTTATCCATTCTAGTTGCTGGCTTTATCTAGTGAGGGACAGGTGTTGGAAAGGATAGGGAGGCCCCTAGAATAGTTGCAACCACCGTTTACCTTCCTTTTACTGCAATTAAAGATGCATTTGACCAAATTTATGTCTTCTGCGCTCATTCCGGAGCTGCTCCGAAATATCAAGCAGTAGAACAGAGTTGGCATTAATTCATGCAATAGAAGCATGTGTGACCAGTTGTGATGGTAGAAATAACCTCCATAGGTACCCAGATGACTGATTCCACCTTTTGTATGAGCTGGAGTGGACAAATTCCAAGCCATGTTGTATATGTACAACTGGCTGGAATTTGTATGGAAAAATTCTTGTTTTCTACACAGTCAACTGCTGACAAAGTATTTGGCGCCTTTAGGTTATTCAAAATGGGTGAATGGTGGGGAAACTTTGTAAAAGAAGCACAAAACTAAATAGATAGCAGTACCTTCATATTACAATTCTATTTTAATGCAAAATATACTAAAACATACAACTGAAACAGATTATAAAACATAGATAAATTAGTCAAAATAGGTCATATGCACTTTATCATTCCAATATGCAAACATCATCATATAATGCATAGTATCACTAAAATTAGTACAAAAACATATCATAAGTAGTTCCAAATAGTTTAATAAGTTATCAAAAGCAGTCTTTGTATGAGGCAATGTTCTGCCTCATCACACCGCATAAGGGATAATGTGATATTTTTAGGAGTCTACACTAACATCAACATTTGTGCAACAATTGGAGCATAAAACTATCCTTTCACTCTACCACTTGATGCCAAAAAGGGATATTTTAGATGACTCATAATTGTCTTTTTATGTCTCTTATTGTAATATTTGAAAATAAAATCATGTTGTATTGAATGAATTCTTTTAACTTTAATGTGAATGGTTGTATATATCTAGTGTTAAACATGGTTTAGCTTCTTTTGGGATTTGTTTATTTCTTACAAAATTCTTCACTTCATATGCTAGATTAGAAATACAAATTAACATTTTCAACATTCAATATGCCTTGTGATATTTTCTTACAACATTTAAACCAAAACTCAAGGTTAACACTACTACACAATTGATTTTTATTGTGCATTAATTTACATTTGACTATATGTAAGTAAGAATATTTGAACACTTATTAATATTTGGTTGCTTGTATAAATTTCCTAATCAACATCTCTTTATTATTTCTCTATTTCACAGAACACCTTGAAGAATAATAGAGGAGATATTGTACATTCTTTTACTATGCTATTGGAGATATTACATTATTTGGTACATTGAAGTATCATGAAGTACCATGGAGTACTATTGTAAATATTATATTAGAAAGTGTGTGTCTAAAGTATGTGTCAAGTTGTAAAGAGTGTTATGTGTTATGTAATAAAGTGTGAAAGGTGTCAAGAGTGCAAGTGTGAGGTGTGTAAGTGTGAGTTGTAAGTGTGCAAGGTATCAAGTGTGCAAGTGAAGAGTCATAAGTATTAGGTGTCAAGTGTGGAAGTGAAGAGATGTGTGAGATGTGTCAATATGTGAAGTAGGAGGTTATGTAAAGTTTCATAATGTGAGGCATGTGAAAGGTTACATCTCCCATGAGTTTTAGGAGAGAAATAGTTAAGAGTATTTGAGTCATTTTGTAAAGTTATATATTGGAGATAAAGCTCCATGCTATGTAATCAAATATTTTGAATGTAATTCCATTCTATGAATATAATAGAGAAGTATTTTTGTGTGTGCAATATTGTGAACATTATTGTTGTGATTATTTGATCTTGGAGAAATTTATATATGAGAAAATGAAGCATATTTTCCAACGTATACAAATATGAAATATAGCTCACCTACCTCATGAGCTAAGTTGGGAAGTTGGCCTATGTACCAACCTCAAAGGCCCCTTCAAAAAAAATCATTGGTATTAGAGAAATTATATTGTGTTTTTGAATTTTATACTTACTAACCATTGTTTAGCAACAACATTCGCATGGATATAGTCATCAATATGCTTCATTATTGAATGTCCACTCGTACACACTTATGGCATCAAAATGAAAGTGTCACACTAGGTTCTATATCCTAGTATCCTAAAGAACATTGATTGTGTGTGAACATAACTATGTTGTGAAGTCATATTCCATAAAATCCAAACACCAAACAACTCATTCAATACATTTTGGATGAATTTAGGTCTACTCTATTTGGGCAATTTTGAGATCTCATGATTTTGGTGTGTGATCATCAAAATAATCCATTGCTACATTGTTCCAAATTCATAATTTTCTTAAGATGCAAACTAACATCAACCTTTCTATATTCTCAATTAATATAAATACATACAAGTTAGATACCTAACTCTAGAAGCTCAAATATTATCATTCTACTAATCATCTCACTAATGCTAAAAAGATGGCTTTCATAGTGCTTAAGGTATCCAAATCAATTGTATGCTCATGTGAAGCCACTCAAATTAATTTTAAAGAGGGTGTAGATCCTATTAATACCTAGATGAAGTTCAAAGAGCTTGTGTATACCTATATTTATCTTTTTTAGAAAAATATGAAGACAAGTACATGTGTTTTTAGCACTTACATCAACCTCACAAATAGACAATCCAAATCTACATTGCCAATTTCAACAAGCTCCTTATCCATTGATGTAGGAGCATTTGGATTCACTAGCAATATTGCATTGCAAAAAGAAAAAATGAAGATGAAAAATAATTTATGATTTTATCCAAATTGCAATTTTAGTTGGATATGATTATAGATTGAAATGAATTTTGAAAAAACAATATTTTATTTGGATCTAATTTTATAATATTTTATCCGGATTGCAATGTATGTCAAAAATATAATATTTTATCCAAATCCAATTTTAATATTTTATCCAGATTGCAATGCATGTCATTTTTTTTTTTTTATCTTATATCTGATTTTATAATATTTTCATGGGGTATATATAAAGATAACCTTGTAACCATTTGAGACATCTTTAGGAAAATTAAAGATCTCTCTGTCGATTTGTTGATTGCAACATCTCCTAAAAATAAATCATGCAAGTAATTTATTATTATTCAATTTTAGGTTTGTGAAATTGTTATGATATATTTAGGTTACTAGAAGAGGTTGTATTTTGTTAGACCCCTCATCTAGAGTGCATAATCCACCTACATGTTCATGATGATGAGAAGTATCAAGTACTCAAGTATATTAGTGGACTCTACTACTATATTAGTTTATATGTGGAGTTATTGCCTATTGATACCTTAGAACAAACTTCAAATCTACTACCAAATTAAAGTTGAAATATTGAGCAAACGTAAAGGATATTGTACTACAATCACACAAGACTCAAACAGATCCAAAGCATATATTATCTCTTCTTGAATCACCTCAGGACATATACCCTAAGGTTCCTTTAATACAACAAAATCCAAAATCCCTATCACATAAGAGAAACAAAAAAAAAAAGCAAGAGGAAAACAAGACAATTATCACAAGATAAAATCCTAATGATGTTGACTAGAGAGCTTGTAGAAGTATTTGGTGGTCTACTAGACTTAGATGATAAATAGAAAATAGGATACATACATCATGAGGTAACTCTTGTTTTAGCCAAATAGTATCAAACATTAATTTCTCATGCATATAGGTTTGTCTTACTCATGACCCATCTTAAGACAACTCATACCAAATTTTTTTTTCCCTATCATGTGAAAGTTAGTGATTTCTAAGCAATTACGATAAATGGATCCACTACTTCAATCATAATTTGAAGAATCCTTCTCTATTGCTATATCAAGCATTAGATTGACCTGATATTAGGTTTATATTTTTCTAATATCCTTCTCTATCATCTCTTTTTGTTTGAAAAAGTGATTAAATATGTGGCAATATTATTATTCTAGCACCAAATAAGATGATAATAAGTACCTATGCATAGACTTTCATACTTTGAATAATCCCTCTCTATTGTTGTATCAAGCATTAGATTGACCTAATCCTAGTTTCATCTTTTCCTAGCATGTTTTGCTATCAACACTCTTTGTTTGGAAAAGTGATTAAATATGTGGCAATCCCATTGTTCTAGTATCAAATAAGAATGATAATCAATACCTATGCATATACTGTCATATTGTTAATAATATCTATGTAAAAATAAGGTATTCTTTATATCATATTTATGAACTTCTATACAAGCTTTATGAATCATGGTGCTTCATTTTTTTTTTGGTGGAGAACAAGGGGTTGTACTTGGGTCCCCCACCCTTGACAAATCACAACTCTCTTCTTTAGAGCTTGAGAGTTTACAAACAGATTCAATTCTCATCTCAATTGAGTTGCTATAGCTAGAAACCTACATCATTTTACATAAAATGTCTGAATTCTTGATTTTCATTTTCTGGATCTTTTTCAATTTTCTGTGTGAATACAAATATTCCAGAATTCAGCATCCTTCTTGACATTTTCCTACAATAGCCTTCACAATACCAAAACTTCACCTCTACTATCTATGCATTGCATCTTAGTAGAGTAATATTTCCAAAACATCGCACTATCATAGTCCGCTTTACCAGATCTGGATTGCTAGTTTCCTTCCTGAAGCACAAGTGCAACCACAAAAATTATAATAAATAGTTTATATGAAAGCACATTAATGTTATAAAATAAAGCAGATATTACCAATGGAAAACATTAAAGTAAATCTTAATCATTATTTGAATCAGGCAGTCAACATTTTCTTGTCAACTTCAGCTAAACTTACTACTTCCTCTAACCATGGAAAAGAGAATTTAACTTCATGATCCTCAATTAAAACCTCTCTATTGGCTAGCCTATCTACACATTTGTTTCCTTCCCTTAACGTATGTGTAAACCTGATTTCTTCAAACTCTATAGCAAGGTCTTGAATTTCCATAATTATCTCTTGTATGTTCCATGGAGCCTTTGCTTTCCTCAAAATTGCATTTATTACTATGAGTGAATCACCTTCCATCCATACTCTATTCCATTTCATTTGTTTACATATTTTTAACCCTTCCAAAGCTGCCCAAGCTTCAACTTCATTATTTGTCTTAAATCCACTATTGAAAGCATAATGAGACAAAATATCTCCTCTATTATTTCTAATTATTCCTCCTCCTCTTGGTCCTAGATTTCCTTTAGATGCTCCATCAAAATTCAATTTGACCAACTCCACATCTAGTGGTTTCCACTTTATATTCTTTGCCTTCTTTTTGTTTCTCCTATACCCAACATCATAATTCCATTTGATGACTTGAATCCATCTATCAAGGCTCTCTACTTCTAGATTAGGGATTGGGTGAGTTGATAGGGTTGGTTTAGACTCCTCTATGGCTAAACAAATCTTCCTTTTCATTACCTCTAAACTACTTTCCTTTCCTTTAAATATTCTTCTATTCCTTTCTAGCCATACAATCCAAAGTATTGTATCTTTTGATATATCCCAGATTGTCTATAAAGCCTCACTTTTAAAAGTGCTCTACCATTGCTTTAACCATTCTTCAATTCTATCATTCATCACCATGCATTTACCAAACATATTAAGAATCCATTGCCATAGTTTCTAGACTATTGAGCAATGTCCCAAGAGATGGTCTATACTCTCCTCCTTTTTACAAAGAACACATTGTGAGGGGCCATGAAAACCCCTTTTCATAAGGTTATCCTAGGATAAAATTCTTCTATGACCTACTAGCCAAACAAACATTTTGACTTTAGGAATGCTTGGGCTATCCCAAATATCTCTCCATATTCTTGTGATATTCCTATTTTGTTGGTGCTTTACATTATATCCACTTCTTGTTGTGTATTCTCTTGAGCTATTCAACTCCCAAATCAACTTATCCTTGGCTCCCCTCAAAATAATCATTATTGTTATCTTTCTACTCAATTACCTCCTAGCATCAATGTCTTGTATACTTGTAAAAAATATTCTTTCCATTTGTATCTTCCTTCCTGATCCTTGTACAAAATGTTTGAAACCCTATCACCATATTTATCTTGAAGTAATCTCATCCATGGTTTCAAAATTGGATCTAGATTGAGTGGTTTTTTATCACACCAAGTATCCATCCAAATAGAAATATTTTCTCCAATTCCCACCACCCATATTAAACCTTTAATCACTAGATCAATTAATTTTTTAAACCATTCCATAGTGTAGAACCATTTGGTAGAGAGAATGCAATAAATATTAAGCTTGGGTCATTGGGCTCAACATACTTAGAAGAATTCTTGCCCATTATCTTTGAATCTCTTTGTACAATCTCCAAATTACTTTTCCCCTAAGAGCTAAGTTTGCATCCATAAGAACTCTTAAACCGAGACCTCCCCTAGTTTTATCATCACACACCTTGCTCCATTTCACCAAAGGAAATTTCCTTTTATCATGTAATCTTGACCACAAAAATGATCACATAATATAGATTAAACTTTTTTCTATCAATTTTGGCATAGTATACAAGGACATATAATATGTTGGAATGGCCTATAAGACTGATTTAATTAGTTGCACTCTTCCTACTAATGATAACCATCTACCTTTCCATATCAATAGTTTATTCTAAACTTTACTTATAACTAGATTCCATAATTCTATCCTCATTCTCCCCTCAAATAAGGGCATCCCTAGATAAGTTGTTGGTAAATTTACCTCCTCCATTTGAAGTAACCTACATATCCCTACTTTGATTTTAGTTAGGGTGTTTAGGAAGTAAATTTTAGATTTTGTCCTATTAAATTTTTGCCCTGATGCTCTTTCATATTCCTTTAATAAGTTATTCAAAGCTCTAGCCTCATTTATCCTTGCCCTCCCAAAAAGGGTTGTATCATCTACAAATTATTGATGGGTGATGTTGTCGATGTTATTACTAGCCTTAAGTCCACTTATAAGCCCATATTTGTTAGCCTTCTTCAAGTTCCTACCCAAAACCTCTACCATAATAATGAACAAATATGGTGATAGAGGATCTCCCTATCTAAGACCTCTCTTGGCTTTAAATGATTATATTACTAACCCATTGACCAACATTAAATATGAAACTATAGAGACACAAGCTTTAATCCATCTAACCCATTTCTTCCCAAATCCAAACTTTTCTAATACTACAAAAATAAAATCCCATTTAACCCTATCATAGGCTTTACTCATATCAAGTTTTAAGATCATTGCTTTCTCTTTTCTTGAAGTTATTGAATGCATAACTTCATGAGCTACTATGATCCCATCCAAAATCTATCTCCCTTTCACAAATCCTCCTTGCTCTTCTAAAATAATTTTGTCTAATAATGGTCTTAACCGATTCACCATCACTTTGGAGATAATATTATATGCCATATTACATAGGCTTATGGGTCTAAATGAATCAAACAATTATGCATCCTTCTTTTTTGGAATCAGGGTAAGATATGTTGCATTTATTTTATAAGGTATGTATTATTTTACCCTAGACTATTCCACTACCACCAATAAATAATCCTTCACTATATCCCAATTATGTTGATAGAATGTTGTAGAGAGCCCATCTAGACCTAGGGATTTATCCTTATTAAAAGAGAAAAGAGCTAAATGAACTTCTTCTAGAGTAATAGGCTCCATCAATTTCCTATTGTCTTCATCTATTATAACTGAAGGTACTTCTTGTAGAAGTTTATCATTAAGAACTTCAAACTCCTCTGATCCTAGAATATTTTGATAAAAAGACCTTACCTCCTTTCTAATTTCACTTTGGTCTTCAATCCAAACCCCTTCTACTAATTTAATTCTACTAATTCTAGATGTTGATCTTTATACTATAGCCATCCTATGAAAAAACTTTGTATTTTTATCTCCTTTTAACCAAGTCTATCTTGATTTTAATCTCCAAAATTTCTCTTCCTTACTCAAAATATTATGATATTCACTAAGCAACTCCCTTTCCTCTAAGCTTGGATTATTATGATCACCTTTTTAGAATTTTGAAAGTTTATCTTTTAGTTCTTCTTTCTTCTCAAAAATATTTCCAAAAGTGTTCTTGTTCCATTCTTTTAATCTAGATGTCATTGATTTAATTTATTTTGGAAGTGTATACAACCCACCATTTCCTGAAGAATTCCATATTTGTGCTATCATATCAACAAATTGAGGATGGTCTTCCCACATCTGCTCATATTTAAAATATGATATTTTTTAATTCACTTACCACCATTTTAACTCTTATTGGCCAATGATATGAACCAATCCTTGTCAAGGTATTAATTTTAGCACAAGTCCCTTCATCTAGCCAATGATATAAGAGTATGCATCTATCTAATTTTTTTGCTATTAGGTTTTAGCCTCTCCTATTGTTGGTCCATGTATAGTTGTCTTCTTCAAACTCAACCTCCCATAGATTATTATTTTGAATAAAAGCTGAGAAATCTCTCATACTTTGGGTTAATTTCCTAATTCCCCAAAATTTTCATCCAACTTGGTTATGGCATTAAAATCTCCTATGATCATGAATCAGGTTTCTTGGTATTTACTTCTCATAAAGGCTTCAATCCCACTCCAAACTTCTAATCTACTTGATTGAGTTGTAGGTCCATAGACATTGATAAGGATGAAATAAATATCTACAAAGTAGCATGTGACTAAAGAGGCTATCCAATGCCTAGTTTTATGAATGGTTACATAAGAGGTTCTAATAGGATTCCAACAAGTTAGAATTCCCCTATCACTCCTTTAGAATCTATAGCATCCCATTCACATCTTGCCCATACTACTTTCATAGTTTTGGAAACTTCTTTTGTCATTTTAGTTTCTTGGATACAAAGAATATCAAGCTTATTACTTAAATAGAGGTCCTTGATACACCTCTACTTTGAGGGGGCATTAGCACCCCTTATATTCCATGAGATGATAATCATGTCTCATTAGGGGCTACTAGCCCCACCTACAAATTACCAATATCATTTTGTTGTTTGGTAAAGAGAAGTTCAACCAACTTAGTTTGTGTTCCTTTCTCTATGTTTGCTCTTGCTTCCCTAGATCTCGCTTGATAATTTGAGGGTTTTCCTCTTTTTGCCTTGCCTATATCAAGAGTAGGTCTTATTATTCTATTCCTCAATATTCTTTCACAACTTTATTTTTCATCAGATTTATCCTCTCCTAGCTCTACTACAGAAGCTTTTGACTTGTCCTACTCATTTTTTAGTATTTCCTTATTAATGGTAGAGGTATTAACATCTAACATTACATTTTCTTTACCAATTTTTTCTCTTGAATGGTGCATGGTACTTCAAGAGAGTCTTCAAAATCTGATGAGACACATTCCTTAGGTTCATCAAGAATGTTTATCCCTAAATCAAGATCATACTAAATAGATGGTTCCTTGTTAATATGTTGAACCTATTGTACTATGTCCTCTAAGCTTTGATCTACTTTTTCTTCATAGGCTAAAGCCTCAAAAGAGTTGGTATTTCTTCCAATATCCTTCCTTACTGGTCTCCATTATTTATTTGCTTTCATTTGTCTAGATCTATTTTTTGGAAGTTGAAAACCATCCTCATCCATATCCATTTGTAAGTTTCTCTTGTGGTTTTCTACATATGATTATGTTGGACTCTTCTTAGGGCATGATCTCTCAATATGCCCCACCTCATGACATCTTCTACATCTAAAAGATATATTTTCATAATCTATGGTTTGGGTCCACATCTTATCCCCATACTTAAGAATGATTGATTCTGGTAAAGCTTTACTTATATCAATCATGACCAATATCCGAGCATAAATAGCCAAGAATCCATCTTTTGTAGTTTTTGAAATCTCAAGGAATTCTCCTAGAGTGTTGCCTATTGCCTTGAAGGTATTTTATAGGGCCCTAGGTCCTATCTAGTTATTTGAATTAAACAAGTGGAATTGATGTGAGAAATGAATGAAAAAATGTACTGAATCACCTTTTTGGATAGAATCACTTTTGCACTAGAGGAAACCCTTCCAATGGATAAATTGTATATATATTATTTTTATTTTATAGATGATTGTTTACACCCTATTGAATTATATTATATACCTATTCTAGGGTTGTGAGTGAAAGGACACAATGGTCCATATGATTTTAATAAATATGAGTGATTAATTAATGATAATGGTTAGGATTTTGAATCCTAACATGCTACCCTCCTTAAAAAAGAGCTTTGTTCTCAAAGTAGAAAGTAAGAAAAATGTTTTTGGATTTGATGAAGTGTTTCCCATGTAGCATATTTGAAAGGTAAGCCCTACCATTGAATCAAAATCTTGATGATAGTGCGATGACGAAAGTTGAAGAGTGCAGCGATCCAAGATGGCTTTAGGTTCAACCATGAGTGATCCATCCTCTATGAATTTAGGTAGTTGAGTTTGTGTGGTAATGTGTGTACCGACTACTGGTTTAAGACAAGATACATGGAACACAGGATGAATTTTTGAAGACTCTGGTAACATTAGTTTATAAGAAATGGGTCTAATGTGTTTTAAGATTTTATAAGATGCATAGAATTTGGGAGCTAAATTTTGTGAATCCTTGATCTTGAGATAAGTTTGGCAATAAGGTTGAAGTCGAAGGAATACTATATCACCTTGTTGTAAGATTCAACCATAAATCTCTTGATATCTTGTTTCATTCCTACCCAATAAAATTATCGAGCCACTCTTTTAAAAGTTTTGAGGAATCCATAATGTCTCATTGCAGGTGTGGCATGTAACTCATGGAGTAGGTTTGTTTGATAGAATGAGGTAGGGGATAAGACAATACACCCTTTGAACCTAAGTATGCCATTACTTCAAGTATAGTGAGGCTTATTGGTGGGGTATTTATGGATTTTTTGAATTAATGGTTGTGTTGAAGTATCACTAAACCATTCTTTTGTTACTTGGTCTACCCATTGGGGAAAAAAGGATGAGAGCATGTGTAACTGGGGTAATTCTTCAAATTTTTGAGAGAGGGCATTAATGGCCATGTTGTCCTTCCCTTTACGATATACGATATCATAATCATACCCTAATAATTTAGTAACCCATTTTTATTGCTTAGGCATGGATAGACGTTGCTCAAGAAAATACTTCAAACTATGGTGATCGGTACGGATAATGAAATGTTGACCAATAAGATATGGTCGCCAATGTTGGTTGGCATGAATGATAGCCAACATATCTTTCTCATATGTGGAGAGGGCTTAGTTCTTCCTGAAAAATGCCTTGTTACTAAAAGCCAAATGTCTTTCATCTTGCATGAGAATGAATCCCAATCCTACTCCAGAAGCATCACTTTCAATTACAAAGGGTTTGGGAAAATTTTGCATGGCCAACATAGGAGTGGAAAACATGACATTCTTTAATTTAGCGAAAGCATTGTCAGCCTTGGAGGACCAAAGAAAAACATTATTATTAAGTAAAACTGTTAAGGGAGCATCAATATTGCCATAGTCTTTAAAAAAATTATGATAATACCCAGTTAATCCTAGAAATCCACGTAAGCCTTTCAAATATTTGGGGGTAGGCAAATTTTTCATATCTTCAATTTTTCTAGGGTCCACCTTAACGCCATCCTTGGAAACAATATGACTAAGATATTCAATCTATTTTCATCCAAAAGAGCATTTTGAGCATTTGGCATATAGCTGATTTTCCTCTAGAATTTTTACGGTTTGTTCTAAGTGAAGCAAGTGATTCTTCCATGTCTTGCTATAAATCAAAATATCATCAAAGAAGACCAAAATAAATTTTTGATTATTAGGGCAAAATACCTGTTTCATTAAACTTTGGAATATTAAAGGCGCATTGGTAAGGCCAAAAGGCATGACCAAAAATTCATAGTACCTTTCATGAGTTGGTAATGTGGTTTTCGGAATATCATTTTCTCTAAATTGAATTTGATGATATCCTGATCATAAGTATAATTTTGAAAAGCATTTAGCCCCGTGAAGCTCATATAGTACATCAACAATAGGGATGGGAAATTTGTCCTTGATGGTGAGTTTGTTAAGAGCACAAAACTTGAAACTTAGGCACCATGATCCATCCTTCTTACGAACCAATAAAATTGGGGAAGAGTAAGGACTAACACTAGGTCGGATAACTCCTGCCTTTAATAATTCTTGCACAAATTTTTAAATTTTAGTTTTTTGAAGATAGGGATATCAATAAGGTCGGATATTTAGGGGTTGATGACCTGGAAGAAGTTGAATCCCATGATATTGACTATGGGAAGGCAACCCTTTTGGTTCGTTAATACTCTAGAAAAATGTGTTAGGAGTTGTAATTATGGCACCTCCTTTTGTTCATCCTTGAAGGATTGAATAGAAAATAATTATGCAATCATTCCTTTGCCTCCGTTGAAAATAATTTTCTCCATAAGGTGAGAACTCACTATTTGGGAGGGGCATGATTTTAATCCTTTAAGGGTATATGTCTTAAATTGCATCCATAATGCCTCAAAATACCATATTGTCCTGAGTGTTCATAACCATTGCACCCCTAGGATGATATCACATCCTCCTAAAAGAAGTGTATACATATCATTTTTCATGTGATAATCACCCATGGTAAGCTTTATATTTTGACACTTTCCTTTACAGGTAATCCTTCCTTCATCACCGATCATGACTTCAAAACTATTATAGGGTCATATATAGCAGTTAGCTTGTTTGGCCACATGTGGGTTGATGAAATCATGTGTACTCCCAGAGTCGATAAACACAATGAGGTTTTGTCATTTGAAATATCCTCAAACTCATAGTTTATGGAGAATAAAATCCTATGAGGGCATTGAAGGAAACTTTAGGTATATTCTCAATGCTATCTTCGGGTGTATCCATCACTAATTCTACTTCTATATTATTTTCTTCTTCAGTTGAATTACCAGGATCAACTGCATCCAAAATATATAACTTTTATGTAGTACATTTATGATTTTGCTCAAATTTCTCATCATAATTATAGCAAAGACCTTATGCTCGTCGTTCCTTCATTTATTCAAAATTGAGACATTTAATTGGTAAGGTTGGGTTAGGTTTGGGGACTGTGTAAATGATTTGTGATTTACCAATAGGTGTAAGCTTGGGGGCAGTGTAAGTGACTTATGATTTTCCCATAGGTGGTTTTCCTAATCGACGTTGAGAATTGAACTTATCTTTGGTTAATTTGGCCAATCCAATGGTCTACATCATGGTACTAGGATTGAACATTTGTACCTCTAACTAAATTTCTTCCTTTAATATAATGATGAAACAATATTGAAAAAATGAGGCATCTAGCCCTATTGTATGATTCACTAATTTCTTAAATTGAGCTTGGTATTCGTTCACTGAAGTGATTTGACACAACTTGATAAGGGCTCCTATGAAATTTTTGAATTTACTAGGGCCAAATCGTACCAATAGATTTTGCATAAAGTCTATCCAAGTAGCGATGCCATTAGTCTTCTCATAGCACTAGTACCATATGATAGCCTGATTTTGAGGTGGAAGGATACAATATGAACTTTTTTTATCCTAGGGATCTGGTTTAGGGAAAAGTATTATTCTGCCTGATAAATCCAGTTAGTGGGGTCACCTCCTTCAAATTTGAAAAAATCTTAGTAGTTCTGGGAAGGATGGATGTTTGTGGCCCCCCAAGTGGTGTTGGATGTTTCAGTCCTACAATGGTTTGGCTAGCTTGAACTAGTGCCATATTTTTATTGAAGGTGTCTATTTTCAAGTCCATTGCTGACATGCTTTGCTCAAATTCCTGCCTCATAGCTAAATTCTCTTGACAAATCTAGTCCTTAAATTGGCAAATCTCATGGTAGATTTTTTCGAGAGTAATATCTTGCTATCTTCATCCATCAACCATTGAGGAGTTTTTGTAGAAGTTAAATCTTCACAAAAATCAAATTTGTTTTCATTTTTGTAAATTTTGAGCAAAATTTAAATCAATTTTTAGCAAAAATTTAATGTAATTACCTTCAAAATTTGGTTTTTAAGCAAATTTTTAAGACCCCTAACGGTCATATTTTTTTGAATCCTCAATGGTAAAATTTTATGTGGCACAGAGTGGTCAAGCTGTGACACTGACATCACAACAGGTGAGGCACAAGTGGATGGTAGATAAGGTAGGCAAAATGATAGGCTGGGGGATGATAAGCACAAGTATCAGTGGATGATAGGTGATGTCAGTGATGGATGGGAAGGAGGTCAATGGAGGGTGAAGCATGAGGCACAACGGGTGGTGAAGCATGAGGTACAATGGGAGTGGAGTGTAGGGATAGGGGGTGTCTTGTGGCTCACATAAGGGCTTTGTGATTATCGTATGGTACTCATCTCCTTATATGAGGTGAATTTGTTTTATATCCCCTTTCTTCCCTTCATGGGAAGAATGTGGTATAATTACCAACCTTTTCTTTGCAATGAATAACCTGACATTTACTTGTTTTATTTTTTGATGATGACATATTTTAATGGTGATCGGATTTTTTTAAACCTTAGTTTAATTTATTTTTTTCTCACTTTTCTATCTCTTGTCGAAAAATGATGTCGCTCGAAGTTGGAGTGAAATTTGTGTTGTAGACAGTGTCGAATTTTACAGAAGAGAGATTTCGAGAGGTTCTTAAGAGGACTTTAATTGATGTAGTAGTTGATTGAGTGGTTATCGCAAATTTTTTATGGTACCAAATATGATGCCATCCTATGGAAAAATAAGACCATTTGATATTGTATTTCACCACTCTTATTTAACTGGTTATTTTATGTGTTGTAAATGAGTTCGCAGGAACGCATGATATTTGCTTCAAACTTGAATCTTGCCAAGTATTGCTTTCATTGTCTAGATGCACTGTAAATGAAAGGTGGATTGAAAAGTTTACAACCCTTCACATAGGTGTCTAGAAAATGATGCTCTGATACCAAATGATAGGGCCCTAGGTCCTATCTGGTTATTTGAATTAAACAGGTGGAATTTATGTGAGAAATAAATGAAAAAATGTATTGAATTACCTTTTTGGATAGAATCATTTTTGCACTAGAGGAAACCCTTCTAATGGATAAATTGTATATATATTCTTTTCATTTGATGGATTATTGTTTACACCCTATCGAATTATATTATATACATATTCTAGGGTTGTGAGTGAAAGGACACAATAGTCCATAAGAGTTTAATAAATATGAGTAATTAATAAATGATAATGGCTAGGATAGTGAATCCTAAACTTATTCATATCATAAAATTCAATGGGAAACCCAGACATCCTAACCCATACTTGTACTAGAGATAAATTTACATTTTCAGGTGAAAATCCTTCATACTAGTGGGTAAGGAAGAGTATTACTCTTCCCATAAATCAAGGACCCCATTTTAGGATTCTATATCTTTCTTCCCTAGAAAAAAAAATGGCTAGGAAGAAACATATAGGAAGAAAGGATAGAATCACTCCTAAAGACTTCAAACTCCTATCAATCCATCTTCTCAAGATTGAAGCCCCTGGCCAATACCCATTAAATTTACCAAAAAATACCCTATATTTGAGAAACATAGATTGATACTCTATAGTGTGCTCACTAACCTCTACTACTAGAGATTATTCTAAGGATTTTGTTGGAAATCAAAATAACTTCTTATTATTCTATGAAAGGAACCTTGCTTAAATAGCAAAGGTGTACAATCAAACCCATCAGATCATAACAAACTGAGTTGATCTCAGCCACATAAATTATCCTAGTACAAAATTAGGATATGATATACTATAACACCCCCCTTAAGTGGTACTAGGATATCTCTAGCACCCCCCCTTAAGTAGAAGTAGGAGGTATTGAGAAAACAACAAAATCAAAGAAGTGGCATATCCACAAGAAATTTTGTTGGAGAGATGATGAAAAAACCACAAGAGAGAAAGGGAGAAAACCATCTGCCAAAAAATAAGAAGGAAGATGTGGAAGGAGGATGGAGAGGAATATGTCCTCTTCAACCACCCTAGGACAACTAGCATCAAGAATCCTGCAAAGGATCCATAAGATGTCTCAAAAAAGTAAAGAAGCCTCATTTCCAAACTGAATGAAATCTCACTCCCAAACTAGTACCTGTGACAATGATCAAGGCTATGAACCATGAAAAAGTCACTAAAGAAAACCCCTTGAAACCAAAGTGTCTCACAAAAGGAGAGTGTGAAGATAGTGTGGAAAAATAAGCACCACAATGGCAAGGGTAGTCCAAAATTGACCCCACAAGCACATTTATGTGGTGTCCACCTATACAAACACAATGGGCTGATAACAAGGTCCAAACTAAGTGGACAAACAAATTAAAACAATGGAATTAAAAATGAAAGGACACCAAAGTAGTTGTAGAATGTGTCCTTAAGATGACCTCCTCATCCTATCAGAATGCATGGGTAACCAACGTTGCATCTGCTAGGTGATATAGAGAAGGTGACTAGATACTAGGATCACATACAATTTACCTTGGGAGCATCGGGTTCAACCGAGAGTGTACTCCATGATACAATAATATTTAAGATTAAAAAATAAATGGAACAACCTAAAAATTATAATTGGACACCACCAATGTGTTCATCTCAAAAAAATATTTCCGATGACTATAAATACCCCTATGATTAGGTGTCAATGATGCCTTTATATGCATGAAAAAACAAAAATCTTCTCCTTTCCCTCACAAGGGAATATTCCGAAAATTGGAATAAAAAAATATTTTCAAAATTTTTACATGGGCCTCCTTTGATTTAAATTATCCATTAAAAAAAATAATATTCTAAATTTAAAAAATTTCCCCCTTTGAAATATTTTTTAAAAACTTTTTAACTCTTAGCACATGGCCAAAAATGGATATCATGCGGGCCATGTAGTCAACTCCATAAGGTTTTTCAGAATCAAAATTCAGTGTCATGGATATTATCCTAGAAAGGAACTTTCAGTGCTTACTTTCCAACCAAATTGATTTTGTATCGCGATCCAATGAGTCAACATCAATCATAGGTGTCCCCATCGTAGAGTCCCAAGGGTACTATCAATATGGATGGCCAATATCTTTTGGATGGCTACAAAGGAGCCAAAGTCTCCATCACCTCTGTCGTCCCTCGACAAGTGTGGGATCTGGTTCGCAGAACTCTCTTCGGGCTCCATTGATAAATGCAATCTTCTACCATGCGCCAACAAATCTTCTGTTTGAAACAATAAACCACGTTGCATTACAGATATTCGAGTTCACCAACATAGATGTTCGAGCTCACCAAATATTAATTTTGGTGGTAAGTCATGATGGCATCTACTGTCATAAATTTATGATTCTCTTTATTCATTTCCAGTCAGTGATGCACGACCTGGTCACCACTAAATTTTTTATCCATAAAATTTTGTTGATGTGATACTGTTGCCACCACTTATCCGTTGATTGAGACACCAACACAAAGTCCCTGAAGAGCATCTTCACCACTAGCAAGGATTTGATTTTGTCAACTCACGAATATCCATGTACGATCTGTTGCTTCTTTAGAACTGCTAGCACTGTCGATGTCAATTTATCATGAAATCAACCAGTTTGATGGGCACGCCATCATGCACTCGCCATATTTTCCTCCACCTTGGTCAGTTGCTACTTTTGGACCTCCATGTTCGACATCAATCAAAATTTTTGGTATTCGTCACCTATGCGCATTGGAGAGTTCTTGCCATAATAGTCCAAGTCAGATAAAATATTTTGATGGTGAAATCTGACACAAATCTATACCATGACCAAGTTACTAAAAAATACTTTTATCGGCTATTTGAGACACCAGATCTATACATTTGAATGGGAAATAGAGTACAAAAAAACTAGAAGAACTAGGTATTAAAGTGGAATGAAATTCCATCATACCAATATGTCTCTAAAACTAATAGTTGGTAGAATAAAATCTAACAGACTGTATATATAAGAAAAACATCACAATAAGCTGGTTTGGAAACCAAGAAAACCAAATAGCCCACAACTGCTACACTCTACCTGTGTCTAAATCTCAGCTCTTAGCTCTCCCCACTAAAAATGCAGTTTATCTTTGCCACTAAGATAAAAAATGTGATATGATAAGCAAGGGACAAGAACCAAAAATTCCATCATACCCATTGTCACTAGATCCCATAGCTTGTAAAATAAGAACACTAGCTTGAATAAAAAGAACATCACAATAATGAAATATGTGATCTGATAATATGGATAGGTATTGAAGTGGAATAAAATTCCATCATACCATTGTAAAAGCCAACAACATTGACAAGATGAACATCATAAAAAATATAGAGCTAACTACCCCACAAATACTGAATATTGCACTCAATATTTATAGGTGTGAGGGATCCAAGTTATTGGATTATGTGGGTGAGTTCACACTTGGAAATGAATATAGGAGTAGTGTATTTGTTGTTGTAGAGTTTTATAAGCTTTGAGGATTTCCATTTGAGCAAGGGATCACCGGTGCTCTGGATGATGAGTAGGGGTTTACCGGTGAGACCCGCTTCCACCACCAAGTGAGCGCACTCATTTGGTGCTAGTCGGCACACCACCAATAGAATCACCAAAACAAACTATGTGCAATCCTTTGATACCCTCATTAGCACACCCACCATATTGGGGATAGTAAAAGCACAATATTTGAGGGTATTCCTTCCTTCGACTGTGGTGGACAACATTTCCAGAATAATAATCCTTGTTTCCATGCAAGGAGCTATTTCCAAGAGTAGGATCTCCAAAAGTTGAGCAACAACGTTGATCCCCACCATGAGGACGTATACTTGCTTGCATGAGCAGATGAGAAAAAAAAGGCTAAGCCCCACTACCATGTTTGGGGGATGTAGAATGTCTTTCACCAGATGAAGAACTCCAAACAACAACCTCAAACTTGACACAATATCATACCTCAATTCTTTTGTGAGAATACTTTATATCAAGCAGGATTATTTGATCTTGGTCTCGATCAACCTCTGATGGAGAAGGTCCACCATTAGGGAAATCTTGGTAGGTGGCTTAAATTGCTCTTCATATCCCCATCGAATTGGATCCACACGAGGATCCCGATGGCCTTTGCAAGACTTTCCCCATGAATTTATTTTTTAAGCCATGAAAAAAATTCTACGCACCACCAAAATCTACCTATGAATGTTCAAAGGTATGAAGACGCCATATTTGTAGATCAATGCTAACTTAACATCGCTGGACTCGATATCATAATTTGGTTGCCTAGGCTACAACCACCCAAACTATCTGAAACTCTCTCCTACAACACAAGCTATCGATCTTGAAAAGTGGTTATTTGCTTACCATTATTGGACTAGGTATGCACAGTGTCATCGATCCCGTTAACGGTGGGATGCTTGGGCAACATTTCCTGCTCATGGACCAAAATTTTGAATAGAATGGTCAACGATATAATTTTATCCATTGATAGAGACAAGGACAGATTTAGTAGGCCGACGTTGAGGACAAAGTTAAACTTTTCGTAACCAAGCTAACGAACCATGTCTCGTTCAATTAATAAAAAATAGGTGCCCTTGAATACACAGATCTGAGCTTCAAAGAGACCAAAATCTTGTTAGTGCTATCATGGGATCTACAACCAAAAGGGCTCTAATTTGTAGTAGGGTCGTAGATCTCCAATAGGTTCTTCAAAAAATAGAGAGAACCGCCTTGTAATGAGATAGGGTCTGAGATATGGCCTAACATAGCAGATCAAAAAAAATTTAGATTTAATACAAACTCTCCTGATAATCAACTAACCTCTCAATAAATCACTAAAAAAAATTTCTAGCCATGGATTTTTCCATTAAACATGTGGTTTCTGATCCATAAAAATATGGAGAGCATACTCCCTTAGTTTTATTAAAAAAATGGCCAAAAAAGAGAAAAAAATAAAGGGGGGATTTCCATAAGGGAAATCCCCCCATGAGGAAAATCCCCCTCAGGTTCATAGGGCAGGGAAATCCTACTCTGATACCGTGCTGGAAATAAAAATAACTTCTTGTTATTCTATGAAAGGAACCTTGCTTAAATAGCAAAGGTGTACAATCTGATCCATCGGATCATAACAAACTAAGTTGATCTCAGCCACACAAATTATCCTAGTAACAACTTAGGATATGATATACTCTAACAAATTTAGCTATAAATAAATCAATGGGAAGGAAACTAAAACTCAAAACCTACTGAAATTTACCAAAAAAATCCTATAGCAAATATAATATTTAATAAAAAATTATAAAAATTTACATGCAAAATTTCTAAGATAAATAAGGGAAAAAGAAACTTGGCTAATTTTTTTATGCCCAGATAGAATGTCTTATCTTATTAAAGCCCTAGCCCTCCATTTCTCCTCCTATCATCCGAACTATACCTGACAAATATTAGCAAATTCATTTTTTGTGACTTGAAAAATTGTCATTGCCCTTGTTCCAAATGGATGGATTCATAAGGTCATATCTCCCTCAATATTGCTTGGATTTATTCATATGACATCTCATTTTAAATCTCTTCAAATTTTGCACAAATTAGTCCAAGAATCAACTAAATCGGATAACCCTTCGTGAAGATATGGCTCCTAAAATATGAGGCATTTAAAAAAAATGCCCTAATCCTTCATGAAAAGATTTTCACTATGAAAAAATTTGAATCATGGTGCTTCATTAAGATATACCTCAAGTTAGGTAATCATTAGTTTCTAATCAACCTTCTAAACATTTGGAAGACAACATTCAAAACCATAAAAGGGTTTTTTGAGTGGTTGGTTATGCCATTCAACTTGGATGATATATAATGGAGTAGAAACAATCTTTCCTTTGTCTATTATGTTGAAAACGCTTATGAAGCTCTAAAAAGTAAATCACCCTTATGATAAAAAGAAAAAAAAGAGGTGGAGATGTGGTGAATATGGAAGAATTAGCAAATAAATACAACGTAGTAGCAGCAATGAACGAGGATAGCAACCCTAACACAAACAAATTCGAAGAAAGCGGTAGAGTTAACACCGGCTAGGATAGTAAGGATGAAGACACTCCTAACGATGACAAAGGTAGAATCAATATTGCCATCCCAGGTGTCTCAAAAAAGGGCAATCCAGGTTGTGGCATAAGTGATGGACCTTATCCCACTCGGACCAAATGGAAGTAACTCTATGCGGCATAAGAGAAAGTCTCTGGACCAACCACCCTAACGACCATTGGAACCCGCTACCATGGATCAAAATCTAGCCCAAAGATCTGTTGAGTGGCGATTTTGCCCAATTGCAAAATTTCCATCACAGTTAAGATTTCATGTGAAAAAACCCTCTCTTGTAAAGAAATAAGCATTTCTCCAAGGTTCCTTTACTTAATGCATGTTTGTGTTATATGAAAATGTGTCAAATATGTGCTTAGAATACCTTAGTGATTTGCAAATAACTGTTAACAATGGGCCTGTGTTGGTAATATTTTATTATGCTATGCAAGTGATTTTTCATGAAAATAAAATGATGAATGAATAGCTCTTTATGTTGCTTTAAACATGAAAGAAAAATGATCCAAATGATAAACCTTAAAATGTAATAATAAACTTTTAAAACCCTTATAAATTAACCTCCCCTTTTATAAAATTAATTTTCATAAGGGTAAATTAATTTATTGCTTGAAAACAATGGCCTTTTTGAATGCCATATAAATAACCTCCTTTAATGAAATTAATTTTCATAAAGGTAAGTTAATAAATTGCTTTAAAATGAAATTCAAAACTTTATGAAATTACAAAATTCCTTGAAAATATGAATTTTATAAACAATTTTATAATTTCTAATTGACTTCAAATTAAAACCGAAATTGCTTTAAAAAGTAATTTAAAGCTTATTCTTTGCCAGTGCCTCTCTCTTTTTTGGATTTTATTCTTTTTTTATATTTTTATTTAATTTGGAAAACTTAAAAAAAATGAAAAATTAGGGCTGAAGAAATAAAATAAATAAAATAAAGTTTTGAAACTTTAAAATTTCCCACATACCCTAAAACATCTATATCCTGCAAAACCAACATTAAATGTGACCTGAATTCGCGCAACCAGATATTTAATGCAGTGCAATCTTCTAAGGATAAATGCAATATATTGAAAAATAAGAAATGAGTTAACCATCAGCATGTATAAAACTCATTTCCAAAATATTACAAAATATAGATTTTCAATAAATTCTGTAAAATGCAAAATACTCTATGCATAAACGGTATCCCATGTGAAATTATCTTGTCCAACAATGTGAAGGAGCAATAGCTAGATCCAGTGCGTTCTCCAACTTGCAATCTACCTCCAAAGCTCCAACATCTATTTCTTGCATATATATCTTTTCTATCATGTTTCGACCCCCTCTTTCTATGCTGTAATGAAAATTTATAACATTTGTGGGGTTTCTGTTGTTTCGATTTTAATAACAATTTTCAAAACTATTTTCATTCTTTTTTGTTCTGCCGCAAACTTTAAAAACATATACCCATGTAAACATTTCCTTCGGCCTTTGAAATTCGTTTTCTTTGATTTATAAATATTCATCGCATAGTTTTAAAATGAATATTTGAAATTTCATTATCCACCATAACTTATTACTTTTATTTGAACATCCTTACCCATATGAATTGATTAAACCATCTGATTAACATTGATTACCAACATTAAACCACTCCACTGCTCCACTACCAAGTCTATGCGGTGTTGCTAATATCGTGTTCTATTTGTTGCCCAACATCATAAACATGCTTTGCCATCCATACTCGTGTCCATACCTACATATTTAAACAAGTTGTTCTTCCAAAAAATCCCATGCCTACCGACTTTGTTGATGTATTGTGTATTTTGTCAATATATAACATATTTTATAAATTTCTATGATTTTGCATCCCAATTTGTGGAGTGCCATTCCGTATTAACGTCTCCATATCATCTTCATCACCAATATGGGAAGGTCTGCATTGTATTTATCATATCTCACAAGCGAAGCCCGCTCAACATGATGAAATCACCAAGTCATGTGCGAAATTACAATACCACATCTTAATGTTCGATAATTTTGGTACACCCTTTCAAATAAGCTTATGATTGTTTTAATTTATTTCATTTCTCTTCTATGTTCCATGGGGCTGCATATATTTTACTCCAAATAATTTTATTTTCTGATGGATCAATGGTCAGTACTGCTCTCCAAACTTGTCCAACACAACTCTAGCATACTGCAATCCATCGAACGAATTTACATATTGTTGTGCGAAATCATCTCTGTGACATTCCTGACTTAGCTTCAACATAAACCACCTATATATGTCATCTTCATTTTATTTGACTTCTCTATCTAAAGGATCATAGTCACCATCTATTTATGTCTTGTATGTTATTATCATAGATATCCATTTTCATTCTTACATAACTTTGGTAGCCTCTCGTAAGACACTTCCATTCTTAATCACTCTGACAATGTATACATCCACAACATAGTATTTTGGTAATGTATAGTGTATATCAATTTTAGTATGAAATTTTGAAGGAGAAACTAAGGAGTTTAGAAGATTTCACATATGAGAATCTTGTCATTATTTGTGCTTATCATATGATGAAAATGAAAACCATGGGTCTCAATATTGACATGGCTATCGAAGGTGCCAACCATGATGAAATCATCTTTGTTAACGTTGTATTTGATAATTTGTTATGAATTACTTCAATCGACGAATACAATGCTAACGTAGTAGATGCTAATTACTTATGAAAATGAATTTGATTTTAAATTCAACCAAAATGTGCCTTTATTGATGTCATATCCCATGAAACTGTTGATGATTTCCAATCGAAGTGTACATTTTACACTTGAATCGATGGTGATGGCTTAAAACCTATAACTATGGCTCAAATAGATGTTTCCAGCCACAACATCATCTCCATGCACAACGTCCAAATGCATTACGTGATACTTACACTCGCAGTGCATCATCAATTCTATTTTACCCATATTAGAGCTTCATATTCATCATCGTACCTTACTTGGAACAACAATGATAATATATTATGATTCATGATGATATCTAAATATCTCACGCTCCACAACGTTCTGCTCTTGCTCACAATCCCACCTGGTAGACATTCATACATCCCTTTGCTACATTTAAATCATTCATGGTCATTTCCATATCTATAAATTTTGATTACTAACACATAAGAGAAACTACCAATCTTGATAGCACATTAGACATGACTATATTTCTTCTCCTAGATATGCATTAGGGAAAAACCATATACCATCATTTGCTACTCACGTTAACCATCCTGCAATGTCTACGTTCGTCATATCGTAATCATCTGTTCAATGTGAGTTTATCGAATGCCATCCAAGTTTGTATCCCGAAGCTACAAAATCCACATCATTTTATTGCCATGTCATCTAATTTATCTCAAAATCATGCACAAGAATGGTGTCAAGCATTGAACACTTTACTATCTAGAAAACCTAGAAAAGAAATATCTTTTAATTATCATATTATTTTAATATAATCAAATATTAGATTATTTCAATACAATCAAATATGATTTGTGTTATTTCATTATAATTATTAATCTTTAATATGATTAGAACCCTTACCCTAATATTGAAATACAATGATTTGGACCACTTCAAACTTTAAAACAAAACCAAACAAAAGGGTAAATCAAATTTCAAAAAAAATATCTAAAGAACAAAACAAATTAACAAAACTCAAAATTAAATCTTATACATCTATGACATCACAAACTATTCCAACAACAAACTTTTAAAATAAGATAAAAAAAAAGTCTAAAAATTCTAATTTTTCAAAGTGGGTCCCCAATTTTGGGGTCGTTGTGAAATGGTCACAACAAATGGTGACTCTGCTGGGAAATGTTCTTGAATATTTTAGACTTAAGAACCCAATTCTGAAACCAACAAAACCCAAACATTAGAAAAATAAGCATCAATAATATCCAAAGAATGTGAATAGACAATTTCAAAATGGAACAGCTGAATCATTTGCCTTTGCTCGGTGTGTGCAATGTGATTCATTTTATATTCCTAAAACTATTCAGATTTCCATTATCAGTTTTGCAGTTAGGCTTATAAAAATTTTCCTCTTTTAAGTGCACCTTTGCATTGCTCCACTGCTAGTCGAGCGTCCATAGCTCCGGTGGAGGTAACCTTGCTCTCTTCGAGACATTGCTCTACTGCCATCCAGGCATTTATAGCCCCGGTAGAGGTTATCTGAATCACCCAAATATTAGATGAATTTTGCATTTTGCTTCTTTTTCTTATTTTAGTCTAGACATAGCTCCACTACCAGTTAGGCGTCTATAGCCCCGGTGAAGGTTATCTAGACTATGGTGACTGATTTAACTTTACTTTCCATTGTATTTGCTTTGCTTGCTTTTTATTCAAGCTTTATATTGCTTTTGCAAAATTCATCTGCCACTTGGGTTAGAGATCAAGTAAGGCTAAAAATTGAGTTCATTGGATTTTCACCTTAATCTGCAAAATTGAATAATTTCATCCTTCAAGAATTCAAAGAATATTCTTTTAATGTGTTGCAATATTTGTGAAGCTTTTGCAAAATGATTTCAGTGTTCCAAATTTTACTATCTTGTTCCAAATTCATAAGGATATATACTAACAATCTCACTTTCCTTTTCTTC
The DNA here is from genome assembly GCA_028583015.1 of Wollemia nobilis. Lineage (NCBI taxonomy): Eukaryota > Viridiplantae > Streptophyta > Pinopsida > Araucariales > Araucariaceae > Wollemia > Wollemia nobilis. The sequence continues at coordinate 5,103,245 of JAQPPZ010017002.1, forward strand.
AAGTTTTATATGTTTTCAAAAATAGGTAATTTATCTTGAGTGACACAAGAACAAATACCAAATAAATTCATCAAATATTTATTGCAACTTCCACAACTACCTCAATCAAAGAAACAACATCAAAACTTTCAACAAACTTTAAACAAAAAATGATAACATGAACTGAAATCCAAAATTTGGCATAAGCCAGTTTTATTGAAAACCAACAATGGAAACACATCCAAAAATTCACAATGAAAACAATAAAAACAAACACACAAACGATGACTAACAAAATCACAAAACCACAAGCTATATACAAGCAAAACTAATAAGCAAGTAAGAACTTGCTCCCTAAACTAAAAATAACAAAACAAAACAAAATTTCACGAAACAAAAATTATGTACAAAACAAAACAAAAACACAAAAACCCAAAAAAACTATTTACAAAAATATACACTATATACAAGATGATACCAGATTTATGCTATCACTTCCCTGGATCCCAAACATGATTAGCACACTATAAAAGACATATATTATTATATGCATGCCAAGTTTTACATAACTCCAACCAAAAGAAGATTAGGCCAAACAATATAACAAATTTCATTTTGCCTTTCTCATCCCACCAATTTGATTCAAGTTTATAAGCAATTCCATGTTTAGGATTTGATTCATTAAACTTGCAAGTGAATACATGATTTTCAATTATCTTTTGCTTATTCAATGAGGTGTGAATTTCAAATCTTGATTCATCACTCTGACTTAAATTCTCATTTTCACAAGCATATAGGATTTCTTTCAAATAAGAAGCTACTTCTAAAAGTTTTAAAGCAAAATCATCATCTATGTCTTTAGGCCAATCATACTCATGCAACAATTTACAAGAATCTAGGATATTTACAAAATGAGAATCATTATAAGTTTGTATCCTAGATTGAATTGTTAATTGTTGATGAACTTGATTCAACAATTCAAGCATATCTACTTCTCTTTCATTTAACAAAGCAATCTTATTTGTGGTGTGAGTAGGAATCCACTCTAGTTCTTTATCAACCTCCAATGGCATTTCATCATAAATAACATCCGAATTCAATAAATAATTATGCAAACTTTTACCTGATTCTTGGATGTTTGGACACAAAGGATGAGATTCTACCTTTTGTACACTTTCATTTACCACTACTTGGTGAGCCATTGTAATATTTTATTTTTCTTCATGATCTCTATCACCATCATCATCTCGTATCCCTTTACCTTCATCAATGACCTATTTTTCAAAAGCATCAAAATTAGGCATCCAATCAAGAATATGTCCATCCTTTTCAAACCATAAATCTTGTTGATCAAACAAAGCAATATTTTCATTTAGGATGAATAGAAAATTCTAATTCTTTGTTAGCCATACATAGAGTTTCTTCATTTAAATCTTCAAGATAATCATGGGAATTTGCACTCAAATCTTTAGTATTCAAGAATGAAAGAGAAGATTTTACCTCTTCCTCATCTAAAATAGATGAATCATAAGAAAATTTTACCATTTCTTCCCTTTCTATTGCAGCAATGTGTTCCACAAACTCATATTCAAAATGATCAAATTTTGGAACATTTTCTATTTCTGCAAATGGCTTGCCATCTTTTGATTGTACGGGAATTGTCAAATCTTCATGTGAGATAGAAATTTCAACATCCTGCATATCAAGTGAAATAGAAATTTCATCAGTAGGAGTATGAGAAACAAATAATTCTTCATATCTTCCCCAACCATTATAAAAATTATCTTCCTAAAATATTTGATGAAATTGCATCCCTTATTTCCTTTCTTCCTAATCATTATTTTGAGGATACTGAAGTTTTTGATCATCATTTTCAATAATCTCATCCAAATTTATGGAAGGTCCTGATTTATCATATGTTTCAAAACTAGTCCACTCTAGGACCCCTCCACTATCTAAAAGAATATCACTTTTAGTATCTTCGATCTTTGTCTCATGAGGATGATTTATAGAATTATCAAGATATGCATCTTGATGCATTTGTCCCTATACTTGAGCGATGTTTCTTTTAAGTTGTAGAACTAACCTTTGCAACTTGTCCTGCATTTTAGGTGAAGCGAGTACTTCATTAGAAAGAGCAGCAAAATCCTCTCATTTATTCCACCAACAATAATCATCTTCTAAAATTAGGGTGTGATGTTCAACCACTTCTTCACACTCTTTAAATTCAACAATCAAATGCTTTTCAAATTCACCTTCATCAATTTCAAAAAATTTATCTTCAATAAAAAATTCATCTTCCTCGAGTAATAAACTTTTATGATCAATCAACTGCATTCATATTCAATAAAATCATATCCAAGAACATTTCAATCTAGAGCTTTAATCATTTCATTCAACTCTATGGAAGGTTCTATTCTATCACATGTTTCAATGTTAGTTAGATCTAGAACTCCTCCAATATTTGAAGACTCATGCATTTCTACATTTTGATAAGCTTGATTACCACAATCCTCATTGGTGGATATTGGTGCCAGATTAGATGGTTGGCATTGGTTGGAATCCATAACTCCTGAAGAACAGTTTAACATGAGAGAAAAATGTGTATCATGACTCATAGGTGGTATCTGATTTGAAACCTTAGGGTTAAGTAATGATAATTTACCCACATCAACCCCTTTTGAAATCCACCATTGTTCTACAACTATTGCCCCACCATAGGCTCTAGACAAGGATGGATCTTTAAGAAATTTTTTTAAAAACTTAGTAGTAAAAGGGTCTAAGGCTTCCAAGTATATTTGAATAACTTCTTCTAAAATGATGAAATGTGTCTCTATTTCAATATACAACCTATGGAACCTATCATTAAATTGACTCATGGATTCATTAGGCTCTTTACAAATAGAGGTAAACTGATTTGATATCATATCCGTGTCAACCAATTTTCCAAAATGTTCAAGAAATGTTGCTTCTAGTTGATCCCAAGAAGTGGTAGAACCTGCAAGTAAATTAATAAACCAATTATGAGCAAATTCATCCAATGTGTATGGAAACATTCTACAGATAACATCTTCATGCATAATTTGAAAATGAACCATAATGTTTTTGTATGCATGAATATGTTCCTCTATTGTATTAATTCCATCATGCTTATAATGGGGTAAATAATTTTTTGCCATTGAACCAATTTCAACATGCAAGGCTATGTATGAAAAAATTTACAACAATTGAATCATAACCATTTTTCTGAATTTATAGCAGATTAACATTAATGCAACATAAATCAAAAAATTTCACAATTTTTTTTTTAAATAACAAATTTGAACAATTTCAAATGCTGAAAATTAAAAATATTACCTTTCAGGCCCTCCTTCTAGCACCAATTCTGTTGAGTGGAAATTTTGCCCAATTGCAAAATCCCCATCACAGTTAGGATTTCAAATGAAAACCCTCTCTTGTAAAGAAATAAACATTTCTCCAAGGTTCCTTTACTTAATGCGTGTTTGTGTATTATGAAAATGTGTCAAATAAGTGCTTAGAATACCTTAGTGATTTGCAAATAACTATTAACAAGGGGCCTATGTTGGTAATATTTTATTATGCTATGCAAGTGATTGTTCATGAAACTTTAATGAAATGATGAGTGAATTGATTTTATGTTGCTTTAAACATGAAAGAAAAATGATCTAAATGATTAACCTTAAAATGTAATAACCTTTGAAACCCTTATAAATTAACCCCCTTTTGATGAAATTAATTTTCATAAAGGGAAATTAATCTATTGCTTGAATACAATGGCCTTTTTGAATGCCAAATAAATTACTCCCTTTAATGAAATTAATTTTCATAAAGGTAAGTTAATTTATTGCATGAAAATGAAATACAAAACTTAAAATGAAATAAAGTCTGAATTATAAAATTCCTTAAAAATATGAATTTTATAAATAATTTTATAATTTCAAATTTGCTTCAAACTAAAATAGAAATTGCTTTAAAAAACAATTTAAAGCTTATTCTTTGCTGTGCCTCTCTCTTTTGGATTTTATTATTTTTTATATTTTTTATTTAATTTGGAAAACTTAAAAAAAAATGAAAAAGTTAGGGCTAAAGAAATAAAATAAAATAAAATAAAATGCTAAAACTTTAAAATTTCCCACAGACCCTGCAACATTTGTATCCTGCAAAACCAACATTAAATGTGACCCGAATTCACACAATCAAACATTTAATGCAGTGCAATATTCTAAGGATAAATGTAATATATTGAAAAATAAGAAATGAGTTAACCATCAACATGTATAAAACTCATTTATTTCCAAAATATTACAAAATATAGATTTTCAATAAATTTTGTAAAATGCAAAATACTCTATGCATAAACGACATCCCATGTGAAATTATCTTGTACAACAATGTGAAGGAGCAATAGCCAGATCCAGTGCGTTCTCCAACCTGCAATCTACCTCCAAAGCTCCAACATCTGTTTCTCGTGTATATATCTTTTCAATCAGGTTCCGACCCCCTCTTTCTGTGTTGTAATGGAAATTATAGCATTTGTGAGGTTTTTTTTGTTTCAATTTTAATAACAATTTTCAATACTATTTTCATTCTCTTTCGTTCTGCCATGAACTTTAAAACCATATACCCATGTAAATATTTCCTTCGGCCTTTGAAATTTGTTTTCATTGATTTATAATAATATTCATCGCATAATTTTAAATGAATATTTGAAATTTCATTATCCACCATAACTTATTTGAACATCCTTAACCATATGAATTGATTAAACCATCTAATTAACATTGATTACCAACATTAAGCTATTCCACTGCTCCACTACCAAGTCTGTGCAGTGTTGCTAATATCATGTTCTATTTGTTGCCCAACATCATAAACATGCTTTGCCATCCATACTCACATCTATACCTACGTATTTAAACAAGATGTTCTTCCAACAAATCCCACTAAGATCCCCTATGAAATCATATCCAATGTGATTGATCGTAACTCTAACTCTTTTATTGGTAAATTCCTCGAATTGCAACCAAACATGGAGTCTATTTGTAGATGGGCCAATACCTCTTGGTATCCTGTAGGATTCATGGAACTAGTAGAATTCCCTGTTGGCAATTTTGGGTTTGAGATCCTAGCTTCTTTTCTATGAGTTGTCATTGATGTCAAAAGGAAATGACATTAATGTTAAGAGGATGTGTTGGCTTCAAAGGTGGAAGATTCCAAGAGAATATTTTTAAGAGAATCCAGAGAGATTCCATTGGCAATGGTTTTTATTAAAACCAATGGAGGTTCTCTTTATTATTTATTTAATTATTATTTAAAACCCTTCAAGGTTTTAATTAATTAATTATTTAATTAAGGGAGAAATTATTTTTAATTTATTAAAAATACTTTAAGGGTTTTTAAACCCTTTAGAAAGCAAATTTCGATTAAATTCGAAATTACTTTTCTTTGCAGCCAACGTGTTCTAAAGTCCACGTATGGACTATAAATATGAGAAGGTTCCTAAGGTTAAAACCACTTGGAAAATCGAAGGCAATTAATTGGTTTGGTTGCGATCGAATGTTCTGTTTATGCTGCGAAAGAGGAGAGCTCGTGGTTTGAAAAGCTTTCAGAAAGCTTGACCGTTTATGTGGAAGGAAGTTTGTCTTGGACTTCGTAATCCCCTTGTGGACTAGTGGCAGCGAAGGCTGCATTTGGGCCTTGCATAGGCGGAGGTCTGCATTTCGATCCCCGTGGAGGGAGCTGTGCGTGGATTAGTCACGTTTTTATTAAAACATGTTCTATGCTGCGAATTTCAGATTCTTCAAGGGCAGCCATTATAAGGTGTGATTATTTTCTTGATATGATTTTTGGCTTTGTTTAGCATTGTTTAAAAGACATAGGAGAAATAAGGGGATATTTCTTTGGTTGTATTTTGGAGATTAGTCTTTTGCTATGCTAAATTTAAAAATGGAGATATAAGGTGTAAGTTTTGGTTATGTTTTTGGCTTCTTTGGTGGTTGTTTTTAAAGAAGAGGAGCTAAAAGGTGTATTAAGGAAAGTTTTTATATATGCTCATTTATCTTGGTTCTAACCCTAACTTGGTTGGAAGTTTGAGGGTTGTGTGTGGTGATAGCTTTAAGGATCAATTATCTTCTACTCCAATAAGGTATGGGCACATTTTCCTTATGAGTATAATTGGTGTATGTTTTTCTGAAATAAGGTTGGAGTGAAAAGGTTTTCAAATAGGTTTCCTTTGGTTGGGTGTAAATCCTATTTTCTGGTTTGTTTAAGACTTCTTATGCATTGTTATCCTTGATGAGAGTTTTGGTGAATGCATAATTATGGTTTGAGGTAGTCGAAGCATTGTGCACTAGGGTTTATGTTTGTGAGTCTTGCTACTTGCATTGAGTTGGTGGAACCCTTGGTTGGGTGTTTTGAGTTTGATGGTTGAGTTGCTTCCATAGAGGTTGTTTGATCAAGTTATTGCTTTACTTGATTCATGATATTGGGCTTACTCCATTGAGTTGATTTGAGCAAGTTATTCTTTGCATTTGGTGATATTGTGTTGGTGGCTATTTTGTTCAAATATATTTGGAGGGAAAAGGATTTCTACTTGTTTCCTTTTCTTGTGATGATTGGTTGAATGCTTCAAGGTTGATGTTGAGTTGAATGATGTTGGTTGAATAAACCTTGTTTGATGAGCATTGTTGTTGAAACCCTAATTGATGGTGAAAAGAACATGAGTATCATTGTTATGTGATTCTTTGCATAGTTGGCAATTGTTGGGGTTCATGTTCTTGAAAGAAAACATTCTATCCTATCCATTTCAGATATTGAGTTGGGTTTTCAGATTTGAGATTGAGATTGAGCTGAGTTGATTTGAGTTGAGTTTTGAGATTGGGATTTGAGTATAGAACATATTGAGTCTCTAACAATTCTCTTTATTCTTCTATGAGTTTGAAAAATCACATTGGGTCTCTAAAAATTCACTTTGTGATTTCCTACTAAGAAAGTTTTTTCTTGGTGAGATTGCTGAGTTTTTGGACAGGTTCCAGTGGGGACTTGTGAGCAGTTTTGGACAGGTTTCGATGGGGGCTTGTGAGCAGTTTTTGGACAGGTTCCAGTGGGGATTTGTGAGTAGTTTTGGACAGGTTTCGTTGGGGACTTGTGAGCAGATTTGGACAGGTCCTAGCAGAGGACTTGTGAGCTGAGTTTGATAGTTCTATCAGAGAACTTGAGGACAGAGGTGCATTGGTTCTATGAGAAGAACATGAGGATAGTTGGCAAGTCTTTGAGAAGGCTTGTATGCAGAGGATTGATTTTTTCAAGAGTTGGACAGATTCGACAGACAGAGGAAGACTTGTACTAGACCGACTGACCGTGTTTGGTACAGGTTTCTGAGCTGTTGTGGACATGATCATAGAAGGCAGAAGTCTCTTAGGCTAAGCATTGAGGACAGGAGGTCTTCGGTGGAAAGCAGTTCCACGTGCTGGCAAGAGGTAGAGATAGTTGATCTTTTGAGGGATCATTTCCAGAGCAGAGGGGAAGGTATCTCCTTTGAGCAGAGGCTCATAAATTCTGATTGGGGGAAGGTATCTCCTTTGGTCCGAGGCTCATAAACATTGTAATTGGGAAGGATTCCCAAAGAAATTTGAGATAACTTTTAGAGAAAAGTTTTGTGGACGTAGCCCAGCCATTCTGGGTGAACCACATTAAAATTTGTGTCACTTTGTGGATGATATTGTGCATTGCTTTGATATTGCTTTACTGTTTTGAAGTATAAAGGAAAAAGTAAAAATAGGTCTTATACTGTTCACCCCCCCCTCTCAGTATAAGCTTGTGTTCTTCATTCCCCAAAGGATTTATCCTAATCCATATAAACAACCCTATATACTCCTAGTGGATTCTCATAGGTGGACCCTGGTTCTTCAATCGAAGAGGTCTTTTCGTTTAAATATGGGGCATGGATTTCGATCCATCAACCTAGAATATCAATATTTCTCTAATTTATATCCATATAAATAGGCTTCTAGTCTAGTTATGGCATGACTATATCCTCTATAGCATCACAGGAAGCATTAGAGAGCTAATTTCCTTTGATTCGACTACCAAATTTGGGACCTGCATGACCTAGGCTCGCATGTGTGTAAATGCTAATCCGAATGCAGTCCTTCTGAAGTCTATCAAAAGCATATCCAAGGTTTGTTCCTTTTATCAAATTATTGACTACAAAAATAAACTTATGTTTTGTAGCCTTTGTTCCAAGAAAGGTCACTTAACCTCTCAGTACCCTTCCAAACTACTATTGTTTCTCCCTACAAGATCCATCGTCCCACCAAATCTAGCTGCCCTTCCCTCTCTAAACCAAACCCCACATTTTTTGCTAATCCCTCCTCCTCATCTTTCGTGGGACTTCGCCAGGATAGGGAACCCTCTAGGCCTCCTTAGAAGGGTGCCCATCCTGACCATGACCTCTCCCCAACCCATAGCCCATTGCTCCCAAATTCCAACCACTTCTCCCCTCTCTCCACCATCGACCATTCCTTTGATCCTTTTGAACTTATCTTCAATCACCCTTTGAACCCTCCCCCTTATCCACCCTCCCTTATGAGCCCCTCCACCTCTCCTACCAGTTCTCCCATTTCCCCTAGTCCCCCCACCCATTTCTAGAAGAAATTAGCTGCTGATGTGGGCTCTAGAAAAAATCAAGGCCACTTCAGCTCAGGATGTTAAGAAAAAGGAAGCTTTAGATGAAATTGTGAATGATACTCAACTCACCCTCAGAGGGTCATCCAGGCTCCTGGAGTCTCAATATCAAATAGAACCAAACTTGCCCCTCCGCTCGGAAGAGGGAAGTGATCATCTTCAAGAATTTCCAAATGAAGGTCCTCTCATGGAATGTGAGAGGCCTCAATGGATGAAACAAGCAATACCTAGTTAAGTCCATGAGGAGAGAACATAGACCCATCATTATTTTACTACAGGAAACCAAGCTTGATCCTCAGAGTGTTTCCTGCATTTCTAATTACATTTGGAAGGACTCTGAGTTTTCTTTTAGTCTGGCCAATGGAGCTTCAGGGAGATTGTTGTGCCTATGGGACCCATCCAAATTCAATGGAAGAGTGCTATAAACAACTGAGAGTTATATAAATATCTTGTTTTTCAACAAAGAGGATGGTTTCTGTTGGGTCCTATCCAATATTTATGCTCCTAACTCTCCCTCCAGAAGGATTCTATTATGGAACTCCCTCAGCCAGCTGAGGAAGTCTTCTCCTCAAAATCTTGGATGCTGGTTGGAGACTTCAACTCTCCTCTCTTCCCCACAGACAAGAAATGAGGGTCCCAAATCACTGAGGGTTCCTACGAGCACTTTGCAAACTTTGTTGACAACAATGAACTGATGGATATCAGACTCAAAGGACCAAAATACACTTGGAGAAATCATAGGAAAGGATATTAGTTGATTCAGATTCACCTCGATTGCATCCTCATTTCCACAAATGCCATCCCCAAATTTGGTGATGCCATCATGCACTCTTTGCCCAGGATTGGCTCTGACCACAATCCCATGTTGTTGGATAGTTCTCCCCAGGCTTCTACTTTAAAATATCCCTTCAGATTTGAATCCATGTGGCTCCAAGATCTGAACCTTGAGCCTCTAATTTTCCAATGGTGAATTTGACCCTTCCAGGGCTCCATAGTCTCCCAAGTAAGCAACAAACTGAGACATGTGAAATACAAACTAAAACATTGGAACAAGGAGGTCTCCGAAAACATTTTCTACAAAAAACAACAAATCCAGTCTCAGCTTTGAAACATTGAACTCTCAATGCAACATGGAGAACATGATCCCAATCTCCAAGACTAAAAAAGGATCCTCCTCTCAGACTTCCACAACATCCTCAAAAGTGAAGAAGTCTTTTGGAAGTAAAATTCTAGGGTTACTTGGATGAAAGAAGGTGACTCGAACACAAAGTTTTTCCATGCCACAACTATGAGACATAGAGGCAACAACATAATCAAGGAGTTAGTCCAATAGGATGGCAAGGTAATCACGGACATCTCAGAAATCAAAACCAAGGTAGTTAATTTATTTGAGGAACTGCTTGGCCCCACTCTAGGATGCGACCACCAAACCTCTGAGGACCTCCTTCAAAACATCCCTAGGTTAGTAACTACAGATCATAACAAATGCTTAATCAAGACCCTCTCTATGAAGAAATTTGGACTATTGTTTTCTCCATGCAGGGTGGGAAGGCACCTTGCCTAGATGGGTTCCCCCCATATTTTTCCAATGTTTTTGGGACATAGTGGGCCCAGATGTGGTCTATTCTATCCAAAAAATGCAGAGAGATAAGGTGATCCCAAGGAGACATCAATTCCACCTTTTTAGCTCTCATCCCCAAAGTAAACTAGGCCCGTACCCTTTTTGAATTCCACCCCATAAGCCTTTGCAATATCCTCTACAAAATCCTCACCAAAGCATTGGCAACCAAACTCAAAACCATCCTTCCCTACATCATAGCTCCGAACCAGGGAAGCTTCGTCCAAGGGAGATAGATCACCAAAAGCATTATCACCATCCACAAAATCATTCATTTCATTTCCTCTAGTGGTAAGGCTGGCCTTCTTCTGAAACTTGACATGAATAAAACCTTTGATAGAGTCTCCTGGGATTTCCTATTCTCGATTCTCCACAGATTTGGTTTCCACCCTGATTGGATTGCTCTTGTCAAGGAATGCATCACTTCTACAAATTTCTTTGTCCTGGTGAATGGTTCCCCAGTAGACTACTTCAAGAATTTCAAAGGTCTTAGACAAGGAGACACCCTATCCCCCTTTTTATTTATCATTGTTGCCAAAGATCTAGGGAGAGCCTTCAACCATGCATGCTCTAAGGGGACAATTTATGGCATCAAGCCTGCTTCTTCTCTCTAGGACATCTCTCACCAATAGTTTGTTGATGACACCATTTTAGCCACCTTTTCTTTGGTTCCCCAAGCCCAAAACATCAAATCCATCTTGATATCCTTTGAGGTTGTTGCTGGTAAAAAGATAAATTTCAATAAAAGCAAAATATACTTTATCAATACTCCTACAAGATGTCAATATTGTATTGTTGCCATCCTATATTGTTCCATTGCTTCCTTCCCTGCCACCTATTTAGGGTTCCCTCTCTTTGAAGGATATTCCAAAAAATATTTATGGAACCCTATCATTGAGCACATCCTAAAAAATTGGTCGACTGGAAAGGGAGTCTCCTCAGTCAAGTAGGCAAAGCCACCTTAGTCAAGGCCACTCTGCAAAGCATACCTGTCTTCTTCCTTTCTATATTCTAGCCTATAAGCATCTATAATCACATCGAGCAACTCCAAATGAAATTCTTATGGTCTGGATCAAATACCAAGTAGCGAATTTACTTTGTAGCATGGAACCATGTTTGTTCCAGGAAAGAGCATGGTTGGAATCCATAAGATCTGTAACATGAATCTTGCACTCATAGCCAAGCAATATTGGTGCATTCTCACCAATGAAGACTCTCTATGGATATCCATCATCAAATCCAAATACCTCTAGCACAATCAAAACTTTTTGGATGACCTCGCTCCCATCCATGGATCTACTATTTGGAACTCCATCCTCAAAATGAAGTAAATCCTTCAAAAGGGTATCTAGTGGAAGCTGGGTAATGGTATCAATATCAGTTTTTGGGAAGACCTCTGGCTGGGCAACATTCCACTCATATAGTGTGAGAATCTCTTATGCCTCAAACTGGTGACTGATGCCCTGTTCAGTTCTACGGTATGTACTTTTTTCCTTCCCTCTAGCCGCTCTTGGAAATATTTACCTATTGACATCCTCAATGATGAACAGAAGTAAGCCTATGCTGACCTCTTAATCTTACTGTGACTTTGTGTCATTCCCTCCTCTCCTGTGGAAGACTCCATCTTTTGGGCTCCCACCTCCAATGGTCTCTTCTCCATCAAGTCATCCTATGCCCTCTATGAGAATCCTGGCCCTCCCTGGTTTCCTTCCAAGCTCATATGGAAACCCCATATTATCCCTAAGGTTAATTTTTTCCTCTATATTGCCATCCAGGATAAGATCCTCATCATCCTAAGCCTCCATCTTCATGGCTTTTCCATCCCCAATAGTTGTTATCTTTACCTCTTGGAATGTGAGTCTACCTAGCACATCATTTTATCCTTCCCTTTCTCCCAGTCCATTCTCTCATCCCTATTCTCCTCTGTCAGTATCTCCTAGGCCCTACGTACCCTGATAAATGATCTTTGTTTCTAGTGACCTAACCCTTTCAGAGGCCATCGTAGGAATATTTTCTATTTTTTCTACCTTCTCCACCTCATGTGGGAGATCTAACAAGAATGTAATGCTCATGCTTTCAAGGACTCCATTCACAATGAGAAGTCTATTCTTTTCAAAATCATTGTTGTAGATGCTGAGAATGTGTCTATCACACCTGATGATGGCAATCCTAAGTCAATATCTGAATCTCTCCTAGCGTCTTCCCTCAGGATACCCAAGGGCCTTTGCATTCATATCCCTCCTAGGGTAGACCACTCCCTTGTAAAAAGGACCCCTCCCACCTCAAGGTTCCTCAAGCTGAACTTTTATGGAGCAACCAAAGATAATTCTGGGGTAGTAAGGGTGGGTGAAATCATCAAGGACCACTCGAGAAGCATCATCTTGGCCTATGCTGAGAACTTGAGCCATAATTCTAGTCACTTCATTAAGGCTAGAGCTCTGTATTAGGGTATTTTTCTCCTCCACAGTTTGCAGGCCCCCAATGTCCTGGTGTAAAGGGATTAAAAGAACATCATCACATGCCTAAATTTGGGAACTCTCCCAGCCTCGTGGAACATCTCCAACATGATCGTTGAAATCAATCATCTAATGATCTCCTTCATGAATATAATTATGAACCAAATTTATAGGGAAGGAAATCAGATCACTAACCACTTATCAAATATGGACATCTTGGAACATAGTTTCACTGTGTGGATAGATTCCTTCCCACAACCCCTCATTGACATCAATATCATTGAAATCAACAAATAGGGAATCTTGGGGTGTTGGGATCAAAAACCAGCTTTTACCTCATTGGTTCCAAGTTCGTTCTCATCCTAACTTTCTCATTGGTCAATTTTTGCACAGCATGGTAAGTCTACCCTTTTGCCTCCACCAAGGCATGTGTTTGAGTGGTTAACCTTTACTCAACAAGGCATCTCATAGTCACTACATATAGCTGGATCCTTTCCCTCATCAACAGGTCAAAAAGTCTCCTAGCTCCAATGACATCCCCAATGGGCTTATTCATCACATGTCAAAAACGTGGATTCCCATGTATAAAAACTTCTATGAGAATGAAATCACATATGTTTCCAAGACATGGATAAATCCAATTCACAGTAAAGCAAACCCTCAAAATTACAACACAATAGTTTTTCCTCCATTTGTGTTTGATTTGTGTGCCCAAACTCTTGATATTAACTATGGGTTTTCTACCTTCATCATTGGGACTCTAAGCCAGTGGATGAATAATCATTTTTCAACCACCTTGTATCACTCCCATTCCTCTAGCTTTGATTTGGTCACCGCTCTGGTTTTGAGGATTTCTGGGTTTCCCATTTTGGTTATTGTCTTCAACCAAAGCATGTTGACTTATCACCGCCCAAATTTAATCTTTGAGAGTTGGTTCATGTGCATTTCTAGTTTGGTGCCCCTATCGAGTATCCTTTGTCAGAAGGATTTCCTTGATTCTAGCAATCCCATGGCCCCCATTTTCATTAACCATTCCGAACACTTTTGCCACGTGATCCAGTCCAACAAGGATGGTTATCCCTATCACCGGTTTCTACCCTAGAATACCCCATTTTCCAGCCTCGATGTCATCCACGCCCATATCCATTTATTCCATACCCTTGTTTGGTGTACCTTTTCACCCGTGCTTACGGCCTTTTGCTTGTTTTGGATGACGTGGGCCACGAGTCACCCCATGTTTTGATGCCTTCTAGGTCTTTCCACTAGCTTCATTTCCATTCTTGCCTTTATACCGACCTTCCATATTCACCACCTTCCCTTCCCTGAGCCTCTTTCTTCTGCCTTGCGTTCATCTCCCACCATGGCTGAAATCGAACCATCCTCCCTTTAGCTCACCCCTTTGGTTGAAGATATTTTCAGAGACCATGGCCTCCTCAATTTTCTATAGTTGTTTAATAGAAATAAACTGAACATATCATTGGACTTTGTTTGCACGTGGAATGGAGGACATGTTATCCTTAGAGGCCTGGGATTCACTATCATGGTAGATTTGCTAGCCAAAATCATTGGCCTCCCCAATGATGGAGAAATTATCAACCGTGAGAAGCATTCCCTCCAAGGTGAATTGGCCCTCTTTAGATATGGAGGAGAGTCCTTGGGCAAGGAGAAATGGGTCATCATGAGAGATATACTTTCAAAACCATGGGACACTATTATAATCATGATTCTTTAGTACTTCACCCTCGATAGCCCTAGTTAAATTCTAAGAATCTTTCATCTGGATTTTCAGAACCACCTTTGAGGGAAAAAAAAGATCAACATTCTTGAGTACATGTTCAGATTAGTGGAAATGTTAGTTATGAATGTCAAGAGGGTAATTTCTTCATCTCCCCTTCATTAGGGCCTCCAAATTGTCCTCTTCAACCACATTGTCACTGAGCAGAATCGTAGAGCTACCGGCCCTCTAGGCCCTGCTCTCATTATCGGTGGTCCTGCTATCATTGGTGGAGATGCTAGGGGAGACATTCCAGTGTTTCCTCCTTCCAACTATACTTTGAGGCCCATGACAGAGTGGAGGACACCTTCGATTCTCAAAAGTTTGATCCCTAATGCAACCCCCTTCGTACGAAGGCGGGTTGCAAAAAATGTAAAGCTCCTTTGATCATTGATAAAGTCTCAGATGATTCTTTATCATTCCAAGCTAAGAAGGATAATCCAACCAAGATATCTATCCCCATCGAGGGTACTTCTGCTCAAGCACCGATGTTGTTCTCATGGGTAACCAATTACCCCAATCTCTCAGATCGTGGGCATCTCCAGGAAATTTAGGATCTTCTCAAGGCTCTCGGGCGGGTGGCTAAGATAATTTCTTCTCTTTTGGCCCAGGTAGATGCTCTCCTTGAATAATATAAGGACCAATACGAAATCCTTGAGGAGTTCAAAAACTTGGTGGGAGCAGGCACTGCAGATAACGACCAAGGGTCGAACAGTGCCAATGCCTAATCAGGCATCTTGGGTTGGGTTTACTTCGAGAAGGTCTAGGATTTGTTGTTTTTACCCCTACATGGGTATCTCTTCTATTTTTCCTGGTTCTACCCCTACGTGGGTTTGTTTCATGATTTTGTGTTTGTCCTATTTTGGTTCTCCTAAGGTGTGTTAGGATTCTCCTAGGCTCTCAGCCAGGATTGGTGCTCCTATTTCTTTTTACCTCTATGGAGCTTTTTGTAATGGTTTTCTTTTTGTAAAAGGTTACGGGACCCTTTCAAAACCCCTTTTACCAATAAAAAAAATAAACATAAGAGGATTCGAGAGATATATTTGCACAATGAATACTTTGTCAATATGAATAAAAGCAACACATCAACATAAATCATATAACATAAAATTAGAGAGCAAAAAGAAAGAAAAATGACACACAAGAGACAAAGGATACCATTAAGAACCCATACAAATAATGAAGATAAGATCATACTAGTACAATATAATAGGTGGATGAGACAAAATATATCAATAATTAATTACAAATTTACATACCCCTTGATCAACATAACATTAGGATATGGGTCCTTAAGCTGGAAGGAGGGAAAAACAGATGATAAACTCTGTGAATATGGATATCTTCAAAAACCACTTGGTAGCTGCTCTTGGAGTAGGTAAGAAGGCTTGGCAAGTTCACCCCTTTATCGAAGAGAAAAAAATCACACTCTTCGCCTATGGTGATTATGGAGAAACATGTCCTAAGATCAAAAAATTGAAGCAAAGCTCTCCTTCCCTGAAGATCTCAACTTAGAGCAACATTCCTACGACAAGGAATAATACCACTGTGAGGCCTTCAAAATTCAATTAATTTCTCAAGAATATCCTCCAAAACTTGAGAAAAATATAGAGGATGTGCATTCCAATGCTACCTAAGAAGACCTGCATTGAGCCACTTGTTCTCTAAGATTCAAATGTGATTCTCTATTTCTCTTGTCCCATGGGGTCTATCCCTTGAGCTTGTTTTCCTAGGCTTCCTTGGTTGTGCCTCTCCTTAGTCAGGATCCACTTTTGTTGTTTGGATCCTTGTAGATCTTTTTAGTGTTGGATTTTTGTTCTCTCTTTGATATCTTTTCATTGTTGGTTGTAAAAGGTTCAAGGGACCCTTTCAAAACTCCTACAAAAATAAAATTAGCATTACAATTATAGGTTTATAAGATAAATGTAAATATATCCTTATTAAATAGTATACAACAGTTGTCCATAGGCTTATACATGATTATATCATATAATATATAATATCAATATCAACCAAATAATTTTGTATTACACATTTTAAACAATAACATAGTAAATTGCATGGTTTATTTATATAAAAAATTATAGTATAACAAACTAACTAAAAATTAAAACACAAAAAATAAAATACAACCACTTTAACTAAAACTTATATAATAAAAAGTATTACTAAAAAAAAAAACTTATGTAATAGTTTATCATACTTATAAATTATTGTGTGAATCCTTTAATGTACTACATCACTGACTAAACTATTTTGAATTTACATATTTAAATTTTACACTTTTAGTACATTAAAACATATTATTTAAATAATTTTATTACAATTATTTTTTATTTAATGAAATCCCTCATAGTTGGGCTTTTATGCTCTAATAATACAAAAAATTATAATCTTAGTATATTTCTAACAATATATAAAGCTCAAAAAATAAAATTACTAAAGATTAAATTTAAGTTTATACACGTGAAACAAATTATTAAGATACTCTTGTTATTTTAATAGTCATATGAATTAAGATTGCTTATTGCTTATCGAATGTATGTTAAGGCACCCAAACTCCAATACTCTTATTACCAAAGTTAAATATATAATCTTACATCTATTCACATTCAAAACCTAAATATTTTATTTAAAACTCACAAAAAATCACAATTATATATATATATATATATATATAATCTATGTGTGGCTTATATTGGGGCCACTCCCATTACAAAAACAAAACATTATATTGCTCTCATTATATTTCTAACAAGTTAATTAAAGCATACCCATTTTTTCCTTTCTATCAAAGATATTCTTCATCTTCCTCAAACTGCTAAGTTTTCATAATCAACTCTTTTTTTTAGGAACTAACAACAACAAAACTCCAACAACTAGAAGGAAAACAAACATAATAATTATCCTTTAAAGAGGTTATTAGTTCAATTATTTTTCTTCTATAATTGAGGTTCTTACTCCTTTAGAGTGGCGAGATCTAAGAATGCATTTTTGCACTTCAAGCTCTTTAGGTAATATCTAGTTATAACATATTTTTGTAAGATTTTTATTTTAAAAAAGTGTTTGAAGAAGTGTAACACATTCAAAGTAAATAATTATTTGTATAATTATTATAGTTCAAATTAGTTCAAACTAAATTTAAGTTTGGTGGCAGTAAATGAGGAAGTGTATTTTGTCTACAATACTTGAGGTCAAGATTTTTCACTTGTATAGAATGAGTGAGCAATATATTTTTGTTTAAAGAAATAATCATATAGTAAAGTGTTGCATTTAACAATGTTAAAATAACCTTGTGTGAAGTACCTTTTAGTCATAATCTTGCATTTGCCTCTCTCTAATACTTTTTTTCAATTGGTTATATGGGATTGAAACGGGCCCACTAGGGGTCACTCTTAGGAAATGGTAAATACAATATGAGTGTATATAGGGGGTATTTTCAATATCAAATTTAACCATTAGTATATTGGTAAGTATATTATAAGGGAGAGGTGTTTAAAATTCATGCATACCTAAATATAGATTCTACTGATAAAAAAGAGGTTGGAGAAGAGGGAGTGGGGTTTATATTTTTTTTTTTTTTTGGTAAGTAAGAGAATATTATAATTAACACCGGGTTTTAACTGGTTGACCCAAAACCATTTTACAAAATAGGGTCCACTGACCAACTGGACAAAGGCCAAGCCCTAAAAGTTTAAACTGACAACAAAAATGGCCAAGACCTACTCTTCCATTAGAATACAGCCAAACTAAACTATGGAAGCCTAATATTATGGCCATCAGAAAAGAAAGACGCAAAAAAGAACTAACAAAGACAAAAACTAATCATGCAAGCACCATGCAGAGTAGCTTGTGCCCATATAAAAATAATAGAATATGGTCAAAAAAAAAAAAAAAAACATCCCATAGAATGGACAGCCAAGAGGCCAAGCAGTCTTCCTTGTAGTCCTCATCTAACTTCTTATCATCGTTCTTGCCATCATATTTAGATTTTTCCTTTGACTCCTTGTGCCCCTGGAACTGCTGGCTATAAAACAGAAGATTTAAGGAATCACACAAATCAACGACTACACCGATGAGGCCGGACGGACTCTTCAATCTGGTTGATATTGTTGGAGGCTGATGAAATTGTCATCTTCTCCAAGACTATTATGGTGGGGTCCGGTGCCTCATTGTCGAGGATCTCCAACACTTTGTTATTTCTTGCTAGGGCCTTTTGCAACATCGAATCCAAACACACCTTGGGAAATACTTGAGGCCAAAGCGATTTTTCCCATGCATGAATTTGTAGATAAAAAACCTATATCAGTGCCCCACCAGCTGCAAAAAACACTAGTCACATGAACAAAAAAAACAAATATGACAAAATCCATTATAAGGTTCAAATTTTTTTTTTTTTTAAAAATGCCCCCATTTTCTGTCATTGATCCACTTTGAGCCTTCCAATCTAAATTTTTTCATTATCTATCACCATTGAGACTGCATGAGGAAGATTTTCAGTCCACGTGATCAAATTTGCTGCTACAATGCCTTCATTTGCCAGCCTATCAGCTGCCATGTTTGCTTCCCGGAAGGTATGCAAAATTATGGCCTCAGGTCGGTCATGAATTAGAGCCCTTGCTTCATGGATGTAGTCATCAAATCTCCAAGGAGCTCTCTTAGTGTTCTTTAGAAGATTTATAATAATAAGAGAATCACCTTCCACCAACAGTTTCCCTGGATAATTCTCTGCCACCTTGAGGCTCCTCCAAACTGCCCTTGCTTCAGCCACTTGGTGCTTGTAGCTTTTGGGGTTTATATTTGAGTTGCATACCAGATATTTATATAATTTATAACATGAAATAGTTCTAAAATAGTAAAATATTTAACAAAACAAACCATGTAAAATTTGAAACTCAAATTACATAAAGAGGAAAATTTTACTTAACTTTTTAAAACCATATATTGAACCTTGAATTTAAATAATAATACTAGAATATGACCCTTTAATTGATTATAATCAACTATTAATTACAAAGATATAACTTTTCATAAGGAATGTGCTCTTTCTTTTTTTGGTTACATAGGAGAGTTGGTCACAACCACACTATTTTTAGTAACTGACAAGCGTAGGGTTCAAACCACAGGGCTACTCCCACCAAACATATTTTACCTCATTATTTTTGACCTAGTGTGAAGGGGACCACTGATCACTCAAGATTTGTACCATCATCGTTTATTTGGTGTGCACTAAGAAGATTCAAATAAAACTACTACCTTTGCAAATAGGCTACCCTCAAGGTTTGAACCTGAGTGTCTTCTTGGTAAGTGCTTGGCAAGACAAGCACTTACCAATCCACCTAGTTCTTGGGGGTAAAACTTATAGGTTAGAAAGAAACCTCGAGAGTCACTCTTAGGTGGCCGAGAATTCTATCCCATATGGGTATACCACTATCTAAAGGGAATTCATAAGAGATTTTTTGTATCCCCCGTTACATCACAGAGGTTCGAATTGTAGACCTCCCATTCAACAGGGTCAAGCTTACCTTCTCCACTTGCGCTACAAAGGCAGACATAAGGAATGTGCTATTTCACTAGAATATAATAAATAGAGAGAAAATTATTCATTCACATTCTTCATAAAATATCATGTACTTATATTTACCTCTTATTGATAAATATTTAACAATCAACACTCCTAAATAACTTCATAAAGATGAATCAATATGAATGAATGATGTCTTTTAATGTCCCTTACACTCAATGATGTGTAGGATATATTGTGTCATAATCACTCATGTTTGCACTCATTCCCTACTCTTCCCTAAATATTTGAAAAAAGAGAGATGAGACTTGCTCCCTACTCACACTCTAAAAGGGTCTAAATTCTTATTAAGACCTCTATAACCTTCATTTTATTTTAAAAATGCCTTAATGATGAGATCAAACACGAGTCTTCAAAAATAAAACTACTAAAATTTTAGCCTTTTTAGATATTGAAAACATCAGATTTAGATATTTTATTAATTTTAATCTCTTGAGGTACATTAAGTCTACTAAAAAACACTATTAATGTCCTTATTAAAAATAATAAACTAAAATAACTATATTTATCCTCCAATAATAATGGTGAGACTCTGGAGCTCTAAATAGAGATCCAAGGTTTGAGTCCTACATGGGTAGGGTTTTACACCATGCTTTGGTAACCCAAGTATGGTTAGATAATCACATTGGGTAAACAACACCCTCTAAGGATCATCCCATAAAACGATAACATTTGACAATGTCGTAACAACACATTGTCATGACATTGGGCTCACATTCTAAAGACCCAAATTCAAATCATGGGAAAGGTGACCCCATTATGCCCTAGTTGTATGCTTTGATCGTTATATATATATATATATATATATATATATATATATATATATATATATATATATATATATATATATATTTTAAATTAAATTTTATAAAAATAGCTAAACACTATATGTTGTTAAAATAATATTTTTCAATGAGTTTACATAGGTTTTTATAAGGGATTATAGTCCCCTCATACTAAGTAGGGTTTGAACCTTGGACCTCTCAAAGAGAGGCCAAAGCCCTTACCAATGTAGTAAGCTTGGGACTCATGTTAAAATAATATTAAATATGTTTTAAATTTGCAAACATTTACTGCAATAATTTAAACCTAAATTTTTTAAAAACTACCACAAACGCACCGTAAAATTTACCCTTCTCTATTTACTTCATTCATTTTCAGCAATGTACCTATTCAAAAATAGTCGTATATTCCTTTCATATTCCCTCCAAAACAAACACAATCACAGATTCCTTTCATATTCCTTCCAAAATGGAAGACCTAGACTAAAATATTATCTACGACACCCACTTTAATATCTTCTAATAATATATTTATTTACATTTAAAAAGCCAAGGTTCCTATCGCTGCATCCCATATCAGAGGCTTGCCCTTGAGCCATCCAAATCAAAGGATCTCAATTTCATTTTAAATAATCTAAATTTCAACATTTTATTTTATTAGTGTTATAAACAATGGAAGAGCATGTGGAGAAAATGAAAGAGCAAGGTAATGCTTGTTTAAAAAAGAAACACTACAATATAGCAATTGATGCTTATGAGCCATTTATTTTCATATGTGTTATTTTCTGAACATTTTACTTGCATTATCTATATTTTATGGGATCTTGCCATTTTTATATGCTTTCCATTTTTAGAAATTAGCAAGTTTGAGCAATGATGAACAACATTTTGGTACAATAGTAAATTGGTCTTTAATAGCTTTTTGGTGTTATGAATATTATATTAGTCTCTTTGTGGGTTGTCCATGCTCAATTGTTTTCTTACATAAGTTATTTTGGACATGAAAGAGTAGTTTTCATACAAGATTAAGGGTTTCATTAATTAATAGGCCAAAGAGTATTTTAATATTTCAAAAAGGATTTGTTTAAGGTTTTGTTAATGGAAATTACATGCCATTATGTTGTAGAATTCTCTAACATAGAGTGTTTCTTGATGTTAACTATCTATGTTGCAGATATATGTAATGATTATATTTTCTTCCCAATGTGATGTTGAATTCCTAAACATAACATTGTTTTATTGTTTTAAGCCTCTTTCAAAGTGAGTTTATTTTTCATTTTTTTAACACTAAAAATTTGAGTCAAATAATCCCAAATAAGTGTAATTTAGATTAGAGTAGTTAGCTTTAAATTATTGTCAATTGAATTGGTTTGCATTTGGTTTCATGTAGGCTATAACTTTGTGCCCTGCTAAGACAATTATTGGACTAATAGAGCACTTTGTCACAATAAATGCAAGTGAGTTAACATCTCTTTAAATTATGTATATATATTTTTAATTTAATTGTTTGTGTATACAATTAAAATCAAACACTAATTGTTTACTAGAAGTAGTGATTGGAAGAAAGTTGAGGTTGATTGTAGGAAAGCTTTGGAGCTTGATAAATGTTGTGTTAAGGTAAAGCTTGAGCATAGTATGCATGTATGCTTGTTCTGCTTCTTTGCATTTGTGTTTTTTCAACAGAATTTTGGATTATAAGCTAAGTAACAACACATGATTATAAGCTATGTACTATTTAGTTCTAGGGCTTGTCAATCATCAAATTTACTACAAGATTTTGTTAGTCCAAAATGTTAAAAAATAAACTTAGAATCCTTGAAATGAATGACTATGAAAATTATATAGACAATTGAGACATGATAAAATGTTTTTGGATCCTTATTTTTAAAAGGAGATAAATGTGTTTGGAGTAATGCTACTTGACTATAATATTGGATATTAGTATTTTTTTAAGTATATGCATTAATTTATATGCTCAATATTATTTGTGAACATTTGGATCGCTATTTTTTTCAATATAAAAACATTGGTAATTATTGGATTATCTAAAAATCAATGAAAATTTGCATTTTTTATTGTTTTTGGACCAAGTCTTTGTCAACTACCAAGTTTGAGTCAAATTTTATTTTTTTGAGCCTGAATTTTTTAACCAAGGTTTAGATCATATAATAGTAATAAGGAGTAGTTTGTGGAGTTGCATGATACATACTAGATCAAGGTCAAATTTGGATACAACAAAGCATTGGAGGTTGAAGGAAAAGGAACCTTACAAATTGGTACGAAAAATGAAAAAAATTCAAAGTACTTACTTCACATGAGTTATGAATCATGATTTGATTGGTGTGGGGTAGCACAATTTGTATTAATAAACTAAAAAATGGTGTTTGAGAATGAGTGCATCATCTATTACAA
The DNA here is from genome assembly GCA_028583015.1 of Wollemia nobilis. Classification (NCBI taxonomy): domain Eukaryota; kingdom Viridiplantae; phylum Streptophyta; class Pinopsida; order Araucariales; family Araucariaceae; genus Wollemia; species Wollemia nobilis. Next base: position 5,126,556 of record JAQPPZ010017002.1, read on the forward strand.
ATCAAATTGGAACTAAACAATGGCTATTGTACCTATGACAAAAAATATAATGTTTCCTTTAAGGTTTGGAGGAGAAGAAGTAATTTGTTTCATATGGCCATTGATGATAAGAGTTGGTTATGGCACCAAAGGTATGGCCACTTGAATTTTTGAAGCTAAAGAAATGGTTAATGGGCTGCCTTGTGTAGAAGCAAGAAGTAAGTGTGTGAAGGTTACACAAAGAGAATATATCATAGAGAGATGCTTCTAAGAGGAAGAGCATGGAGAGCATCATATCCATTGTAAGTAATTCATTTTAGATGTTCATGTCCCAATGCATACGTAGTAAGTGTTGGTAAATCCTTTTACTTTATCACTTTCATCGATGATCATACTAAGAAAACTTGGGCATATATTTTGAAGAATAAGAGTGATGTTTTTGAAGTGTTTAAGAGCTTGAAAGCTACGGTAGAGAATGAAAGCATATGTAGAATCAAAATCACACACACACACACACACACACACACACACACACACACACACACACACACATATATATATTTACTTGATAAAAAGGGGTTGTACTTGGGTCCCCCACCTTTGATAAATCACAACTCTCTCCTTTAGAGCTTGAGATTTTACAAATAGATTAAATTATCATCTCAATTGAGTTGCTATAGCTAGATACCTACATCATTTTTTATAAAAAGTTTAAATTTTTATTTTCAGTTTTTGAAGCTTCTTCAATTTTCTTTGTGAATACAAATATTTTAAAATTTAGCATCCTTCTTTTTAATATTTTCTTGTAGTAACCTTCACAATACAAAAACTCCACCTCTAGGGTTTATGCATTGTATCTTAGTAGAGTAATATTTTCAAAAATTTGCATTATAATTGTCTGTTTTACTAGCTTTGGACTATACGTTTCCTTCTTGAAGCATAAGTGCAATCACAAGAACTATAATAAATAGTTTAGTAGTCTTAAAAATTTGAAAGTTCATGATTAATTCTCTTTTAAGAATATATGGATAATAACTACACCATAGTTGATAAAATCACCAAAAAATCTTATTTGTTTCCGATTTCGCTTCCAGTTTGCCCTTGTCGATAAAATTTGCATCAAAACAATTTTGAAAAATTGTTAATTTGAGAAAATTAGCAAAAAATTGTGAATCATGATTTTTTACTGAAAACCGACCGTGAAAGCATGGATTGTGGAAAGGGCATAGATACCTTGTTCTTTTCATTTTGCCTCATTTTTCTTGTTCCAAACTGGAGAGAGAGGTGTGCCTACCTACTGCCACACCAAAAAAAACATTAAAGCACACTCTAACAATAATTTGTTTGTAGTTTAAAGGAATCTAGCAGCCACCAACAACTACCAACAACCACCCAAAGGATTCATTTGAGGTAAGAAAACTCTTGCAAATTGTTTTTTTTCCTCTTTTTCTATAAGCATATTTTTTTTTCTTTATTAAAACCAAATGCAACAACCACCAACTTTGGACATGGCTCCCTAGTTTTTGTGTTGGATTGTATTTTTTTGTGACTGTAATTTTAGATTTATTTTTATTATTTTTTCTTGATGAGTGCTTATAAGGGGGTTTGCATTTATATTTATAGTTATTTGCTTCAAGGGATGGTGATACCAATTCATGTATTGTCTTTGGAATTTATTTAATATTATTTGTTATGTTAATTTTCTTCAATGTACTTAAGGATTTGATATTTTTTATAGAAGTAGTAAAGTATTACCATTACGTTTTTGGTGAATTTACTTTATTATTTATTCCATTTTTTTTAAGTTCTACCTATTTTGTAAAGGTGTCTGATTGTTTTCAAATCTTATCCTTTTGACCATTAAGATTTTAAGGTTGGACCAAATGTGTACAATTTTTTTATCCATATGTATTTTTTAATATTGTTGTACAATTCTAGTGTTGTTTCTTTGAGATGTAAAATGATATTAAGAAATTTATCTTTTGCTATAATCTCAAGTATTCAAAATAAATTATCATTTAACTTGAATCATGCTCATGAGCCAAAATGCTTGTGGAATCAAATTTCTAATTTGTGAACTTCTTGAGATCTTTTTCTAGAGTGAGAGTATAAGAGTGTTTTTATCTTCTCTTGTATTCCCTTACCTTTCTTTCCATTTATCTCAATCATTAATCCATAGAATTGGATTGAATTACTTCCTAGCCATTTGACAGTCTTTGTATATTTTCCACTCTCATTTTTATATTACTTGAAATAAGTTTGCAGGATGCCATGAAATTTGCTATTGATATTTTTGCATATGGATGGAAAAAATATATATATTTTCTATATGCCATCATGATGGACCATACCACTTATATATGCACCCAATTAAAATATACAAAATCAATGATTGTAGTCTTTTTAATTTGTTGTAGGAAACATAGGGATCAAAGAATTAGCTTATAACTCCTTTTATTTCATGTTCATGTGACATCCAAATCATGGATGATGAGCCAAAACTTGGTCAAGAAAACATAGGTTTCGTTTAACTTTGTTGATGCTTATATATCCAAGTGTTTCCTTCAAACCATCTAGATATACATATTCCTTTCTGTAATGTTCATGTGACATTCAACTCATGGATGATGAGCCAAAATTTGGTCAATCAAGCATAGGTTTCGTTTAACTTTTTTGATGCTTATATATCCAAGAATTTCACTCAAATCATCTAGATATGTATATTATTTTTAGTAATTATTAGAATTAGGCTATCTATTTTGTCTCTCTTGTATTTCTATTAGCTCTATATATATCACTAATGTATTTAGAATACATATTATAAAATTCTAGTGATCTACTTTTGTCACTCATAAAGTAAATATAATTTCTTTATTTTAAGTTTGTTTCAATTTAAAAAGAAATCAAAAGGTTTCATTCCATAACAACTATTTGCATATTATCATTGGGTTTAATGGATGTCAAAAGATATCATTCATTCATATAATGTTTGGAGACATAAGATTACCACCATTCGTAAATACATGAAACTAGATGTTGGAAAACTCATTTTCATATGGATGTTATTAAATTTATTATATTTTTGTATGAATTTGAAGTTATTTTTAATATTTTTTAATGAAGTAAAATAAATTGATAAATTTCAGGTATCGAAGCAAAACAAATTTATAAAAATATTCCAATTTATATCTATGTAATTTTCTTTTTATTTTGTGGTTAATTGCTCGATTATCAAGTGGTCTCCTCCACCTTTGGGATGGATTAAGTATAATTTTGATGGTGTTGTCAAGGGCAACCTGGGACCGGTTGGAGTAGAAGGTATCTTTCGAGATCATATAGGGAAGATATTGCTAGCCTTTGCAAAAAATATTAGCATCCAAACCAACCATTTTTTTGAAGCTCAAGCCCTCTTCCAAGAGCCAAAAGAAAGAGTCAATACTAGTAAGTAGTGTTTTGGGCATAAGTCAACCAAATCAAAGTTCAAATTAAGTCATTATTTTTCCAAGTGGAACAAGATGTAGAGGGTATGGTTACTATAAATTTTAATTAAAAATATATATTTTTTCAATTGGTTATTGTTGGCCCGGCTTTCATGCACACCCCGGGAAAAAGGATGAAGGCAAGGAAAGCTCCGGAGACACCCACGGGACTGATCCCACTCATCTTTAGGATCTAGCTGGTTATCCAAGGTGCGAGTTACGGAGTTGGGTCGAATGGCAATTCACTCTTTTCCACTTCGGAATAGATTTCAATATGGACTCGCTCGTTACCTTACAGGGGGTTCCTGAACTTGTTCGATAGTTGCAAAAGTTGTTGACAATCAGATTTATCTTGAATTCTTTGATCTAGCTCTCATGGGTCAGCAGATTTAAATAAAAGGCAAATAAAGAAAATAAAAATGGATCATTCACGGTAAGCAAAGAGAGGGTAGGGTAAGGCAGAAAGAGAAGTTTATCAGACTTTAAACTGTAAAACTCTAAACTATCAATCTTATCTATGCTATCAGCTTCACAACAGAACAAATCCCAGAAGAAAGTGTCCAATCGGCCTAAGATCACTTTCAACTAAGAGCACAAGGCAGAGTGAAACGGATCTAGCGGAAAATTATAAATCCAAGGGGCAACTGGTTAAAATCGGTATCTTTCACCTGCAGCCTAGCTCGCACAGATGAAGACAGAGCAATTAGAACAAACTTACACCTGAAATCAGTAATTTCCCCTAGCGGACAATAGAACAACCGAAGCCTAACAAGGATATTTAATCTTGACAATGGCAGATTTACAAAGATATATCTAACAAACTTTAAATGGAACGGATAACAAAAGAAAATACACTTATCACACTCGCAAAAGATTAGGCTCCCGGCCATGCTATCACGTGAAAAGCTAAAGCACATCAACTCCAAGTCCGGAAACAAAGGATTTCACAAAATTTGCAAGAAATTGCTTATAAGCCTTTATTTCTAAGTCTCCGCCTCCTGCGATTACATTTAGAATTTGTATTTATAGACTCAGGACAGACCCTGATCTTTTCCAAAATATCTTGCTCAAACCCTAAATCTTATCGCACTTAAACCCTAGGACCCGGGTTTTACAATAAAAATCCATTTAAAAATCAAAGTCCGAATAGAACTTAACCCTTCGGCAAATCATGGGAGTCAGCTGCCATAAATGGAGAAGATAAAATAAAATGCAACTTGCATTCATTCGCAACTGCAAATAAATGCTTTCATTAATTCTGCCGGTGAGCCGGATGAGTCACCACTTCTCCATCAATTCGATCTCCGCAAATCCATCCCGAAGTTGAAATGGTCTTCATGCTATCAAGTCTCGCAATAAATTTGTTGTTGAATGCTCTCACCGGCAGCCTTCTCTCCTAGCATGGCGGTCCTTGACTAAATCCGCACTTCATCTTCGCCTTTATGGTCTTTCCCGGTTGTCCCGTAAGTGCCGGTGGAATCCCGCATGAAAGACAAAAAGATGCATTAGATTAGCATTTTAATTAAATCGAAGCTTAAAACATTAAAAACAGATTAAATCCGCAAAATAAGCTTGCATGTCGGCTTCGGTTTGTCCCATTCACGCTTTGACACGTGTCGCTACCCCAGGAAGCCTTCTCGTTTCCCGCCGGAATGCACTTTCGTGTCAACTATGACTTTCTCTCTCCTACCGCGATTCTCGCGACATGTCGCGATTTCGCGACATGTCGCGAAATCGCGGCCCGCCAGCAGCATCGGCAACTTCCTCCCTCGTCGGCCGCGAAAACACGACATGTCGCGATTTCGCGACATGTCGCGAAATCGCGACCCTTCCCTGGCCTCCGTACGTTTCTTGATTTTCAGCCGCGATTCTAGAACACGTCGCGATATCGCGACAGTTCCTCTACCTGCATGCGTTGACCGCGTTGACCGCGATTTTGGAACACGTTTCTGACTTAACCGATTTTTCATCCCCGCGGCCCATTTTCTCTCTCCCGCCGCGAAAATGCGACATGTCGCGATTTCGCGACATGTCGCAAAATCGCGCCATCCGTATGCACTTGCGTCTCTCTCCCAAAATCGTCGCGATTTCGCGACATGTCGCGAAATCGCGACCTTCTCGGCACTTAGCCGTATTTTGACTTACATGTCGCGATATCGCGACATTTCCGAAAATGGAAGTGTCGCGATATCGCGACACTACCAAAAATGGAAAGTTTGATTTTTAGTGAATTTATGCAACTGTTTTCTGGATTTTCTCGGTAACGGTGCAAGATTTTGCTTGTGCATGAATGATTCTAGCATGTAAAAAGTGAATTCTTGGATAACACAACTAGAATGCAAGAAAAAGCACAACTTTAAAAAGGAGGCAAGCAAATTTGGATTTAAAACCCGAAAAGATCAAGAGGGTCCCCGCCGCAAAAAATGAAAGTTCAGAATTTTCTAAGGATGGAATCTCATTTTTCGGTGGGGGTGTGTTGCTTATCAACAAATGGCGATATCTCGCGGGTAAAATAGTAGCACTATTTTAGAACCCAAGACTCGGGTTTCAAAACAAAAAGACCATGCATCATGCCTTGCCACTGACATTCTTCACAATAAATTGACCGCCAACCGCCAACCGTTAAAATTTCCCAAGGACATACTCGGGTCGGATTACTTCAAGGAAGATTTCTGATGTGCAATTACAAAGGTATAGAACTTTCTTCAAGGATGACTGAATTGAATGATAAACTTGGATTAATCAACTTTTCTAGATTGTAAAAGGGGAAACCGAGTAGAGCTCTGTTTACTAGTTTAGCTTTTTACAGCCTAGACAGAGTTACCCTTTAGATTTACACGACCCAATTTACAACTGTAGGGCAGAATCTAATATTGGCTGCCTCTTTTGATCATATAACTCTTTTTTTTTTCTTTTTTTTCTTATCTCTCTTTTTTTTATCTCTCTTCTTTTTGAAATATATCACTATCTGGAAGACCTTAGAGAAATTACAATTTTCTTTTAATATTTGATCAATCTGGAACTGTTTCAGTCTAGGCATTGATAGCCTCCGGTGACACCCAAATAATTGCATGAACCATAGTCCCCTCTTATAACCAAACTTTTCTTGGATTCCCCTGGAGTTCCTCCAACAAAACAAAGATAGCAACTTTTTTATCATTAAAACAACTGTGGCAAGTAAGACACAAGATCCAATCATCTCTCTACCTTCATCCCGGATAACAAAATAGTTCTACAGTTCAGTGCAAGAAGACTATCTCAATTGGAATAATGAACATAATGGGGAGGCAACTGGATTGAGGATTTATCAGCTAGGAATAAAACAATTTTCAGCAGGCTGACTTTTCATTGATTGCTCAGGCAGAGGTTAAAAAATAGAATTTTAGAAGCCAAAGGACTTTGTACAGGCTTCCAAGGACAGGCACAGGCTTCTAAAGCAAGACAGAATAAAACTGCACAGACTGCAAATAAAACTGCACAAGCAACTAAGACTAAAACTAAAACTGAAGACTGTACAGACATATTAAAAAAATAAAAAAAATAAAATAAAAATAAAAAATAAAAAATAAAACTGCACTGAGAACAAGGATTAATCTAACAAACAAACCTGTACAGACAGCACCCAATTAAAACTAAAAAGAAGCAACTAAAGCAACTGTACAGAGCTATTAAAAGAACTAAACTAGAACAAAACAAAACTTACGGAGCTATTTACAATATGTACACATGTTACAACCTTTTTTTATAGCTTACTCAAATGATACATTGGATGGAACAGCAGAAAAATAATGCTTCAAGTATTGGCCATTAACAGGGAGGTCCAGAAAATTACCATCCAGGTCTTGCAAGCGGAAAGCATTGTTACCCAATATTTCAGCAATTTGGTAGGGGCCTATCCACAAGTGGCTACAACTTTGTGTGCTTACCCTTCTTCTCATGGGCCTTGTCCCACGTAAGCACTAAGTCTGCGCAACTCGAAAGCCTTCACCTTGGCTCTCTTGTCAAACCACCGCTTGACAGTTTCTTGGTGTCTGCTGAAGTGCTCCAGGGCTTGGAGTCTTTCATCCTGCAAGTTAGTGAGGTCTAAAACACGGGCTTCAGCATCATCATGACCTTCAAAATAATCTAAGGCAAACTGATAGGTAGGCAATTTCAAGGAGATGGGGACAATTGGCCGAGTACCATACAACAAAACAAAGGGAGAGGTCTTAAGAGCCACTTTGTGTGTTATCCGGTCAGCCCACAGTGCATATTTCAACAATGTATGCCATTGCCTGGGTTTGTCTGCTGCAGACTTTTTGATGGCATTCATTAAGTTCTTGTTTGTTGACTCAACCAGTCCATTGCCTTGGGGATAATAGTTGGATGAGAATCGATAACTATCCCCATCTGGTATGCCCAATCTGCAAACTCCAATGATTGGAAGGCGGGCCCATTATCACAGACCAAATTCAGGGGAACCCCAAATCTAGTTATGACATTTGATTCAAGAAAATCAATAACTTCCTGGGTTGTACTTCTTGTAGTGGCTGCTGCTTCAACCCACCTTGTGCAATAGTCAGTAGCGTCAACGCATATTTATGCCCTGCCGAGGAATTCGGGTTAATGACTCCCACAAAATCAAGTCCCCACCGCATGAAAGGTTTGTTTATCACAACCGGTTGCAATGGCGTAGCTCGATTTGCCTCTTTGGCCGCAAATGTCCGGCACCGATGGCAGGTTCTCGACATGTTGATGTGCATCCTTAAAAAGTGTAGGCCGATAATAGCCTCGCTCTTAATATTTTATGTGTCGTAGAGCATCCCGATGAATGCCCCCGCCCCTAGTTTTTCATGAAAACTAGCCATGACTTCACCGACTTCACCGGGAGAAATGCACCTTAGGAAGATGCCAAGATAATTCTCCCCGTACGCAGTACCCGCCTTGAGGAGATAGTGAGAAGCTTTTAACTTTAATGCTCTCCTTTGAGTTCTCGTTCAAATGGGATGGGCAAACCCCAAACCGTAGCGAGATGAATGATATCCCCATACCAATCATCGGATTCGTAGTTTAATTGATTAACTTCCCGCCGTGGAGGCACTTCAAGGAATGTGTCTAGACAAGCCAAGTCCTCCGATCGCCTTAGCAGGCCTAATCTCCAAGTCATATTCTTGCGACTGGTGACCCAATTGCCCCTCGCTCACCCAACTCATTCTGACTTAGAAGGTACTTCACACTGGTCTGGCACTATGGCATGAGTTTTGCTTCTGAGTATATAATGTCTGAACCGCTTCACTGCCCTTACCAAAGCATAAGCCTGTTTGTCTAATCTGGAATATTTCAGCTCAGCTCCCTTCAAATTGGTACTCTTAAAAGCAATTGGATGTTCTCCGGTATCTCTCCGTTGAGTCAAGACTGCAGCAAGTGTATGTTCTGAAGAGAAAGTGTACAGATAGAAATCGCACCGAAACCGGGCTTACTAAGACCGGTGCTTGTTTAATGGCCGTCTTGATTTCTTGAAAAGCGCCTTAGCTTCAGTGGTCCAGCAATCTGGCAGTTTGCTTTAACATATCATTCATTGGTTTAACTATCTCTCGCAAAGCCCGAGATAAACTTTCCGACAAAGTTAATCTTTCCAAAGAATGATCTCAACTCTTTCTTGGAGTTGGGAAATGGTATGCCGGATATGGCCTCAACTCTGCCTGGATCCATGGAAATGCCATCCTTTGTGACCAAATGCCCAAGCAATTTGCCTTCTGTTACACCAAATATGCATTTCTTTGGATTCAAAGAGATGCCAAACTCTCTGCACTTGTTAAATACAGACTCTAAATGCTTGACATGGTCAAATCTGGATTTGGAAAAGACTCGTTAGATCATCCATGTAAACTACAATACATTTGCCCATAAGCCCCTTGAAGGCATGGTCCATTGCTCTCTGAAATGTTGCTCCTGCATTTATTAAACCAAATGGCATCCTCTTGTAAGCAAAAGTACCCCACTTAGTTGTAAAAGCAGTCTTCATTCTATCCTCCTTCTCAACTAGAATCTGATTATAGCCTGAGAAACCATCCAGAAAAGACATCATCTCTGAGCCATTAACAATCTGTAGTACTTCATCCATAGAAGGCAGGGGATAGTTGTCCTTTTCAGATGCTTTGTTCAGATTCCTAAAATCCACACAAAGGCGGATCTCCCCATTTTTCTTCCTTACTGGCACCAGATTTGCCACCCAAGTAGAATGCCTGATAGGAAAAATAATTGCTGCACTCAAGAGCTTCTCCACTTCTTTCTTAATAAGGGGTTCTAACAGAGCATTAACATGCCTCTGTTTTTGTCTGAAAGGCTTGCAAGATTCTTTCAAAGGTATGATGTGGGTGTAAACTTTTGGATCAAATACCTTTAAATCCTTGTATGACCAGAGCCATTACATCCTTAGACCCCGTGCAGGAAATCAATCATATTTCTCTTTATCTCCGGATCACAGTCCTTTGCCAACTTGATGTTCCTTGGATCCTCTTCGGCTCCTACATTCAAATTTTCAAGTATCATTGTCCGTGGTGCCCACATAATCCTCGGAATTCACCCTTTGCCCGATCTTGTCAACATCGAATAGCCTCTCCAGCTCTACCATTCCCTTTGGGATTCTCTTGTCCTTCAATCTCATGATTCCCCCTGTCATCATCTAGTCTGTTCCATCAGTGGTGTCCCTTTGGCCCTCATCAATTATAGCATTCTCAAAGGTATTGGTACTCGCAGAAAGTTCACAATTTGTTGATCATCCGAGAAAACTTGAAAGTCTGTCAATATTGTTTGGAACTCGAAGGACGGGGGACTAGCTCAATTGAAAACTTATCCCACTTAAAATCTTCCAATGGCCTTAAACTTGCAACTGAAGATGCCAAGACATCTCGCATGTGAATTTTGTTCCCCGGGTATATGTGTTAAGTTAAATGCATCAAAGCCTTCCACAAGATCCCAATCTCTATGCTTGTATCCCTTCATATAAGAGGCTTTACACTGAAACTTACCCCTGACCTGGCTTGCCACTAGTTCTGAATTAGTGAAAACTTGAATGTTCTTCACATTTTTATCCAATGCAAATTTTAAACCTAAAATCAGAGCTTCATACTCGCTAAATTATTAGTACATGGGAACCGCGAGCGGTAAGACATAAAAAATGTCCGACTTTGAGGCCCTTTGAGGACCGCCCCCTGCTCCTAACCCTGCTTACATCCGGCTCCATCCACATGAAGTGTCCAAACTTCATTAGTATGTACAGGATGAGCTTTGTTAAATTTATCATTGTGCCCAGTTGTTAAATTGTAGACACCAATGTCTACCTCTGCAATATTGACAGTCTCATTTGCAGCATTGTACTCTGTAATGGTGTGTTTGTACCTGGGTTCTCTGTCAACCCGCAATTGATTAGCCACACCCTTCCATGGCAACCACATGTGTGAAAAGTCTGTTGCCAGATATCCATTCAGAGACTTAGACCAATCCCTACTTAACAGGGATTCCATACCCCACTCGGGATATCCACAACTTGGATTTCGATCTTATGTTGAGCCCTTGGCTCGGATGCCAATTGAATGTGAATGTTTTGCAGCTCTCCCACAACCTTAACTTCTGACTTGTCCAATTGGACAACTCTCCTCTCGTACTTCATTGGGGTCAACCCCAATTGCTGACAAATGGTCAATGGCATGACATTAGCAGATGCACTTGAATCCACCAAACAATTATGTAAGTTCTTCCCAAAAATTCGACGATCAGAAAAATGGGGGAACTTCGGTCTTTTCCTTGTACATGGCCGGATTGGCATTGGCTATTTTCTTCCCTTTATCCACAGGTTTAGCAAGCAGGGCCGTAGTATGTCTTTATCGGATTGTCTCTCTCGCTCCGAAATCTGTGCCGACTCATGCGGAGTAATGTTAGCCTTAATCTTTTTCATATCCTCCACTATGTTATATCCTTTGTTAAGTGGAGGAATAGCAACATCTCGGTACTCTTTGAGCTCCTCCCTTTGGTGGGGGTGGATTATTGCTTGGAGAGGGGTCGGGAGGAATATTGTGAGAATTATCGGGAGGAGTTGATGTGGTATTTGGCTCAGATTCCCTGTTCCTCAGAGTTGTAGCTATCTCTTCTCATACCGCTGGAAAGCCCGTACTTCATCCATGGGCATTTCAACTACATTCTCGGATTCATCCGGGAAAGAAAAAGAATCCAAGACCATAGCCGCACCGTGTCCGGATGAACTTGGGCCCTCGGCAGCTTCTTTGATTTTCGGGGAGATCAAATCTCCCGACAAAGCTTCAAATGCATTGCAAAATTCCACACAATCTAATTCCCCATGTTGAGAAGTGGCATGAATTCTCGCACCGGCTTGGGCAGAGCCAAATCACGAGATGTTCACATCATGAGCTTTACCCTTGTAATCTTTATTAGGCTCATATGGGGGCCTATTAAATCTGCTTGGTTGGTATGAATATCTCGTTGGGATTGTCTCCAGTAGAAGTTTGCCTTTTAAAACTCAAAAAATCATTGGCCAGCTTCTGAACAATCTTTGAAACTTCTTCAATCCTAGCATTGTCAGCCTCTTTTACGGGGTTCTGTACATTCTCAACAGGTGCTGCAGCTAATGGTGCTGCTGATGGTAAAGTCTGACAAACTGGCAGCATCATCTGATGTGGGATAGGATTGAGTATAGGAGCAGGCTGAGTGATCAGAGGAGTTTGTTGAATATTTAAAGGCTGGGGTCCCAACTGTCTTTCCAGGATTAAAGCTTCTTTATAAGCTTCTGTCAAGTTGGTAACAGTGGCATCCCTCTTCAAGAAGACAGAGGTCATTGGGTCCAGAGAGTTCCTAAAAATCTCTAATGCCAGGTCAGCATTCGGTACATAATAGCCAGTGAGTCTACCATAAGCTTTCTGGAATCTGACATTATAGGATCTAATAGACTCATTCGGTTCTCTTTTGATGCTAGAAAACTCGCTGATATAAAATACCGGGGTCTATCACTTCCCCGAACCGTGACACAAAGACTTTTTCTAAGTCACTCCAACTCGGTGATGGAATCATTGGTAAGATTTAGAAACCAATCATAGGCTCCCTCCTGGAGAGTGAACGGGAAGAGTCTGCAGGCAACATCCTCATGTCAGTACATTTAATAACTTCAAGGCATTCTTGAATGCAATTAAGTGTTCCTCTCGCAGCTTCTTGTCCCATCATGTTTATACCTAGGGAGGTATCTTTCCGGATTTCTCGGGCAAGTCATGGGCTATACCCGGAATGTTCAAAGTCGTGGAGCCCAACCAATTTGCCATAGCTAATGGATTAACGGGGATATTCCGAGCTCGGTTGGAGTGACTATCAATGGTGATAAACCTGTCCGTGATAGAGATGTGGCTCTTCCGTGGCTACTTCTTCTCGGAGTTTCTAATTCAGGGACAAGGAGCTCTCCGACTCGGGGTGGGACCTTGTTACCCTGTATGTAGAATCCAGTTTTCACAGGTACTGACAAACTCTGCAGTTCTGAACAGGTTCTGTATTTTAGCAAGTTGAAATACTGTACTGACAACTGCACTGACAACACTGCACTGACAATTTAAAAACTGCACTGACAATTTAAAAACTGCATTAACAATTTACAGTTCTGAACAGGTTCTGTATTTTAGCAAGTTGAAACACTGTACTGACAACTGCACTGACAACACTGCATTGACAATTTAAAAACTGCACTGACAATTTAAAAACTGCACTGACAATTTAAAAACTGCATTAACAATTTACAAAATTGTACTGACAATTTAAAAACTGTCCGGAGTTCACTGTGGGTCCTTCAAATGTTGCTGTTATGCCCTTACAACACTTGAACTGAGTTCGGCCCTCCTTCTAGCGCCAATTAGGTGTTGGCCCGGCTTTCATGCACACCCCGGGAAAAAGGATGAAGGCAAGGAAAGCTCCGGAGACACCCACGGGACTGATCCCACTCATCTTTAGGATCTAGGTGGTTATCCAAGGTGCGAGTTACAGAGTTGGGTCGAATGGCAATTCACTCTTTTCCACTTCGGAATAGATTTCAATATGGATCGCTCTGTTACCTTACAGGGGGTTCCCCGAACTTGTTCGATAGTTGCAAAAGTTGTTGACAATCAGATTTAACTTGAATTCTTGATCTAGCTCTCATGGGTCAACAGATTTAAATAAAAGGCAAATAAAGAAAATAAAAATGGATCATTCACGGAAAGCAAAGAGAGGGTAGGGTAAGGCAGAAAAGAGAAGTTTATCAGACTTTAAATCGTAAAACTCTAAACTATCAATCTTATCTATGCTATCGACTTCACAATGCAACAAATCCCGTAAGAAAGTGTCCAGTCAGTCTAAGATCACTTTCAACTAAGAGCACAAGGCAGAGTGAAACGGATCTAGCAGAAAATTATAAATCCAAGGGGCAACTGGTTAAAAATCGGTATCTTTCACCGGTAGCCTAGCTCGCATGAATGAAGACAGAGCAATTAGAACAAACTTACACCGAAATCAGTAATTTCCCCTAGCGGACAATAGAACAACCGAAGCCTAACAAAGATATTTAATCTTGACAATGGCATATTTACAAAGATATATCTAACAAACTTTAAATGGAACGGATAACAAAAGAAAATACACTTATCACACTCGCAAAAGATTAGGCTCCCGGCCATGCTATCACGTAAAAGCTAAAGCACATCAACTCCAAGTCCGAAAACAAAGGATTTCACAAAATTTGCAAGAAATTGCTTATAAGCATTTTATTTCTAAGTCTCCGCCTCCCGCGATTACATTTAGAATTTGTATTTATAGACTCAAGACAGACCCTGATCTTTTCCAAAATATCTTGCTCAAACCCTAAATCCTATCGCACTTAAACCTTAGGACCCGGGTTTTACAATAAAAATCCATTTAAAAATCAAAGTCCGAATAGAACTTAACCCTTCGGCAAATCATGCGATCAACTGCCATAAATGGAGAAGATAAAATAAAATGCAACTTGCATTCATTCGCAGTCGCAAATAAATGCTTTCATTAATTCTCGCTGGTGAGCCGGATGAGTCACCACTTCTCCATCAATTCGATCTCCGCAAATCCATCCCGAAGTTGAAATGGTCTTCATGCTATCAAGTCTGCAATAAATTTGTTGTTGAATGCTCTCACCGGCAGCCTTCTCTCCTAGCATGGTGGTCCTTGACTAAATCCGCACTTCATCTTCGCCTTTATGGTCTTTCCCGGTTGTCCCGTAAGTGCCGGTGGAATCCCGCATGAAAGACAAAAAGATGCATTAGATTAGCATTTTAATTAAATCGAAGCTTAAAACATTAAAAACAGATTAAATCCGCAAAATAAGCTTGCATGTCGGCTTCGGTTTGTCCCATTCACGCTTTGACACGTGTCGCTACCCCAGGAAGCCTTCTCGTTTCCCGCCGGAATGCACTTTCGTGTCAACTATGACTTTCTCTCTCGCTCGCGATTCTGCGACATGTCGCGATTTCGCGACATGTCGCGAAATCGCGGCCCTGCCAGCGCATCGGCAACTTCCTCCCTCGTCGGCCGCGAAAACACGACATGTCGCGATTTCGCGACATGTCGCGAAATCGCGACCCTTCCTGGCCTCCGTACGTTTCTTGATTTTCAGCCGCGATTCTAGAACACGTCGCGATATCGCGACGTTCCTCTACCTGCATGCGTTGACCGCGTTGACCGCGATTTTGGAACACGTTTCTGACTTAACCGATTTTTCATCCTGCAGCCCATTTTCTCTCTCCTGCCGCGAAAATGCGACATGTCGCGATTTCGCGACATGTCGCAAAATCGCGCCATCCGTACAGCTTGCGTCTCTCTCCCAAAACTGTCGCGATTTCGCGACATGTCGCGAAATCGCGACCTTTCTGGCACTTAGCCGCATTTTGACTTACCTGTCGCGATATCGCGACATTTCCGAAAATGGAAGTGTCGCGATATCGCGACACTACCAAAAATGGAAAGTTTGATTTTTAGTGAATTTATGCAACTGTTTTCTGGATTTTCTCGGTAACGGTGCAAGATTTTGCTTGTGCATGAATGATTCTAGCATGTAAAAAGTGAATTCTTGGATAACACAACTAGAATGCAAGAAAAAGCACAACTTTAAAAAGGAGGCAAGCAAATTTGGATTTAAAACCTGAAAAGATCAAGAGGGTCCCTGCTGCAAAAAATGAAAGTTCAGAATTTTCTAAGGATGGAATCTCATTTTTCAGTGGGGGTGTGTTGCTTATCAACAGTTATATGGTATTGAAATGGGTCTCACCCATATTAAATCATCACCACATAGTATCATTATAAAAATATTGGATATTATCGACGTATCGCTTGGCAAGATTTGAACCTTGGTCTCCTCTTTAAGTATTGAGGAATCTAATCAGTTGAGTTAATGCCACTTGATTTTTTCATTGAGTTTACACATGTTTTTATGAGGGGTCATGATCCCCTCATACTGAGTGGGGTTTTAACCTTCAACCTCTCAAAGGGAAGCTAAAGCCCTTACCACTATAGTAAGCTTACAACTATCAGCTGAAAATACATTTTTTGACTAGTCAAAATTTGTTGTAAAATCCTTATTTTTATTTATTAATAGCTCCAAATGAGACATAATTTATGTTGAAGGTTTTTGACATCATTGCACATGTATCTATCAAATTTTAGCTCAAAATTCATTCATTTGGACCTCCAACCAAGAAGTTGGTTGGGAATAGATTGAGTTGGCAACCTAAAATATATTTGGGTATGTATAAAGATGAATATGTGCAAGATAAAACATGATATAAACTCTCCATTGCACTTTGAAAACTTTAAAAAATGAGGAAACATTAGTTTCAATTTTATATTTGGAAGAGCAGGCTAGATGACACATATTTAGGTCAAGAGTAGAAATGATAAAGGGGATTTGGAGGACCACGAACAAAGGTAAGTTATTTTAAGCAATTAGAGAGAAAGAATACCATTGAGAGGCATTATGTGAAGCCACAAAAAATTATATTCAAGTCATTATGAGAGCCAAATTAATAGTGACAACTCTTACAATCTCTCTATTTTTCATGGATTATGAAGTTCGAATGATTAATCTGTGGATTTGTTTTGAAGAAGGTTCCTCTTGTTAAATCATTGTGCCATTTATTGTCGTATGTGTTATTTTATGAACATTTTACTTGAATTATCTATATTTTATGGGATCTTGCCATTTTTATATGCTTTCCATGTTTAGAAATTAGCAAGTTTGAGCAATGATGAACAACATTTTGGTACAATAGTAAATTGGTCTTTAATAGCTTTTTGGTGTTATGAATATTCTATTAGTCTCTTTGTGGGTTGTCCATGCTCAATTGTTTTCTTCCATAAGTTATTTTGGACATGAAAGAGAAGTTTTCATGCAAGATTAAGGGTTTCACTAATTAATAGGCCAAAGAGTACTTTAATATTTCAAAAAGGATTTGTTTAAGGTTTTGTTAATGGAAATTGCATGCCATTATGTTGTAGAATTCTCTACCATAGAGTGTTTCTTGATGTTAACTATCTATGTTGCAGATATATGTAATGATTACATTTTATTCCCAATGTGATGTTGAATTCCTAAACATAACATTGTTTTATTGTTTTAAGCCTCTTTCAAAGTGAGTTTATTTTTCATTTTTTTAACACTAAAAATTTGAGTCAAATAATCCCAAATAAGTGTAATTTAGATTAGAGTAGTTAGCTTTAAATTATTGTAAATTGAATTGGTTTGCATTTGGTTTCATGTAGGCTATAACATTGTGCCCTACTAAGACAATTATTGGACTAATAGAGCACTTTGTCACAATAAATGCAAGTGAGATAACATCTCTTTAAATTATGTATATATATTTTTAATTTGATTGTTTGTTTATACAATTAAAATCAAACATTAATTGTTTACTAGAAGTAGTGATTGGAAGCAAGTTGAGGTTGAGTGTAGGAAAGCTTTGGAGCTTGACAAAGGTTGTGTTAAGGTAAAGCTTGAGCATAGTATGCATGTATGCTTGATCTGCTTCTTTGCATTTGTGTTTTTTCAACAGAATTTTGGATTATAAGCTAAGTAACAACACATGATTATAAGCTATGTACTATTTAGTTCTAGGGCTTGTCAATCATCAAATTTACTACAAGATTTTGTTAGTCCAAAATGTTAAAAAATAAACTTAGAATCCTTGAAATGAATGACTATGAAAATTATATAGACAATTGAGACATGATAAAATGTTTTTGGATCCTTATTTTTAAAAGGAGATAAATGTGCTTGGATTAATGCTAGACTATAATATTGGAGATTAGTATTTTTTTAAGTATATGCATTAATTTATATGCTCAATATTATTTGTGAACATTTGAATCGCTATTTTTTCAATATAAAAACATTGGTAATTATTGGATTATCTTAAAATCAATGAAAAATTGCATTTTTTATTGTTTTTGGACCAAGTCTTTGTCAACTACCAAGTTTGAGTCAAAATTTACTTTTTTGAGTCTGTATTTTTTAACCAAGGTTTAGATCATATAATAGTAATAAGTATTAGTTCGTGGAGTTGCATGACACATACTAGAGCAAGGTCAAATTTGGATACAACAAAGCATTGGAGGTTGAAGGAAAAAGAACCTTACAAATTGGTACGAAAAATTAAAAAAAATTCAAAGTACTTACTTCACATGAGGTATGAATCACGATTTGATTGGTGTGGGGTAGCACAATTTGTATTAATAAACTAAAAAATGGTGTTTGAGAATGAGTGCATCATCTATTACAAATCAAATTGGAACCAAACAATGGCTATTGTACCTATGACAAAAAATATAATGTTTCCTTTAAGGTTTGAAGGAGAATAAGTAATTTGTTTCATATGGCCATTGATGATAAGAGTTGGTTATGGCACCAAAGGTATGGCCACTTGAATTTTTGAAACTAAAGAAATGGTCAATGGGCTGCCTTGTGTAGAAGCAAGAAGTAAGTGTGTGAAGGTTGCACAAAGAGAATATATCATAGAGAGATACTTCTAAGAGGAAGAGCATGGAGAGCATCATAGCCATTGTAAGTAATTCATTTTAGATGTTCATGTCCCAATGCACACGTAATAAGTGTTGGTAAATCCTTTTACTTTATCACTTTCATTGATGATCATACTAAGAAAACTTGGGCATATATTTTGAAGAATAAGAGTGATGTTTTTGAAGTGTTTAAGAGCTTGAAAGCTACGGTAGAGAATGAAAGCATATGTAGAATCAAAATACACACACACACACACACACACACACACATATATATATATATATATATATATATATATATATATATATATATATATATATATATATATATATATATATATTTGCTTGAGAAAAAGGGGTTGTACTTGGGTCCCCCACCCTTGAAAAATCACAACTCTCTCCTTTAGAGCTTGAGAGTTTACAAATAGATTAAATTATCATCTCAATTGAGTTGCTATAGCTAGATACCTACATCTTTTTTTATAAGAAGTCAAAATTTTTATTTTCAGCTTTTGAAGCTTCTTCAATTTTCTTTGTGAATACAAATATTTTAAAATTTAGCATCCTTCTTTTTAATATTTTCTTATAGTAACCTTCACAATACCAAAACTCCACCTCTAGGGTTTATGCATTGTATCTTAGTAGAGTAATATTTTCAAAACTTTGCATTATCATAGTCTGTTTTACTAGCTTTGGACTATTAGTTTCCTTCTTGAAGCATAAGTGCAACCACAAGAATTATAATAAATAGTTTAGCAATATTAAAAAGTTGAAAGTTCATGATTAATTATCTTTTAAGAATATATGGATAATAACTAAACCATAGTTGATAAAATTGCCAAAAATTCTTAATTTTTTCAAATTTTGATTCCAATTTGCCCTTGTCGATAAAATTTGCATCAAAACAATTTTGAAAAAGTTGTTAATTTGAGAAAATTAGCAAAAAATTGTGAATCATGATTTTTTACTGAAAACCGACCGCGACAGCATGGATTGTGGAAAGGGCATAGATACCTTGTTCTTTTCATTTTGCCTCATTTTGCTTGTTCCAAACTGGAGACAGAGGTGTGCCTACCTATTGCCACACCAAACAAAAAATTAAAGCACATCCTAACAATAATTTATTTGTAGTTTAAAGGAATCTACCAGCCACCAACAACCACCAAAAACCACCCAAAGGATTCGTTTGAGGTAAGAAAACTCTTGCAAATTGTTTTTTTCCTCTTTTTTTATAAGCATATTTTTTTTTTCTTTATTAAAACCAAATGCAACAACCACCAACTTTGGACATGGCTCCCTAGTTTTTGTGTTGGATTGTATTTTTTGTGACTGTAATTTTAGATTTATTTTTATTATTTTTTCTTGATGAGTGCTTATAAGGGGGTTTGCATTTTTATTTATAGTTCTTTGCTTCAAGGGATGGTGATACAACTTCATGTATTGTCTTTGGAATTTATTTAATATTATTTGTTATGTTAATTTCCTTCAATGTACCTAAGGATTTGATATTTTTTATAGAAGTAGTAAAGTCTTACCATTACGTTTTTGGTGATTTTACTTTATTATTTATTCCATTTTTTTAAGTTCTACCTATTTTTTAAATGTGTCTGATTGTTTTCAAATCTTATCCTTTTGACCATTAAGATTTTAAGGTTGGGCCAAATGTGTACAATTTTTTTATCCATATGTATTTTTTAATATTGTTGTACCATTCTAGTGTTGTTTCTTTGAGATGTAAAATGATATTAAGAGCCTTATCTTTTGCTATAATCTCAAGTATTCAAAATAAATTATCATTTAACTTGAATCATGCTCATGAGCCAAAATGCTTGTGGAATCAAATTTCTAATTTGTGAACTTCTTGAGATCTTTTGCGAGAGTGAGAGTATAAGAGTGTTTTTATCTTCTCTTGTATTCCCTTAACTTTCTTTCCATTTATCTCAATCATTAATCCATAGAATTGGATTGACTTAATTCCTAGCCATTTGACAGTCTTTGTATATTTTCCACTCTCATTTTTATATTACTTGAAATAAGTTTGCAGGATGCCATGAAATTTGCTATTGATATTTTTGCATATGGATGGAAAAAAAAAAAAATTCTATATGCCATCATGATGTACCATACCACTTATATATGCACCCAATTACAAGATACAAAATCAATGATTGTAGTCTATTTAATTTACTGTAGGAAACATGGGGTTCAATGAATTAGCTTATAACTCCTTTTATTTCATGTTCATGTGACATCCAACTCATGGATGATGAGCCAAAACTTGGTCAAGAAAACATAGGTTTCGTTTAACTTTGTTGATGCTTACATATCCAAGTGTTTCTTTCAAACCATCTAGATATGCATATTCCTTTCTGTAATGTTCATGTGACATTCAACTCATGGATGATGAGCCAAAATTTGGTCAAGCAAGCATAGGTTTTGTTTAACTTTTTTGATGCTTATATATCCAAGCATTTCCTTCAAACCATCTAGATATGTATATTATTTTTAGTAATTATTAGAATTAGGCTATATTTTTTGGCTCCCTTGTATTTTTATTAGCTCTTGTATTTCTATTAGCTCTATATATATATCACTGATGTATTTAGAATACATATTATAAAGTGCCAGTGATCTACTTTTGTCACTCATAAAATCAATATAATTTCTTTATTTTATGTTTGTTTCAATTTAAAAAGAAATCAAAAGGTTTCATTCCATAACAACTATTTGCATATTATCATTGGGTTTAATGGATGTCAAAAGATATCATTCATTCATATAATGTCTGGAGACATAAGATTACCACCATCCGTAAATACATGAAACTAGACATTGGAAAACTCATTTTCATATGGATGTTATTAAATTTATTATATTTTTGTATGCATTTGAAGTTATTTTAAATATTTTTTAATGAAGTAAAATAAATTGATAAATTTTAGGTATTGGAGCAAAACAATTTTATAAAAATATTCGAATTTATATATATGTAATTTTCTTTTTATTTTGTGGTTAATTGCTCGATTATCAAGTGGTATCCTCCACCTTTGGGGTCGATTAAGTATAATTTTTATGGTGTTGTTAAGGGCAACTTGGGACCTGCTAGAGTAGAAGGTATCTTTCGAGATCATACAAGGAAGATATTGCTAGCCTTTGCAAAAAATACCAGCATCCAAACCAACCATTTTGTTGAAGCTCAAGCCTTCTTCCAAGGTCTGTCTCTCCAGTCCAGAATAAATTACCCTAACCTTATTTTCGAAGGTGACTCTAAACATTATTAGAAGCATTGTAGGCACCTAGTCAACATCCTGGAACATCTCCAGTTTAATCTTTCAGGTAAAATTTTTCTGATCTCTTCCCCTAATGTCACTATCCAACATGTCCTTAGGGAAGGAAACCAAGTTGCTGAATTTATAACAAATATGGGGTTTTCTTTGCCTAACCTCACCATTTGAAATAAAATTTCTTCCCCCCCTGGTCGATGGTAATCCCACGCTTGTATCTCTTTTGTGATTTTCCCCAAGATTTGGGTTTCTTGCGTAGCCACATCTTCTCCATGTTATGGGAATCCTCCTCAAATTGGATATCATTTTTAAGACACATCATTGGAGGTTTCATGGATCCGTGGAATTTTTCTAAGTTTACAAGAGATATTTTCAACATACACTTTCATGTGTGGCTTCACCTTGATAAAATGAATGTTCAAGGCACGTGGAGATTGTGGCTCAACATGGAGAATGTATTTGTGAGTCATATGTGGAGATATTGTACTGCATCATTTTCAATGAGCACCTCTTGCAGGTTTTTCATTGCATGACGGATGTAAAATGGAGCTATCTGTTGTTTTACCTAGACACATGAGCAGGCTCTACGTGAGCCCGTTGAGGCTTCCTCTTTTACCCCTATGAGGGTTTATCTATCTGTTTTTATCTTTTTTCTTGGTTATTTTGAAGAAGGTTTTTCCTTTTTATTTCAGATGGTTGGAAGCATTTTTATTAACTAGAACTTTTCTATAAAAGGTTATGGGATCCTTTCAAAATCCTTCTTACCAGTAAATTTTATTTTTTCATAATTATTATAATAAAAAATTGCTTTTATGTATTACTGGTTAAATGAAATGTGTGAAGACCAAGAACATACATATTTTCATTTCAAGTTAGATCTCAAACCACTAATTTTTGTTATGCTCATACAAACTTGATAGTTCGATGGCATCAAACATGCTCAATGGATATATATTGATAAAATGGTAAAACTACTAAGGGATATTAAAAATTGATTCAAATTATTTTTGGTAAAATGGTAAGTTTTGAAAAGGATTATTATTTATTATATAAGGGTTTACCATCAAGGTTTTAATAATTAAAAGGGGAGGTGATAAATTTTAAAAATAGAGGTTTTTTAAGAAGATCGTAAATGCACGTGTTTTGAAATATTTCAACTAAGTGACCCCATCATCACACCATATAGTAGTATTACCACAAATATTGGATATTATCAGTGTATCACTTGGCAATATTTGAACCTTTATCTTCTCTTAAAATATTTGAAGAATCTAATCGGTTGAGCTAATGTCACTTGATGCTTCTTTTCAACACTTCATTTCTATTTTTTTTGTAGAAAACATCCTAGAAGGGATGCCACTTTTGGGTAAGACCCAAGGAGGCAAGGGTATCTCTTCCGTGAAAATCACCCAAGGATCGCACCTGGCCTACTACCTTTGACATACTTAAATATCAAACTTGAAACAACAAAAAATAAGAACACACAAACACAAACACAAAATAAGATTAAAAAAAATACAACACAAACCACATCGAAAAAACATAAGAAAAACATAACAAAACACAAACATGAAAAAATAATAGAACGCTACAAAGACACAACCAACAAAAACAACCAATACCTAAAAAAAAACAACCAACAACAAACAACAAACAAAAAAAACATAGAAAACACACACAAAAACATGAAAACACCAATTTACACAAACAAACAAAAACACAAGAACAAGAACAAGAACAAAAAAAACATAAGAACAATACAAAAAAGCACAAAACAAAAAAAACAACATAAAAACACAAAAATAAAACAAAACAAAAAAAACACACACACCTCAAAAAACTAAACAAAAAAGAAAAAGAAAAAAGAAAAAAACTGAACACAACAATGACCTTTCTAGACCAAAAGACTCTTAAGCCAAGAATTAATAGAGGAAACAAAAAAATATTAGTTTGATCTAGGGAATTGAAGAACACAAGCTTATACTGAGAGGGGGGGGTGAACAGTATAGTGCCCACTTTTTACTTTCTTTCCAAACCAATATCAATTAATGTCCTTAATTGTAATAACCAAATATAGCAGTGTGTATTAATAACTTAGATAGCAATACTAAGCAAGAGCACAAGTCACTACATACAATTGAGACACAAGATTTAACGTGGTTCCCCCAATGTGGGGTACTCCAAAAGATAATCTCCTTATAATATTTCATACAAAAATAAGGATCCTTATCCAATACAATGATTACTTTGACCTACTAAAATTTAGGTAATACACTAATCTGCTCAAGTAGGCAATCCACTGATCTACTCAGCTAGACAACACATTGATCTGCTTAGGTAGGCAATCCACTGATATGCTTAGCTAGGCAACACATTGATCTGCTCAGGTAGGCAATCCACTGATATGCTCAACTAGGCAACACACTGATCTGCTCAACTAGGCAATACACTCATCTTCTTAGCTAGGCAACACACTGATCTGATCAATAGGCAATCCACTGATCTGCTCAATCAGGCAACACACTGATCTGCTCAGGTAGGCAATCCACTAATCTTATTAGCTAGGCAACACACTGATCTACTTAGGTAGGCAATCCACTGATTTGATTAGCTAGGAAACACACTGATCTGCTCAAGTAGGCAATCCACTGATATACTCATCTAGGCAACACATTGATCTTCTCAGGTAGATAATCCATTGATCTGCTCAGCTAGGCACTCCACTGATATGCTCAACAATCTCACATAGAACTTGTCCAAATCTGCTCAACAAGTTCACATAGAACTTATCCAAATCTTCTCAACAAGCTCACATATAACTTGTCCAAATATTCTCAACAAGCTCACACAAAACTTGTCAAAATATGCTCAACAAGCTCACATAGAACTTTTCCAAATATTCTCAACAAGCTCACATATAACTTGTCCAAATTTGCTCAACAAGTTCACATAGAACTTGTCCAAATATTCTCAATAAGCTCACATAGAACTTGTCCAAATCTGCTCAACAAGCTCACACAAAACTTGTCCAAATCTGCTCAACAAGCTCACTAAGAACTTGCTCAAAATATGCTCAACAAGCTCACTAAGAACTTGCTCAAAATCTGTCCAAAAACTATCCACAAATTTGTCCCAAAATCCTTCTCAAGGCTCAATCAATCATGCACAAAAACTGCCACAAATATGTCCAAAAATCTATCCCAAAGACCTTCTCAAAGGCTCAACCAATCATGCTCAAGTAGCATTCAAATCTCATCCACAAATCTACAAAGGCAAGTCTCAATGATGAACTCAACAATGAATGGCAAAACACTCTACAATGGATGAAAACAATGATCCACAATGATCTCAAATCAACTCAAGTCAACTCATAGAAGCATAAAGAGAATTGTTAGAGACTCAATATGTTCTAAGCTCAATCTCAACTCAAATCAGATTTATAGAATAGTTTTTTTCATGGAACTTGAACAATCACTTAACTAGGCTCAATCAACTCAACTCAATCAATCATCACAAGAGACATCTCTTTCTCACAAAACCCTAGTCCAAGCATGTATCAACCAACTCAAATGTTTCCAACAATGCTCAACCACAAATCTCACATAACAATGATGCACATGTTCTTTTCAAATTCTTTGCATAACCAATGGGCTTCAACAACTATGCTTATAAAACAAGGTTTAAACATGTTGGGATTTTTGCCACATTATTTTTTGTTGTTACCATGCATGCAAGTGTTACTCACTCCTCTGTGTTTTCCTACAAGTATTTGTGCTAGAGCAAGTAAGTTCAAAGTTGTCGCGAAATCGCGACGTCGTGAAATCGTGACCAAAACAAGCAAAAGCGACCACGGACCAAAACGGTCGCGATATCACGACATGTCGCCGTATCGCGGTCAAAGTAGAGCAAAGGCAGTGTTGACCAAAAGTTGTCACGATTTCACGACCGACAGTGGCAGAAGGGAGCGCTCAGCAAGAATGTCGCGATATCGCGACGTGGAGGCGGCAATAAAGCAGAAGGCAAAAACATGTCGCATTTTCACGATGTGTCATGAAATCATGATCAACGGTAGCAAGAAGAGTGTTCAACGTAAAATATGTTGCGATATCGCGACGTTTTGCAAAATCACTACGCAAGGCAAAGGATCAAGTTGAAGATTAAAATTGTCACGATATCGCGCATGTCATGTTTTCGCGATGCCCGGCAAAGAAAATAGCTAAGTCCAAAAAATGTCGTGATATCGCGCATGTCACATTATCGCGGGTCCAAGAGGAGAGAGAAGACAAGCAGGGAATTGTCGTGAAATCGCGACATGTCGCATTTTTGTGACTTGTCACAAAATCGTAGGAGTGCATGAAGATGGAAGCTGAGTGCAAGAAAATGTCGCGAAATCGCAATGTGTCGCATTTTCGCAACTTGTCGCGTTTTCATGGAGAAGAAGTAGAAAACATGCAGACAAATATAGGATGTCGCAAAATTACGACCTGTTGCATTTTCGTGACTTGTCACGTTTTTGCAATCCGATGGTGGCAGGAAAGCATAAGCTAGAAACACGTCGCGAAATCGCGACATGTCGCATTTTCGCGACTTGTCGCAAAATCGCGCAGTTGCAGGGAAAATGAAGCAGAAGACAGAAAGATGTCGCGAAATCGCGACATGTCACATTTTTGTGACTTGTCACGAAATCGCGCAGTTGCAGGGAAAATGAAGCAGAAGACAGAAAGATGTCACGAAATCGTGACATGTCACATTTTTGTGACTTGTCACGTTTTCGTGATCCGATGGTGGCGGGAAAGCAAAATCCAGAAACACGTCGCGAAATCGCGACATGTCGCATTTTCGTGACTTGTCGCAAAATCGCGCAGTTGTAGGGAAAATGAAGCAGAAGGCGAAAAGATGTCACGAAATCATGACATGTCGCATTTTCGCGACTTGTTGCAAAATCACGCAGTTACAGGGAAAATAAAGCAGAAGGCAGAAATATGTCACGAAATCGCGACATGTCGCATTTTCGCGACTTGTCGCAAAATCACGCAGAAAGCATAAAAGAAAACAAGAGGCAAAAAAATGTCACGAAATCGCGACATGTCGCATTTTCACGACTTGTCGTGAAATCGCGCAGACACAGGGAAGATAATGCAGAAGGCAGAAAAACGTCGCGAAATCGTGACATGTCACATTTTCGCGACTTGTCGCGTTTTCGCGACTAATGAAGACATGTGGGTCCCAGTTCGGTCTACGATTTCTCCGAGGCAAATTTCGGGAATTGTTTTTTTTAGCACTCATTTGGTGGGTCCCGAGAAAGTCTGCTTTTTGTTTTAAATGCTTATTTGTTGGATTCCATGACAACCTGTTTTATATTTTAAATGCTACAGATAGGCAGATTTCACGGGATTGTTCTCCTTTTTCCTAGTGCTTGTTTGTTGGATTCCATGAAAGTCTGCTTCATGTCTTTCAGTGCTTATTTGTTGGATCCCATAAAAGTCTATTTTAATGTTCTAAAATACTGCAGAGAGGCAAGTCCTCTATAAATATCATTGTATATCTCAAGAAGAAAAGGGGGAGACAGGCCGCGAGAAAACTTATCAAGTTCTCTACATGAATAAGATATTTGACTTCAGATTTTGCAAGGAATTTTATGTGTGATTTCCTTCTCTTTTATGCATTTCTCGTTATGCTCATGTTTCTCATCTGCTGTGAGATTTAAATTCTGCATCTGAGTTTGAATGTTGCTGGTGAGAAAGTGAGTTCTGGAATGTGATCCTGGGAAGTTGTCTGCACAAGGTTGTAAGTGGACTATGTTACTATCTCTTGTTATATGTTGTTTATATGCTTGAAATAGATTCCTGCTGTTGATCTGTCTATCCTCGATTTTACAAATTCGGCCTGTGGCCATATTTCCCATCTCTTTCTGATTATTTCCCATTTCTTTCTGCATTTTTACAATTTCTTTCCTGCAACTTTTATCTGAAACCAAGCTTAGATTAGTACGGGAACCAGCCCTCTCTAGAGATTGGCTCGGGAGACATTTCTTTCTCTCGGCCTTTCAATGTTGGCCGGGTCTAGGGCGTATACGCATACAAAATCCTTTCCTGTGGCAGATTCATGACCAACAATTTTTGGCATGCCCGGTGGGACTGATTTAAAGTCCCATATTTTCACACCCGAAAGAATCAAGATTTTGATGAACTGTCTTGACTTCAAAGCGGAGATTGTAAGTTCATCTGGTGACTCTGTTGAGCTAAAGATCTAGATTTCTTGATCGTAGGCACCCTTTATTAAAAGCCTTCATGCTGTATAATTAAAGTATTTGGCAACTCTACATTACCCAGAAATCTCTGAACGTGGATACAGTGAGAGCTGTACTTCATGATCACGAGATCAAAGTCTAAGAAAGTTGAAAATCTTGTTGAATTTTTTGAACTTGACAACACAAAAATAGGTGAACACCCTAGGTTGGTTTCCCCATCATTTGCATCCTCTGTAAAATCCTCACAATGTCTTGGTACTGCTACTAGTTTTCCACCTCCTCAGCCACAGATCCAAATCCTAATGGCCCAATACCCTCCACCCAAGCAGTTCTCAACATGGAATAGTTCAGGAGCCTTAAATTTACAGGCTCAAAATCCAGTCCCTCAGGCTGCTTTGAAAGCCTTGCCAACCTATGATGGTACTGGTAAAACTGCATATGAGCATATTCATGATGTAGCCTCTTTGGCAGCTATTCATGATATAACAGCCGAAGATGTGATGGTGAAGTTATTAGTCTTGTCCCTGAGAGGAAAATTGTTGTACTGGTATCGATCTCTGCAACCAGGCACTATTGCATCGTGGGATCAGCTAGGAGAGCTGTTAATTAAGAATTTTCATGAACAAGTTGACCCATTTTCATTACTGCATCAGTTTAACGCAATTCAGAGGCATCCGCAGGAGGCAATAGTAGATTTCAATATCCGATTTACCAGAAGCTGGCAGAGAGTTCCTGAAGGTCTTCGGCCCACTCATGAGCAGGCTGCGTTTTATTACCTCAGAGCTTTCAACACTGACATTGGTTTGGCGGTTCGACAGTCCAACGTGATGACATTACCGGAGCTGTTTGAACAAGCGCAGAAGGCGGAGGCAGACTTGATCGCCATAGGTAGACTTCCTTCAAAGGTAACAATGCCTATCTTACCTGATATCCCTCAGCATTTATATTCTGGTTCGTTTCCACAACCTACGCCTTCCATGTATCCTGTTCCATCTTGGAGCTCAAGTGTACCTCAGATTGCACCCATTCCAACCATTCCCCAGTTGCCTGCACCCAGCATTCTATCATTCCCTGCTTCCTCTTCATTTCTAGCATTACCCGCGCCACCAGTGCCTCTACCTTTATCGGCACCTCCTGCACCTTCAAACCCTGATCCTTTTACACTGCTTTTACAAGAGGTAAAATCTGCTAATTCAGCTATAAGAGCAATGGGAAATAAGATCACACTCATTGAAAGAAAATAGGCCGAAAGAGAGTTCCAACCTAGGAGATTTCAACCTCCGTTGATCACTAGAGAAAAAGCGGCTGAGAAGAACCCGACTGTGTTAATAAACGAGGAAGCTGACCCTGTAGAAAGAACATACTGGTGCTCGACATGTAACGATCCACACAGTGAAGAGACTTGCATGGTTTATTTGAATTATGTGTAGACATTGGCCGCAAGTTCTTCTGGAGGGCAGATCAACATGATCTCGAAAGTAGATCATAATTTTATGGTTCCATCTGAAGAACAAGTCTCAGTTCTCACTAGAACTGGAAAGAAGCCTGTTACAGTAAATCCTTCTGAGATAAAACCATTAAAAGTACCAGCTGATCCAAAGAAACAAATGAAAGCTCCTACGTTAATGCCAAATCCAGATGCGCCTGTTTTACTAAAAGATCCTGTTCCATCACAAGTGAAGGACAGAGTACAAGAAAAAGCTTCAACCTCACAAGCAAGAACTGAAACAGAGGAACAAGTCAGAGAAAAGCTCAAATATCCATCATTGACTAAAATATTGAGGGTAGAAGCTACCCAACAATATCGGAGCAGATATGAACCTCCTGTTGAAAAGAAGGAACCTGTTGCAGTCACATACAACATTGTTGAAGAATTGAAGAAGACTCCAGCTAAGGTTAGTCTCTATGATGCATTACAGTTACCTGGGCAGGTTGATTTGTTGCAAGAGTCATTGAAGTCTGTGATAGATAGTGAGAAGAATCCTACCCAGACTATTTTTGCTCAAGCATTATCTACTTCAATCACTGGCAAAAATAGACCACCCCCATTTTATCTGTCACTTAGGATGGAGGGTTGGATTGTGCATAACTGCATGATTGACTCCGGTGCTGCAACAACTATCATGCCAAAGGCAGTTTGTGAAGTCATGGGTATGGAATACACACGAAGTAGCCCTGGTGTCTTGCAGTTGGATGGGACTCCTATGAAAACAGTGGGTGTAATCAAGGATGTTTCGATTGTTTTACACAGTATGCCTCAGATTACAGTCATTCAGGAAATAGTTGTGGTTGATCTAGAACCTTACTTCAGTATGTGCTTATCAAGAGAATTTACTGCTAAACTGGGAGGCTACCTTTCGCTGGATTATTCTCACTTGGAGATCCCTTTTAAAGGAAGGAAAATCTGGATTCATAATGAAAAGCCCTCCTCTTTTCATATTGAAAGGTTAGATGAAGCAAAAAAGTCCCTACAGTCTGTCAACATGCTAACTGAAGAGTTAGAAGGCCCTGATTTGATGAATGAAGTTTTGGATGAACTTCAGTTGGAGGATGAGTTTTCAATGCTTAATTTCAATGCCATGCTGGAGACTGAAATCGGTTGTTATTCTATCACAAAGCCCGAAGAGGTCACAATGAAGGTACCCCTTAATCTAGATGATCAGAGTTCTGCCCCCGATCAATTATGGAAGTTATATTTTGATGGGGCAAGATGCAAAAATGGTGCAGGAGCAGGTATTGTTCTTATTTCTCCCTCTGGCTTACAAAAAGCGTACTCATACCGTTTGACCTGGAATTGTACTAACAATGCTGCTGAATACGAAGCGTTATGCCTAGGCCTGAAAAAGGCAAAAAAATTGGGTATTGCACAGTTGCAGATTTTTGGTGACTCTGAGTTGATTGTAAATCAAGTGACGAACAGGTGTATCTCTAAACAACATTATCTCAAAGCATACCGCAACCAAGTTTGGGACCTATTTGAGTCTTTCACAGCTCTCAGTATTCAAGCCATTTCACGGGAGCTGAACAAGCATGCTGATCTTCTAGCATCTCTTGGCACAAATTTTTCTCCGATTGAGTAGGTGGTGAAGAAACCAAAAATAGTAAGAATGGTGTACAGGCCTTCTGTCCCAGACAAGGACACCTTCTGGCAAGTCTTTGAGAGCAATGAGCAAATAATTAACTTTTTGATTCAAGAAACTGCCACCATCAAAGGAAGAACCTTGGAGCATGAAGAGACCGACGGTCTGATTCAGTTGTGGAATAATCATATTTCGAAGGGTCTCGTCACTCTAGAAAGCTTGTTCGATCAGAATGATCGGTCCAAGAAGCATCTAATTGAGATCGACAAGAAAGAATATATGGAGCTACAGTTGGAGGCTGGTAAGGTAATCAAGATTGGAACTGATTCTACCCCTGCAGAATTGCAAGAGATCAGACAATTGTGTCAGGAGTTTTCTGACATTGTGGCCTGGAGTTATGAAGATCTGAGGGGATATGATAAGCAGATCATTCAGCACACTATCGAGTTGGAAGAAGGAGTCAAACCCTTCAGGCAAAAGCAGCGACCAGTAAACCCAAAGATTGAGACTCTCATGAAGGCCGAACTAGTAAAAATGTTGGAGGCCAAGATCATATATCCGGTTAAGCACTCGACTTGGGTTGCAAATCTGGTTCTAGTTCGTAAGAAAAATGGAGATATACGGTTGTGTGTAGATTTTCAAAATTTGAACCGATCATCTCTGAAGGATCACTACCCCTTGCCTCGCATTGATCAGATCCTGCACGTTGTAGCTGGGGCTCAGCGCTTTTCTCTGCTAGATGGTTTCTCTGGTTATAATCAAATTTGGGTCAGGGATGAGGACCAGTATAAGACTGCGTTTACAACGAAGTGGGGTACTTTTGCATATCAACGTATGCCCTTCGGATTATCCAATGCTGGGGCCACATTCCAAAGGGCTATGGACATTGCATTCGAGGAACTTCTGAATAAGATCATTGTTATTTATCTTGATGATATGACTGTCTTTTCGCACAAACGAGAAGAACATTGTTCTCATTTGAGGCAGATATTTGAGAAATGTCGGGAGTTTGGTATTTCCATTAACCCAAAGAAGTCTATTTTTGCTGTAAAAGAAGGAAAACTCTTGGGACATATCATCTCAGAAGGCGGTTTGGCAATTGATCCATCGAGAGCCGAAGCTTTGAAGAAATTATCACTCCCTGCCAATAAGAAAGAGTTGCAGTCTTTCTTTGGGCAGATTAATTTTATCAAAAAATTTATTTCTGACTTCGCCCAAGTAGTCAAGCCCATGACTGAGCTATTGAAGAAAAATGCAGAGTTCAGGTGGACAACTCAGAGGAAGGATGCGTTTCGAGAAATTAAAAATAGAATTGCGCAAGCCCCTGTATTGATTAATCCTGATTATTCTAAAGATTTCATTCTGTATGCAGTTGGAGAAGATGAAAGCTATGCTGTAGTACTCACACAGAAAGGAGATGATGGGAATGAAAGGCCCATTGCTTTCCTTAGTCAGGTTATCTTACCTCATGAGGGAAGATACAATTTCATTGAAAAGCAGGTATATGCTGTCATGAAGTCTCTTAAAAAATTCAAGCACTTTATATCTCAGAGTAAGACAGTCATCTATGTTATACACCCCGATGTAAGGAATTTCATCATTCAGGGCGAGATGGGTGATAAACGTGCTGGTTGGGCCACCAAAATTCAAGAATTCGATGTTGAGATCCATCCGACCAAGCTGGTGCGAGGTAAGGCCTTATGCCAGCAATTAGCAAAGACTACGGCTTCTGAGATAGTTGGTTATCAAGCGAAGGATCCTTTTGGAGACCAAAATCTGGTGAATATCATTGCACGAGGTCAAGATTGGGCTGATGACTTGGTTAATTATTTCACAACTGGCAAATGTCCTTCACAGTTAAATGCTTCAGAACGGAGAAGGTTTCGCTTGCAAGCTCTCAGGTATGCATTGTTGCCCGAGGGATTATTTTTCAAAAACATTGATGGAGTTCTCTTAAGATGCATTAAGGAATCCGAGAAGGCTAGACTCCTGGACGAGTTTCATTCTGGCATGTCGAGAGGACACTATGCAGGTAGACCTATGGCCTTAAAGATTATTCGAGCTGGGTATTATTGGCCAACTTTGTTCAAAGATACATTCAAGGTTTCTCAAGCTTGTGACAAGTGCCAAAAGTATACAGGGAGGCTTAGAAATGCATCATTGCCCCTGCATCCAATTCAAGTTGAAGCACCTTTTCAGCAGTGGGGACTGGACTTTATTGGAATCATTGATCCAAACTCTTTAGCTGGACACAGGTACATCTTGACAGCTATAGATTACTTTACAAGATGGTCCGAGGCCATTCCAACCAAGGCTGCAAATCAGGATGTGGTGATCTCTTTCATCGAAGGACTGATCACGCGTTTTGGCATTCCCGATGCCATTATCACAGACAACGAAACTCCCTTCATTGGAGCTGAGCTAGCTAAATTTGCAAACAAGTATGGTATTTACCTGAAGACTTCTTCTAACTATTACCCCCAGGGGAATGGCTTGGCAGAGTCTACAAACAAAAACTTGTTGCAGATTTTGAAGAGATCCTTGGGAGACAATAAGAGATCGTGGCACCTTCTGCTGAATCAAGCCTTATGGGCAGATAGAATTTCAATCAAGAAGTCTATCAAGACTTCACCATATGCCCTGGTATACGGAAAGGAGGCAAGGCTGCCTGTTCATTTGGAACTACCTATCTTACAACAGTTAAAGGAATTTTTGGATGATGATGCAAATATGGGTTCCATGGATATGCGGTTGGCTCAGTTGTTGTAGTTGGAAGAACAACGTTCTTTGGCCTATGAAGAGTTTGCTAAGCATTCACAGGCACTGTCAAAATGGTTTCATAAAAATTCCACTGATCGTACACTCAAGGTGGGTGATTTAGTCCTGAAATGGAATGAAAGGAATGCCAAGCCAGGGATGCACAAGAAATTTGACGCTCTGTGGGAGGGCCCATTCCGTATTACCAGTGCAAGTGCAGCAAATTCATTCTACCTTGAGGATTTGGAAGGTAATCCACTTCCTATTTCAGTAAATGGCTTTCATCTGAAAGCCTACATTTCATAAAGAAAAAAAAAAAGTAGTTATGTTATTTCTTTCTTTCTTTTCCGTCCCAGCAGATAGTGGCTTCTATCCATTTCTTTCTTCCATTTCCCTATTTTCATTCCCATCCTCTTTCATGCTTCTTCTCTTCCACTGTCCGTAATTAAGCCACTACTGTTGTTTCTATTTCCCCCTCTGATATTCCCATATCTTCATTTCCCTTTTCATCTAATCCTTTGTCTCTTCAGTCCTCATTCGCAGTTCACACCGTTTTTTCCATTTCATTCTCTATTTTTCTCCATCCCCGCAGTTGGTGGTACAGTAGCCCCCTCTTCAGTTGCTGTATCAACTGCTTCCACCCCTCCATTTTCCATCATTCCATTATTCGTCATTTTCGCTTCACGGCCTGTACATCTACGGTTATCATTCATCATAAAGGCAGTTCTGCTATTTCTCAGATTCCTGTTAAAAAGTCTTGTTCTAAACGCCCAGCATCGGTAAATCTTGTTACAACAGTCTATAGAAATGTCCAGCATCCACCCGCACTTACTGATTCTGTTCATCCAGCTTCTTGACTCTGTTGCCCAATGGATTAAGGCCTAGGATCTTTGCATTCAGACGAGCTAAATACCCCGCGAGCCACCAAGAATGTTGGCATTTTTGCCACATTATTTTTTGTTGTTACCATGCATGCAAGTGTTACTCACTCCTCTATGTTTTCCTGCAAGTATTTGTGCTAGAGCAAGTAAGTTCAAAGTTGTCGTGAAATCGTGACCAAAACAAGCAAAAGTGACCATGGACAAAAATGGTCGCGATATCGCGACGTGTCGCCGTATCGCGGTCAAAGTAGAGCAAAGGCAGTGTTGACCAAAAGTTGTCACGATTTCGTGACCGACAGTGGCAGAAGGGAGCGCTCAACAAGAATGTCATGATATCGCGATGTGGAGGCGACAATGAAGCAGAAGGCAAAAACATGTCGCATTTTCGTGACATGTCATGAAATCATGATCAATAGCAGCAAGAAGAGTGGTCAACGCAAAATATGTCGCGATATCACGACGTGTTGCAAAATTGCTATGCAAGGCAAAGATATCGCACATGTCACATTATCACAGGTCCAAGAGGAGAGAGAAGACAAGCAAGGAATTGTCGTGAAATCGTGACATGTCACATTTTCGTGACTTGTCGTGAAATCACGGGAGTGCATGAAGATGGAAGCTGAGTGCAAGAAAACATCACGAAATCGTGACGTGTCACATTTTCACGACTTGTCACGTTTTCACAGATAAGAAGTAGAAAACATGTAGACAAATACAAGACGTCGCAAAATTGCGACCTGTTGCATTTTTGCGACTTGTCACGTTTTTGCGATCCGATGGTGGCAGGAAAGCAAAAGCCAGAAACACGTCGCAAAATCATGACATGTCGCATTTTCGCGACTTGTCGCAAAATCGCACAGTTGCAGGTAAAATGAAGTAGAAGACAGAAAGATGTCGCAAAATCATGACATGTCGCATTTTCGTGACTTGTCACGAAATCGTGCAGTTGCAGGGAAAATGAAGTAGAAGACAAAAATATATCATGAAATCGTGACATGTCACATTTTCGTGACTTGTCACGTTTTTGCGATTCGGTAGTGGCAGGAAAGCAGAAGCCAGAAACACGTCGTGAAATCGTGACATTTTGCATTTTCACGACTTGTCGCAAAATCGCGCAGTTGCAGGGAAAATGAAGCAGAAGGCAGAAAGATGTCGCGAAATCGTGACATGTCACATTTTTGTGACTTGTCGCGAAATCGCGCAGTTGCAGGGAAAATAAAGCAGAAGGCAAAAAGATGTCGTGAAATTGCGACATGTCGCATTTTCGTGACTTGTCGCGAAATCGTGCAAAAAGCAGAAAAGAAAGCAAGAGGCAAAAAAAATGTCGCGAAATCGCGACATGTCACATTTTCGTGACTCGTCATGAAATCGCACAAACACAGGGAAGATAATGCAGAAGGCAAAAAAATGTCGCAAAATCGTGACATGTCGCATTTTCGCGACTTGTCGCGTTTTCGCGACTAATGAAGACACGTGGGTCCCAATTCGGTCTGCGATTTCTCCGAGGCAAATTTCGGGAATTGTTTTTTTTTAGCACTCATTTGGTGGGTCCCGGGAAAGTTTGCTTTTTGTTTTAAATGCTTATTTGCTGGATTCCATGACAGCCTATTTTATATTTTAAATGCTACAGATAGGCAGATTTCACGGGATTGTTCTTTTTTCCCAGTGCTTGTTTGCTGGAT
The DNA here is from genome assembly GCA_028583015.1 of Wollemia nobilis. Classification (NCBI taxonomy): domain Eukaryota; kingdom Viridiplantae; phylum Streptophyta; class Pinopsida; order Araucariales; family Araucariaceae; genus Wollemia; species Wollemia nobilis. Next base: position 5,162,999 of record JAQPPZ010017002.1, read on the forward strand.
TCCATGAAAGTCTGCTTCATGTCTTTCAGTGCTTGTTTGCTGGATCCCATAAAAGTTTGTTTTAATGTTCTAAAATACTATAGAGAGGCAAGTCCTCTATAAATATCATTGTATATCTCAAGAAGAAAAGGGGGAGATAGGCCGCAAGAAAACTTATCAAGTTCTCTGCATGAATAAGAGATTTGACTTCAGATTTTGCAAGGAATTTTGTGTGTGATTTCCTTCTCTTTTATGCATTTCTCGTTATGCTCATGTTTCTCATCTGCTGTGAGATTTAAATTCTGCATCTGAGTTTGAATGTTGCTAGTGAGAAAGTGAGTTCTGGAATGTGATCCTGGGAAGTTGTCTGCACAAGGTTGTAAGTGGACTATGTTACTATCTCTTGTTATATGATGTTAATATGCTTGAAATAGATTCTTGCTGTTGATCTGTCTGTCCCCGATTTTACAAATTCGGCCTATGGCCATATTTACCATCTCTTTCTGATTATTTCCCATTTCTTTCTGCATTTTTTACAATTTCTTTCCTACAACTTTTATCTGAAACCAAGCTTAGATTAGTACGGGAACCAGCCCTCTCTGGAGATTGGCTTGGGAGACGTTTCTTTCTCTCGGAATTTCAATTTTGGCCGGGTCTAGGGCGTATACGCATACAAAATCCTTTCCTATGGCAGATTCGTGACCAACAAAACACAAATATCAAACTAGAAAACCTTGAAGCATTCAACCAACCACTTTCGAAAATGAAACCACAATCAATACTTTTCTCTCCAATGATATTTCAAAAATAAACCACCATAATCAATCAATAGGAGAATGTGCCCATACCTTTTATGAAGATGAAGAAACCTCTTTGGAAATTTGCCACACTCAACAAAATTATTTTTCAACTTTCAACAAGGGTTATAGATCATGATTAATATCATGACAACAATATCCAAATAACACCCTATCACTCCTACTCAACAAAATGCATCATGTCCCCTTATGAAATAATTAATCACTTTTGAAAAAGAACAAAACAACCTTCACTTTTGAACCCCTTTACAAAAATAGAAATATCTCTTTACATACACCTTATTTCTCCCTCTAAGAAAGTTAATCAAATAGCCCTCGAAATAAGCTTTCCAACGATATATAATATGATATACTTATAAAAGGAAAATCACCAAAAATATCTCTTTTTATCAACATGCATCACAACCCTTATCTCTCCTAGGGCAATCTTAGAAAAATAAATATTAGGAAAAATTATTAACTTGCCTTTGTCCTCAGTGGGATTCGACCCCCGGTCGTTGCCCCTGCACCACTCTAACTGTGGTGCCAACAACCACGTTAGCCAACCGCTCACATAGAACAATGAGCGCAAACCTTCTATTTGTTTGCTTCGAGCGTGTCCTCAAACATCATGTGCGCCAAAAGAGTCCTCCCTTTCACTTTGCAAAACCAGTGTCGATGGGATTCAAACTTTGGATCTGCTAGCGCTTAAACACCTTACATGCCTTCCTCTTGCCACTAGGCCACAAGTGCCTACGATGCTTGGTAAGGGACCTCCCTTACTTTTATTGCCTCCTTTCTCTGTTGGATTCGAATGAGCTACAAGCCTTTGCTCCCTCTTTGAACGAACACCCTTTGCACACTCTTTAACACGCTGGCACCTTTTTCTCCCTTAGAAATTTGAATGCATCACCATCATCGAGGACATTGTAAATCAATCAAAATATTAGGTGGCATATTTATATATGCCTTCCTCCTTTCTTTTGACGTCGATGCTATAAATTAAACTTTAATATTATGTGTCTCCTCCTTTCTTTTGACGTCGGCGCTATAAATTAACTTTTAATTTTTAATTTTAATTTTAAATAATTAAAATTTAAACTTAAATATTTAAAATTAAATATCTCCATCACCGGGGCACCTTTTTCAATGAAACGAAAAGCCAACCTGGGTTTTAAGAAAAATCCATTTCAAATATGCCATCCACGATTTTAAATAAAACCTTTTATTTTGCCTGCCTTGGTTTTCACAAAAACCCTATATATATCCATGCTTTCCAAAATATCATAAATGCTTATTTATGAAATACTTTGGCCACCAAAACTCAATGTGATCCATGTGACATCAATGATCCATGTGACATCAATGACAACATAAAATACCTAAAATTTCCAACAATATCCCCCTTTGTCATTTATGGCAAAACCTCTAATGCAAATCATCACAGTCACTACAAAAAACATTTATGAGAATCAAAGCTGCTTCCCCTAGCTCAATGCTATCTTTGGAGGTTGCTCCCCTTAACTCAATGCTCTCCTTGGAGGCTGCTCCCCCTAACTCAAATCTCTTCCCCTTACTCAAATCTCTCCCCCTTTGAAATCAATGGCAAAAGGGACACCTATGGGGCTAAAAGATATGACTCTTAAGCTTAGCCCACTCACCACCTTCTCTCTTGAGGTGATTAATTTTGGTGTGGGAGTACTTTTACTCCCATATTACATTGTTTCTTTCCTTTATCAACTTCCATTTTTTCTTGATATCCTTCTCTTGATGAATTACTTGATCTTCTTGTCTAGAACCTATTTGAACTTCTTGCCTTGAACTTGTTTGGAATTGAGTCCTACACCATTTTGCAATATGTCCAAAGTTATTGCAATTAAAACACTTGATATTTTAGCCTTTGGATGGTGCCCAAATCCTGAATTTTTTCTTGAAATAATTTCCATATCCATTCCTTTATTGAACCCTGTATTGTGAAGCTCTATTTTCATGACCATTATGACCATGACTTCTGAATTGTGTAGCTCTAAAACCAAAACCATTTTGCTCATTTTATTTGCACTGATAATCTCTATGACCAATCGTGTTGCATAAGAAGCAATGTCCCTGAAAACCATACCTTATTCCTTTGAAGTTTCTTCTAGAAAAATCAAACGTCTTTGATCCATGGACCTTGCAGTGTATATCCCTGTGTACAAATCCATTACAAGAAAAACAATGTCCTTGAAAATCCCTTTTTTCATGCCTTGGTTCCTCATATCTTTCTTGACCATTATCATTATGATCATTTTCAACTTGTGCATTGCATCCTTGAACCTTCTTTGTAGTATCTAAATATTCTTCCTTGTTTTCTTCTTCAAGTATTTCTTTTCCTTTTGAACTTGATTCACCTATCTCAAAACAAGATCCAAACTGAATATTTGGAGCCATAGGAACTTTGGAACTTTTTTCATAAAACTTAGGTGCTTCCTTGCTTTCATATTTTAGAACTTCCTTTCCTTTTGAGTGTGATTCCCAAAACCTGAAATATGAGACCTTTCATGCTTTGGAATCTTCCTATTCTTTCTCGTCATTTGTGTCAAGTAGCAAATTGGCATACATCTTTATTGTCTCTGAAATACATGTTTCCTTCTTAGTGAAAATATCTTGACCTTTTAAGCCATGTGATGGATCAAACTTCTCATGTATGGAACATATCAATTCTTTTATATTCTCCTTAACCTCCTGTAGTTTCTCATGGATATTATTGAAGTCTTCCTTTAGATCAGCGGAGACATCTATCTTTATTACAATATTCTCTTGTATAACTTCTTTTGTTTGGAGTGAATGTTCTTCTTATACTTCTCTTATCCCATAGAAAAACCCTTCTTCATTTTCACTGTCACTGAGATTATTATCATCTTCTATAGCAAACAAACTCTCATTATTTATTTGACCATATATGTTTCCTTGATGTGTCATCTCATCTTCACTATCATTGAATCCATTAAAATATCTCGATCTATGATCTCTTTGACCACACACAAAGCAATGTTCTCTTTCACCTTCTATTCCAAGGAATAGATGTTATTCCTTTTCATCTAACTTGTCTCTATCACTGTGATCTGAGCTATCACTTGCTTCTACAATGTAGTAATATTTCTTTACCTTATGAAAAATTTTCTTCTTCTCATACCTGTTTTGCTTGTATCTATCATCTTTGTCATGCTTATGCTTTCCATATTCTTTTCTTTTGTGATCCTATTTTTCATCATCACTATTTTCTTTATGTGGACACTTGTGTGCATAGTGACCAAGATCACCACACTTGTAGCATCTGACTTCCTCATATCCCTGAAATTCCTTGAGTCCTTATTCCTTTTTATGAATTTAGCTTCCTCATCATTAACTGGATCTCTATCTATCACTGGAACCTTCCCTTTATCTTTCTCTAAAGCCTTGAATGCAATCTCTTTTATTGGAACCTGATGCTTACTCACCCTCATCTCATAAGTTGTGAGAGTTCCTTGTAGTTCTTTCATTGTTAGCTTGTTGATATCCATTGTTTCTTCTATTACTGAAACCTTTTCATCATACTTCATGGGAAGTGATCTCAAAACATTTTGAGTAACTTCTAATTCTTTCATCTCAAATAGTAGGCCTCTCATGGTGTTAGTAATCTCATCAACTCGAAGTAAAAACTTTACAATATCTTCAAAATATTCCATTTTAAATTCCTCAAATATTTTTCTATGAGTTTGTATTTTTGACAACTTTACCTTGGAATCTCCTTCATAAGTATTTCACAACTTGGTCCACATTTCATTAGCTGAATTACATACCATGATCTTTGCAAAATATGTCTCATGTAGCCCACTCAAAATATAATTTATTGCCCTTGCATTGATCTCAACTAATTTCTTGATAGTCTTATCTGCCTCAGGATCACCTTAAACCTTATACTCTTTTTCAACCATCTGCCATACTTCATATCCTTGTGATATCAAGTAGTTCTTCATTATCATGCTCCAGAAAGCATAATTATTACCATTAAATAGTGGTGCCCTATTCGTAGATGATCCATTCTGTGAAGCCATCTGTGTTCTTATAGAATATTTCCTAAAGCTGTTAGCCTTTTTGAAGGAACCCAATATGATACCAATTGAAGAACAAAATCTTATACTGAGAGGGGGGTGAATAGTATAGCACCCACTTTTTACTTTCTTTCCAAACCAATATCAATTAATTTCATTAATTGCAATAACCAAATATAGTAGTGTGCATTAATAAATTAGATAACAATAGTAAGAAAGAGCACAATTCACCACACATAATTGAGACACAATATTTAACGTGGTTCCCCCAATGTGGGGTACTCCACAAGATAATATCCTTATAATATTTCATAGAGAAATAAGGATCCTTATCCAATACAATGATTACTTTGATCTGATAAAATCTAGGCAATACACTAATATGCTCAGGTAGGCAATCCACTAATCTGCTCATCTAGGCAACACACTGATCTGCTTAGGTAGGCAATCCACTGATATGCTCAGCTAGGCAACACACTGATCTACTTAGGTAGGTAATCTACTAATCTACTCAGCTAGGCAACACACTAATCTACTCAGGTAGGCAATCCATTGATCTGTTGAGCTAGGAAACACACTGATTTGCTCAGGTAGGCAATCCACTGATCTGATCAGCTAGGTAACACACTGATCTACTCAGGTAGGCAATCCATTGATCTAATCATCTATGCAACACATTAATCTGATCAGGTAGGCAATCCACTGATCTGCTCAACTAGGAAACACACTGATCTACTCAGGTAGGCAATCCAATGATCTGATTAGCTAGGCAACACACTGATCTACTCAACTAGGCAACACACTGATCTGCTCAGGTAGGCAATCCACTTATTTGCTCATCTAGGCAACACACTGATCTGCTCAGGTAGATAATCCATAGATCTAATCAGCTAGGTATTCCACTTATCTGCTCAACAAGCTCACACAAAACTTGTCCAAATCTTCTCAAAAAGTTCACACATAACTTATCTAAATCTGCTCAACAAGCTCACATATAACTTGTTCAATTTTTCTCAACAAGCTCACACAGAACTTGTCCAAATATGCTCAACAAACTCACACAAAACTTGTCCAAATATTCTCAACAAGCTCACACAGAACTTGTCCAAATCTGATCAACAAGCTCACACAGAACTTGTCCAAATCTGCTCAACAAGCTCACACAGAACTTTTCCAAATCTTCTCAACAAGCTCACTAAGAACTTGCTAAAAATCTGCTCAACAAGTTCACTCAGAACTTGCTCAAAATATGTCCAAAAACTATCCACAAATTTGTCCCAAAAGCCTTCTCAAGGCTCAATAAATCATGCATAAAAACTACCATAAATCTATCTAGAAATCTATCCCAAAGACCTTCTCAAAGGCTCAACCAATCATGCTCAAGTAGCATTCAAATATCATCCACAAATCTACAAAGGCAAGGCTCAATGATGAACTCAACAATGAATGGCAAATCACTCTATAATGGATGACAATAATAATCCATAATGATCTCAACTCAACTCAAGTCAACTCATAGAATCATAAAGAGAATTGTTAGAGACTCAATATGTTCTAAGCTCAATCTCAACTCAAATCAGATTTATAGAATAGTTTGTTTCATGGAACTTGAACAATCACTTAACTAGGCTCAATCAACTCAACTCAACCAATCATCATAAGAGACATATATTTCTCACAAAACCCTAGTCCAAGCATATATCAACCAACTCAAATGTTTCCAATAATGCTCAATCACAAATCTCACATAACAATGATGCTCATGTTCTTTTCAAATTCTTTGCATAACCAATGGGATTCAACAACTATGCTTATAAAACAAGGTTTAAACACAACTCTCAAACCAAAAAACCTTGAAGCATTCAACAAACCACTTTCTAAAAGGAAACCACAATCAATACTTTTCTCTCCAATGATATTTCAGAAATAAACCACCATAATCAATCAATAGGAGAATGTGCCCATACCTTTTATGAAGATGAAGAAACTTCTTTGGAAATCTGCCACACTAAACAAAATTATTTTTCAACTTTCAACAAGGGTTAGAGATCATGATTAATATCATGACAACAATATCCAAATAACACCCTATCACTCCTACTCAACAAAATGCATCATGTCCCCTTAGAAAATAAATAATCACTTTTGAAAAAGAACAAAACAACCTTCACTTTTGAACCCCTTTACAAAAATATATATATATATATCTCTTTACATACACCTTATTTCTCCCTCTAAGCAAGTTAATAAAATAGCCCTTGAAATAAGCTTTCCAACGATATATAATATGATATACTTATAAAAGGAAAATCACCAAAAATCTCTCTTTTTCTCAACATGCATCACAACCCTTATCTCTCCTAGGGCAACCTTAGAAAAATAAAATATTAGGAAAAATTATTAACTTGCCTTTGTCCTCAACGAGATTCGATCCCCGATCACTACCCTTGCACCACTCTAAATGCGGTGCCAAAAACCACATGATACAACCTCTCACATAGAACAGTGAGCGCAAACCTTCTATTTGTTTGCTCCAAGTGTATCCTCAAACACCACGTGCACCAAAAGAGTCCTCCCTTTCACTTTGCAAAACCAGCGTCGACGGGATTCGAACTTCGAATTTGTTGGCGCTTCAACACCTTATGTGCTTTCCTCTTGCCACTAGGCCCCAAGCGCCTACGGTGCTTGGTAAGGTACCTCCCTTACTTTTATTGCCTCCTTTCTCTGCTGGATTCGAACGAGCTGCGACCCTTTGCTCGCTCTTTGAACGAACACCCTTTGCACACTCTTTAATATGCTGGCACCTTTCGCTCCCTTAGAAATTTGAACTCATCACCATCATCGAGGACATAGTAAATCAATAAAAACATTAGGTGGCATATTTATATATGCCTTCCTCCTTTATTTTGACGTCGGTGCTATAAATTAAAATTTAATATTATGTGCCTCCTTTATTTTGACGTCGGTGCTATAAATTAAACTTTAATATTATGTGCCTCCTCCTTCATAATATTAAATTAAACTTTAATATTATGTGCCTCCTCCTTTATTTTATTATGTACCTCCTCCTTTATGTGCTATAAATTAACTTTTAATTTTAAATTTAAATCTTAAATAATTAAAATTTAAACTTAAATATTTCAAATTAAATATCTCCGTCATAGGGGCACCTTTTTCGATGAAATGAAAATCCAACCCGGGTTTTAAGAAAAACCCATTTCAAATATGCCATCCATGGTTTTAAATAAAACCTTTTATTTTGCCTACCTTGGTTTTCACAAAAACCTTGTATATATCCATGCTTTCCAAAATATCATAAATACTTATTTATGAAATACTTTGGCCACAAAAACTCAATGTGATCCATGTGACATCAATGACAACATAAAATACCTCAAATTTCTAACAGGAATTACAATACCCTAACCGAACCAAAGAGAAACAAAAAAAAACAAGAAGAAACTAGGTACCTCCAAAACTGGAGCCATCCAAAGAAATGATAGAAATAAGAGCTTCCCTTATTTGTGAAGCCCACCATCTAGGAGGGTGGTCATAGCAAGTAAGATAACATTTTTCTAAAGCCCAATTAGCTAAAGCATCAACACTCTTGTTCTGATATCTGACCACATGATTGTAATCAACTTTAAAAAATCCTATATGGATTAACTGAATCTTCTCAATAATTCTTTTTGTTCTCCAATCAACCTTATGATTCTTAGGAGTCTTCAAAATATTAATCATGAGTTGAGAGTTAGACTCAACTAGCAACTTCTCCCATCCAACCTTAGCAGCCTCTTGAAGGCCTTTGAGGATACCACACCCCTCAGCAAGGTTATTGGATAGAATACCCAAATAGTCAACAAAAGTAAAAACCAGGGAGCCATCTGAAAGTCTACCAATTCCTCCTACACTAGCTTTTCCAGGGTTTCCTCTAGAGGCTCCATTAGTATTGACTTTTCCAATTTCCTTAGGACGAGGTTTCCAATTCCTTGTTCTATCCATCTTGCAATTACTCACATTCCCTTTAATTTGGTTGCCCTTAGAAGAGTTAATATTCAATATTTGCATCACTTGATCCCATCTTTGGTGGGAGTTTTGGGGGTGATAAAGAAGTTGTTGGACTAATTCAACTAAGTTTGTAATGGTCTTTTACCAGATATGGTGAATATCCTTTCTAGCTTGATTAAAAATTTGGTTGGTCCTTTCATTTCATATAGTCCAAAGAAGAATGGTAGAACCCATCCAAACTAATTTCTTGATCAACACCCTCTTGTTTAGGCCAATCCCTCCAAATTTGTTCAAAAGTAAAAAAATTAGACCACTGTAAGCCAAGTAAAGTGTGTTAGGGTAAAATAAGGTAGTGTATTGCATTACACTATGTGGGGTTATTACATTTACTTTTACTGCATACCATAAAGATATATACTGTTGAATAATATCTATGGTTAATCTAGGTTAATACCTAAAATATCCTAGGTTAGATATTTTAGGTTAGTAAGTCTAACTCAACTTCTCTATCCTAGGTTAGTTGATCACTCACGTAACTCCCTCTCCTATTGTTAGAGGTTAGTTACCGTGATTTGCTATTAGTTAGCTAATATCCTACTTTGTAACCTATTAATACTTACACCTTCTAATGTCTAAAGTTAATATTGAATTGCATTATTTTCGTCTCATTAGACTATTGCAACTCTATTTTACATCATTGGTATCATCATCGGGTGGCTTAACACGAGCTTTGCTCGTTCCACTCTTCCTGGAGCCTGCATGGTTATCGAGGTGCTATCTTTTTGGTGACTTGGACCTTGCATGGATCCCGAGGCATGACTCTCGAAGCTGGATCTACTAACCAAACTCTGACCCCTACTGATTGGAGCTGGATCTGTTGCCAGGACTCGAACCCCTGCTAATGTGGCACACTTTTTGAGGTGCCTTATTCATTGGTCCTTGGATCTGTCCTGGCATCCAGATGATGTGTAGAACTTGGTGCCCTGCTACCGTGTCGACTATCTCCTCGTTGATCATGTGGTACTCTAAAACTCTTGGTGCCACATGCAGAAGCGAAGCCTCCCAAGCACATATCACACGGAGTATAGTCACCCGCAAGGGAGACATCTCCTTAGGTGTCTACGTGCCATTCTAAATAGCTTAATAAGCTTTTTTCCCATGCATGTGGGATAAACTCTTCACTGCTTCCCAGAACCAGCATCTAAATAGACATTGTTGGTTGCTCGTTTGGTCGTGGATTTGCAGAAATAACATGGACGTCACAAACCTCATCATCTGGTCGTGGATTTGCAAAAATGACACGGACGTCTGAAACCCGACGGATCTGATCTACTACCCAGACCATCTCGATGAAATCCAGATATTGGCTCGATGCCAACAAACACTAGCTCGAGGCCCTCAGACCGTGGCAAATTCGTATAGACCTGAGTCATCCATTCATTCCTGATTTGTGGTGACATTTGTGGATGGTCTGCAAGTCTACAACACTGACGACGGAGAAAAATATGTAGTGAATAAGTCACTTCCCATGCTTGTTTCATCGCCAGCAGACCGCCACCGACACACCGCTGAGGAGTGGCAGAGTAGAGGAGATAGGCGACGACACGACGGAGCGAGGGTTGACATCTCTTGAAGTAGTCGGGCCCCGTTGATCTATTCATATTAGCCCGTTAGCCCACTTGGTTGTGGGCTGAGCGGTGGGCTCCGAGAGCCCCGAAGGCTAGAGTTCAAACCCCACCCAAGTCCAAACACAAATTTTTGCATAGGCTCTAGCAGGTTTTCCTTGAAAATTCTCTATTTTTTGTTTTCCTCTATATTTTTTTTAATTATTGCTTGATAATTAATTTTTTTTTAAGTTTTTTATTTTATAATAAAGTTTGTTCATTATTTGGATTTAAAAACCTATTGTTTTTTTGTTCAAATAAACCTTTATTATACACTAAATTAAACTTTAAGATTTTTTTTTTAAAAAGCATTATTTAAAAACTTAGATTTTAGCAAAGAGAAAGAAAACCTTCATTATTCTTGCACAACAAAAAGGACATCTTCAAAAATTTTTTTTGCAATAAACTCCTCCAAAATCCTATAGTTTTCTCCATAAATTCTTGGCGATAAAGAGACATAGGACTTATTATTATATTGCAAAATCAAGACAAAGAAGTGATTTAGGGAGCAACGAAAGACATCTAATTTTTTATCACAAAAACAACCAAAATATTGCTTTTGTTCTCTCCTTTATCCCAAGGGGACATAAAAACATAAAATAGCAATTTTTGTTGTTGTCAAAACTTGAGATCAAAAACATTTTTTCTCCTTCATGCCCAATTGTTGAAGACCAAAACTGGGTCGTGTGTCGACTAGTTCTGGAAGCCTTTCAAACGCGGGTCATGTGTCGACTTGTCTTGAAAGGAGTGCTTAAAAAATTATTCAATTTTGTAACACATTGAGGGGGATAGAAGTCATTTTTTTGCTTCTATTATTTGCAAAATTGTAAAGAACAATGGGGGATTCTTCAAAATAGTAAGAAAGGTGCAATCTCGATTGTACTCGACACCTTTCTCAAAAATTGACTTTTTACTAGGTGCATTCTCGGTTGAACCTGACACCTATAGTGATAATAATGTGGGTTGCTTTCATGTTTTGATTATTTGCACTAACATCCATGTTTTAATGTGCACTTAAATCATTCACAAAACAACATTGGTAGAAGCATTTTCAGAAACCCATATTTCACTCCAAAATGTGCTACACTTTGCACAGGTTGAACAACAGTCAATTTTTTTTACCCCCTCCAAAGGTCAAAATTCTAAATACACCTTGATTACCTCTCTTTGTTTGGCTTAATTTCCTCCAACTTCTCATCCTTCTTTAAGGGTGTTATGGCAGGTGCCATTAAATATCCTAGAGAGCACGATCACAAGTCTGTCAACCAATCCTTTTTTTTTTTCATTTGCTCTATCTTGTTTGGCTTAAATTCCTCCAAATTTTCATCCCTTTTTAAGAGTGTTAAGGTAGGTGCCATTAAATATCTTATAGAGACAAATTGAAAACATCTTCCATATACTCTTTTAAGGGTATATTGCAAGATACAACCATCTTAAGTCCTATCATATTTGAAACCTTCACCATGGCCATGATACACAAGTATCTCACTGAGAGCCAACTGCTCAAAGGTTGAAATTACTTAGCGTGGAAGACTAAGATGAAAGTTATTTTAACTATAGAGGATTTGTGGTCAATAGTGGATAGAAGTGTCACTATACCTCAATCACCTAGAGCAGATCAAACAAAATTTGATAAAAAGGATAAGAAACTATCCTTAATGATCTTGCTCGCTATTACTGATGATATCCAACCTCATATCAGTGAAGCTACGACTGGTAAGGCAACATGGGATGCCTTAAACACCATCTATGAGGGAAGAATCAATCAACGATTCTTAACCTCCAAACACAGCTTCATACTCTACATATGAAATCAGGAGAAACAATAGAGCTATTCCTCTGCAAAGTCACAGAATTAAAAACAAAACTGCTATCCTTAGGAGAGAATGTGGAAGACCAAGTCTTGAAATCTATCATTTTGAGGTCTCTTCCTGACTCCTACAGAATTTTGATCACTTCACTACAATTTTTTGGCAGGACAATCACTTTTGTCGAGTTGGTAAACATGCTTCAAACAGAAGAAGATAATCAACTCCAAAGAGATGAGGCATCCAACAATGCTCTTTTCTCAAAAAGACAAGGTGGTAAGAAAAAATGGAATCAACATAAATGTTCTTCTTCTAATCAAGAAAAGGGTAAATCCAAAGAGACTCTAAAGAAGAAGCAGTATTGTAAGATTTGTGACAAAGACACTCATGAAACCAAAATATGTTGGTTTAAGAACAAACCGCCCAATGAAAAAGGAAACAAGAAGAGTCTAGGCAAACCAAAGAACAAGAACAAATAGCAAAAGGGACACATTGCAGCTAAATATTCTAGTTTAGATTCTGAGAGAGCACACAAAGTGCTCATGACACATACAAATTCCTCACACAAGGACTCTGTGTGGTACATAGACTCAAGCGCTAGTAAACACATGACTGGCGATAAAACCTGGTTTGCAACATTTGAGGCTCGAGAAGGTAGACCGGTCACCATTGCTGATGATGATCATACCTATCACGTTTAGGGAGAAGGAAGTGTTTTTGTCTCCCTTCCAGATGGAGAATGTAATATTCAAAAATTTCTCTATGTACCAGGATTGAAAAATAATTTCTTGTCAGTTCCACAAATCCTGGACAATAACATGAATGTCAATTTCAAAGTGGACAAAGAAAAGAAACATTGCTTTATCACTAAAAAGGGACAACGGATAGCAACAGGTTCATACAAACATGGTTTTTGTGTCTTATATGCAATTACCTCTAACCATACTGCATTGGCAGTAACCACAAAGGAGGCCACTTCTCTTTGGCATAAGAGATTTGGGCATTTGAGTTCAGGATATTTACTAGAGTTGAGTAAATATCAAATGGTGAAAGGACTGCCTACTCTTTCATCTACTTTTCCAGTGTGCTCGATTGCTTGTCAGGAAAGCAACATAGAGTACCCTTTGAACCTAGCTCCTTTCGAGCTAAGGTACCTTTGGATTTGGTTCACACTGATTTGTGTGGTCCCATGTCTACAAGTTGTGGAGGAAAAAGGTATTTTCAATTGTTTGTCGATAATCACTCATGAAAAATGTGGGTCTTCTTATTGCAGTTGAATTTCGAAGCATTTTCCTATTTTCAATAGTTAAAAAAGCTTATTGAGAAGGAATAAGGATGCTTTATTAAGACCCTCCGTTCAGATCGAGGGGGGGAATACACATCAAAAGAATTTTCCTCATTTTTACAGACACATGGGATAAAGAGACAGTTAACAATAGCCTATACTCCTCAATCAAATGGGGTTGCTGAGAGAAGAAATCGGTCCATTATGGAAATGGTTTGATGTATGCTTAAGGGGGCCAACCTTGAGCAAACTTACTGGGCTGAAGTTGTTCAAACTGTAGTATATCTTCCAAATAGGGCTCCCACAAGGGCTCTTGAAGGTATGACTCCTCAAGAATCATGGAGTGGTAGGAAACCCTCCATAACTCATCTACGAGTATTTGTGTGTAAGGCATTTATGCATATACCCAAGGAGAAAATAAATAAATTAGATGATAAGTCCCTACCTTGTGTATTTCTTGGATATGATGAATTTTCAAAAGGCTATTGGTTGATAGACCCATTTACCAAGAAGATACATGTCAGCAGAGATGTAGTGTTTGATGAAGCTTTCACACTGTTGAGTGGTATTTTCACCCGATTGTGAAAGTACACTCTCCTTTAGGATTTGGGTTCCAAATCCCCTCTTGCAAAGAAGTTAAACAAACAACTTCTCCAAGGTCTCCGTTGTATTAGCATTTGCATATGTGTATTAGTAATCTCAAATAAAGATATTCAATTTAAATGCTTGGAACACCTTAGTGATTGCAAGTAACTGTAAACAAGGGGCAATGTTGGTTTATTTCACCATGAAACTTTAGTGATTGTTCATTGTTTTTTTTTTGGATTTTGAAAATTTTTAAATGTTTATTTTAATGCTTGAAAATAAGTTAAAATTTTTGAAAAAAATAAAATGCAAAAAAATGAAAATGAAATGCAGAAAACTGAAAATAAAATGCATTCAGTATGATGCTATCCTATTTCGACAAAACCGAAGATGTGAGGTCTCCATGCATGCAACCTAACCTATTGGACTTGCAAAACAAGCACAATCCCCATAGACTAAGTGTTGGTTCCTAGGGTACGAAATAAAATTCAGATTTCAAATATTCGCCTAATGTAACCCAAAAAATGGCATTAACATTATCTATAAATTCGAAATCTGAAAAAATGAAAGAATAAACATTAAATCCATAGCATGCAAAGAAAATCTCCTTCTTTCTTGCCCACAAGATGCAAATTTCTGAAAACTTCTGCATTAAAAATATGTCATTTTACAATAGCAGAATTTTTGGTTTTCCCAAACCAGTCCATGGAAGAAAAACGACTCAAACAGGTCCATAATGGCCTTCTCGCCTTCAAGTCTGCAACATTGCTCGTAGCAATTTCCAACCCATGTCCATGAAGAAGAAAAACCAGTCTACGGAAGAAAAACAGCCCAACTAGGTCCAGAATGGCTATCTTGCCTTCAAATCTGCAACGCTACTTGCAGCAGTTTCCCCTCCCTCTTCTGGCCTCTTTGAATGGCATATTTAAACTTCTGAAAAAACATTGTTTCTCCTTCCATGACTGTTCATTTCATTTTCCAATGGCTGTTCGTTTCACCTTCCCTGACTGTTCATTTCATTTTCCCATGGCTCTTCGTTTCACCTTCCCTGACTGTTCGTTTCATTTTGTGGCCCTTCGCCGCGAAAATATAACATGTCGCGATATCGCGACACTTTTTCCTCCTTTGGCCGCGATGATGCAACATGTCGCGATATCGCGACACTTTTTCTCCTTTGGCCGTGATGATGCAACATGTCGCGATATCGCGACACTTTTTCTCCTTTGGCCGCGATGATGCAACATGTCGTGATATCGTGACACTTTTTCTCTTTTGGCCGCGATGATGCAACATGTCGTGATATCGCGACACTTTTTCTCTTTTGGCTGCGACGATGCAACATGTCGCGATATCGCGACACTTTTCCTCCTTTGGCCGCGACGATGCAACATGTCGTGATATCGCGACACTTTTCTCTTTTGGCCGTGATGATGCAACATGTCACGATATCGCGACACTTTTTCTCTTTTGGCTGCGACAGTGCAACATGTCGCGATATCGTGACACTTTTTCTCTTTTGGTCGCAAAGTGCAACATGTCGCGATATCGCGACACTTTTTCTCTTTTGGCCGCGAAAGTGCAACATGTCGCGATATCGTGACACTTTTTCTTTTTTGGCCGCGATGGTGCAACATGTCGCGATATCGTGACACTTTTTCTCTTTTGGCCGCGACAGTGCAACATGTCGGATATCGCGACACTTTTTTCTCTTTTGGCCGTGAAAATGCAACATGTCGCGATATCGCGATACTTTTTCTCCTTGTGGTGTTTTTGTTTTTTCTTTGATCTTTAGCCTATGGGCCACTTCGGTCTTCTTGGAACACATGCAAAAATGGTGGGTCCCCAATTTTGGGGTACGTTGTGGAGCAGCCACAACAAATGGCGACTCTACTGGAAAATGCTCCCGAGCATTTCGGTGAGAACTCAACCTGAAAACACACAGACTCAAATACAAGCATCAACAAATATCCCAAGAATAAAACTAGACGAGAAATACATGAAGCATTAGAATTATTAAGCATCAGCTCGGTGTGTGCAATGTGCTTCATTCCCTATCGTTTGAAACTCGTTCAACTTTCCATTGTCAGTTTCACTTATGATTCGTATGCAAGGCTATGAATGATTTGTGCGAGGATTTGACGTATGACAACTATGTTAGAGATATAACAACCTGCTTTGCAAAGGCTCAGAATTTCTAGTATCATGAACAAACATATTAAAACTGTCAAACCCTCTTAGGACCAAATATATGTATATTGAATTAATTTACTAGATCCCAAAGTTGGTTATGTGCCCCTACCATCTTGAACCCATGTGCAAGTGTAAGTGAAATCAGAGCTTTGGGGAATCGGATTCCCAACCTAAGCGAGATGGGAATTTAACCCTATCCTTACTACTATGATCTGGAGTTCATTACCTCATCTTGAACAAAATGATTTAACTTGTTATGGATGAAACTGTCAGGCTAGCCTGTCCATTTGAGCGATCGGTGGTCTTGCTTTTAGACAAGACATGTTGCCATGCATGAGCATACTCCACTGCCAGCCAGGGCGTCTATAGCCCCGGTGGAGATTAACCCCATAATCCATGATTTGGCTTTACTTTTGATTTTTTGGACCTTGGGGATGACTACCCATCCTTGCAAGGGACATGTAGTACGATCCTTCCAATCCAATATCAATGATGAAAAATAGAATGAAAAATATTTTCTTTGGAATTTCAAGTTCTTGAGTGGGCAAAATAGAAGCTTTGGGGAATCGTATTCTCAACCTAGGCGAGATGAGAATTAGACCCTATCCTTACTACTCCATGAAGGTCAAATCAGAGCTTTGGGGAATCGGATTCTCAACCTAAGCGAGATGAGAATTAGACCCTATCCTTACTACTCTAATTTTAGGCTTTAAGCACTATGGGAGTGGTAAAAACCACTGTTTTAAGGATTATGTTGCATAATAGGACAGACACAAAATACTCCTTTCGCCTCACCTTTTCTTCCAAGTATGGTTTTGACCATTTTGCTCAAGATCCTCTTTAATATGCGTAGAACGTGCTTGGTTCAAGATAGTTCGGGCATCAGTTCCCAACCTTAGGATCCTTTTAATATATGTTATGTAATAACCCTAAGAGGATTCGACACCTTTTCAATGATTGTACATGAAATGAAGATGCAACTAGGATGAAATGTATATGCAATGCGGAATGTACATGAGATATGAATGCATTGCCCCTTTTGAAATGCGGATGGAGTATACCACCTACTTTGCCATAATTTATAAAACTAACAACTTCATGCATCACAAGTTCCAAACGATATTCTTTAATGTGTTTGTGATATTCGTGGAGCTTTCTGCAATACAATTCCGATGTTTCATATTCTCCTAGTCTTAGTCAACATTCATAAGGACCTAAGTTAACATCTTGCTTTTTTTTTAAAACAAACCAAAAGTGTCCAAAGGACCAACACACAAAACTTAAAACCAAAGTGAGATCCAATCCAAAACCAAAACATGAAAACCAAAAGTATATACAAATGTACAATATAATGCAAGATGGTGCAAAGTTTGGATTATCATTTTCCCGGATCCCAAACCTGATTGGAATTCTTTAAAAGACGTATGACGTGATACGCATACCAAGTTTTGCAGAATCCAACAAAAACAAGATCAAACCAAACAAAGAAACAAACTTCCACTTGCCCCTCTCACCATACCAATTTGATTTAGTTTCATTAATAATCCTATGGTGGAGTTTCAAGTTTTCAAATTGATTAGACAATGATTGATATTCAATTCCTTTATGTCTATTCTTTAAGATGTCCATTCCACACTTTGATTCATGGTGTAGAAATAAGCTTTCATTTTCATTCAATAAAGCCATAACATTAATAATATTTGAATCAAACCATTCATTAGGCAAATCTTCATTCGAATTTTGCATGGTGAAACCAAAAAGATGAGATTTTACCTTTGGCATGTTTTCATTTGACCTTACTTGAAGAGGATTTGAAAATTCCTCTTTTCTCTCATGACATTCATCATCATGTAGCACTTGTTCTTTCTCCATGACTTGTTTATCAAAGGCACCAAACTTAGGTACCCAATTGAAAATATGCCCATCCCTTTCAAACCATAAGTCTTGTCTATCTAGGGGTGGGTTAACTAACACATTTTCGTGATCAATCACTTGGGTTGTTTTGGGTAACGTGAGATTTTCAATTGGATCATCAATGATATCAAACCCAAATGATTTAGGTTTTGTAATTTTCTCATTTTGAAATGGCATAATCATTGTAGCACAAGTAAGTGGATCAAGATTTTCAATTTCTTTTCCTTCAAAGGAATCTAAAGCAAATGACTCTCTTTCTTGATTCATGGTTGTAGAATCCTTATCATGTTCCAAAATTTGATGAGATTCGAATTCCTCTTCCAAAACTTTCTCAAATTGTACAGAATTTATAGTATCCTCATGTGAGGAAGCAATTGAGTTATCCTGCATATTAATTGACACAACAAGTTTATTAGAAGATTTAGATTGATAATATTCTTCCCATTTCTTCCACGAATCATAGTAATCATCCTCCAAGTTCAAGTTGTGATGCTCAAGTACTTCTTCTTCATCTTCTGATTCATCAACATGTTTCTCATCCAATTCATCTTCACCTTCCTCATTCTCACTCTCTTGACGATATAGAGTTTCCACCACCAAAATGTTGTCCTCTCCTTGCTGATGTTGGGGTGGACCCTCATTTGGCACAAGTTCCAAATCATCCACTTGAGCTTGGAGACAATGGGTATACCTAGCAATTTTGGGACAATTCCTTTCATTATGCTCCTTTGTATTATGCAATCTACACCCCTTTTCCCACGCAAAATCAGAAATATTAAGAATGGAACTAGAGTGACTTGGTCCTGCAGAAGTATCTATCCGATTAGCAATAGGGGAAGGCACACCCCCATTGTTTGGCTTCGTATTCCACTTTCTCCCTCTATTGTTGAAATTTTGATTTGGGTGAGGGGCATGGGATTCATACTTCTATTTTTGAACCAAATCATTACTCAATTTGTGAACTATCTTTTTGAGCTCTTCAACCTCTGAATAAATCTCTTTTGGTTGAGCTATGTTATTGCTAGTTCCAATAGGATTTGCGTAATTGGTGAGATCTTGACTTAACATTTGAGTTGGATTTTG
This sequence comes from Wollemia nobilis, assembly GCA_028583015.1. Taxonomy (NCBI): domain Eukaryota; kingdom Viridiplantae; phylum Streptophyta; class Pinopsida; order Araucariales; family Araucariaceae; genus Wollemia; species Wollemia nobilis. The sequence goes on from JAQPPZ010017002.1 coordinate 5,182,385, forward strand.
AGCCACTTGATTTGCATAGGGATTCACACTTTGAATCAAAATTGGATTGGGTGCATAAGCGGGTGTTGATGAATATGGTTGTTGATAAGGCAAAGCATTTATGCCTGATATTTGTGGTGCCATGATCTGATTCATCATAGGAGCTTGACCATATGGACCATATTGTCCTACCATAGGCATCTCGGGAAAACCCATAACCTCGTGGTGTCATTTGTTGTTCAATGGTCATAGCTTCATTGTAGGCTAGAGCAAGCGTGGTAACTTGAGGATTTCGCCTTGCAAACATTGTCGTCATAGGATCCAATGCCCCAAAATATATTTGCAAAGCTACTGCGGGATCAATGGCAAAATGTCGAATTGCTCTATTATAGCACTTATGAAATCTCTGATTAAAAGTTTGGATTGGCTCACCCTGGCCTCTTTTGCATGTAATGAACTGATTATAGATGATTGTGGGATCTAATGGTGACCTGAATTGGTTGACAAAAGCATTCTCCATTTGCGTCCATGACGTAATGGAACCGATAGGTAAGCAAATATACCATTCGTAAGCCACTTGGTCTAGGCTCATGGGGAAGAGTCTACAAGCCACATCTTCATGTTGAACTTGCAATCTTATCAAAACATCCCTATAGGCCTGAATATTTTCTTTTTGCGGTCCTTGGGCCATCCGATTTGTATTTGGGCAAAAATCTCTCTATATTCTTAGGGATCTCGTGAATATCCCCTGCAATATTCAAAGGAATGTTATGGGCTCCGTACCAAGGAGGTGGTGGAGGTTGGGCCATTTGATTCAAAATCGATGATGATAACCCTACAAGAACCGTGGAAATGGTACTGATAATTGGTACACTAGTGGCAAATGACACCACCGGTGCAAGTCCGCTAGATGCGCCTGAAACAGAAGGATCTTCTGTAACAAGAATATCTTGTGGGACCACAATTTGCTCAATTTTATTCCTTGGATTCCTATGAGTGAGTGAGAGGCTTTGGAATATGGTTTCCTCAGTTGTATTGGACCTAGTTGCGATGCGATGCGGTGGGTCCAACTTGTAAATGAAACTACCCTACAAAACCTGACAAAACTCTCAATACCTCAAAGAAAACCTGCGACACAGAAAATCCTGTAATTAATGAAATTCAAAGAATAACTTCAAAATCAATTTGTTAGTCATGAATGAAAGAAGGAACCATGACAAAGCAATATTCTAAAAATGTAAATTAGTTTCGATTCACCAGATCGCATATGCGCAAGTGAAGAGCATACTCCTAGTGTTGTAGGCTTTCTGATTCACAAGATCGCATTACACGCAAGTGAAGAGCATAATACCGACAACAAATACATTTTAGACAAAAAATAATTCCTTACAAATAAGCATGAAATGACTAGAAAATATCAAACATGTAACATATGAATAATCATGTTAGCATCAACCAAGAGATGTATCCATTAAAATCAAATGAAAGTAATTGCATGGAGACAACCTCGTTAGTCAAGACCAATTTTTTTTTTTAAATCAAATCAAAACACATTATTCTTGTATGAACAATCAAAAGCGTTAGAACAATGCATAGCAATTCATGTCCTCCTTTTAACACTACAAGGTTGTATTGTTAAAATAGGGCTAAAGATAATAATCAATAGGGCATGAAATATTCAAAATTTAAATCCCTATAGCATTTAAATCACACTGAAATAAAACAATTCAGGCCCTCCTTCTAGCGCCAATCTGTTGAGTGGTATTTTCACCCAGTTGTGAAAGTACACTCTCCTTTAGGATTTGGGTTCCAAATCCCCTCTTGCAAAGAAGTTAAACAAACAACTTCTCCAAGGTCTCCATTGTATTAGCATTTGCATATGTGTATTAGTAATCTCAAATAAAGATATTCAATTTAAATGCTTGGAAAACCTTAGTGATTGCAAGTAACTATAAACAAGGGGCAATGTTGGTTTATTTCACCATGAAACTTTAGTGATTGTTCATTGTTTTTTTTGGATTTTGAAAATTTTTAAATGTTTATTTTAATGCCTGAAAATAAGTTAAAATTTTTGAAAAAAATAAAATGCAGAAAACTGAAAAATAAAATGCATTCAGTATGATGCTATCCTATTTCGACAAAACCGAAGATGTGAGGTCTCCATGCATGCAACCTAACCTATTGGACTTGCAAAACAAGCACAATCCCCATAGACTAAGTGTTGGTTCCTAGGGTATGAAATAAAATTCAGATTTCAAATATTCGCCTAATGTAACCCAAAAAAATGGCATTAACATTATCTATAAATTTGAAATCTGAAAAAATGAAAGAATAAACATTAAATCCATAGCATGCAAAGAAAATCTCCTTCTTTCTTGCCCACAAGATGCAAATTTCTGAAAACTTCTGCATTAAAAATATGTCATTTTACAATAGCATAATTTTTGGTTTTCCCAAACCAGTCCATGGAAGAAAAATGACTCAAACAGGTCCAGAATGGCCTTATCGCCTTCAAGTCTGCAACTTTGCTCGCAACAATTTCCAACCCATGTCCATGAAGAAGAAAAACCAGTCTACGAAAGAAAAACAACCCAACTAGGTCCAGAATGGCTATCTTGCCTTCAAATCTGCAACGCTACTTGCAGCAGTTTCCCCTCCCCTCCTGGCCTCTTTGAATGGCATATTTAAACTTCTGGAAAAATGTTGTTTCTCCTTCCATGACTGTTCATTTCATTTTCCAATGGCTGTTCGTTTCACCTTCCCTGACTGTTCGTTTCATTTTCCCATGGCTCTTCGTTTCACCTTCCCTGACTGTTCATTTCATTTTGTGGCCCTTCGCCACGAAAATATAACATGTCGCGATATCGCGACACTTTTTCTCTTTTGGCCGTGACGATGCAACATGTCACGATATCGCGACACTTTTTCTCCTTTGGCCGTGATGATGCAACATGTCGCGATATCGCGACACTTTTTATCCTTTGGCCGTGATGATGCAACATGTCACGATATCGTGACACTTTTTCTCTTTTGGCCGTGACGATGCAACATGTCGCGATATCGCGACACTTTTTCTCTTTTGGCCATGACGATGCAACATGTCGCGATATCGCGACACTTTTTCTCCTTTGTCCGCGACGATGCAACATGTCGCGATATCGCGACAGTGCAACATGTCGCGATATCGCGACACTTTTTCTCTTTTGGCCGTGAAATGCAACATGTCGCGATATCGCGACACTTTTTCTCTTTTGGCCGCGAAGGTGCAACATGTCGCGATATCGCGACACTTTTTCTCTTTTGGTCGCGATAGTGCAACATGTCGCGATATCGTGACACTTTTTATCTTTTGGCCGTGACAGTGCAACACGTCGCGATATCGTGACACTTTTTCTCTTTTTTGATCGTGAAAATGCAACATGTCGTGATATCGCGACACTTTTTCTCCTTGTGGTGTTTTGCTTTTTTCTTTGATCTTTAGCATATGGGCCACTTCTGTCTTCTTGGAAAACATGCAAAAATAGTGGGTCCCCAATTTTGGGGTACGTTGTGGAGCAGCCACAACAACACCCAACACTACATCAGTATACCTAGATGATAAGGAACATCAACTTCCTTCTTCACAACAGAAAAAGCCACCCAAATGGTATACAAGCACAATGAAAGACTCTAAACTCACTTCCCCACTCGATCTTACTCTCAATCGTCCAAAGACACGAAGCATGACACAGAAAGAAAAGAATGAAGCATCCACTTCAGTTTATGATCTTTGTGCAGATTTTCAAGATCTTTCTATTGATAGAGAGTTACCAAGGGAATATGAGATGGAAATAGATGAGGAGAGGGTTTACTTGTTAGCATGTTATGAGAATGAACCTTCTACAGTTGATGAAGCATTTAGATTGCCTCAGTGGAAGGTAGCTATGGATGCAGAATATAACTCCCTCATAAAGAGTAAAACATGGAAGCTAGTGGATTTGCCTAAAGGAAAGAAACCCATAGGCTGCAAATGGGTTTACAAAGTAAAATATAAGGCAGATGGCACTATAGATAAGCATAAGGCCCATCCTGTGGTGAAGGGCTATGCTCAAAATGAATTACTTGACTATGAGGAAACCTTTGCTCCTATAGCAAGGATGACCACCATTCGAGTGCTTTGTGCTATGGCAGCATAGTTCAAATGGAAATTACATCAAATGGATGTAAAGAGCGCATTTCTTAATGGTGACTTAAAAGAAGAAGTGTACATGACTCAACCTCTTGGATTTGTAGAGGTAGGCCATGAGCAACATGTTTGCAAATTGGTCAAATCATTATATGGGCTAAAACAAGCCCCAAGAGCATGGTACATAAAAATGGATAGTCACCTACTGTAGCATGGATTTAAGAGAAGTCCATTTGACGCAAATCTCTATATCAAGAACACAGGTTCTAAGATAGTGATTCTTGTGTTATATGTAGATGATATTATCATCATTGGCAATTCAGATAACTTGATTAACGTTGTGAAAGATGACTTGAAAGAGTCATTTGATATGATAGATCTAGGACTTCTCCACTACTATCTTGGCCTTGAGATAGAATAGAAAAAGAATCATCTTAGGGTGACTCAGAAAAAGTATGCCAAGAATTTAGTAGAAAAATATCACATGACTGATTGTAAGCCCAAAGCAACACCGATGGAATCAGGGATACAGTTATCACGATATGACGACTCACCACAAGTAGATGGCACACTTTATAAACAGATGATTGGAAGCCTTATATATCTGACTAATACTAGACCAGATATTACTTATGTTGTAAACTATCTCTCATGGTTCATGCAAGAACCAAAGGTCTCCCATTCGAAAGCAACTAAGAGAGTCCTTCACTAAATTTAGGGTATTGCAGATTATGGTCTAGAGTATAATAAGAATAACTCATTCTTCTTACAAAGTTACATTGACTCTGATTATGCTGGATCCATAGATGATAGAAAATCAACATCAGGCTAAGTTTTTCATCTTGGATCTAGTCCTGTTTCATGGCATAGTAAAAAGCAACAGGTGGTTGCTTTATCTTCAACTGAGGCAGAATATCACGCTGCACGTGGAGCTGTGTGTGAAGCGATATGGCTAAGTCGCATCTTGTCTACCATGGGCCTACCAAAGAAACTTTCCATTCACATATTTTGCGATAATTCAGGTGTTTTGAACTTGGTCAAGAATCCAGTGCATCATAAAAGAACTAAGCATATTGATACATATTGTCATTTCATTCATGATGAAGTTCCTAAGCACAAAATCAAGCTCCAACACATTCCCACCGATGAACAGGTTGCTGACATTTTTACAAAGGCACTTGGACGTGTCAAATTTCAACTGTTTTGGAGCAAACTTTGTATATCAAAGTAATGTAATAAAGGGGGGATATTAGGGTAAAATAATGTCGTGTATTGCATTACACTACAAGGGGTTATTACATTTACTTTTACTGCATACCATAAAGATATTTACTGTTGAATAATATCTATGGTTAATCTAGGTTAATACCTAAAATATCCTAGGTTAGATATTTTAGGTTAGTAAGTCTAACTCAACTTCTCTATCCTAGGTTAGTTGATCACTCACGTAACTCCCTCTCCTATTGTTATAGGTTAGTTACCGTTATTTGCTATTAGTTAGCTAATCTCCTACTTTGTAACCTATTAATATTTAGACCCTCTAATGTCTAAAGTTAATGTTGAATTGCATTATTTTTGTCTCATTAGACTATTGCAACTCTATTTTACATCAAAGTGGCCATTCTCCTCCATAGCTCAGAGGCTAAAGTACACTCAATAAAAATATGAATGAGAGTTTCCACATTCTCTCCACACATTTCACATCTAAAAGGGCCATGAAACCACACTTTATAAGTTTCTCACTAGTAAGCGCCCTGCGATGCAATAAAAGCCAAGTAAAGAACCTCACCTTAGGCCAGAGCTTTTGAGCCCACAACTGAGAAAATATGTCAGATGATTGGTTGGGATTATTATGGCATAAGGCCAAATAACCTTGAGCAACTGAATACTCACCCTTAGTAGTGTTGTTCCATCCAAAATAATCTTTTTCATGGGACCAAGAGAGAGATCTCATATGAAGGATGCATTGGATATCTTGTCTTTACCTTTTTGGGATTTGAATAGGCTAGTCCTCAATAGGGATCCAATATCTACCAACCTCTGAATTACCAGTATGGTACCGACAATAATTAGCCACCTTTATCCAGTTAGCTCGGTGAAGCTCCTCCATCCAAGACCTTCAATCGGGAAACTGAGTTATCAAAGGCTTGTGACCATCCCAAGAATCTATCCAAAAATTTACCTGTTGACCATTATGAATGATCCAAAATAATTTTTTCTTTATCAAATCCTCACTAGTATTAAGAACTGCTAAAATGGGAGAACCTTTGGTAGGCAATTGATAGCGAACAAGGTCTTCAGGACTTTTGTTCTCAACATATTTAGCACGAATATTATTGGCCCAAAGAGCATTGGGGTTATGCAAAATCCTCCAATATAATTTAGCAGCTAAAGCTTTGTTGTTATTAATAGTAGACCATAATCCTAACCCCCCTTCATTCTTAGGAAGACATAAAGTGTCCCATTTCACCAAGGCCCATTTTATTTTCTCCTTAGTACCACTCTAGAGGAACCAATGACTGATTTGATCCAGTTCTCGAAGAACAACCTTTGGGATATTCAACACGGTAGAAACATAAATAGGAATAGCTTGAAGGACTGATTTTACCAAGGTGATTCTACCCCTAGAAGAAAGCCACCTATTGGTCCACTTTCCAATTTTCTTCTTGACTTTGTCCAACAACCAATTCCAATATTTTTTTTGTCTTTGAATATTGATGGGAATACCTAAATAAGTGATCGAAAGGGAGGTCTTATTATATCTTAATTTATCCAAGACCATGGATTCCTATCTGGAAGAGTAGTGAAAGAAAATGACTTTAGATTTGTCTTCATTGATCAATTGCTCGGTAGCCTTAGAAAAACAACTAATGATTTGCTTAATATTAGAAGCTTCCTTAACTGTAGCTTTACCTAAAAGAGTAGAGTCATCAACAAATTGAAGATGAGAGATAGGTCTAGCTCCATGAGCAATGGTAACTCCCTCAAGGGTTTTGTTTTCTCTCTTTTTGGTTATAGTCCTACCCAAGCATTCAACAAGAATGATGAATAAATAAGGGGATAGGGGGTCACCTTGCCTAATACCTCTAGAAGATGGGAACAACTGAGAAGGCCTGCCATTGATAAGAACTAAGTAGGAAACTAAAGAGATACATCCCATAATCCAATCCATCCAATCCTGAGAGAAACCAAATTGCCTCAAAACTTTGATAAGGAAGTGCCAATCCACTCTGTCATAAGATTTGGATAAGTCTAACCGAATGAACATGGAAGGAGATTTTTGCATATCCATGGAATGGATGGCTTCTTGAGCAAGAACTATCTCATCCACTATTTGATGCCCTTCCACATAACCCCCTTGTTCAGGGGAAATAATCTTATGCAAAAGAGGCTTCAACCTTTCTACCATGATCTTAGTAATGATTTTGAGAAGAACATTACATAAAGCAATAGGTCTAAAAGCTGAGATATGATCAACCTCTTGAGCTTTTGGAACAAGAGTAATATAAGTTTTATTGATAACCTTCAAAATTTCTTTGGCTTTCTTGGCTTCTTCCACCACCTCTAATAAATCAGCATGAAGGATATCCCAGAACTCTTGGTAGAACTCAATGGGAAAACCATCAGGACCTAGGGTTTTCCCTTTTTGCATTTTAAAAACTACCTGTTGAAGCTCATTGATAGTAACAGGAGCAGTCAAAATAGAGTTATCCTCATAAGTGATAAGAGAAGGGATTGCTTGAAGAACATTTTGTTGAGAAGTCGAGTCAAGAGGAGTAGCAACAAAAAGATTGGAAAAGTAATTGACAACAATAGAGTTCATGCCATCCCAAGTGTAGACAACATCTCCATAATCTGATTTCAGGGAAGAAATAAAGTTGTGAGATCTTCGAGCTAGAAGAGATTTGTGGAAGAAATTTGTGTTTCGATCTCCTTCTTTGAGCCATTGAATTCTAGATTTTTGCTTCCATAAGAGTTCTCTTTTTTCCCATTCCTCTAACTGAGTTGTGAGATTAATTTCATCTGCACTTCTACTCTCTGTGAGGCCATCTAAACGGATTTTCTTATTCAAATTTTCAAGCTGAGCAATAACTTCATGTTTTTTTATGAACATCCCCAAACTCCTTCCAGTTCCAAGTCTTGATTTTGGATTTAATATATTGCAATATTTTGGCAAAACAGAACATCTTAGTCCCATACCTAGGTTTACCTTCCTTCCACCATTGTTGCACTCGAGGTCTAAAGGAACTGTCTCTAAGCCACATTAACTAAAATTGAAAAGGAGAGAAACTCACATTGGTTTTCCACATTTCCACCATGACTGGCCAGTGATCCGAACCAACATTGTTAAGAGTCTTCACTTTAGGAATGTGACCATGGATTAAGAAATTGTCAGAGAGCAAGAACCTATCCAATCTCTCCATTATACAAGCTAAGCCTTGCCTTATGTTAGACCAAGTCATAAGGCCATTATCTGGTTGGATGTCCACAAGATGGAGGTTTGCAATATATTCGCTCATGAGGTCAGTGCTCCTATCCAAATTTCTATTTCCCCCATTTTCTCATCCAGAGAGAGGATGGTATTGAAATCTCCTCCGATCAAGATCCAAGCTTCAAGAAAATGAGAGATAATATAAGTTATATCCTTCCACTGTCTTCTTTTTTCCTCCAAAGTAGTCGGAGCATAAACAGTAATGCAGAGCATAATTTGGTTGGAATGTCTACTTTGAATAGCTATAGCCAAAAGACCCCAACTGCCAACCATATGGTGAATAACTACCTCTTTTGGGTCCCAAAGGCAAGCAATGCCACCAGAAGTCCCCTGAGAACTGAGGGAAACCACTTTTCCAGCTGGCCAAATTTTACTAGCAATTGATTCCATTTCCTCTATTGACATCTTCGTTTCTTGAAGGAAAACAAGATGTGGATGATTTATTTGAATCATTCTTCTAATTTCATTTTGTTTTGAAAGACTCCCTTTGAGTCCTCTAATATTCCAAGTGATGATCTTCATTAATACTAGGGCTAAAAAAGTTGGGAAGGGTATTAATATTACCTTCCTCTACAAGCTTTTCACCTTCTTTTGCCCTATGATGTTGATTGGTCTTGCGACCTACCTTTTGATTAGAATCCATCTTCAGTTTTTTTCCTTGTTTCTTGACTTACTCCAATTGAATCTGAGATGGCTTCTAACCTTGAAGAATGCATGTACACAACCAAAGTGTTACCAAAAGGTTCAACAGAGTCTATATTGGAACCTGTATTATTTGAAGTTTTAACATTTAAAAGATTGTTTTTCTTATGTATATTTTCTCCCTTTTTTCTGTTGAAAACCTTTGATTTGTTGGTTTATCTCTGAGTTCTTCCCTTCATCTTTAAATTGTGTTTCTAAGATTTTTGTTTCCATTATTTCCTCTTCCTCACTTGGGACATCATTTGTGGAAAGAATTTCAAACATATTAGCAGATAACTTAGATTGATCCTTCATAACTAGTTTTTTCTGAGTGTTCTTCTTCTTAGGCATTTGGAAACCTGTTGAGTTTATATCTTCTTTCTTTTGATCTAGAATTTTATTTGGGCAAACACTAGCCAAATGACCATATTCATGGCAAATTCTACAACGAAAAGGAATGTTCTCATAGTCCACTACTTGCTCCCAAGTGTCCTCCCCAAATTGTAATGTGATATTTTTAGGTAGGGGTTTGTCAAAATCCATTAAAACACAAATCCGAGCATAAATAATATGTTCAAATTTTTGAGTACAATCAACAGTCATCATAAAAGTTCCTAAAGAGTTTCCAATTGAAGAAAAAATAGTCGGATTCCAGAATTCAATTGGGAGGCCAAAGAGTCTAACCCACACGGGACCTGTAGAAGGCATCTCTTCTTCGACTTTAAATTTAGTATGCCAGGGCTTCATGAAAAGCCCTGCCCTTCCAAAGAACCAGGGACCCCCTTGAAATGTTTTCTCTCTATCTTCATTATTAGCAAATAAAACAAGAAAATAACCATTTGGATAAATAGAGATTTGTAACTCACCTTTAGTTTTCCAGCTTTTTGCAGCCCAGACTTTGAAAGTAGATAGGCTCGGACGAAAACCCACGAAACGATAAATTAGTCCTCTTTTTTCTAGATCTTCAATGCCAGTCTGAATGTTACCCATATCAAGCTTAACAATAGGAGTTCCATCAGCTGCTTTAAGACATCCTGACTCCATTTTCCTAGGATCCATCTTAGGCATTCTTAGAGGTTTACGGGAAGCCCTAAGATTAATATTAGCATTAGGCTGAGGTTGTCCACCATGAAGGGCATCCCTAAAATTCATTTTTGGGGCTGAGTCTTGGAAATTCTTACCCTTGACAGGGGTTTCCATAGTGGATTTATTTTGTGGGTGCACCTTAGCACCAGATTCACTTGAGATCTGAGCCATTTTTTGATCAACTACTTGAAACTTGTTTCGTGATCTCTTTAATCCATGCCCTAGACGTCGTGGAAAGGTATGATTTTCACTTTTCTTTTGTGCAACAAATTGGAAGTCATTGTCAATCAAGTTCACAACATGAAGATCTGTTGAAAGACATATTTCTAACCCATATTGGATCCCCTGCAACATATCCTGCTAAAATCTTGAGCAGAAACCACAAAAATATTGGTCGCTAGGGCCCGAAGGCCCCGAAAACCAACCTCTGGAGCTGCTTGCACTCAACCCAGATGAAACCCTTGCACAATCGCTTACCAAAAATCTCGTTCACACATAGGGATGCGCTAGGATTTGTGTTGCTCCAAGCTTTAAAATAAATATATATATATCCAAGTTTGGAATTAACTTCAATTTAATGAAATAGATACATGGTGGCATGCTTGCACAAGCAAAGCTTTTACGATGTTTTTTCATACAGATGCGTAAAATCACAAATATACAACCTCAATTTTAATATGGTCATAAGTATATTTTATCCCTTTAGAGAAATATGATCAACAAATTGAAACATTTGTCTTATAAACTAGATGTAAAAACTCTTAAGAAAGGTTATTTGTCAGTTGTAATTTGTTAAATTTTCAAAGCAAGAGTTCAAAATTCCCATTATAGGTGGTTCATTACCATATAAAGCCTTTAGATATTATATTTGGAGTAGTATTACATTGATATTTAAACCTTCCTTGTTGAGGTTGTATTGTTCCAATGTATATATTATTTAGACAAACAAAGAAGGTGATTATTCCATGCCAACGTTCAAAATTTCACAAACTTAATGTTAGTTCTTTAATTTATGTTATTATAAATCTTCTTCAATTGATTGTGATTAAACATATGATACAAATTATCTCAACTAAAAAATTAATTATAATAATGATATAACCAAATAAAAATATATATATATATATATATATATATATATATATATATATATATATATATAATATTTATAATATTTAATTAAATGTTGAGATATATTAAACTCAAAGTATATATCTCAAAAATTTTCAAAGCTACATATAAGATAGTTATCTCTTGTGTATATCTCTCATCATTTACCAAATATATTTAACGTAGATATATATGCTGGTGTATTCTTTTAATTGAACAATAAAACATAATGTAACAATTCTTAAAACATACTTTAATAGTTTAATAATATTTTTCATTTAATATGATACACATTTACATTTCAATCCCTATCCTTATGTACCACTCACATTTATGTGGGGCCTATTATTTTAAGAGACAAAATTGTAACTATTGGGTATATTTTAGTTAAAAAGAAACTTTATATGTATTTTCTAGACTTGCCAAAAACAATCAAAAGTTGTTAACTGTTTCAAATATAATGATAAGAATGCTTGCATGCAGAAAAGGAGGTTTTAGGTTCAAATTTATGGTTGAATGGTGAAGTCAAATATATTTTAACTATTCATTTTTTTGGTAGCATTACTCCTAGGAATGTGAGTGCTACTTAATTTCAACTATCTAGCACCTAGTAAACTTTATGGTTTAGTTATTGCTAAGCTTCATAGTTTTAAATACACAAAAATCTTTTGAATATTGTCTTCATTGAAAGTGTAATATAATTTATGATCAAGGCTGACATTGTATGTTGTAATATTGGATAGGCCTACGAGCATTTAATATGCAATGTATTGAATTTATTGTAATATTTTATTATGTAAGCCTTATGGACCATGGTTAACCTTGTTATGGTTAAACCAACTTTATAACTTGTAATTAACCTTAAGCCCTCTTATTATTTTGGCTTAGGTTAAACTTATTAATATAATTGGGCTTTTTGTATCGGTATAAATACTCCCACATCACTCCTCTTTTATCATTTGAGTGTTGTGATTCTTATCTATGTATAATACAATGATTAATTATGGTGTCTATGGGCACACCAAATTTCTCTATCTCTTTTCCTTTATTTCATCTTTTTATGCTTTTTGTAAAATATTTGAGTGAATGGATTACTTATATCCCTTTTTTAAAATATTGTGAATTTTAACATGGTATCAAGGCGGGTATGGAGCAACATTGGTAGGCCATACAAAAAGTATATTCAAAGCCTCTTATTCTTTGGATCATTTCTCTTTGAATATTTATGAACAATTATAGAGTGAGAAGCAGATAATAATTTCTTTCTTTCTACCCTTCTTCATTCATCATTGAGATATTCAAATTTTTATACAAAAAATTCAATTTTGCTTCTTAACTTTGAGACCTTAAGATCACTATGACAGGAAAAAGGAAGGAGGATAGTTTTTGAATTTTAAAACTGTTTTTGACGCCATTATTTTGGCATGCACTCTGACTACAATAGTCATTGACACAATTCATGTTGCCTACATTGTTCTTCATGGGGAGCAGGCATTTTTTGTACGTCAGGGATATTTCATAATGACTAGTGGAATGAAACATAAGGCATGGAGTACAAGAGATTGCAAGATCAATTTTAGGTCATGTAATTTTTACCTTTTGAGATAAGACACTCTTTGATCAAGACTAAAGGTCTTAGAGGGATAACATGAAGAAGTGTGGTGGTCAATTGGAAAACTGAGGTGTATATATTAATTGTCATCTTGTCTCACCCAAGGCATTCATGCCTTAGGAGGCCTAAGGTTAAATTGTGGGGAGGCATATTTTTGCAATTGTCTTAGCACTAAATTCCAAAGCTTATGCATGAAAGGAGGTGAATCTACTCACAAAGGTATGTTAGGTACCTTGGTTAGCCTAAAGCACCCAACATTTGCGAGACCTAGGTTTTATTCCTACTGTTGGTAAATTCTAATGAATGTAGAGGATATTTAGTCAACATGGCTATCTTTCATGCCATGTCAAACTATTTATATGTTTATATACAAACTCTACCGATCAAAAGAAACAAGTTTCTTTGTTGCATAGGTTCAAAGGCACTGATGTGGTGAATGATAAGTGAAGACACCAGTGAATCACAAATCACAAAGTGATAGCAAACAATTAGATTTTCTTTTCCAAGGTTTGAAGTTTTAATTTTTCTTTTTTGGAGGTTTATTAGGGAAAATTTTGCAAAGGCTATACATTCTAAGCCCCTTTTTTCTCAAATCACTCAATTTTTCAAGCTCTACACATTGACAAATTTTGCTCATGGACTTGATACAACATTAAAGGTCAAATTGTGTAAAAGAGATCATAAAGTCCTAGTTACTCATCTAAATGGGTGAAATTATAGTATTTTGTCAACCTAAATGATTGGCCTATTACGCAATAAAAACCTGTGGTGCATCTTCTAAGAAGATAAAGTAGCAATTCTTGATGAAGAAACTAACCATAAAAGACAAGAAGAGGCTCTTGGTCAATTTTCCTTGTTGATTGATCCACAATTACTTTTTCATATTAAAGAGGAGAGTGATGCTATCAATATATGATCAAAATTGCATGATTTATTTGGAAAAGTCAACACTATTGAAGTAAGTTACTTGGAATTAGAGATCTCATCTCTTAAATTGGTTGAGCTTGATAACATTGAGGACTATATTGTGATATTCAAGTAATTGAAAATAAATAATGCATATTCTAGAGGCAAAAAGAAATATAATGCAAAATACATGAAGATTGTCCTTGCTAATCTCTTCCTTTTTTTTAGAAATTGAACCTAATATTTTATTGACTTTTTAGCCAGATTATGTCATAGGTCCCATTATCTAAGATATTAATCAAACTCAATATTAGTGCATATAATATCTCTAGCCAATATCAATGAATATAATATTTATGAAATAATAGTAATATGCATAAACAAACTTATAATATTATTGCTCAAATTGTGTACAAGCTTCGAATTTCTTGGATTCTTTCTTAATACAATACATAGAGCTTTGTCTCTATAATCTTACAAGTGACCTTTCAATACTTTGACTATTGCTCTCCTCACATATCTAGGAGATGCATCCTTTCATATTTCTCATAAATGACAAACCTCGTATACCTCTTGACTGTGCATCTTGCCACATACATGTGACTATTCACTTGTATGCTTGACACCTACATATATGTTATGACCCCATCCTAACATTGTGAGGTAATGTTTCTTATGAACATGTTTTGTAAACATGGGGAGCACCCATGATAATATGTTTTGAAATATTTTGTAATAGTTGTGGCTCTAGAAGCGCCTAGACAAGTGGCACCATTATATGTAACTGTTATCAAGAATGTAATTATTTTGTAGGTAGGAGATTCTAGCTCAGGTGGCATTTTGCATGTAAGCCAACCTTGAGAGTTAGGTGGTAGATGAAGTCTTTAAAACTGTGAGGAGCAGGAATGTATGTATCTTTTTGCATAATTGAATGAAAGTATTGAAGGAGGTTGCCCCCTCGAAGTGGCCTGTGATTCTGTGTTACTTTGTGAGATTGTTCATTTTTGCATTTATATTTTATATTGCAATAGTTTGTGTTTTGAGCATTTATGTTTATTTGCAATATTTGTGTGAGTGAGTTTATTTTTAATAGTAGGTTCCTAACAAGTGGTATCAGAGTACTTTCCAGGGCCATGTTCTATTGTGACTGTGATAGTTCCTACCATTTCGACTATTAGGTATAAGATTTTGTGTTTTTATTTTTTTGCTAGTTTCCTTATTAAAAAAAATCCAACCTTTATTTTTTTTGCATTAGTTATTTAGGTTAGAAACCCTATGTCGAGGGTTTTAAAATATCATGGAGGAGCTATCATTATTGGCTAAGCTAGATTACCCATAAAGCATCTAGTGAAGTGAGGGGCGATCAGGCTCCAATACCCAAGCCTCAGACAACACCCATCTATGGAATTGAGCTCCCATGTATCTTCGGGTATATCGAGAGACCCCCTAGGATTAGGAGAGACCTTTAGCCCTTAGGAATATTTTTGGCCTTGTATTCTCCATAGTACACCGGACACAACATCCAAGAAGATTACCCTCTCATACTGATAGAGAGGTAGGTAGTGTGCTCAAGGGTATGTGTGGAATCCTCCTTGAGTAGTGGCCTAAAATATTGGTCTGAACACTATCATTCATCACTATGGTATAACAGAGGGCCTATGGGCAGTACATACACCTTGGCTTAGCATACCCTGTTATGTTGAATATCAAACCTACAAAAAAATCCTAACAAAAAAATTATGTTCTATGAATCTCGAACCTGTTACCATAACCTTGTCATAGAAATTGAGCATACGAAGAAGACATCCCTATTCTAGAGTTCTTGCATGAAAAATAGTCAAAAAAATTATAGAAGAATATCACAGGTGAACAAAAACCACCAGAGTCAAAAATAGTGGGAACAAGGGGTTAATGTTAGTAATAGTCAAGAAATTTAATCAATAATAGTCAGTACAAGGTCATCAATTATCAGTGTCAGAATAATTACCTATGATAATCAAAATTTAAAAATAAATAGGGAATATCTATGATAGAGTCAGACCAGGTAGGTGACAACATAGTGTCAGGAGTGGTCAGTAGTCAGAACAGATAGGATAAAGTGTCATAAAGGGTTGGTCGACATAGAACCTAACTTTTGAACCGAACCTCTAGAGGAAAAACCGACCACACCAGCAACCTCGACAACAAAGCAATAAAAAAATAAGTCTAGGGTGTCCAAAACTAGTGTTGTGGTATATAGCTCATTGTGATCATCTTCTCAAGCTAATCATTTTGATATATAGCACCCAAACCACTTTTTGGGCTCCTTACTAAAAATAGTAACCCTTAAAATCACATTTCTATTTTTAGTAAGTATCACCAAAAAGTCATAACTCTTAGAACATGGCTATAGGTACTTGAACAACAAATGCAACAAGAAATGGAAGATAAAATTATTAACAAATAGTGATTCTATTCAATAACAACTTAGAACAGATAAAGACACAAATAAAAAATTTCTAAGAATCAATGAGTATGATCATCTAGGACAATTGAAGAGTTGGATAGTCATATATCTAATCCCACTGATTTATTGGATCATCAGGATCAACATGATACAGGTATAAGTCACCATCAATAAAATGTACCAAATAACAATGGATTTAAATTACCAAAATTAGACTTCCCAAAATTTGATGGAAAAGATCCTAAGGGGTGGATTTGTAAGGTAGAATAATATTTTAGTCTTCATAATATCCCATGCTACATGTGTTTGACAATTGCCTCTTTCAATTTTGAATCAGATGCACTACATTGGTTTTAATGGCTTAGGAAGGCCAAACCTAACCTTTCTTGGCAAGACTTTGAACAATGTCTACTCACTCACTTTGGTCCTAGTGAGTTTGAAGATTTTATAAGAGCTCTTTTTAAACTTAGACAAACCTCAACCATTCAAGAGTATCAAACTCAATTTGAAAAACTTGCCAATCATACCATTGGTCTAAATATTGACTCCTTCCAAAGTTGTTTTGTGAGTGGTTTGAAGGATGACATTAGGGTTGAGGTTAAACTATTGAGACCCCAAACATTACAATAGGCAATACAATTGGCTAAATTGGTAGAAGAAAAATTCAAGGCTCTAGGATGCACCTCTAAATTTCCTCAATCTCAACCATCTTTTTCATCCAAGCCTATGACAAGTCCTACCACTAAATCTCCAACTATAAAAAAATTGACTCATGAAGAGATGGAGAGTAGAAGGGCACAAGGGTTATGTTATAATTGTGATGAAAAGTATTCTTAGGGGCACAAGTGTGTGCAACAAAAATTGTATCTGCTAGATATGGATGAAGCACCAACCATAGAATATTCAGAGGAAGAGGAGGATCCTCAAGAGGGAGAAACCATAGATCAGACAATAGATCCAGAGGACTCCCAACCAAAAATATTCATGCATGCTTTAGCAAGAGTATCCACTCCCCAAAAAATGAAAGTGATTGACTACTTCAAAGGACAATGGGTCATCATTCTCATTGACTCTAGTAGTACACATAACTTCATTGATCCACATGTGGCCAAACAAGGAAATTATTACATTACTACATGCAATTCCTTTGAAGTCATGATTGCTAATGGAGGCACCCTACCATGCAAAGAAAAATTTTATAATGTCAAACTTCAAATTGGGGACTATAATCTCAAGATAGACATGTTTGCCCTACCATTAGGTGGGTGTGATATAGTTTTGGGAGCACAATGGTTGAGAATGTTAGGACCAATTTTATGGGATTTTGTTGAGTTGTGGATGAAGTTTAGTCAAGATGGGTAGGAATATACTTTACATGGCATGAAGGCTGGTGTAGCTTAGTTTATTTCTACCCATAATATGGAAAAGTTGTTAAAAAAGTCTTCTCATGGAGTGGTGGCACAAATTTTTGCTATCAATGGCCCTATGAAAGGGGAACGAGACCATCCAATGCAATTACAAGGATTATTAAACAAATATGCTCAAGTTTTTGAGGAACCCAAGGGACTACCTCCTCATCACTCACATGACCATGCAATACAAATTTTTCCTAGTAGTCTTCCTCCTAATGTCTATCCATACAGGTATCCTTATGCTCAAAAATTAGAGATTGAGAAAATAGTGCAAGAGCTTCATGTTATCAAGGTTATCCATTCCAATGTTAGCCCCTATTCTTTGCCAATGTTATTAGTATGAAAAAAGGATGGCACTTGGTGCTTGTGTGTGGATTATCAAGACCTCAATAAGATCACTATTAAAGATAAATTTCCAATTCCAATGATTGATGAACTACTTGATGAGTTGCATGGGGCTCAATATTTTTCCAAGTTGGATTTGTGGTTAGGGTATCATCAAATTAGAATCAAGGATGAGGATATTCCAAAAATAGCTTTCAGAACTCATGAAGGGCATTATGAATTCTTAGTTATGCCATTTGGATTAACCAATGCACCTTCTACCTTCTAGAGTCTGATGAATTCCATTTTTTGCCCTTTCCTTTGCAAATTCATTCTAGTATTTTTTGATGATATATTGATTTATAATCATTCATGGGAAGAGCATCTTCAACACTTAGATCAAACACTCAAACTTTTGTTTGACCATCAACTTTATGCAAAGATGTCCAAATATTCTTTTGGCCAGCAAGAGGTTGAATACTTGGGTCACATTATCACTAAGGATGGAGTTCAAGTTGATCCCAAGAAAATTTAGGTTGTCCAAGATTGGCCTAAGCCTCATACCCTAAAGGGACTTCATGGTTTCTTGGGACTCATGGGTTATTATAGGAAATTTGTGAAGAATTATGGCAAGATAGTGGCCCCCTTGATAGCCATGCTGAGGAAGAATTATTTTCTATGGATAGAACCTATCGAAAAGGCTTTTGTCGATTTGAAGTATGCCATGACCACTACCCTTGTGTTAGCAATGCAATATTTCTCTAAACATTTTGTCATTGAAAGTGATGCATCGAGAACTAGCATTGGGGTAATTTTAATGCAAGAAGGTAGACCTTTGGCCTTCACTAGCAAGGCACTCTCAAGCTAAAATTTGGGTAAGTCTACTTATGAGAAGGAAATGCTTACCATTTTACATGTGGTCAATCATTGGTGATTATATCTCATTGGGAGATATTTTTCCATCAAGATTGATCATCAGAGTCTCAAATATTTCTTAGAACAAAGGGTGGCCACACTAGAACAACAAAAATGGGTTTCAAAATTGTTGGGTTATGACTACGACATCACCTATAAGAAGGGTAAGGAGAACATGGTGGTAGATGCTTTGTCCCAACTACATGAAGAATAGGCTATGCTACATGCTATATCCACACCACATCCTCAGTGGATTCATCAACTACATGAGGAACTAATCAAGGACTCCTCTTTGGAAACTCTCATCCACAAACTTCAAGCAGATCCTCATTCATGCCCTAGCTATACTTGGGATGGTCATGATTTATGGTACCATGACCATATTGTTGTACCCAATCAATCATAAATAAAGGACCTCATTATTCAAGAAATGCATGCTTCCCCAACAACTAGCCATTTGAGGTTTCTCAAAACTTATACAAGGACCAAGCATACCTTTTTTTAGTGAGGAATGAAAAAATATATTCATACTTTTATGGTTGAATGTGATCATTGCCAATGTATGAAAGGTGAAACTATGAGTTCCCCTAGTACCCTTCAACCCTTGTCGATTCTTGAGTAGGTTTGGATAGATATCTCTATGGATTTCATTGAAGGGTTGCCTAAATCTAGAGGTAAATCAATTATTCTAGTGATAGTGGATCATCTTACAAAGTATGCTCATTTATGTTCCCTATCCCACCCATACACTGCATCCATTATCGCTCAAACTTTCCTAGACTCTATCTTTCATCTCCATGGAATACCTAAATCCATTGTCTCTGATAGGGATCCTACCTTCACCAGTCATTTTTGGTAGGAATTGTTCAAGTTGCAGGGAACACAACTCAAGATGAGTTTGGCCTATCACCCTCAAACTGATGGCCAAACTAAAATTGTGAATAAATGCTTGGAAACATATCTTCATTGCTTCACCTCTGAACATCCTACACAGTGGGCCAAGTGGCTTCCTTTAGCCGAATGGTGGTATAACACAACATATCACACTACCACTAAGGTGAGTCCCTTTGAAGCAGTCTATGGTCAGCCTCCACCAACACCATCTTCTTACATTCTAAGTAGTTCCAAAGTTCAAGTTATGGATTCCACTCTTCGCCAACGTGATTCCATTCTTCACCAACTCAAGGTCAATCTAGACGTGGCTCAGAATCGTATGAAACAACAAGTTGATCAACACCGCACTAAACGTAGCTTTGATGTTGGAGACATGGTTTTTCTTCACTTGTAGTCGTACAAACAATCCTCTCTCCAGCTTTGTGGTTGTCAAAAACTTACCATAAAATATTATGGTCCTTATCAAGTGTTGCAAAGGATCGGGTCGACAACATACAAACTAGCCCTTCCAGCTAGTTCCAAAATTCATCCATATTTCCATGTATCTTCCCTCAAGCAAGTTGTTGGCAACAAGGTCCAGGTGCAGTCTACACTTCTAGAGTTGGATGAGGAAGGTTCCATCATTCTTGAACCTGAATGCATTCTCGACCATAGATCGTGTACCCTTTATTGGCATGTCATCACCGATGTTCTTGTCCAATGGCATGGCTTACAACCTAAAGATGCTATGTGGGAACCTCTTCAACAACTCCAATAATAGTTTCCTCATCTTCAACTTTGAGGACAAAGCTTTTCGAAGGGGAAGGGCATGTTAGGACCCCATCCTAACACTATGATGTAATATTCCTTGTGAACATGGGGACACCCACGATAATATTTTGTAAACATGGGGAGAACCCGATGATATAATGTTTTGAAATATTTTGTAATAGTTGTGGCTCTAGAAGCGCCTAGACAAGTGGTACCATTATATGTAACTGTTATCAAGAATGTAACTATTTTGTAGGTAGGAGATTCTAGCTCGGGTGGCATTTTGCATGTAAGCCAACCTTGAGAGTTAGGTGGTAGATGAAATCTTTAAAACTATGAGGAGCAAGAATGTATGTATATTTTTGCATAATTGAATGAAAGTATTGAAGGAGGTTGCCCCCTTGAAGTGGCCTATGATTCTGTGTTACTTTGTGAGATTGTTCATTTTTGCATTTATATTTTGTATTGCAATAGTTTGTGTTTTGAGCATTTATGTTTATTTGCAATATTTGTGTGAGGAGTTTATTTTTAATAGTAGGTTCCTAACAATTGATGACTCTTGATTTACTTACATGACACATTGCACACTCTCACATATTGCACACTTAAAATTTTTATTACATGACACTTTTCACACTCTTGCAGTCTACACACTTTATTAGATGACACTTAGACTCTTTTTTCACATTGACACATACTTTAAGGGAAATATAAATCACACTCCCTAATTTAATAACTCATACCCTAATCTAATATTTATAGTGTGTACAAAAGAACCATGGGAGTACGTTATTTTTAATAAAATAATGTAATATTCTCCAACACCCCCCTGCATTACTTTATTTTGTTTGAAGACTTTAGTCTTCAATCTTCATCTTTATCTTTCTCCTTGTGTCCATCCATTGACTTTATTTTTTGATCTTGCTATACATTCTTGCATTGTGCTTGATCCATTGTTTGAAGTTTTGGTACTGACTTGTTAACTTGTTCTCCTTCTTTGATTTGTGCTTCTTTACCTTGGTCTTGATTTTTATGTTGTCCTACTAATGTTAATTCTGGAAATTAAATCAATAAGTCATAAATTTTTGAATTTGAGAACTTTTTATTTTCAAACTTTCTACTATGTGTTGAATCTAATAACATCTCATTACATTCTTTTTCTGTATCCATAAATATTTCTATATGACACAAGTTACTTATGTCACAATTGTTATCTTTTTTCAATGATTTATCCTTTAGTATTTTAATCAATTCTTATTGTTTATAACTCTTGTCCTTATAAATCTCAATAATAAGTAATGTCATGTACATTATCATACTTATATCTATAGATAGAATAATGTATTTTCTAGAATTTTCATGTGCTTCAATGAATTATGACTCTAGATATTTGCCAAATGTTTCAAAGTTTTCATTTTTGGCTTCTTTGTAGATTGAGTATAAATTCTCCTTCAATTTCATTGATATGTCCTATTGATCATCAATATTTTCCATTAAATGTTGTGTACAAAGTTTCAATTTTTTGATCTTTCCTTACTTCTATCTAATTATTTTCTTCCATCATGATTTTTGGAAAGCAATTCCTTTTATGTTTTAATTATTATTTCTCCAAAATTTATTAAACAATTTTCTAATTTCACAAATTCAAATTTTCATTCAATCAAATTTCTCCAATCTTCAAATCTTCAAATTTCAAATTTATTTTCAATCAAGTAGTTTCAATCTTTCAATCTTCAAGCAATCATTCAATTTATTCAATATAATTTTTAATTTCAATTCAATACTTATCTCTCCAAATTAATTTTTAAATTCTAAATACCCAATTCAATTATTAACTCACTTCTTCAATTGAATCTAATGTAAATGCAAATTTAAAATGACTTGTTTCCTTATATTCTATCAATAATTTATTTTCCAATTGCCATAAGCCTTTTAAATTTGATGACTCCACTTTTTTAAAAATCAAATATTAATATGCCTTATAACAATAATTTGACTTAGGTGCTCAAATAATTGAAAAAGGATTCCTCCCAAATAATAACCTTACCTTATTATTTGTTGTACTCTTGTCAGAAAGTGTCAGGTGTGTCAGGTAGGTTCATAGATTCTTCATTCATGTTAGGACATTAACAAATCAACTTTATCTGTCAATTGTTTCATAAACAAGCATTTCTTTTGCCTTCCTTGGTTCGCATGCTCCTTGCTTTGAATGTTCTCATACATCTTCTTAGGTTATTCTCAGTTGGCATTTCATATTCCTTCAATGACTATGGCACTTTGGTGTTTTTCTCTACTCTCAACTTGAACTCCTTCAATGCTCAAGCTTCTTCATGGGTTATTTTCTTGATGGCTTCTTCATTGTTCTAGAGTATAGCTCTAATAATGTCATGTCTCTGATATCAAATTGCCTCAGACGTTGATCATAAAATTATGGACTTGGAAATCAATCTATATTCTCACTTTCTTTTATGGTTTCCACCAACACTCTTTAAGTAGTTATTAATATAGCTTTTTAGCTTTCAACTTGGCCTCACTCGGGTGCTTCACCTTCATATTCTATGTTAGTCCTTATAAGCTCAAACATAGTCTATCACAACACATTAATAGGACTTCTTACTCTCAAATTATTTAGTCACAACAATAGGAAAATTCTATATTTCTACATCCTCAATCATAACAATGAGTGGATTCTTCTTTGGATAGGTTCTCTACTTCAAGACACCAATATTTTTATTACAAAGGTAAACTTCTACATAAGGCATTTTCTCAAGACAGTCCTCTCTTGAATACCTCATATACAATGTCCTTTCTCTTCAATTAAAGTCTTCTTCAAATTGCTTTCAATTTTCACCAGTTTCGTATACTTAATACTTTCTCTTCATTTTGATGTAATATCAACTAAAATTTAAAACTTTAATCTTCTTACTCATTGAATATCGAGCGATTCTAAGTTTGTGTGACTTAAATACTATCCTTAAAATATCACAAATTAAAAAATGACCTGAATGTGGTTGTGATACCAATTTTGTCCTTTTAGCAAAATTATTTCATAGGTCCCAATATCTAGGATCTAAATCAAACTCAATATTAGAGCATTCAATATCTTTGGCCAATATCAATGAACACAACATTCATGAAATAACAACAATATGCATAAATAAAATTACAATATTATTGCTTAAATTGTATACAAGCTTCGATTTTATTGGATACTTTCTTAATACAATACATGGAGCTTTGTCTCCATAATATAACCTTATGAGTGGCCTGCCAATACTTTGACTATTGCTCTCCTCATGTTTGGGAGATGCATCCTTTCATATTGCTCAGATATGACAAATCTTTCATGTATCTTGACTTTACATCTTATGACATACATGTGACTTTTCACTTGTATACTTGACACCTACACATATGACTCTTGATTTACTTACATGACACATTGCACACTCTCACATATTACACACTTGCACTCTTTATTACATGACACTTTGCACTCTTACACTCTATACACTTGCACATTTTATTACATGACACTTGGACTCTTTTCACTCCCTAATATGATAACTCACACTCTAATATAATATTTACAATATGTACAAATGTACCATGGGGGTACATTATCATTTACCAAATAATGTAATAGTATCCAACATGGTTCATATGATTTTTATGTTTTTGGAGTCTCAAAAAAATCTTACACTAGATCAACTTTTTTCTTTCCTACTTCACTTTTGGTTGGAAATAAGGAATTATGGTGGCATTCCATAAATAAATGCTCATGTAAAGGAATTCAAATATAAGGAGGCTAAGGCCCAAGGGTCCAAGGTCCAGGCTAAGTCTTCAAAGAATTCAAATACTATTTGCAAATATTGTAAGGAGGGACATCCAACAAAAAATGACTTCTTGAAATTGCAAAGGATTGAAGCTAAGTTTTTGAAGATTAGAGGACGTCTTCTAGATGATGAAGGATATTATGAAGGATCTTCCTCAACTATAGAGGTCTAGTACAACATATATTATGAGGGGAAGATATTATTGTCACTAATGTATTCTCTCCTTGGCCCCTGAATTTAGATTCATAGCCAAGGTCAACATTATATGATATAATATTGGATAGGTCTATGGGTTGTGCAATGTATTAATTTGTTGCAACACTTTATTATGTAAGCTCTATGGACCACAATTAATCTTGTTATGGTTAAACCCACTTTATAAGTTGTAATCAACATTAAGCCCTCTTGTTATGTTAGCTCAAATTAAACTCATTTATGTAATAAGGATTTTGGTAATGGTATAAATACCCCCCACCACTTTTTTTATCATCAGAGTGTTGTGATTCTTAAATAATACAATGATGATTTATGATGCCTTATAACACCCCCAATATTTGTCTTTATTTTTATTTTTATTTTGTCTTTTTACGCTTTCTTTTTGGTAATGGAATTGGCCTAGTTATATATTTTCTAAGTCTACAGTGCCCTAGACCCACTGCCAAGCATTGAATGTCCGAAGGAAAGGAATGTCCTCCGTGACAATCTCTAGTAGGGCTAGTTTCAAAAGTAAAAATCATATTTTGAGATAAGGGTTAGGAAGATACTGAAAGAAAGGGAAATTATTGAAAGGAATGGGAAAAGGCTAAAAGCTAGAAATACGGGGTGATGGACAAGAAGCACGATAGACAACCTAACACTTGAACCAACAACAATAAAAATAATAGACCTTTAACAGAAATCAACATTAAATCTTTAGAACTGCATAAACTCCAAGGGTATTCCAGGGATTCGTCCTTTACTGACAACTAAATCCAGATAACATAATTCATGTTGTATGATGAAAAGACTAATTTAATATAAATAACATGAGAGAAGTCATACACAAATATAGAAGATTCAAAGCTGGAACCAGAAGTCTATATTTTGAAAGCAGATTTCAGAATGTACAACTGCTTTTCTAACAGAGTTTATCCAATTCTAGTTATAGAGAAAAGAGCAGCCTTTATAGGGAATTCTACTTCCTAAAATATTAATGCCCAACCACTTCCCCAATAGTGATAGGTATATTTGATCCGAAACCGACTTACAACATTTAATTCATCCTTACAGATAACTCAACATTGAAGGTAGAAGGTTTCGGTGAGATAACTCAACATTGAAGGCAGAAGGTTCCAATGATCCACCATGATCGGATGGCTTAGAGCACAACTTTGGGTCGGTTTAATGAGTCAATGGTGATCTTGGGTAGCCTATGATAGTTTTGGGTAATCCATGGTGGTTCTAGATGACTTGCTCTATGTTTGGGGCTCACCTGAAGCTTCGCTCGACAATTGTGTTGTCTCTCTATAACTGCGCTGTCACTCTAGAAGTGGAGCGAAAACAACCTTTTCCATGCCTTAGAAGTTTTTTGTCTTAATTTTAGGTGTCGCTCCTTATGTGGAGCAACATAATATTTTGCTCCACTAGTGGAGCGACAGTAAGTTTGACTAGCCCTTTGACTTCCTTTTAATCTTGTCGCTCCCTGGGTGGAGCGATAATGCTTTTGACCATTTTGACTTTCCCTTTTGCACTTAGTTACATATGCTCATTTTTTAAGTCCATTTTGGTCCTTCGATCCACAAGTGGAGCAATAGGGCCCTTTGCTCCACTAGTGGAGCGACAGGGTCTTTGATCGAAAGGTTGACTTCCTTTATACCTTTACTTTATCTTCACTCCATAGGTGGAGCGATTGGGGGTTTCACTTCACGAGTGGAGTGACTGCAACTTTGACCACTTTGACTTACCTTTTGCACTTTAACTTGACCAAATGCTTTAACTTTGCATCTTTTGGGTCTTTCACCCAAAAAGGTTGACTTTCTCTTGATCCTTGCCCTACCTTACACTTTTCTGGAGTGTTGCTCCACTGGTGGAGCGATTGGAAGTTTCGCTCCACAGGTGGAATGACTACAACTTTGATTGCATTTTGACTTAAACCATTTGCTCTACACTGCATTTTAACCAAAAAATATGCTCTAAAAAATGCCTAAGTGCTAAAAAATTATTACCATATGCACATATTTGTAAATAACTTGAAAAAATATGGCTAGAAGGTAGAAAACGTATTTCACAACATCACCCATGCTAAAACATTTCACAATTTTGCATGCAACGACAGGAAAAGTGCATAAAAAGTAAAGAAACCACATAATGCAAAAGCAGACAGTTTTGAGTAAAAGAGACAGCTGGTGAAAACACAACAATATAACAATGTCTTGACCATTTTTGTATGGAAAAAGAGAAGTTTTACAATGATTTAGTCTCAAAAATTGCATACAACATGAATTTTAACAAAATATGGCAAGGATGGCAACATCTCTGGTGGCTCATGGGGTATTGAGCCTACCTCAATGCAAAGATCCTAGGCCTTATCCTAGGGCTATAGAGTCCTCTTCAATCTCATAATCTTCGAACTATTCCTCGAATTGCTCCTTGTTGTTGCTTGCTACCTCTTCAAGCCTATAATTTTCTTCTTCATCATCACCTTTTGATTCACCTTTTACCTCTTCCTTGGAATCTGGTTCACTTTCTGTTTCCTTTTCCTTTTCCTGCTCATGTATCCAATGAGCTCTTAAACACATGCTTTTATACCACGGAAGCATAAATCCAGTGATCAAGGGAGAAATTTGGCTATTTTTGGAGCTCTTAGATTAGGTAATGGTAGGTCTCGATGCGCTCAATGTTAGCAAAATCCAGTCTTCGATCGAACTCCTACAAGCAAGACTCGATTTGGGCATACTTAGCCATGAAAATAATCACCTGTGCATCAAAACTCGGGTCTTCCCAAGCATCAATGTCTGAGGTGCTATCAACAAATGTTGACCATATGGGCTCTAACTCCTCAAGTGATGGAATGGGTCCTTCAAGGTTTGTGAAGTCGAGGATACCTATTTGAGCAAGGGTGTTTAAGTACCACAACAAAACATATCTTTCTTGCTTGAGGGTATTTGAGAGCTTGTGAGCTTTCTTGGCTAGCTTGACCTTCGCGAAGAAAAAGCATAGAGTCATATTTACTGTGGCCCAAGATCGAGCCATAGGGTTCATAGGAGTAAGGTAGGCAGCCACATCTTCAATTTTTCAAAGTTGCATGGCCAAGTCTAGCCAATGATTAACGTCTACTTGGGTAGATTCTAAAATTGAGTTACCAGTAGTAACTACCTCCTAAGCCTCCCTAAAAAATACCCAGACTATAACTCCCCATGCAACTCTCATCGAGAAATATGCCAAGAACTGTAGGTGCATCTCCTTAAGGCATTTCTTAGAAAACTCAATAGGTTGCAACGTCTTATTTTCTAACTCAGCCTACAATTGTTGGACCTAAACAATGAGCGTCTATATTTGTTGATTCACCTGGGCACGTGCCTTGATATGCTAATTATGCATCTTGGAGTGTTATTCATTCTCCACCTCTAGCGAAAGCATTTACTGCCTTAGTTGTGCAACTTCATATTCAAGTGCTTTAATTTACCTTTTCACCCCTGCCAAGGCCTCCTCAAGTTCAAGATTTTTATCTTGCGCTTCAAATAAGCATTCTTTGTAGTATTTTCCATGAACATAGATGGAGCCCATACCAAATTGAATGTCGCCCATCCTGCACATTGTATCCATTTTGGTAACATCCTCCATGATATGGCGAAAAGCATTATCAACAGGAGTCATCTCCGCCAAGGGCTTCTGGATAATTGGTATATTTTCTATCGTGTGTAGCTCCATCTTCTCTAGGTTTATAATGGACTTTTTATTGATTTGCTCTAGATCTTGCACCTCATCATTGTGGCGGTCCCTTAGCCAGTACCTTGAACTTTGGTGCGCCTTGCAGATACTCTCTATAGCAACAAGTTGGCATGTCATTTCTAACTTTGACTCAAGTGGCTCCTGAAAACCCACTCCGAGAATTGGTATGAAAGGAAGAAGAGGAAGGTGCAGCTCAAGATCAAAAAATATGTGGGAGACAGAAGGGGAAGCGACTGCGCTAACCCTCAAGGGAGCTTGGGTTATGACTATTGAAATAGTAGGCATAAGCATTGAAACGTCGGGAGCAACCGACACCATGGTGGCGAAGGGTGGAGAAATAGAGGATGGATTTATTTCTGAAACAACAAATGTATCTATAATAGGGTCCTCTACGACAAAAAAGGAAAGGCTAACAAACGCAAAAATTTTGAATGTGTTAAGTTTACTAGTGAAATATGTGAATGCTACTGATAATGGTGTTGAAAGGATTGGGAAAATTGATATACTGGGAACTGCATAGTGGGACAACGAGAGAGAAAAAGTAGAGACCAAGGGATTAGAAAACATGATAGGGATTTTGGGCACTGAGGAAGCAACCACAGAGAGGGGATAAGAATGAGGTGAATATGAGTGCATACCTTCGGGCTCCATGATCAAAGGAGCCAAAGAATATGGGCGTTGCATTTGTGGTTCTTCTTTCTTATTTGCCTCTGGTGTATCCACGTCAATGACCTCCACGCTTTCAATATTTTGCTCTTTAGACTGCATAGCCACAGGAACTTCGAGGGAGTTCGATGGAGGATTTTTAGTCACCACTTGAGAGCTCACTCTAGCATGCTTTTGAGCACTAGTGTTTGACCTCTTTGTCATTATTGCAAGAGAGACGTCTTCTCAGCTTTTCTTTTTGGAAAGGTGCTCTTATTTTTATGAGACTTTGGCCCTTTCTTTGCAATCAATAATGGGGCTCCCAAGACCGCCTTGCCCTTTCCTTCTACCACATGCCTCAGAGTTGCCAAGTCATCCACCTTATTGGGGCTACACCCACTTTGAGGTATAATCTCAAATAATGAGAGGGTCTGATAGGTGTCTATGTTCTCATCGTAGAACTTAGAGAACTTGTCATCTATCACCATCGGATAGTTCGAATATGTCTTGTGATTATGGACCCTCATGATCCACAAATCTTTTATCTTGTGGTTCGACCAATGTTTTAGCTTTACATTTTTGCAAAAATACTCCTAGGCAGCTTCTACTCTAGGTTGACAACTGGGTCGTACTCACTCTCCATGGTGTAAAAATCATGCCAGGGGGGCAAAGGCGCCATCTCATCAATGTGCCAGTCCAAATAGAGTCCCTTTGAGTTATTCCATTGTTTGACCATGTCGGGGCAAGGGCAGTATTAAAAATACTTCACCCCAAGGTGTTCTCGAAAGATGTTACGCAGATCATACCTCTAGCGCTGGGGGAGCTCAATCAATCTGTAGTCAAACAATGTAACTGTAAGCATAGCATTATGATCACACTGTATGACATTGATGTCTTCAAACTCAAAAGGTAAAGAGTAGTAGGTATTCTTCCCCCTGCCCTTCCCATATACTTCATTGGTGTAATCGCGTTGTTGGGTGACCTCTAGGGTAAACAAATATGGCATGGTGTAAAAGTGTAACAGAAAGGGATTTTATGTAAACCCAAAAATTTTAATGACCGTACCTTGGGTGAGTAGAAATATGTCCCCCAAATATTCATCTACCACTCTATCTTGCATCTCCATGGTAAGTCGGTCACAGCAGTCATAGAGCAGCTCCAGTGCTGGCCCCAAGAAAACCTGGTTAAAGACATAATACGATTCTTCTCTGGACAAGCTCTACGTCTAGAGATAAATTGACAATGCCTTGCCTTCCTTGTCAGTCTGGTTCTTGGGGATGTAGGGGAACTTATCATGTAGGTAGCAAATGAAATACCACACTAGGAAGGATTAAAGCTTGAACTGGTTGTCCCTACTGCTCTGCAGGTAGGACAGTGATCCATGCAACTATCGCACCAGGAACTTTGCCTAGTCAAAGAAAACTGGGATAGTACCCGACTTCATATTGGATGGGAAGTAAATCTCATTCTCAAAGATAGACTCTGCCATGGACACCTGTTAGTCATAGACCACGACATCGACAGAGAGCCCCATAACCCAAGCCAGAATGGAATAGATATCATGATGAATGAATTTTGTCAGGTGCATGGGTAGCTAGGGAAATCATCAGATGACGTCGCTCCTCCCATATGCTCTCTCATAAATTGGTGCATCTTGGGCGTAGGCTTATCCTTAGCATCCAGCTCGAAAGTGTTGATTTTTCTTGAGGTAAAATTAGAGGAGGGCATCTTTCCACAAGCGAAGACCTCTCGAACAACGTCGACTATGATGGTGAACAACATTTTTCCTCTGGCATCATGCACTGTTCTTGTTTGAGCATCGTAGAATTGCAACACTGCTTGGACAAATTCCGAGCAATGATGTACAGGCGTACACATGTAATGGAACAGGTAAGAATGATACACTATGGCCAGTGGGTTCTCAGTTGAGTTTTCTTTATGTGCCTCCACATCTTGGTGCAACTGCTCCATATCTTTGTACGTCGTCCTGCAATCTCAAAGCCGAAAGAGATCATCATTAGGCTCCATTAACTTCATAGACTCCTTACATTTTTACAACTTCTTCAAGCCGCTCTCCTTCGAGGGTGTCACCTTCTCCTTGAGCACCTTTTCCTTGGGCGCATTTTTTTAGGTTCTCCACTCTTCTTGCCCATGGCTACTGGATAAACTACTATGACTTAAATTTGAAAATATAAGCATTCTGGATTAATGCAAGGTGCTAGGGCAACAGAAAACCATAATTACAATTGAGGGCACAAAACTGTTTCAGTAGACTCTTCACCTTATAGCGCCATCTTCATATCTACCACCTTAAATGCCCATATTATAAGTTAATACAGATGAATATCATGGGCAATTTGTGCACCTCTGATTTATTCACGTGCGGGTAGCTCACCTTTGGAAATGGTGAAAAATGGCACTGAACAAGAAAGCTTCCTTGGGTACGTGCACTTCTCAGAAGGATCGCTGATGAGCACTAGAAATGCTCATTTTATATACACTGTTAAGAGGCATCATTACTGGTTTAATTAGCATGTGAGATGTATTTTTATATAACTTATGCATATAATTGATAGAAAATCCAGTATTATGCTTGACTGGTATTTTTAGTGGAGATTGTGTATAAATGCAGGTTTTATTACTAATATGGTGTTTTCCAGTCTACATCCACTTGGACCTGGCATACTTCTGCTTTCAAATACTAAGGCATGATATAAGGTGCCTGTTGAGTGGTATTTTCACCCAATTGTGAAAGTACACTCTCCCTTAGGATTTGGACTCCAAATCCCCTCTTGCAAAGAAGTTAAACAACCAACTTCTCCAAGGTCTCCGCTATATTAACAAAATATATTCATTTTAAATGCTTGGAACACCTTAGCGATTGCAAGTAACTGTAAACAAGGGGCAATGTTGGTTTATTTTACCATGAAACTTTAGTGATTGTTCATTGAACCAAAATAAATCAAATGTGAGTTGGCCCTCATATGACCACGATGTAGTGCTTTAATTCCTTTTATCTTGATGGTTTTAAAATAGATTTTATCTTGCATTAAATCCTCAATGATGAATAGGGTCTTCACATGTAGCTTCAAAATGTCACTTTAACTTATCCCTCTTAAATGAAATCAAATTTTCATCAAGATGAACAATTAAGTGCTTTGAGGAAAAGACCTTCAATGTAATACTCAAATTACCCCTCTTTCGTAAAATTGGAATTTTTATGAAGAAAGGGTAATTTTAGGCCCAAAATGGAAATTTGTGAAAATGCCATAAAACATAACTCCTTCAATGAAATTGGAATTTCCATGAAGGGAATGTCATCATAGGCTCATGAGTGCAAAACAAAACTGGAAAAATGAAATTTGACCTTAAAATGGAAATTTTCTATTTTCGGATTTTTAAAATCTGTAACAAAACAGCAACTTCGATGAATTTTTAAAAATACTAAACAACTCCGAAAATGAAATTTCAAAGTGTGTATTGGAAGTATGAACTATAACCTACGCAATGGTGAAATTATTTTTAGATTTTGAAATTTTTTTAATGTTTATTTTAATGCCTGAAAATAAGAAAAAATTCTGAAATTAAAATTTCTGAAAACAGAAAATTAAAAATTTGCATCAAAATAATTGCTGAAAATGCAACAATGCAAAAGCTCCTTCAGTTTGATAGCACCCCATCCTGCAAAACCGAATATGTGAGAACTTCGTACATGCAACCTAGCCTATTTGACCTGCGAAACAAACACAATCAAAGTAAACTAGGTGCTGGCTCCTAGGATTTAAAATAATTTCCAGATTGCAGACATTCACATGAAATAACCCAAAACAATGGCATATATTTCACATACAAATCTGAAATTTGAAAGGAGAAACATAGAGCAATTAAAATAAAGCATGCAGAAAATTTCTCATCCTTTCTTGCTAACAAGGCCTGAAATTTCTAAAGAGAAGCTTTAGCATTCAAATTATATTCCAAGTTTACATATCAAAATCTGCCGCCATTTGGCCATGCCAAAAGTTCCAGTCCCCTCTCTCATCTTTGACACACGCATTTAAAGAAAATCCAGGAAACTTTTCATTTCCGAGTTTTCAAAACCCTTTAGTTTTCACATTTCTGCCCTTTGAAAATGTTCCCTGACCATGCATTACATCCTCCATTTTCTTCGTTTGGTTTGATTAGCCACGTTTTCATAACGGTTGGCAATTCGTTCATTAATCGAAAACGCCTCTAACCACTTCACATTATGAATTCTTTTAATAGCCACTCTTCATGGCTTTATCCTTAAATAACATGCATATTTCCTTTTTATTAGCTCTGTTTCATGTTTTAATTTAAATTAAATCAAACCAAATCCTACCCCCCGTGGTGGATGAAGTGAATTTAACTTGCTTTACCCTAGGATTTCGTCTTATTAGGAAGCCTTATCACCTTGCGTCCACATATGCACCAAACATATCGAAATATTTAAACACTTAATTTCCTGGATGTGGTGCGAATTTTTATAATAGCCTTCTAAAAAGCCTGACGAATCTTAGCTTTTCACCGAGTTATCCTCCGAGGTCCTAGATATTGATTCCAATCCCTTCATCCTTCTCGGCATTTATGTAACCACAGTGTCCCCGAAACTCCTCTTCAAACGTTTTGTCATGAAACGGCTACCACCTGCTGTCATCGCAGACTGACATCTTCGCTGGCAACTGGCTGCTTGGTTCCCGTCTACATTCATCAACTTTATCGGCCCCGATTCGACGTCGCATGTAAACCTCCCCAGCGTCTATCTTTCCTGCGACGCTCCGCAGACTGTGTTGTCGTGCTCGCCTGGTCATCATCATGTAATCGCTTCTGTAATTACCCCACAGAACTCCAGTGTTTATTGCTCCCACTGCGTCCCGGGCTTTCATTGTTTTGCGGCTGCGATTCATCATCGAGAAATACCGGTTATTCTCCACTGATTCTACCCTAGGCGTCCCAGTGATCATCATTCCGTCCATCCATTCGACCGCCACATTACCGGGACTGCATTGCCGCTCTCGTCCGTATATCCCGTCGACCCCCGCCTTTGCATTGTGAACTCAGAATCATCGCGATACTTTGCCCAACTCACCATTATGAGGCCTTCGCACGCTGTCAAATTATCGAAGTTTTCCGTTGTAGCCAATGAATACCATCCGCGTAACCCTAGCTACCGGCCAACAGCGTGGGGTCCACTGCTTCGTCTATTGGTTAATTACACACGTTGTCCACATCGTCCTGAAATCCGGCGTCTATGTCACAATTTCATTCACCGTATTTCCACCTTACCTGCACATAAAACAAAAGGTGAATTAGCTTTAAAAAACAAACTTTTAAAAACAAAATAAATTCTACTAAAAATATAAAGTTAAACTATTTAAAAAAAACAACTTTAAATTTAAACTATTTTAAAACGTAAACTAAAACGTGGTGAATGAAGCACCATGGCTTCATTCACCACTTTTTATTTTTATTTATATTTTATTTTTTTTACTTTTTTTTTACTGAGTAAATACTTCTTATACACATACATGTCCGTCGTGGGGTGAACTCGGGTCACATCACCAAAAATGCAAGTGGTGCCCTTGTCGGTAGACCACAACACGATATATATATGTGTGAGATGTATATACTTAAATTCATTTGTTATTTTCATCTTCTATTCTTTGACCCAAACAAATGAAATAAAACCTAACAACTGGACATCAAACTTTCAAACGATAACACTGACAAAACAAACTTGTCGACACACAAACTGACGATAAAAAGGAAACGTCAACGAGAAAATGACCACAAAGTCGCTAACAAGAAAATGACGACAAAAGTCGTCGACAAGAAAAAGTTGTCGACAAGAAAATATCGTCGATAAGAAAAAGTTGTCGACAATAAAATATCGTCGACAAGAAAAAGTTGTCGACAATAAAATATTGTCGACAAGAAAATGCTGCCAACAAGAACCGACAACAATTGCAAAACCTACGACAAAACGAAGGATTAGACACTAAAAATGAAATGCCAACACCCGAATATCAAAACGAAAAGGTGGGTCCCCAATTTTGGGGTGTGTTGTGGATCACCCACAACAAGTGCCTTCCTCTTCAAGGAAGGTGCCCAACAAAAGTAGGTGCCTTCCTCATAAAGAAGGTGCCCAGCAGAAGTAGGCGCCTTCCTTATAAAGAAGGCGCCCAACAGAAGTAGGCACCTTCCTTATAAAGAAGGCACCCAACAGAAGTAGGCACCTTCCTTATGAAGAAGGCACCCAACAAAAGTAGGTGCCTTCCTCATGAAGAAGGCGCCTCCACGCCTCCATACTTTGCAAGATTGACCAAGAAGGCAAGTGGGACCATGTTGACCGTTGACTCCACGTCATATGCACCAAGTTGGGATAGCTACCAAAGCACGTGAAGAAAAAAGGAGAGATATTTTATGCATTGTTATTAAACTAAATAAAGCACCTCTATTATTAAGTGATTGATCGGATAAACTTTGTAAGGTGAGCATTTCTTCTCACGCTCACGAACTACTTGAAGCAATGATTTATCGGTAAAATGATATGCGCAATAGACAATGGACAAACCAGATCCATTAGTGACTAAGGAGGACAAGCACTCGAATGGATTTGTTATTTTCAAACATATTTTGTTCTGATAAAAATAGAATATGCCTGATTTATCCTATGGGTAAAATTAGTGCGTGGTTTTTATTATTAGAATGGTTATTATAATTGATTGGTTGTCACGTCTATTGCGTATCCACTATAACTGCAAGTCTAAAATAGACTTGCCTAAAAATATAATAGAGGAAGGTTGTGCATTGTATAAATGCACAGGTCTTCCTTGAACGACGGGGATTAATTTTATAGAGGAGCTGATTTATTTTACTTCTTTATTTAATTTTTTAAGAGTGTAATTCCTCTTATTTGAGCAAGCTCTACGCAGCTAGATGGGCGGACTATCTGTAGGAGCTTGGGCCCACTCCCTGCAGTAGTCCTCCCCTATTTAATTTCTGTATTTGTTTTCTGTAGATTAGTTTATTGTTTTAGTTCTTGCTTTATTTAATTTAGGTGTGTGTTTCTTTTCCACGCATTTAATTTCCTGTACATTTATTTCCAGCATTTCATTTCTAGTATTTAATTAATTAGTTTATTTATTTCATACTTAGTTTATTTAGTTTGGCTGAAATGAAAATGCATAAACATCCCCCACCAAACTAAATAAGGTACAACCGGATTCATTCCCCAACACTGCAGGCATATACTGTGCATGACACTTATAAGTTTACGGACTTACCGGATTGATAATTTATGGAAGAGAAATGATTGTTTTTTGAGACATGAATTTCTGCTCACCATTTTGGCGTCATTGTCGGGGAGTGTCAAAACTATAGTGTTAAGATTTACAGGTTGGTTAGAAATTCCATTTAAAATTACCTGTAAATATTTTATCTGAGAAGTATGAGTCCACCAAGGGCCCTTTTATCGGGCCAAAAATAGTTGTCGGTACAGTCAGAGCCAAATCCCATAGGCAACTGTTTGCATTTTCTAGCTTCTCAGGTAAACGTGGGAATGAACCTGATGTACCATATTAAGTGTAGAAGTAGGAATAAAATGTGTTGTTGAAAAAATTAGAAAAAATTGGCAATGAAGGATTTCTATCATATTCTCAATGGTTTCAAGAAAACAAAGAAATAGCACAACTCAGGTCTGATATAATTGAAAATTTTTAGGGATGTGTTTTTATATTAAAGCCATTGCAAAATTATGCCTCCAAAAGCTTAGTTTTAAATGATAATTTTTTACAAGCTTAACCTTTCTCAACACATTGGTGAATTTTTAATGATGAAATTAATAGCAGGAAAAATGACAGAGCAAAATTTAAAGAACATCTTGTTTTGGAGTATGCTCTTCACTTGCGCTTGAGGCGACCTGGTGAATCAGAAACTAGCATGTGTTTTTAAAATACTGCTATGCCATGTTTTTTCCAAGTTGCTAACTCGTAGATAGTCATTTTCTAGCCTGCACATTTTGCCATTATGTTGAGAAAGTTTGGTTTTGAGGCCATGGGGTAAAATGCTCTTCTCATGCTATGATGTATCAAACTAGTTGATAATGAAACAGATGATTTTAGGAAGACTAGTTTAGATGTAGGCATGGGGAGACCCCACCTTCATTATTGCCACCAACAACATAATGAAACATAAATATATCTTCTGTTGAAAATGGCCCCAAGTTAAGAGCAGATAAAAAAGAATAGAGTTTTATTTTGCTACTTGTTGGAAGAGAGTATCCTCTTTCTCGAGGACCAGCTTGGTCTAGAAGGGAAATGAGAAATCTCCAACCGGTCGCTAAATAAAGCAAGGGAGGAGCCTAGAAGTAATCAGAAGATGAAAAAAATTATAAAATGAAAAAATGAAAAAAAAAATTAGTTAGAATTTTATTTTAATGCCTTTAGTTTAGATTTTTCTTTTATGTTTTGCAAGACATCATGAAGTGTGATGTAGACAAATAAGGAGGTGTCTGTGAAGATCTCGTGAATTGAGATTCATACATGGAGTTCATAATAGCACTATATGAACTGTCTCGTGTACCTGATCGTGTAGCATCCAATCTAACAGGTTAAAACTAGCAGAGTTTTTCCTTGGAAACATTGGCACTTGAAGGCAGGCTAAGTAACCTTGATCAAGTGAAAGGCTTCTAGCCCAAGGTGGTTGTGGAATTTTGGGGAAAATTTTGTTGCAAGGTGCATGACTATTACAGCCTGGATGATGAGCGGAGTCAAAGATGCTACACCACGTACA
Source organism: Wollemia nobilis (assembly GCA_028583015.1). Taxonomy (NCBI): domain Eukaryota; kingdom Viridiplantae; phylum Streptophyta; class Pinopsida; order Araucariales; family Araucariaceae; genus Wollemia; species Wollemia nobilis. The sequence continues at coordinate 5,220,379 of JAQPPZ010017002.1, forward strand.
AAGTAGAGTGTCGAGACAATGTTCGAGTAACGGTCAACGAGCTCCATTAACAATCACCTCACATTTGTGAGAGTGGATCAGACATCGGCATGGGGGAGACCCCATACCATACCAGTAGCTTGGATGAATGTTCAATCATTCGTTAAAAAAAAAAAAAAAAAGAGAAAGAAAAGAAAAAAGGGAGGATACGTGAAAAAAAAAATGAAGTGAAATACACCTTGATCATCAAGAAGGCGCCTTTCGCATGAAGAAGGTGCCATACAATGGAGGCACCTTCCGCATGAAGAAGGTGCCATACATTGGAGGCGCCTTCCGCATGAAGAAGGCGCCATACATTGGAGGCACCTTCCACATCAAGAAGGTGCCATACATTGAAGGTGCCTTCCACAACAAGCAGGCACCTTCCACAACAAGTAGGCACCTTGACATCTAGGGTGCCTTGATCCATTTCCCACACCTGGGTGGTTCGATGGCACAAGGGACCAAAAAAAAAGAGGAATAAGTGATGAGGCACCTTGATGGCATACAGTAGAGGTGCCTTGATCAAAAAAAAAAATTTATGCGAATCCTCCCAATGAAAAAAAAAATGCATAGAACATGTCTTGCTTAGCATAAAAATTGCTTTCTTATTGCTTTGCAGGAAATCATGAACCGAATGCAAGTTGCAGGTATCCTGAGAGCCAGGGCCTAATAGGCATGGAGTCATGACTCCTATTTTCCTACTTTCGTGTGTGTAGGTAATCATGCCCTCTGAATGCAATATGAAGGTATCCTAAGAGCTAGGGCCTCAGGCACAGGCATGATTCATATTTTCTAGTTTTTGTGTGTATAGTTTTGTAGGACATGGCCGTGAACACAATCTGTAGGCAGAGTCGGCTTAAACTAGGCCTAACAGATGTGACATCCCATGCCCTACAATTAGGAGTGTGGCAAAGTGGAAAAGGCATTTACTTCCCACCAGGAAGAGAGTGCCTACAATCAGCCCAGTACGGTAGTGCCTTTTTCCATTTGGAGGAAGGCACCAATAAGCAATTTTCTTCTCCCTTGGATGGGGGTGCATGTTGTTTAGTGTGGGACCTGATGTGTGGAGGGTTGTAGACCTATTGCGTAGAGGGACCTATTATTGGTGACAAGGGCATCACTAATTTAAGCGGGGGAGAATAAAAAATGGTAAATTATGGTTGCGATGTTGGATTTGTTAAATCCACACCTACAGAAGAAAGAAGAACAATGATAATTAGTGGTGTGGAGGAAGACGGCAACCAAAAGAAAAAAATAAATAAATATATAAATAAAATCTCCAGGAGCACCAACGTATGGGCAGCATGGAAACATTTCACACCACCAGCATCATATACATCAGGTTCTACGAAATTCACCCAAGTATGTACTGATTTTCCTATTAATTATGTGTATAGTTATTTTAAAATTATTTCTATGCTAATACCAGCCGATGCCTCCATAGTTTTTCAAAATCTCCCATTAGAATTCAAACACATGACATGCCTCAGATATAAGAAAAAAAAAAGAGGCTATGGCATCTACGTGAATAAATTTGGCATCATTTTCATTGTCGCCTCATGACAATGGCAACCGACTTGAGCGAACACAGATAAATGATGCTACTATGTACCACAAAGGAGGTTCTGGAGATGTCAAATACATTTCAGATGTGGGTAAAAGTAGCGGTTGGTGACTGCACTTATTTTAAACCAATTTGGTCTCACCAAATATGACCAATGTGCAACATTGGAAAATGCCAGCATTTATAAAAAAATTAGTGCAGTGGTCATTTTCCCTAAACAGTGTGGTCACAATTTAACTATTTGTCCACAATGATTAGTCAGGATGTGTTTCGGACTTCTACTGGTGCCACAACGCTCGATGGGTGAAGAATAGCAGCACTCAATGGAAGAAGAAGAAAAAAATAGCAATGCTGAATAAACAAAAATAAATATGCAGTGTTGAATAAAAAAAATAGTACTGAGAAAAAACACAGCAGTGTTGAATGAAAAAAATAGCAGCGCTCAGCGGTGAAAAAATAAAGGTGCTGAAGGCCATTGAAAAAAAAAGGAAGAAAAAGAAAAGAAAAATATATATCCCAAGGGCTATTGTCACAAGAACATGACAATATTTAGGCATGGTCAGCCTACGAGAGGGATAACTTCCGCTTTTGGTGCCACGAGGGTGTGGCACATGTTAGGCATGGGGGGATGATGAGCACCAGAAATGCTCATTTTATATACACTTTTAAGGGGCATCATTACTGGTTTAATTAGCATATGAGATGTATTTTATATAACTTATGCATATAATTGATAGAAAATCTAGTATTATGCTTGACTGGTGTTTTTAGTGGGAAATGTGTATAAATGCAGGTTTTGTTACTAATTTGGTGTTTTCTAGTCTACATCCACTTGGACCTGGCATACTTCTACTTTCAGAGACTAAGGCATGGGAGTAGGCACCTTCCTGATGCAGAAGGCGTCCAACAAAAGTAGGCGCCTTCCTGATGTGGAAGGTGCCCAACAGAAGTAGGCGCCTTCCTTATGCAGAAGGCGCCCAGCAGAAGTAGGCACCTTCCTGATGGAGAAGGCGCCCAGCAGAAGTAGGCGCCTTCCTTATGGAGAAGGCACCCAACAGAAGTAGGCGCCTTCCTGATGGAGAAGGCACCCAATAGAAGTAGGTGCCTTCCTTAATGGAGAAGGTGCCTTCCTCATGAAGAAGGTGCCTCCACACCTCCATACTTTGCAATATTGACCAAGAAGGCAAGTGGGACCATGTTGACCGTTGACTCCATGTCATATGCACCAAGTTGGGATAGCTACCAAAACACATGAAGAAAAAGGAGATATTTTATTCTATTCAATTAAATAAGACACTTCTATTATTAATCGATCAATCGGATAACTTTGTAAGGTGAGCATTTCTCCTCACGCTCATGAATCAATCAAAGCAACGATTTACCGGTAAAATGATATGCGTAACAGACAACGTGAAGAATCAGATCCATTAGCGACTAAGGAGGACAACCATCCGAATGGATCCATTATTTTTGAACATATTCTATTCTGATAAAAATAGAATACACCTGATTTATCCTACGGGTAAAATTAGTGCATGACTGTTATTATTAGTGCATGCTTGTTAGGATTGATTGGTTGTCTTGTTTTTTGCATATCTATTGTAACTACAAGTCTAAAATAGACTTGCCTAAAAATGTAACAGAGGAAGGTTGTGCATTGTATAAATGCACAGGTCTTCCCTGAGAGGGGAGGACGATTAATTTTAATAGAAGAACTATTTTATTTTACTTCTTGTCAAATTTATCAAGAGTGCAATTCCTCTTATTCGAGCAAGCTCTACGTAGCTAGCTGGGCGGACTATCTATGGGAGCTTGGGCCCACTCCCTGTAGTAGTCCTCCCCTATTTCATTTATGTTCTTTATTTTCAGTAGATTAAATTTATTGTTTTATTTCCTGCTTTAATTAATTTAGTTGTGTGTGTTTATTTTATTGCATTTTATTTCCTATGCATTTCTTTCTAGCATTTTATTTATTTATTCTACACTTAGTTTGGATGAAATGAAAATGCACAAACATCCCCCACCAAACTAAATAAGGTACAATCGGATTCATTCCCCAACACTGCAAGCATATACTGTGCGTGACACTCATAAGTTTACGGACTTACCGGATTGATAATTTATGGAAGAGAAATGAATGTTTTTCGAGACATGAATTTCTGCTCACCAATCACTCACTTGGATCTGCCACGAGGGTGTGCTTTAGATGCTATGGGGTGAACATGCTTTGATTGGATAGATGGACGACCTTATTTTATAATGTTGCGCATAGGGTTTGAAGACTCTTTTGAAATTTTAACATATCCCCTTTGCGACACTTGGCACATTCTAGAAGGATGATTTTGAAGGGAATAAAAAAAAAACTAACTTTTAAAAGAAGGGAGGGGGGACTTTCGCTTCCTAGGCAGAGCGAAAGGGGATGTCGCTCCACTAGTGGAACGACAGGGGCTTTCACTCCACTAGGAAGCGAAAGTCACTTATTCACTTAGTTTTTTTTCTTTTTTTTTGAAGAGATAAGAAGCTTTCACTCCACAAGTGGAGCAAAGGAGGACCTCCTCTCCTTTTTTATTTTTCCTAGCTTCTCTCCAAAGCTGGAGCAACAACAAACTATACACACATTTTGAAACATATATACATGAGAAATACCTAGCGGATCAATGATTTTCCTTGAAACTTGACGGGTGATAAGCTTTAAGAAGAAATTCGTTCACCGAAATCGGGAGAGTGAAACCCTCCATGTCTTGCAGGATGAAGGAGTTGATCTGATTAACATCAGAGACTCAAAATGGGCCTTCCTAGAAGGCATCAAATTTCTTGTGGTTTCCTGGATTAGACTTGTTCTCATTCCACTTTAAGACCAAGTCTCTAATACTGAAGGCTCTGTCGAAATTCCTTTTGTTGAACCAGCCCTTGGTGGATTCGGTATGCTTCACGAAATCTTCGTAACCTTTCTCTTTTTCCTCCTCTAATTGCAGCAATTGGGCTAACCTTGCATCCATAGGGTCAGATTCTTCCTCTCCACTATCGAGCCACTTGAGTAACTACAATGTGGGTAGCTCTATGTGTGTGAGTAATATTACCTCTTTTCCATACACCAGTGAATAGGGTGATGTCTTGATCAAGCATTTAATGGATATGCGATCAGCCCAAAGCAATTGGTCCAAGAGCAAATGCCAGCTTAGCTTATTTTTTTGTAGTGACCTCTTCAAGATCTTCGATAGATTCTTGTTTGTAGACTCTGCCAATCCATTGCCTTGCAGGTAATAGTTAGATGATGTCTTTAAGTAGATACCATACCTGACTATGAACTCGTAGATCCTTGCGCTAGTGAAAGAAGAGTCGTTATCAGTCACTATCACTTCAGACATGTTGAAGCGAGTGATCAAACCTTCAAGGAAATATATAACCACATCTTGGTTAGCCTGTTTGGTCAAAATTGCTTTCGACCACCGAGTGAAGTAGTCTGTGGCTATCAAAATGTACTTGTGGCCAGCGAAGGAGTTGGGATTGATGATCTCGATGAATTCTAGACCTCATTGTTGGAACGAAGTTTCTACTTGGATGGGATGAAGAGGAAGTGATGCATTCTAGACTCTACCCGAGTAGCGTTGACAACTGTCGCAGCGCTGGCTGACCTTGAAAGCATCGACAAAAAGGGTGGGCCAGTAGTAGCCTGCCTTAATGATTTTCATAGCCATCGGCTTGCCTACAAAATGACCTCCCAAAATTTTAAAGTGAAATCCCTCCAAGATTTTTGCCTTCTTTGACTCTATGATACATCTCAAGAGAACTCCATCAATGTTCTAATAAAATAGTTCGTTGGGCGTCAGAACATACTTTCCAACCTATAAGAGAAATCTCCTTCTTTGAAAAGCATTAAAGCGAGAAGGACATTTGTCTATGTCAAATTATTTGACAAGGTTATATGTCCAATCTAGACTGTCAATCGATAGGTTGGCAAGATTACTATCAGGCGCAGGGTTTTCTGAGTAGGTACTGGTGCTTCAGCTGCAGTATTTTAGCCAGCTCTTGATAGAACGCTCTGCCTTGAACCAACTTTGTGGAGCACACTTCGATGTCAAAATCCTAGATCTTGGTTACCCATTCGGCTCTCCTATTGCCAAGCTCCCTTTGTTGATGAAATTTTGGACATCAGGGTGTATCACGTACACTATCATCTTACTCTGAGAGATGAAATATCAAAATTTTAGGAGCAACTTCATCTCCGCATGCACTTGTATTTCAATAAAGTTAAACTTTTCTTCATGCAGTTGGATGATTTTGCTGAGGAATGCTATCAGGTGCTCATATTCATCTTCTACCTTATGCATCAGAATAGTTGTGTAGCTTTCGGGTTCTCTGATGGTGTATAGGATAAAATCCTTCACGTAATCGATATTGACAAGGATTGGAGATTGAGTGATCCGCTCATTAATCTCTTGAAATACTTGCTTCCTTTCGTCGATCCACTTGAATTTGGTGTCCTTCTTCATCAACTCGGTCATCGACTTTACCACTTGGGAAAAATCGGCGATGAACTTCCTGACGCAGTTTATTTTTTCAAAAAAGGACTGCAGGGCTTTCTTATTTGATAGCAGTGGAAGGTAGAGAAGCGCTTCAACTCGGATGGGATCAATAGTTAATCCTTTTTCAGATATCAGATGCTTGAGAAGTGTAGCACAGGGATGGATTATTATATATGGGGAGGTGTTTTTCCAAATTGAGAATGATCAATATGCCAAGACAAACTCAATTACCAAATCGTACAGTCTCAAGACCGTTCAAACTTCCCTTGTACAAACTATAATCACCTTGTACAAACTTCAATGTCTACACTGTATGATCTCAAATCGTACAATATCGTATATGGTATGATCTTACACTTAGAAAAACTGATAGATTCAGTTTTGGATGTTGTCATACATAGTTTTTTAATCGCTCAAGTTGATTTCCCAAAACTACCAAATCGGGTAAGTTTCTCTCAATCGATTGTTTACCAAATTGGGTAAAAAGTGCTTTGTACGATTTATAAGGTGACGATGTATGATTTTTACGAACCAATGACACAGTTGAATGCTAATTTAGATGTTCTATTGCTCCAATATCTCTCTTGGATGTTTTGTAAGGGTTTGATATGCCAATCAATACAATCTCCACAATAGGCAAAACATCTTAACAGGACTGTTGAGAGATTCTATGTGCATGATTATGTCCAAAAATCGTACAACATATTTCAATACATCTCCCTTGATACTTCCATGTCTCTAGATCATTCTCCAGGTTTCATCAGTACTAGATTATACTAAAAGGTTTCGTCGCGACCAAGAGAGAAAAGTGTCACGATATCGCGACATGTTTCATCGTCGCGACCAAGAGAGAAAAGTGTCACGATATCGCGACATGTTTCATCGTCGCGCCCAATGGAGAAAAAGTGTCGCGATATCGCGACATGTTTCATCGTCGCGCCCAATGGAGAAAAAGTGTCGCGATATCGCGACATGTGGCTTCGTCGCGGCCAAAAGAGAAAAAGTGTCACGATTTCATGACATGTTGCTTCATCATGGCCAAGTGAGAAAAAGTGTCGTGATATCACGACATGTTGCTTCGTCACGGCCGAAAGAGAAAAAGTGTCACGATATCGTGACATGTTGCTTCATCGCGGCCGAGAAAGAAAAAGTGTCGTGATATCGCGACATGTTGCAACATCGCGACCAAGAGAGAAAAAGTGTCACGATATCGCGACATGTTGCTTCGTCGTGGCCAAAGGAGGAAAAGGTGTCATGATTTCGTGACATGTTGCAACACCACTGCCCAAGGAGAAAAAGTGTCGCGATATCGCGACATGTTGCTTCGTCGTGGCCAAAGGAGGAAAAAGTGTCGCGATATCACGACATGTTGCAATGTCATGGACAGAAGGGGAAAAAGTGTCGCGATATCACGACATGTTGCTTTTTCGCGGCCAAAGGAGAAAAGTGTCGCGATATCGCGACATGTTGCATTTTCACGGCCAAAGGAGAAAAGTGTCGCGATATCACGACATGTTGCATTTTCGTGGCCAAAGGAGAAAAGTGTCGTGATATCGTGACATGTTGCATTTTCGCGACCAAAGGAGAAGAGGGTAAGAGTGTCGCGATATCGCAACAAGTTGCATCAACAGACCAATCTGATCCCCTTGTGAGCTAGTTAATGGTTCAAGAGATTTGGCTCCATTGCAAATCTTCTTTTACTATTGTAAGCATGTGTTCTCTCTGATTTCGGCTGGGAAAATTCTCTTCCCAAATTGTAATTGATCTTTGTTTTAATACAAGTTCTTTCAAAATTTAAAAAAAAAAAAAGATTCTACCACAAGGTTGCAACAATGCATAAAACTAACCTATAACATTCCATAGAAACACACACACATCAGAATTCATCCATAAATCACCATCCATCATTACCAGAATCGTACACAGTCATCCACAACCATCATTATGCTCATTGATGTATATGGATTCAATTACAGTATGGAAAATCTATCAATGTAATTGCAATAACTCAGAGAATCAACAACTAACAAGTACTATCCATTCACTCTAGCAACTAGACCTACAAATTTGAAAATGGGGCCTTATATAACGTTGCCCAGGCCGTTCCAAAGTGGTTCCTGAGACAATTCATTATTTACAACTGCCCATATACAACTGAATACATTAATTTGGCTTTTTACTAAGTTTAACACCTTAGTTAGCAAATCTATGCGCCATTTCACTCTGAAATTACATTTCCCTTGCATTTGGATGAATTTTGGTGCGCCTTGTATGATTTGCCACTGCCCTGTATGATTTGCCATTCCAGTTGTATGGTTTTTCCCTCACTTGTACATTTACAAAACTTGGGCAAACTGTCACTTATGTCAAAACTATCAAAATTGAGCAAATCCCTTTGATCACTTCTTCTTCTAGGAGGTGGATTTGCTGCCTACATCTGCCCTCCCCTTTACTTTGGTTGGTGTCCTCACCGACTCGTTCTGCTTCTTCCACTGTGCTTCATAATCTGCCACTACAGCCTGTAAGTCCTTGACTTGTGACTTATACATTTCTCATTCATTCTTCAACTTGGCTGCGTAGCTTCCCATATCTACTACTTTTGCTCCATGGAAGTTAGCCTTTTCCTCGATAGTTTTAAGAACTCCATCATCTACTGTTCACGTTCTGAGGCACTCTTTTTCAACTTCTCCTTCCAGTGAGCTTCTGCTCGAGCTACCACCTAAAGTTCTTCATTATTTTCAGTAATGGTCTATAGGTGGTGATTGATATCAACCTCCATAGCTCGAACATGGTCTTCTTTAATCTTCAATTGAGCTTGCTTTTCTAGGACCATCTCATTCAAATTTTTATTATCCTTCATCATCTCCTCTATCTGCTTGGCTTGTGTTGCCATTTTCTCACTCTTTTTGACCAACTGAGCTGTCATCAGCTCATCCTTTGCTTTGAGTTGTGCCTCCAACTCCTTAATTTTATCCTCTACCATCTGTGAGATCTATCACTTTTCCTCTTCAAGCATGCTAATTCTAGCTTCAGACTCCATTTTGAGGCTTGAAAAATCATCCTCCAATTTCTTTATTTTCTCTTCATCTAATTCTACTTTTCTATAGTTCTTCTTCCATTACGGCCAATTCCTTTTGAGTGGCTACAGTTTCCTCCTTCTATGCCTCCTTGAGCTGATGGATTTATTCCAATCCAATGCTCAACCACTCTATCCAGTGTGTTAGGAAGTTAAACTTCCTCAGGGTGATAGCCAATCCCATAGCAACCCTCTTGTACTCCAACTCTATCATATTTGTGGGACAGGTCGGATGATTGACTCTATCCAAGTACATCCTTGGATCTTTCCTATAATTTGTGACCACCCCTTCTAGCAAGTCTTCCCTTCCCAACATTATTGTTACCTCTTCCTTGGGTAACCTCCATGGATGTTGTGCATGAATGTCTACTATCTTCCTTATACGCTCCACACTGCTCACCCATTATGTTATCTTCTCCAATTCGAGAGACACTTGTTCTTCCCACAACTTCAATTCTCCCACATGGCCAATGCAAAATTCTAATATGGCACTATTAATCACATGGCCTAACTGAGAAAATAAGTGTTCCACCTTATCCTCTACTCCATGTGCCTCCTCTTCAGTTGTAATTCTATGAAACCATGGTATTTCTAGAAGATAACTGGATTGCATTCCTCGTCGTTCTTCCTCTGTAGGAGTTCTTACATCTTCTTCCTCCATAAGGTGGCTAGAGCTTCCCCCAAGCTCCCAAAGTGCTCTCACTGTATCTATATTCTCTCGAGGTGGAGACTATTTTACAATTTTCTCCTCCTCACTATCTTCAATATTTACAATCTCCTCTTGAGATTGTTGCTCAACTTGTTCTTGAGCCTTCTCTGATTCAATCGAGCCCACCTATTGCTCTTCAGTATTCTCCTGGGCTACTTCTTGCTCAATGCTACCCACCTATTGTTCCTCTATCACTTCTTCTTCTTGAACTTGTTGTGTATCCATTGTTGTGACCTGCAACAACAAGTTCTTCTTTCTTGTGATGCTTCCATATTCTTCGGTATCTCTCTTACTTGAGCTTCCTATTACAAACTTGTAACGAGGCTTCTTCTTGGGCTCTTCCTCTATGGTATTTATTCTTACTTCTACTTCTTCCTGGGTAGTGGCTATTCCATCTTGCCCTACCTTGAATCCTTTAAAAAATTTAGAAGCATTCATCTTCTCAAAATGTTGGAAGATTTGTGGAGATTGTACTATTCTCTCCACCTCTATCCAATACAACTCATCCAGTTCCATCGCTTCTGAGTCTGACTATTCTTTTTCCTGTACTTCTAGAACTGGTTTGCTTGCCATTCTTTCCCGCTACCTTCTCATCATTATTTGTATGGGGCTTCCTTGCCTCTTCTCCCTTTCTTGAACGAGTGGTTGCTCCTACTGCCGTTGTAATGGTGCTTGTTGTTCTAGCCTGGCTCCAACCATCTAGGCCTTTTTTCCTATGATGCACATCAGCATCCTCCTGGAGTAGTCTCTTCTTGAGCTTCACTAATATGTCACTCACTCCTTATTCGAGGTCTCTCTGGAGTCACTTTTGATATTGGCACTGACTTCACCCACCTCAATATCATCGGTTATCCTGGCCTGATTTCTCGAGGTGGCATCAATCCTGGAAATTGCATTCCCACTTCTATGACCACATTCAATAACAATCCAATAGCATGGAAAGTCATTCCAAAATTCTTTGGCCTCTTTGTTAGTGCCTCATGCATTCTCCTTTCTAGAAAGGTACCCCAATCATACTGAATCCCCTTGGTGATACCTTATGCATATTGTGCCATCCACATTGGCATTTCTGTGGCCCTTATATCTCCTGACAGTCGAGCCATGACTGTATTCATTGCACATGCCCAATGTTCTCCTTTCAACTAGCTCTATTTTATTCCACATGTTCCTGCACCTGAGATCTTTACCTCAGTCAGTGATTTGATAGTGGTAAGGGTAGTGACGAGGTGGTATGCCTCTATTGGATCTACCAATATTTTTACTACCTCCATACCATCTTTCAGAAAGCCAAATGTTCTTTGAAATGTCTCTACCAAAATATCCACCTTCACTGACCTCTTGCCCACATTGACATAGGCAGTTTAGGTCGTAGGGTTATACGCCTGAACTATCTGTAATAGATAGTTCTGGAAGAATGTTTTATGGAATGGTGGAACTTGTGCAATGACCGCCACATGAGCATCCTCGAACATCTTCCTCCAAGGATGATTCCTATTCTTCTCATCATTCCACCACTTCCTGCATGCATCCGCTCCATGTTGCACAAATGTAATCTTTGTCACCTCCACCTGACATTCTTCCTATCCACTGCTCAGATGCTCCTCCTACTCTGGCAGATGAATTTCACTTCTCAATTCCCTCCATGAGGTTCTTTCTTGTGCCATTCTTTCCTCCTAGTGCCTTGGTGGTGTTCTCAGGTTTGCTCACCAATGTCTTTGTCCCCTCCATGACCTATATCCTCTTCTCCTCCAAGGATGATTACCATGCCAATCATGGGACTGAGACTATCACCCTTGGTGCTGCCATGGGTATGCCTCTCTCTCGTGCAATGGACCTGGTGATCTCTCCACCCTATTGGCTGCAATCCACCTTAACCGACATCCAAACTCTTCCATTGAGATCATTCCTTCAACATCTCACCGATTAGCTTAACATCCACATCACCTCTTTTCACAATCGGAAGTATACCAAAAATCGTACGACTTACTATAAAATCATACAATGTATGTTCTTTTGTACTCTTGTACGATTTTACCTTCACCAGCCACTTCTAGATCATACACTACTCTTCTTTCCCATAGTTCGATTTCTAGCCGTCAGTCTTCAAACTATCATAACTTCTCCAAATCATACATCTACAACCTAAAATCATATAGTACGATAGTACTACATACGATGTTGCTTTTTACTACTTTCCCCTTTGGAATTCGTATATTTTCATACAATTTGTTTAAAGCTGCCTAAAATGGCCTGAAAATCACCCAAAATCTTGCTAATTTTCTTGGAAATCATACATGCTGCCCCCAAAATCATACAACACGACTTCTCAAACCCTAGGTTGTGAAAAATTCAAAATCTTGATCTCTTTTGCTGAATCCTTCATCTACCCATTTGTCGGATTACCCCGATCTATTGTCTTTGTGTTTTTCGGAAGCAATTTTCCACTCTTCCACCTCTGGCACAATTTATTTCAAACTGATAAAATTTTGGTGATATTTTTATGGTTGTACAGACTTCTCTTATCTCCTCACACATTTCTCAACTCGCTTTTTTCCAGATTTCACCAATTTTAGGGTTTAAATCTTCAATAACTTGCAATTTCCACCATACTTCTTCAATTTTTCACTTCTCCAGACTCCCAACAACAATTCTTCACTTCTGCATCCATACTTTGATGTATTCTATATTTTGTTGCTATTTTTGGCTGAATTTCAAATTTCCCTTTTTCATGGAGTAAAACCCTAGTTTCTTCTTCCTCCTTCCTCGGTTCAATCTCTTGAAAATGAAAAGAACTCCCTAGTACTAATTAAAAATGGGTCTTCAAAATTCAAAGTATTAATGAAATTGACTACCCATATGGTCTTCTTCCTCCAATTGCATGCTTTCCACCTTCATCCTCCTAAAAAATTTAAATTCTCACTTGTACGATTTGATAAAAATTGCAATTCTACCTTCCTATTTATAGCATTTCAAAACCCTAACTAAACCCTAATTCGATCAACTTAAATTGTGCCACTTTGCACATTTTCCCTCCATCTTGGATGATTGACAACTCAACAAGTTTTTAAAATTTCATCTTTTTCCCCTACTTTTTCCTCCAACCGTTGCTTTCTCCCACGCATGCCGCATTAAATGGGTAGTTGAAAATCATACATCCATGCTTGAAATCATACAATGTACGATCTAAATCATACAACATGTCATTTTGTATGATTTCCCTTACTCCAAGTCACTTTTTCTTTGTACGATCTATCATTTGTACAATTTCATCTTCAATTTTACTTGTACGATCTAAATACTTAGAGAAAATTTTCAATTTCTCTCTCTCTGAAGAGGCCGCCATTTCCGATTTTCAACCACTTCCTTCTTAATTGCATCCCGAGGGATTTTCACAACTAAGGCACAATTTTTTCAATTTTTTCTTTTTTTTCTTTTTTTTCAATCCTAGTCTATTTACACTTACCGTCTTGGTAATCGTACAGTGACATTCACTTGTACGATCCCATATGAATCTTGACTTGGAGGTTCGACCATAACATTTCAAGTAATGGTGTCCTCTTGTACCTCTTGTTCCCTTGGTTGGCTTGTCTCTACCTATGATGTTACTGCATGTTCAACTCTTCCCCTACAATGTGTACAATTTGGAATTGTACAATGGCAAGTTGGAGTCTCCTCACCTGGTGGTCCTTCTTCTTGCCATGCAGGTGATTGATCCCATGGTAGTGGTGTCCTTACCACTCTACTATCATTTGAGTGACTTATTTACCTATCTCCATGGATCAATTCTTGCTCCAAACTTGGTGATCGAACTCATTGATGGCCTAAGTTTCTTTCTTCTACAAAGTGTACCCTTCCTCTTCCAACAAGGTTTCTACCATGTGGGTATCTACCCCATCCATTTCCTCTTGGCATCGGACTTCTCTATACTATTGGTGATTCCTCCCTTTCTTGGAGTAATCACCTATTACCCATCACTCATTGAGGTCCTTGTCTGATTAGGGGTGGTTGCCCCCATGTGCATCATCTTACAAAATTTGGTAACATGCCTCTCATTCTTGGTATACCTCATTGGTTCCTTGTCCAATTCATGCATGCTAAAGGATTATCTCCTAACCATATAGGAGTAGGGGTCGAAACCTTCCTCATCCTCTACCTCCTCTATTTGTAACATCATCATGGTCTCGGTTATTCTTTGGTCATCTACCTCCTCCTCTTCCTTATTGGAGTCTTAGAGGTCTTTGTCCAATTCTTCCTCTTGTTCCTTGATTATCAGGAGTAATTTCTACCAACTCAATATTGGCTAGTGGACTCCGATTAGGTGACAACTATCACAAGGTTCTGATTCTCATATCAGCAATACCAAGCGACATCTCCATATTCTTTCCTCAAAGGATCTCTAGGGAGATGAAGATGCCAATACTTCTCTATATGCATCAGAGAAGTCTATCTCAGAGCTAGAGTCAGTTCGACCCTCTTCCCTCTATTCTACCCAATCGATTGGTAAATTCATCACTCTCTCCAATATTTGTACTTCCCTTCTTTGTCTTCTTAGTTGTTGATGAGCTATTGTATAAGCTTGCGTATCAATATAGGGTCTATCCCTTTGAGTTCTCCCTAATTGCCTTTGTCTCGATGCACTAGTTGGAGGATCATGATCTCTCTGAGGATTATGAGGATTCTCTGGCTCATCATCATCACTACTATCTATACTAGGCTCACTTACTAACCATGACATTCCTTCATCACTAGAATCTATCATATCCAATAATATATTGCCTTGTAATTCAGGTGATGTGGTGGCCTCCTCTATGTCTCGCCAAAGTACTTCTGCATCTTCATTTGTCATTGGTTGCTCACTTGGTGGGGGTGGCAAACTTGTGCTTGCACCTTCATTTCCTCCACCATTTCTTGGAGTTAATCCTTCAACCTCCTCAGGTTCACTTTCAACCTCTTGTAGTCTAACTGCCCTCTATTCATCCAGTCTTCGTATGGTACCATCCAACTCCTGGATGAGTTGTTCCCTCAACCTCGCATTGTGACTCCGCAATGTTTGATACTCTTCTTGTAATTGTTGAGTTTGCATTCTCATCCTCTACTATAATAGCCCTATCTGAGCCAATGGAGAAAGTCCAACTAATTCCTCATCTAAGGTTTCATCCCTATCATCCTCTAGAATTTCCATTTCGAACGTGTCCACTCTATCTTCATTGTGCACTATTAACCTTATCCTTCTTCATCCTTCCATCTATCGAGGTAGTTCCCTATGTTCTACTTGTGGGTACCTCGTGTTCAAAGTTCTAGGTAATAGTGCTATCTCTTGATAGCCTCTTGGTTCTGGAGAAACCCACTCCTCTTCTTCTCGTATGGTCCCATCAGCCCTTCTGATATGTACTCGCATCCTTCTTCTTTCACGGGTCGAGGTGCCAACTCTTGTTGTTCAACTATTAGTTGTGTCTCCTCCCCTTCTACAAATAAGCGTGTGAGTCCCATATTAGGTTCTTCCTGTGATGGACCTAGCTCATGATGAGCCTCATCTTGAGCTTTCGCTCATCTTCATCATTCAATTTCTTCTGAAGCAATGAATAAACATTGTACCTTATAAGGCTTCAACTTTGAGCCATTTACAGTATTGGGTACCTCTATCCCATTCAAGTTCTATAGCTTGACTACTCCATTACTCATTACTTCAACTACTTTATAAGGACCAAGCCATAACATCTTCAACTTACCTAGCTTGATTTCTCTTTTCCCATTAAACTTTAGAACTAAGTCACCGAGACTAAGTTCCAACTTCCTCAAATGCTTGTCATGCCATGCCTTCCATATTTTCTAAGCTATCTCAATCGCCCATTGTGCCATGACTCTTCTTTCATCTAACTTGATCAATGTCATCAGTCATTCTTCCAAACTTTCTTGATCCCCCAAGCGATGCTCTACCGTGACTCTCAAACTTGGTATCAAGAATTCGACTAGCACCACTACTTCCTATCCATACATTAGTTGGAAAGGTGTATGTTCCATTGTTGGTTTAAAAGTTGTTCTGTATACCCACAAAATGGATGGTAGCCTTTCCTCCCAGTCTGCTCCCTCTATTCCATAGGTTTTATATAGAGTAGATACTAAGACTTTATTTGTCGCTTCCACCTGCCCATTCGCTCTGGGGTAGTACGGACTAGAAAATGAGTGTAAAATATTGAACTCTATTGTCAGCATCTTGATAATATCATTAACAAAGTGTCCTCCATGATCACTTGTTATTTGTAGTGGAATACCAAATCTTATGATTACCTGCTCATACAAAAATCTCGTTATACTTTTAGCCGAATTATCAGGTAATGCTCTTGCTTCAACCCACTTTGTTAGGTATTCTATTGCTACTACGATGTATCTACACTTCCATCTTCGAGATGTCTTCAATGGTCCTACGAAGTCCAATCCCCACCGTTCAAACAACTCTTGTGGTTGTGATGGGTGTAAGGGCATAAAGTCCCTCTTGACCGGCTTCCCTGCTCTTTGGCAAGTATCGCATGCTTTCACATGCTCCTTTGCATCATTATACAGTGTGGGCCACCATAGCCCTACTAGAAATACTTTTCTAGTGGTCGCATATAGTCCCATATGTCCTCCTGCTAAGCCTGCATGGGCTTCTTTCAATGCTACCTTGACTTCTTCATCCATTACACATCTTCGTAAGATACCATCACTTCCCATTTTATATAGTAATCCTGCTATTATCTGGAAAGGTGTTGACTTCATGATTACTTTCTTCTTTTGGTTGTCGTCATCTCTTGTGGCAACTCACCTATGGATAGATATTGGCCAACCAACTTGTACCATGATGGAACAACGTTGATGGTGAATAATTGTGCATCTAGAAATTCATCAAGAACTCCTATTCCTGTAGGCTCCCTTGATCGTATCCGAGACAACTGGTCTACAATCACATGCTTCTTACCAGGTCTCACCACTACTCAGAATACGAACTCCTGAAGGGTGACGAGCCACCTACTGACTCATCCTTGGATCACCAATTTGTTTATCAAGTACAACAGAGCTTGGTGATCAACATAGAAAGCAAAGGGATTCACCAGTAGGTAATGCCTAAAATTTTGAACTGCATATACCATTCCCAAAGCTTCCCTTTCTATTGTACTATAGTTTCTCTCTAGCCTTGACAAAAGGTGACTAGCAAATAAAATAGGTTGATCTAGCCTAAACTATCCTTCTTGTGCTAAAGCACATCCAATTGCAAAATTCGAAGCATCAACATGGACATGGAATTCCTTATCCCAACTAGGAAACACCAAAATCGGACTACTCACCAACTTAGCCTTTAACTCCTCGAAGGCTCCTTGGTGCTCCTCTATCCATCTAAAAGGAATATTATTTTTCATCAAAGAATCTAATGGGTAGGATACATGTGCATAATTCTTGATAAACCTTCGGTAGTATCCTGTCGAACCAAGGAAGGTTTTAAGTGAACTCACATCAAATGGTTCTTCCATGTGTAATATCACATGGATCTTATCAGGATCTGTCTTCAATCCTTCATTGCACACAATGTGTCCTAACAATTTCCCATATGGTACCATCAGAAAATATTTCCCTGGGTTTAATGATATTTGTGCATTTTTGCACCTACTCATACATTCACTAAGGGCAGGAAGATGCTCCTTGATCTTCCCATAGATGGACCAATCATCCAAAAATGCTTTGAAGTTCCCCATTGCTAGTTGATCAAATATATACAGTATGATGCGCTGAAATGTAGTTGGGGCATTACAGAGCCCAAATGGCATTCGGTTATATGCATAGATGCCATTCTCCATAATAAATGTGGTCTTCAACTTATCCTCCTCGATGATGCTGATTTGATTGTATCCTGAGAACCCATCCAAAAATGAATAGATCTCATGTCCTACAACTTCTTCCAAGATAGAATCTATGAAGGGAATGGGGAAGGGATCCTTAATAGTTACAACGTTTAGACTCCTAAAGTCCATGCATATTCTGATCTTATCTACTTCCTTCTTCAAGGTGATCACTATAGGTGAAACCCATTCACTGTTTGTCACCCTGAATATGATTCTTGCTTCTAGCATCTTTTCTATCTCTGTATTCACTAATGCAACATACTTTGGGTTCATTCTATATGGTCTCCTCCTTACTGGTTGAGCACCAGGCATTAGTGTAATCTTATGGACACATAGTTCTGGTGGGATTCCTTTCAGGTCCTTATATGTCCATGCGAAGACATCCTTGTATTCCAAGAATATCTTAAAAGTTGTTGCCTTCAATACCGGATTCCAATCATCACCGCAATGGATCATCCTAGGTTCCTCCTCCATTCCTAGATTGATGTCCACTATCCGAGGTCCTTCATATTTGATATTTTTTGGTTCACTCATAGCTTTCTCTACGTTCTTGGGGTGTGTTTGTCTTGTATCAATCTCTGCATCTCCTACTGTATACTCTGCAAAGCTTTTTGGAAATGTCCATTTCTCTTCTGCTTCCTTCTTAGGTTCTTTGCTAACTTTTGGTTTGTCTTGTTTTTCCTTGATCTCCTCTGACTCAATACAGAGGTAGTTGGGCTGAAACATTTTATACTCCTCCATTTTCCAATGAAGAAGTCCACTATCAGATCGAGCTTCATCTTCGCTACATTCATCTAGGTACAACATTCCTTCTCCATCAGGTTCATGCCCTTCATCCCCTGAGGAATTTTTTGATTCATCTGTTGTAGCTACATCTTCACTAACTCTTTGATTAGCTAGATTAATCATGTATTTGTGTTGTCCCTTCTTAAAAGTGATCTGATTCTTTCCCCAATTATGATTAACTTTGGCTACTCGTAGCCAACCTCTCCCCAAGAGAGCATCGTATGCAGGTTTCTGCATTGTAATCACAATGAAATCCAAGACAAATTCTTGTTCAACTATCATTACTTGTTGTGTCATTAAGACTCCCTTTATCTCAATGCCATTATGGTCAGCACCATATAACCGGAAGCTCGATGCCCATAGAGATGGAGCACCTAGTTCTAGCCAAGTTCTCTCAGGTAGCACATTGACGTTGGATCCTCCATCCATGATAACTTGTGTCAATTTGTGCCCTAAGATCTCCATATGCACTAATGCAGGTTTCTTTCCCACATCAATCATTAATACAGTTGGATCCATAAATTGATATTTTTGCTCCTCCTCCTGAATTGGTTGGCTCTGCACTTCCATCACCTTCTGTGGTTGCAATTCTTCCACCATTACCTTCTGTAATGTTGGAATAGCTTCTAACAGGTTGGATACTTTAATTTCCACTATGGTATCCAAAACCTGTGCTGCCATATTTTGCACAACTATCTCCTGATCTGATGGTTTTCTTAATTCCTTACCAGCTCTCGACTCTGCTTGTTTAGTCTTCTCAGCTTCCTCTTGCAATATTTTCTTTGCTACTTGCCAGCATTGCTTTTCTTTTGCTAGCTCTAGATACTTATCCTTCTTAGCCTGATTTCTCATCACGACTAAAACTTCTTGAGTTTCCTCCTTAACTTGAGGAACTTCAATGTCCAAATAACTAACGTTCTATGGGTTACTCGAACTCACCTATTTTGGATAATTCTCTTCTTTGTGGTTCCTCGGACCACACCATCTACACATATGTGTAGTGCTTGTTTGTGATGTCTCTTGCCTTAGAGGTGCAGGACAATTTTTCACAAAATGCCCCCATTCCTAGAAATTGCGACATTGTATGATCGGTCTTCCTTTCGAGTCATACTGTAAATGACTTTGTCCTCCTTGTCGATTACCTTGGTTTGATCTTCCACCTCGTCTATTATTTCTATAACCGCCACTTGTTGCTTGTTGCCTGCTTCCTTGGGCCTTCGATTTCTCTTCCTGCTCTTGGATTGACAATACTTGTGGATGTATTCTTGCATTATACGGACATAGCATTACCTCATGCCCCATCACATTACAAATATGGCAATAGTCATTCCTCGGACATTTCATATTTGTATGTCCCTCCATTTTGCATTTCATGCACCACATGTCATTTCTATCAGGTTTGATCTTTTGTTCTTTTACCAACTTATCAAACTCCTTGCGAAATGATGCTACCATCCTCTGTATAGTGTCATATTCTTCACTATCTGAATCCTTCGACTTGGGATGAGACAAGATTCCTGTATATATTTGTTTTGATTCACTCTCAAAATTCTTTGCGTGCTTAAGCGCTTCTTCATATGTTTTTGATGGTACTGCCTTCATATTTTTCTTATATTTTGGGAGTAATCCATCTACGAACCATCATTTTACTAGAACATCTACCAATGGCATCTGCATCTTATCGACTAATTGCTTTAGTCTACGGTTGTAGGATTTCACATCCTCATCGAATTTTTGCTTTGTCATGCAAAGTTTCATAACAATATCTCCATCATCCTTTAAAGGTCAAAATTCTTCAATGAACTTCTCCTTTATCTGATTCCAAGTCTAAAAATCTATGGTATTTTCTCTCTTCAAATACCAATCAATTGCCAATCCTCTCAAGGTAGTAGGAAATAGGATTACCCAATCCTCAGGTCTATCTACACCATTTTCTCTCCAAATGGTTATGCAAGTCCCTATATGCCATGTGGGGTCTTCCTTACCCTCACCTAAAAATGGTGGACATCTTTGTTTGGCTGCCTTATTAGCCATCTTAGGAGAGTCATCACTCTCACTTGAGGTATCTCATGGAATCTCTGTATGATTCCTCCTTGGGGGTGTCTTACTCCCATTGTCATCAGAAGTGTCAATTCGAGGTATCTTATTTTGTCCCACCACTCGATGACCAAATTCTCATGCATCTTCACTTAGCGACCTCCTTCGCTGATGTGAGGGAGATGGTCTTGGTCTGTCCTCCTGAGACCTCACGTCCTGTTGCTCTGGTGCTTGACTCCCATCCTCTGCACTCTCTTGCAACCCTTCTATCACTTTCTCAGGTGTCACCATCCACTCTCCATCTTCTTGCACTTTTCCTTTGTCAACCCTTGCCTCTACGCTTGGCGGTTCTATTTCCTCATCTTCTATCTCTATCAACAATACCTCAAAGTCTCCTTCTTCGGATGTCCAAACTTGCTCTATCTCTAGTTCTTGAGTACTACAGTCTGAGTTACTTGTGTTTTCTCTTTGAGAAATCCTTGTGCTCCTTCTTACTAGAATTTTATCTCTTAGTTCCCATCTCCCATGGCTTCATGCACTGGTGTCCATCATTCACCTCCAGTCTCAATATTCAACTTCATCAATTTTGACCCATTTTAACAAAAAATGCCAGATTCGATAAGGCAACGATGCCAAATGTAGCATAGGGGTGGATTATTCCTAGTGGGGAGGTATTTTCCAAGGCTAATAATGATCAATATGCTAAGCCCAACTCAATTACCAAATCGTACAGTCTTAAGACCATTCAAACTACCCTTGTACGAACTATAATCACCTTGTACGGACATCAAATGCCTACACTATACGATCTCAAATCATACAGTGTCATAGATGGTACGATATTACACTCAAAAAACTGACAGATTCAATTTTGGAGGTTGTCGTACACAGTTTTGTAATCGCTCAAGTCGATTCCCCAAAACTACCAAATCGGGTAAGTTTCTCTCAATCGCCTATTTTACCAAATCGGGTAAAAGTACTTTGTACGATTTGTAAGGGTGACGATGTACGATTTGTATGAACCAATGACATAGTCAGATGCTAGTTTAGATGTTCCATTGCTCCAATCTCTCTCCTAGATGTTTTGTAAGGGTTTGATAGACCAATCAATACAATCTCCACAATAGGCAAAACATCCTAACAAGATTATTGAGAGATTCCATGTGCATGATTACATCCAAAAATCATACAACATCTTTCAATACATCTTCCTTGATACTTCCATGCCTCTATATCATTCTCCAGGTTTCACCAGTACCATATTCTACTAAAAGGTTGCAACAATGCACAAAACTAACATATAACATTCAATAGAAACACACACACATAATATTCATCCACAAATCACCATCCATCATTACCAGAATCGTACATAGTCATCCACAACCATCATTATGCTCATTAATGTATATGGATTCAATTACAATATGGAAAATCTATCAATGTAATTGCAATAACTCAGAGAATCAACAACTAACAAGTACTATCTATTCACTCTAGCAACCAGACCTACAAATTTGAAAATGGGGCCTTATATAACATTGCCCAGGCCATTCCAAAGTGGTTCCTGAGACAATTCATTATTTACAACTGCCCATATACAACTGAATACATTAATTTGGCTTTTTACTAAGTTTAACACCTTAGTTAGCAAATCTATGCGCCATTTCACTCTGAAATTACATTTCCCTTGCATTTGGATGAATTTCGGTGCACCATGTATGATTTGCCACTACCTTGTATGATTTTCCATTCCAGTTGTATGGTTTTGCCCCTTACTGTATGATTTACAAAACTTGGGCAAACTATCACTTGTGTCAAAACTATCAAAATTGAGCAAATCCCTTTGATCACTTCTTCTTCCTATGGGAGGTGGATTTGTTGCCTACAAGAAGCTTACATTCTTTCACTACAAAGATTGATTTTTTGGGGTTGATGGAGACCCTAAACTCCTAGTATTTCTTGAAGACTTGTCATAAATGTAGGTCGTGTTCCTCCCGCTTATAGGATAATATTGTTATGTCATCCAAGTAGATCACGATGACATGATTTAATAGTTTGCCAAAGGCGAGGTCCATCATCCTTTGAAAATTCGCTTCGGTGTTTGAAAGGTCGAAGGGAATACGTTGGTAGGCGAAGGTTCCCCACTTGGTGGTGAACACAGTCTTGTGTTGGTCTTCGTTCTTGACCCAAATATGGTTGTAATTAGAGAAGCCATCCAGCAAGGAGAACCTTTGTGCTCCCACCACTACGTGAAGGATTTGATCAATCTGAGGTAGCGAATAGTGATCTTTAAGAGATGCTTGGTTGAGATTACGAAAATCAACACACAAGCGAATGTCACCATTCTTATTTCACATTGGAACAAGGTTGGCCACCGAGGAGGAATGCTCGATCGGGTATATGATCTTTGCTTCAATAATTTTTAGAAGCTCAGCTCTCATCAATATTTTGATCTTCGGGTTGACTGGCCTCTACTTCTGCTTGAAGGGTTTGATCCCTTCTTCCAGCTCAATGGTGTGTTGGATGATGTTCTTGTCATACCCCCTCAGATCTTGGTAGCACCAAGCGATGATGTTTGGGTACTCCTTGCACAAGGTGCGAATCTGTTGGAGTTTTTTGACCGTACATTCAGCCCCTACCTTGATAACTTTTCCTGGCTCTAACTCCAAGTCCACGAACTCTTTCGGGTCCACTTTGATCTTGTGGCCAATGGACCTATTGTTCCGATCGAAAAGACTCTCCAGCGTGATCAGACCCTTCAGGATGTGGTTATTTTTCAGTTGAATCAATCCCTCGTGGTCTTCTTCGTTCAGAGTTCATTCTTCAATTGAATATGCTTCATTAACCAAAAAATTGACAAGTTGTTCGTCATTGTCGAACACCTGCCAATGAAGTTTTTTATCAGGCACAAAAGACCTGTATATTAGCCTCACCGTTTTTGGCTTGTGCATCATGCTATCTACCGATGAGAATCGAGAACCAATGGAGGCCAAGATGTTCGCAAGCTTATTTCGCTCTCACGAAATTGACTTGATATTCAATGCGGTGAAGAATTCGATTAAATCCCACACCTTGTTGTGGTACGCTTTCAAATAGTGCTGCTTGGAGATGCACTTGTTAGTAACTTGGTTGCTAATTAATTTGGAATCCCTGAATATATGCAATTGCTTGATGCCGAGATTTTTGGCTTTCTTGAGTCTGGGGCACAAAGTCGCATACTCTACTGCATTATTTGTATAGCTCCATGCGAGCCTGTACGAAAATATCTTTTATTTTCCTGATGGAGAAATGAGAGCGATGCCAGCTCCTACGTCGTTCTTGCACCACGCATCGTCGAAGTACAACTTCCATAGCTGGTTGAGTACCGAGGATTCTTCTATGGGTGCTTTTGTGTCAGCATTTTCAGGCTTGGTGAGTGAATAGCACCCCAAATCGGTCTCGATAACGACATTAAAATCTATCATGGAGAACTCATCTTCAATTCGGAGCTCGTCGAGAGATTCTTCCATCAGGTCCACCGTTTGCATTTTTTCTATCATTAGGTTGACAACGATTGAGCCTTTCTTCTCATATTCAAGTTTTTCAACATGAAAACTATTGGGCTTCTTGTTGAAGAGTTTAATTTTGCTCCCCTTGAAGGGGATCTCCAAGTGTGAGTAGTCGAGGGAGAGGTAGCCTCCCAGCTTAGCTATAAATTCTCTTGAGAGGCACATACTGAAGTATGGCTCGAGGTCGACTACCACAATTTCTTGAATGACCGTGACCTGCGATATTTTGTGGAGTTGGATCGAAACATCTTTAATAACTCCTACCATCTTCATGGGAGTCTCGTGTAGCTGCAGCACTCCGAGGCTGCTTCGGGTATACTCCATGCCCATGATATCGTAGACTTCTTTGGGCATAACGGTTGTCTCGGCATCATAGTCGATCATGCAGTTATGCACGATCCATCCTTCCATTCAAAGGGAAAGGTAGAATGGTGGGGGCTTATTCTTACCTATGGCCGAAGTCGTCAGCGGTTGTGCGAACACCATCTGCGTTGGCCTACTCTCCTTGTCCTTAGCAGACTTGAGGGATTCTTGCAAAAGGTCAACTTGACCCGAAAGTTGGAGGGCGTCATAAAGGCTTACCTTGGCGAGTGCCCTTTTCATTTCTTTGACAATATTGTATGTCGAAGTGCTTGATTCTTCAACTCCCTTTGTAGATTCATACGTTTTTTGGTATTTCCTGGGTGGCATCCACCCTTTGACGCTTGGTCAGTGAGGGGTATCGAAGCTTCTCCTTGGCCTGGTCTCGCGTCTCGGCTTGCGGATGAGAAGTCAAAGCTTTGGGTTGGAGCACCCTTTCTCTAGCGCAAGGCGAAAGGTAGTCTTTCAGCAAGTCGAACTGCTCCGGGGTTGTTGTTGGATTGGGAGCTTTTATCGGTGACTGGGCCTTTTGGCTCCATGGCTTGGGTGCAGCAGGTACTTTCAATGGATCCATCTGGGTCGGATCTACCTCGATAGGCTTCTTCCCAGCCTTGGTGAGGACTAAGACTTGCTCGATGACAGACATCATGAAATTATGACCAACTTCCCTGATCATATTGACTTGCTCGTAAGCACCATCGGACAATGTCTAAACATAATTGAGGTGCACCATGCAGGTTTCTTTGTTGTGCAATTCATTTCACGTGGTGCACCAATATGCCGGATCCGAAGTGTTGGCATCTTCAATGCTCATCACGACCGAATTTCTTTTGGGAGGTCTATGAGCTTCGAAAGATGCTTATTCTTTTGTGATCGGAGGAGGAGGGAATCTCCTTTGCTGGAAGCTTTGGTGATCTTGCCTCCTTGTCATGACGCTCATCTGATTCGCCATTGTCTTCATGTATGCTCGTATTTCTTGCAACTCTTTTGCCTGGTCCGCCATTGTGGTTGCCTGATTGGTAGCTGCCTGATTTGCAGGTAATGGCAATGGAGCCAACGGTGCAGGTAATGCCGGATGTTGGACCGGAGCTGGGAGCTGAGGAATGGCGGGTGCTTGATACGACGACATAGGTACCGTTTGATATTGAGTGAGAGGATTCCATGGTTGACTAGGATACATTTGGGATGTAGGCGGAGCGGATGCACTCGAGTACATATTTTGCAAAAAGTTCGAATAAATTGAAATCATCACCTTGGGAGGCAACTTCCCAATAGCTATCAAATCGACTTCCACCTTTTGTGTCTGTTGGTATAATTTTGAAAACGTGTTGACGTTAGCATGTCGGATGCTCATGCTAATATCGAAATTAAAAGCTCTTAGGTAAGAGAACGTCGCCTGCTCTAGTGTGGGTCGAAGGCCATTAGTGACTCTCTACCAGGTTTGGGAGAACCTAACATTGAAGTTAGCTACTTCCTCTTGAGGATGCCTCTGGATAGTGGTGAACTGGTGCAACAGAGAGAAGGGGTCTGCTTGTTCATTGAAGCCCCTTATTAATTATCCTACCAGTTGGTCCCATGAAGTGATGGTGTCGATCGGGAGCGATCGGTACCAGTAGAGGAGCTTACCTCTTAGTGAAAGCACCAACAACTTCACCATGACATCTTCTTCGGTGATTTGGTGAATGGTTGCTAGTCCTACGACATCTTGAATATGCTCGTGTCGTCTTTACCGTACCATTGTAAGTGGGTAAAGCTTTCAAGGCTGCGGGCGAAATTATGTGTTGAGCTTGCAGGGCAAGGGGTCCTGTATGATTCCAGGCTGGGAACTACCTGGGAGGAGCTTGCTGCACCATCTGTGCGTGTGGATCTGTTGGCTACAATGATGGCTGCAACGGCTGGTTCGGTTAAACCAAAGGAGTTGGTAGAACTTGCTGAACCAAAATAGTGGGAATACTCGAAGCACTCGGTTGAACGTTCGATGGAACCAGAGTATTTTGATGATACAAGGAATTCGACAGATTGAAGCTAGTCGTTGTAGTGTTAGGAGTTAGAGTTCGTGAAGTAACGACAACTTCTCGCGACGATGTCCCTTCTAATGGAAATTTTGATCGAACAACTCTAGGATGCTCTCCCAGAGCGTCAATGTCAAGCTCGAAGAACTCAGTTGCTTCTTCTATATATTTCTAACTCTCTATCTTGTGTGCATGAAGGCGTGAGTTTTTACACTAGTCTACGAGACTCGAAGGCGTCTGCGTTCAGTTGAGTCACTAGATATTCAGATTTAATAGCAATAAGATGAACATCACTTCTTAATGTTGCTTTTGCAGTGGACGTTTGAGTCCCACCGAGCGTGCCATAAACTATTGGCAATGGAATCGGCCTAGTTAGATTTTCTAAGTCTACAACGCCCTAGACCCACTACCAAGCATTGAATGTTCGAAGGAAAGGAATGTCCTCCGTGACAATCTCCAGTAGGGCTGGTTTCGAAAGTAAAAATGGGGTTTTGAGATAAGGGTTAGGAAGATACTGAAAGAAAGGGAAATTACTGAAAGGAATGGGAAAAGGCTAAAAGCTAGAAATACGGGGTGATGGATAGGAAGCACGATAGACAACCTAACACTTGAACCAACAACAATCAAAACAATAGACCTTTAACAAAAACCAACATTAAATATTCAGAATTGCATAAACTCCAAGGGTATTCCAGGGATTCGTCCTTCACTAACAGCTAAATCCAGATAACAGAATTCAAGTTGTATAATAAAAAGACCAATTTAACAGAAATAACACGATAGAAGTCATACACAGAGATAGAAGATTCAAAGCCGGAACTAGAAGTTTGTATTTCGAAAGCAGATTTCAAAGCATACAGTTGCTTTTCTAGCAAAGATTGTCCATTTCTAGTTACAGAGAAAAGAGCAGTCTTTATAGGGGTATTCCTAAAACATTAATGCCCAACCACTTCCCCAGTAGTGACAGGCAGATTTGATCCGGAACCGACTTACAGCATTTAATTCATCCTTACAGATAACTCAGCATTGAAGGTAGAAGGTTCCGGCGAGATAACTCAGCATTGAAGGCAGAAGGTTTCGACGATCCACCATGATCGGACGGCTTAGAGCGCAGCTTTGGGTCGGTTTAATGAGTCAATGGCGATCTTGGGCAGCCTCTGACAGTTTCGGGCAATCCATGGCGGTTCTAGGCGACTTGTTCTGTGTTTGGGGCCCGCCTGAAGCTTCGCTCGGTAACTGTGATGTCTCTCTGTAACTGTGATGTCGCTTCATAAGTGGAGTGAAAACAACCTTTTCCATGCCTTAGAAGTTTTTTGTCTTCATTTTAGGGGTCGCTCCCTGGGTGGAGCGACAGATTCTTTCGCTCCACTAGTGGAGCGACTGGAAGGTTCGCTCCATTAGTGGAGCAACAGTAAGTTTGATTGGCCCTTTGACTTCCTTTTAAGCTTGTCGCTCCCTGGGTGGAGCAATAGGGCTTTTGACCATTTTGACTTTCCCTTTTGCACTTAGTTACATTTGCTCATTTTTTAAGTCCTTTTCGGCCCTTCGCTCCACAAGTGGAGCGATAGGGCCCTTCGCTCCACTAGTGGAGCGATAGGGCCTTTGATCGAAAGGTTGAATTCCTTTGCGCCTTTGCTTTGTCTTCGCCCCACAGGTGAGCGATCGGGGGTTTCGCTCCACTAGTGGAGCGACTATAGCTTTGACCACTTTGACTTGCCTTTTGCACTTTAACTTGGCCAAACGCTTTAACTTTGCACTTTTGGGCCTTTGACCCAAAAAGGTTGACTTTCTCTTGATCCTTGCCCTACCTTGCGCTTTTCCGGAGTGTCGCTCCACTGGTGGAGCGACTGGAAGTTTCGCTCCACAGGTGGAGTGATTGCAACTTTGACTGTGTTTTGACTTAAACCATTTGCTCTGAATTGCATTTTAACCGAAAAATATGCTCTAAAAAACGCCTAAGTGCTGAAAATTATTACCATATGCACAGATTTGTAAAGAACTTGCAAAAATATGGCTAGGAGGCAGAAAACACATTTCACATCGCCCATGCTAAAACATTTCACAATTTTGCATGCAACGACAGGAAAAGTGCAAAAACAGTAAAGAAACCACAGAATGCAAAAGTAGATAGTTTTGAGTAAAAGAGACAGTTGGTGAAAACACAACAATATAACAACGTCTTGACCATTTTTGTATGGAAAAAGAGAAGTTTTACAATGATTTAGTCTCAAAAACTGCATACAACATGAATTTTAACAAAATGTGGCAAGGATGGCAACATTTCTATATAAGATTTGAGTGGATGGATTTATTTAGTTTGTTTGTTGAAAATACTATGAGTTCCAACAACCTCAACATTGTGTTGATATCATCTTGTAGTGCCATGTTGCACAAAACTTGAAAAAAGGTAATTAATATGTTTTAAGAAAGATACCCCCTAACATATCAAGTTACCATCTTAATTAAATCTAAGCTATCAAGTTACCATTTGTTATCATTTATCATGCTTGTTTTTTTCTCATCTTATATATTTTTCTTAAATAACTTGTTTTTTTTAAATAGAGTGGACCATTTTTGTACCACAACCAATTAATCCCCCTAAAATCTAGATTTATTTTCGAAATATTAAGAAATATTGGAAACACCCTTGGAAATGTCTCTTAGAAACATCTAGAAATATAGAAAGTCAAGATAACAAGTTTTTGGAACTTCCAAGGAGTCTTTCCAAGTTTCCAAAATAGAAAAACTAGGACAACATAGAAATTTCTTGCAATATGGTTATAATAGAAAAACTAGGACAACATAGAAATTTCTTGCAATATGGTTATAATTTTTTTTTGTAACATCTTAGTTTGTTATAATTTTTTTTTGTAACATCTTAGTTTGTTTTGCATCCAATAACACCATGTGCTCTAATACTATAATGCAATGGCAACCTCGTGGTCTTCCAAACAAACATGTCTCATGTAGTACGCCATCTCCACATTTTGACTCCATTATCTCATATGTTTTATTGCCTTACATGTAAGTTTTTTATAATTTCACTTCTAATTTTTCACATACAAATTTGTTCTTTCCTTATATATTTTTATTTTAAGTTAAAGAAAAACATTATATATATATATATATTATATATATATATTTTTTTTTTTTTTTTTTTTTAAAAAGAAGTCAAAGAACAAAATAAACACCCAAAAAACATGAGGTTGTTGAAGTTCAAACTCTAGCCTACTTTCAAGTCCATTGCTACTAAGCACCAGGAACTAGAAATTTGAAAGCATAATCAAATTCATCAATTCTTGATTTATACAAATTCTTACATTTTGTGCCAGCAATTTTCTCTGGTCATATATACAAAAAAATGGGACATACTTCTTGTTTGCTTTACAGTTGAAGAAGTAAAAACTTAATTCAATTTGAAGATTTGAATGTTCATCCTGCATTTTAATTCAAACATTCTCAACAACGTCGAGATTTTGGTTGAATCTTGAGGGTTATTTAATGTTTTAATAATTCCTTGCAATTCTACTTGAAGCCAATTTTAAAATTATTTTGGCCAAATTACACCTTGGGGAGATTTTAGAGCAAGATATATGACTATAGCTAAGCAACATTCAATAGCTCCAAGGATCATCAATGCAACCGTGAACCTCAACATGCCTATAGAAATGTCAGATCTCTAAAATCGAACACCACCTTAGATCTTTAATCAAGCTTTACCAAAAGCCGAACAAGACACTAAAGTAATGACAAAGTATGTTAGCAAGAAGATATTTATAAGCTTCTAGAAACTTGAAAAGACAAAGTCTAGAGTTCTTAAACCTGAGAAGGAAACAAGAGAGAAGGATATTACATAATATTTGGCAGTACAGGTAAAAACCCATTGCTTTATATAGATGAATCTACTCGGAAGAAACGGATTGTTGCTGAAGACAATGTTTGAAAGAATATAATTCTCAAAGAAATTGACTTTTTTCAAGAGGAGGATACCACCTTGTTTGCAAAAGCATCCCATATGAAAATTTTTGGGAAAAAAAAGTAATGCTCTAGGTAAGTTTGAAGTGTGATTGTTGATGGATGACATCCTACAAAATGAAGTGAAAAACAAGTAGATATTTTGTGGTTGCTCCAAAGATCAAATCTAGAAGGAACTAAATTAATAGCCAATAAAAGAAATATGACACAAAATACTAAATCGACAGGTTCTGCCATATTTTCCCAACCCATGATATGATCTGCATTGTTTGCAACCATTTTTGTTTTTTGTTTTATATCGTTGGAAGAAAGGGTTTTTGAAAGGGCCCCAACCCTTTTACATCTTCAAAACATACATATATGCCTCTTGTAAATTCCAAAATGTGACAATACTTAAGTCATCTTCAAAACATACATATATGCCTCTTATAAAATCCAAAATATGATGATACTTAGGTCACCTATTCTAAAGTACTACCCATATATTAAACGATATAGTCTAGGATAGACTATGGACAAATTCCAGTCACTAATACCACCCAACTGAAAACAGGATATAGACAGAAAATTGATGAACCAAATAAAACCCTCCTTTTTTATCATCCTGGAATCAGACCACGCCTTCATCCTGAGTGTTTCCTTTTCTGCATACATGCCATCGTTGCATTTCGTTCCTCCTTTTTGGCTAAGGCAGTAAATTTCAATTTGGTATTTTCCACAAATTCATGTATTTGATCAGCCAAACTGTTGAAATATTTGGTACTTCACCGCCAAATCATCCAGGAACATTAGATTCGCCCCAAAGCCAGTCGCAGTGATAAAACCATCAGTATCCTCTTCAGAGACTGCCATTTCCTTTGCCCGGGTTTGTGTGTTCTATGTGAAAATACAAGTTTTGGAATTTGTATAAGATGGGCTAACAACCCAAGGCAGCTCAGACTTTTTAAGTATTTATGTAGATCAGATTTAAACAAATGCCATCACTTACAATGCACATAAAAGTCAAAAAGGTCAGATAACATTCCAATTCTAGAAAGCCTCTGCAATCACCAGAAAATGTTTTTAACATTCAAATTAAAGCTATTCTCTATCAAATAACTTTCTCGATCTCTATTTCGGATACCATAGAAGATTTCTAATTACCATACCATATAGAAATCCCCTGTAAAATTCTGTTCATGGAAGTGCAGGCACAGGTTGTTGTTTAGAAGCAGATTTATAAGTTGCTGAGTAACAAACAAATGCTTACATGTGTTATCAAATGTCCTCGGTCTTGAAATACTGAACCCCGCCCTAACTAAACCCAGAATTCATACCATGTACACCGATTACCATATTGAATATATTATTAGATGTCATACAAATGAAATAAGCACTCACAAATGGGCTTTGTGGGAAGTTGAGAAGTCCTCAAATGAATAAAGGCACATTCAAGAAGCAGCAGAAAGGTTAAACTAGTCAACGTACTATGTGAACATTGATAAAAATTAATGTGTATACTGCATCCAGCAACCACCACCAAGATAAAGGAATTTTTTGTCATTTAAAAATTTTATTCATTCGCAAAAGAAAGACACCAATATACATCTGCTCTTCTTGAGCAAGCATTGAAGGTTTTGCAATTTCCAGTGCAAGGTGGAACCTTAGGGCAAGCGATTTTGTTCCACATCCAAAGTCAGTGACTTCAGATGTAATCTGTGAAAACTGATCACAAAGTTAACATCCTCCCAAAGAAAGGCCATGTTGCCATTCTGCTGCACAAGAAGTCGACCAGGCACCCATTTAGGATTATGAAATCCATGACCTGCAATTCTGCCACACCCTCTATACCTGCAAATTGTATAGGATAATATGTTATTGTAGCTTATATTTGATATATCAGATTCCATTCATGTTCCTTACAATCTAGTGTAGTGCTCATTGTTAAATAAACATTGTTACCATAAAATAAAGTTACTAGGTTTGATAATGGTGAGTTTCCAAATTTGGGACCCGTCTTGTAATTAAACCTTTATTTCTTCCAATGTTCTTCAGTCAATGATATGTCACAATAAGTCAAACACAACAGGATGTAAAGTTTAGCAATGGTAGAGTTAACTTCCCAACTCATAAATCTTCACTCCCAAATAATATGAGATAAGGATGTAAAGTTCAGCAATGGTGGAGTTAACTTCCCAACTCATAAATCTTCACTGCCAAATAATATGAGAAAGAATGGTGTACAGAACAGAGCATAAAGGCTAAGGTTAAAATCAAATTGTTACGACATCCTCATACAAGAAGCCATTTGCATAATTAAAGACAATAGTTGGAAAGGCAACTTGGCACAGGGAATTTCCAAATATACAAGATACATTGGCTTATGAAAGTGTTTAGATCTCAGATTGGTTAATTAATCAAAACTGATAAAAAGTTAAAAGAAGGTATCCTTGTACAATGTACTTTTGACAGATGATGGTTGTTAAAATTTCCAATGAAGCTGACCGTTCAACTGAAGCAAACTTGATTGTAGAATTTGGCACAGATAAGGTGATTGACATCCAATCATTTCATCTTTAAAGTGTGAGAGCATGATAACAGTCCTGTCAATTGCTATCCAGTGTTCACTGATGACAAACTGAGGTAAATATTACATCTGCAATTCCTGCTCTTCTCAAGTCTTTTCCTTGAAAATGACTTGGGGCACAATAAAATAAAAAAATATACACTTAATGTGTAATTTTGTACCATAAATATTTTGTAGGACATGACAAATGGAGATATAGTAACTTAACCAAATTGACATTAAGTTCCAAATTGCCACCATTTGAGTTACTCCAAAATAGAAATTATCACTGTGCTGCCACCAACACAAGTCATCAGTGAGTTATTGTACACCAAATGTTGTATGGGTGCGGTGGGTATGAGAGTATGCAGGCAGTTATAAAGCACCCAGTGTAGACTCCCAAAATTTGGGTGCAAGAGTACTAGGGAAGGCATGGTGCAGACCATAAAAACTTAGGTATGCTATAATACTACAAGAAAGTTGAAATATAAGATTCTCACAACACTTTGTAAAATAATAATCCGAATTCAAATGTGAGAGTTACCAGTATTTTTATTGTTTTTCATTTCTTTAATATTTTACTGCAGCATTTGACTCTAATGCTTGACCTAATGAGGGTCAATATACCTGGTGCATTTCAGGTGCACAAAACACACCCACATCCACATACCTAGTACAGGTGGGAAGCCAAACATGGCTTCATATGTGCAGCTAGGCAACACAACAGTAGACATTGTTTTTGGCATTACCTGTTATAAATTATTATGAACAAAAACGTCTTTAATAAAGGTATGATTATATAAGCTATATTGCACCTAAGACCCCATATATAAATTTTTGGATTACTGATGGTCATGTTAAGATTTCTTGTAAAGTGTTGTAGTAAACCATCATATCCTTCATGCTCTTCCATATAATTCTTTGGTTGATGCACAAATTTTCTATTGCTTTCTATTTGTGTGGTGCTAGAGTGTGCTGGATACCATTCATATTACATATATGATTGATGAAGACATTTCTATTCATCTGACAATAAACAACATAATTGTGGACAATGGTTTTGGTGTTACATGTCGTCATGGCTTATACATCATCATGAATAAATACATGTCTTCAAAAAGGAAATGATTATATAACTAATGTTGAACCTAAGATCCCCATCTTAGTTTTTGCATTGTTGATGGTTATTATATATCATTAAAGTTGGACTAGTATGTTTGAGCAGTGGTATGGCATCTTATTATCTGAATAATAGGCTAGGGATGCATAATATAACAATAATCCCATGGGTAAGATTTAAGCTCTAACTTGAGAATTAGGGAGTACACTCTGTTTACCCTTCCTTGCCCTCATGCGACATGGTGTCATTTTCCTTTTTCCTACTCAATCCCCCATCCCAGTTCTCAAACCATTACACTCACACACTTCACTTGCCATGCATAACTTGCTTGTTCTCTTAGTTCTTGTCTGGTGGCAGACATACAATTTTGACAGATTTTACGACAAATTGGCTGGCTGTGTGACCTAATGAGCCCTTTTTAACACAGCATGCATATATATATATATATATATATATATATATATATACACACACGTACACACACAGTTATTCATGAGGTCTGATTCGACTTTGCACACATGCACTTGTTTGTACATACCATTTACTCTCATTACTACACTACTAGATCTTTTAACCAGATTGTTTTTTTGTCGGGTGATGAGTTGGCACATGAACATCATGTCTGCATAAGTGCATGAACTATCAAATGAAGTTGTGTATAACACAACATGTATAGTTTGTCGTATATGTTGTGTTGTTGCATACTGTTGTCTCATGTTTGTAACAACATATGTTTGAAATAAATAGTGTAATGTGTTATGGGGTGTGTTTGTTGTCTCATGTATATAGATAGTTTGGTGGCAGTTGGGCAGTTGCCAACCATCAGTTCGTGTGATACTTATATGTACACTATCTAGCTTGACAGAGGGTATAATGTTTGTTGTCTATGTTCATTGTGTGTGGTACTTGAGAAGGATATCTGCATGCTTTGTGTGGTTCAACCAGATCGTGATGTATTACAGATAATTTGAATATGAACAATACATCCTATGAGTTGTGTATTTACACATATCTGTAAGTTCTTCCATTTGTGCATCTTTTGTTTATATATAATGGGAGCATATTATACATTTCATATCATTCATGGACTCACCATCACATATTTTCATCATTACAAGCTGCCCCTTTGATCTTGCTACAGCTTGAATATGGACGACAAAGGCCTAAGAATCACATCCACCCTGTTTTGCAGGGCACCAATGGCAGATCCCTCACAGACTTTGTCATCACTTGGTGGTTTAGCTACACACTGCAAAATCAGGTACCTATCACTTGTAGGGCTTTGGCATTGCTTGGTGGTTTAGCTATACATCTGCAAAACCAGGTACCTTCCTTTCAATCGCTTATTGTTTTTGGTGATACATCTAGGTAGAGATTGGGTGATCTTGGATTTACTATTTTTTGCATTTACTTTTCCTTGAAATAGTAATTTGGCTTATTCCTTTCTACAGCATTAGACTGCTAGTCTCTTTGCCTCTCTCAAATGCTAGGTAACCCTAGATTTTCTTTTGTTTGTCTTAGTTTGCTCATCTTCTATTCTATCTTACCCTAATCTGCTCTCCCCCTTCTGTAGGTTGCATTGGTAGATCTTCTTCTCGACTTAGGGTTTGGGGTTGATTTCCTTTGCCCCTTACAGTCATCTTCAGGTTACTTGTAAGGCATTGCAGTTAACCATCATACCTACCACGGTCTTCTATATATATTCTTCTTGGACCAATAGATTAGTTCTCCATATAGTTCTTTACCGAGTTTCTTTTACATGTATCATGCCAGAGTCTGTTACAGACCATCTATATTACATGTATGATAGTTGACGACATTTCTACTCATGTGATATTGTGCTATGGTTTTTTTTAATATAGTTGGTCAGACCTTATATTAAATAATTATTATGTGATAAATATGATGTTTCCTCATGTGCCATATATTCTTACAGGAGAACTAAGCATTATAGACTCTGGAATCCTAAATGACCAAAAGATATTAGTAGAAGCCATATAAAATGGAAATTTCCAAACAACTTCTAAATTTTACTTTAGGACCACAACCACCACAAGATTGAAACTAGGTGACATAAAGGCAAAAAACCAACATAAGAAAACAGTTCTGCCGTCTGCAAAACCAAAATCTTGCTATACTAGTCATTCGTTCCTCCCTTGGCACCAAAATATAGTCCTCTCCCAACTTAGCTTCAAGCACTAGTGCCAACTCTGTGCCAAGCACCGGCACCAGCACCCAGCAAAACACCAGGTGCCAACATTAGCATCTAGCTTCACATGCCAAAACTTCAACATCAGCTGTCAACGCATGTTGTCAGCCATGCCATAGGAAGACATGCAGAAGACCATTCCACGACTCAACATAACAATCTTTCTGTAACTGCTTGAAGCTAAACCATTTCCATTTTCACAGGGAACTTGAAACTATATTGTACATTCTGTATATAGGGTAGTTATTCAAACCAGATAGCTCTCTTGGCTTTGCAAAAACACATCCGATTCTTTAGCATTAGGAGTAGTTTAGGAGTCAGAATTATGAAAGTAAGTAATAGTTAGAAAAGCTTAGCTCTAAGCATCTGTAAACACCAAATGCAACTCAACACCTGCATATGTAGCCTAAGATTTGGTTTTGAGGGCAAGTTGGCCATAAGTGCTTTAAATTTTGCTCTTCATTTTCATTTGCACTATCTCTAAATAAGGTTCTCCACAATTTTATAATTTCTAATTCTTTTGCATTTCTTGATAAATATTCCCTCATTGTTATTTTCTTTTCCATCTAATGCCATGTCATATGAGAGTGTGTTCACTCTGTCCTGCTTTGCTACACAGCTTTTAATCATAACTCATCTGGCCTCACCAACTCAGCTACGTAGCTTTCCATTGCACCCCCATATTGGGCACCGCAGACACAAATTTCTTATCTTAAATTATCAATATGCCTCAGTAAAGAAATTCAAATACAAGAACTACCATTTGGGAGAAACAAAACCCAAATAAAACAAAGCAAGGGGAAATTTGATTCATTAATTGGAGGAATGATTTTCGAGTCATGTGTTCTTCGATGAGTTACTACTAAAATGGACTTATTGCTGAGGCTACCATCATAATACGTTACAATCATATTATGATTTGTCGTCATGGCGAACAAGCAAAAATTGTAATGATTAAGGTGTGTGTCATAATGTATCCCAATGCATTAAAATTATAGTTGTTATGTATAGGCAATCACAAGAAAGATTTTCATTCATTAAAATCTGACTTGATCTTTACCATACTTCCATTTTGTTGTTAATATACTACTTGTTTTCTATTGCTCTCTTACCTTCGACCATATGATAACTAGCCTACCTCTGGGATTGGTATCAGACGATAGGATTTTGAAAATTTGCAAACCGAAGGGTTAACTTGACCTAGTCAACAAAAAGATATGTGTTTTCTTACTATCATTGAAAGGATATTGAATCTTATGCGAATGACGACTCACATTCTAGAAATTTTAAAGGCATCCCCATCTCCATGAGTATGAATCCATCGAAAATCCATGTGAGCATCCATGGTCACTGTAGAAAGTGTAACTTTAAATGTCACTTCACTGCAAGGTACATTTGGATCACCTGCAAATTTCACCAACAAAATGAGTGCATAGTTCATGACAAGCGATAAACATTAATTGCAGGAAAAACATGCGCAAGAATCATTGGACACAGGCTATAACTAAAATATAATGAAAGAGAAAATAAATTAGTAACATTGAGATTACAACCATACTTCCAGTCTTCAAGAAAGCATGTCTCAAGCACTTGAAGGGTTGTAAAATTGGCAATTCTCTTTAAGACACATAATAAAGCAAACATGTAGCCATCATTAAATTTCAAGTACAACCCCACTCCTGTAAATTGATCTACTCATTATTTATTCTTTTTTGTTATCTCCAGAAGTCATCAGAAATGTAAAAGTTAAGTTGGAACTTTGAGTTAACAAACTGATTGATCTTTCAGATAATATTAAGTATAAAGGGTTCCATCTAATGACAATAGCACTGGCAGAATGACTCCATACATTATCTCTGAAATGATGAGGATTAGGCACAAAGCTAAAAAAAGCCGCTCATTTTTGTTCTTCCTGAAACCAAAAGGAATTGTATGAGACATTGCTTGAGGGCCACTGACATTTCTAGGTCATTTCAAGAACAACAACAGATCTATTTTGAGTAAAATCAACAAAATTTGCAAGTAATGGACTGTAAGGATTCTTTTTTGTATCCTTAAGTTGGTCTCTAAATCTTCCATATTGAATGTGGACCCTTGACCAACACAAGTTTGGGTGGGCATGGGACAGAAGGGGAACAAGCAGTTGTGGATCTATTGCATTGGAAGTCCTACCCAGTACCCTACTCACACATGACTTGGCAGATTTTCATGTTCAATCTCGAGTATATGACCAACACCAATGTGACTACAGGGACACCCCTTAACGAGCAGGGTTTTCTGGCACAATGTGTAGGATTAGAATGATGTAGCCACATGTGCAAAACATGTCTTCACCTCTCAACAAAATATCAATTCATCTGACCACAACAGTGAAATATCAGCCCAAACTGGACACAAGGTTGACATACCACACACTTAGCATGAAATGCAAACTGACAGACAATGCGAAAAAACATCATGCTGTTGCTTGGTGGTATGCCCTAATCTACAGACTTAGCTTTCTCTCAGTGACTCTCTCTTCAAAGACAAAGGCCATAAACTTCAACATCCACAATGTACCCCCTAATGCATGCTAAATAGAGCTAGCATCATCATATGTCTATTATTTCATGTAACATTACAACTAAAATAAAATGAAAGATACATGTCAGAGTCAGCCAAAAGCAATAGAATCAATGATATATTCATGGGCCACAAAGATCCCAAGCTTTGATTATTTATGGTCTTTTACAAAAATACAGCCATAGGTGATCAGAGCTACCATGATTGTCCTCAAATACGACTAATTCCTAGCTTCTATTCTAGGCTGTACATGACTAGATTAAGCCAGGCTTGGAATATTCAAAGTCACAGAAGTCTGTTCTTGCAGCTTTTCCTCCTGATACACAGAATTTGGATCCCTATTCTTGGAATACAATGGTATTTATAAGTTTTCCTCAATGCATAGAAACAATTGCAGGCCTCTATTGTGGTTCACTCTCCTGTTGCATCTACATAGGCCTCCAAATATGTAGTGGCAACATGGCAGCTTCCCAATTTGGCATTACCAACAATGCTGACAAGCAGCTAACAGCTCACCTCCAAATCATTATAATCAAAAGCATGAGTAATTTCAATACTGAATACACCCTTGTTAGTGCCTTGCTCTCTGATTTGGCACGCTCTGTTGACATTGCCTGAGAAACTAATACTGAAAAATCAACATTTTCCCCCTCAAAATTGG
This sequence comes from Wollemia nobilis, assembly GCA_028583015.1. NCBI lineage: Eukaryota > Viridiplantae > Streptophyta > Pinopsida > Araucariales > Araucariaceae > Wollemia > Wollemia nobilis. Next base: position 5,259,967 of record JAQPPZ010017002.1, read on the forward strand.
AATTTTAAATAGGACTGTTTTCAAAAAATGCAGTTTTTCCTCAAAAAAATACCAAAGGCTGTCCAAATGTTTATAGAGTTCTTTTTTTGTGTTTTTAAACCTCAATGATCGTTACTTTGTCAATTTGCCAATCTTTTCCTCATCCTTTTGCAATTTTTAGCATTTCTTGCGGATTAATATTTTTAGGGACCCTTACCGATTTTTTTTCTCCTCTAATAATTTTGATGACATTGCTGTCTATTGTTCTTGTATCATAGCAAACACCTTTGAATTAGACTCTATCCTTATAAAATTGTGTAATAATTTGATTTAGCATATTAATGAAAGTTTCATTTTTGCTTCCGGGGTGAGTGTGTTATATTTGCAGGCTCTAAGTCTCTATTATAACATGTAAATTGTGTATAGGTAAAATCCAGTTGCGCACCACCTTCATAGCTGCAGATTCCCTACATTATGCAGTTATCCTTTAGATTTTAATTTACCTCCTGGTCCAGACCAAAACTGACCAGGATGATCTGGATGGACATTATACACAGATCAGAAAGAAAAATGCAATCAGCAATGATTCAAATCCAAAGGGTTTGAATGCTTGGAACATGTATCAAGAAAATGTATTAGAAAAAGTACAAGAAAAAGACCTTAAGGTTAAAAACCTAAACTGGATTATTGCATAAAGATAAGTGATGAAAGCAATGATTAATTCCAAGAAAAAATTCAGTCAGCATAACATTGAATAACTATTTAAGAGAGAATTTTTATATAATTTTGTAAGCTTAGTATGTATGTACAGATTTAGTGTCTAAGATTTAAAACTAGTTCACATCAAATGGAATGTAAGTTAAAAAACAATGCCTGACGTATTCTTCTCAGTGAACAAAATATGAAATCCAAGGAAAGTAAAAACAATTCTAAATTTATAGTATTTGGATGTGGAGACAAAAGTTAAGAAAACTCCACCCAAGACTAGCTAAAACAAGATTGAATGAACAACCAAACAAAAAGGATCATCAATTGACTATTATCAGATTCCACTTGGATTGTTAGCAAGAGGCATCTTTTGTATAAAATATGCTAGTGCCAACCCCCTGAGATAGTACCTTAGGATAAGATAAGTGGCACCAAGCACTAGATGCCTGTAGTGTCACCTAGTTTGTTAAGGTGCCCACCAGTTATATATACTGAAACATATGGTTGTAATTAGTTGGTGTTGGACACAATTGTACATGAGATATTGGATACTGATATGAGATAATATAAGTATAAAGTCTATGCATGATCATGTACCCATTTTATATTTTTGATTTTCTGTGTATATATATGCATGTGTATGTTCTGTTCTGTTCTGTGTTCTCTGAATTGTTAGCTTTTGCTAACACTTACTAGTTGGGAAACCCAGATTCTACTTGTCGATCATTGGGGGAAATTTCTAAAGGTGGAGGTGTTTTGGAGTTTGTCAGAGTGCAGCAGCAACAAATTCTAGAGCCGGAGGTTGATGAGCAAGTACACAATCTTGAAACATAGTGGCTGGCATTCATCACAAAAGGAGATCGAAGATTGCAGGTTGTAGAGGATCAACAAATTTATTTTTTGTTTTCATGTGTATATATCCGTGTGTGTGTTATGGCCTGTTTTTTCTGTGTATTGTTAACTTCTAACAGATTGCATAATACTTAAACAATATCCGAGATTCAGCATAATTATGAGACCTCGAAATATTTGCTAGAAGAAGAATGATGAGATATTAGGAATAAAAATCAATCCAAACTTGACCACAACCAGATAAAGTTAGTGCTTTTAGCTGGAATTCAAGATGAACATTGGTAATAAAAGACTATAATTAGTTGCATGAGCTTCACCATAGGACCAGGCAATGGACAATATTTGGAATCTACAGACAGCAATTACAAGCATTACAATAAAACATTACTGAAAAGATATTGGAATCCCAGCATCCAACAATATTCACAAATTGCAAAAATACAGGAACAGTTTCTGTAAAAGTTTTAGAACTGTGAATGCTGACACTAACAATTCATTTAAGTACTCGAACCAAACAATATTGAATGTAACAACAGAAATCCTAGATCGCATAGAAGTTAATGTATCGTGAGGTGAATTCAAAACCTCAAGCATTGTGGCCCTACAGCTAGGTTGCCACTTAAGTCATTGAAATACCTTGTTAAGAGATTGTTATTAATAGTTGCTGCAAATTGGACATACCAATAAGTTTAGTTGCTACAATTTCATCATCTGTATATGATATGTTCACTATTTCAAGGCCATGGGGACCATATATCCCACTCCAAAGTCCTGCAAGCTCTTGACCTGGCTTTGGTTCATCAACTTTTAGCTTTGTATAGGAAGATTTATTAATCTTTCTGGTGCTTGAGAAGATTCTTGTACCTAAAAAAAAAATAGAAACATGTCATACACAAAAGAAACTGCAAAAAGAAAAGGTACATACTAAAAAACATCAAAATGCTAAGAAGCATCATTCAGAAATTCTGCTATTGTGAAAGAGTTCAAAAATAAAATTATAGGATTACTTGTTTCGCTTTAAAGTAAATGCATTCTAAGGTTTGTTTCTACTGTTTTAGATCAAACCATTCAGTCCCATAAATCAGAGTTTGAAAGGGAAGAGACATATCGGGCAAGCAACAATATTAAACATACAAACCCTATACACACTTTTCAATGAAACATTCATGTGACAGTAAATTTTAATTGCATTTTCAAAGCATAAACTTGCCTGTCACAGTGTAGATGAATTTAGAGTGCATGTAATCAATGGAATAGGGTCAAAATAACTATATTTTTTGACATAAGATGTTAAGGCATTAAAATTGTTTTTCTAAACAAGAAGTATCAAATATTTGGCTAAGCAAAACACAATCTGTATATACAGTGCACCCACGTGGGGCATGTTTCAAGAGGATTAAGGGAAGCAAATCAGGCAAGTTTCTCGGTATCAATTTTTTTTTATAAATTACTTTGATGTATGTTATGCCCAAAATTTGTTACTGAAGTTTTAATATTTAAAATGATTGCTTGTTCCAGAATTACAATCATACCTGTGGTTTGGCTGCCAAATGTGTACAATGACCTCAAATATTCTATGGCTTGATGGCCAATGTGTCCTCTCCGTAACTGAGTGCATGCAAGATTCCAATAGCCAAGCAATACCCAGATTAAGCACTTCATAAATGTTGTTGCAAAATTAGCAGTGAACCAGAAAGAAAATGAAATATAAGCACTATCAGAATCTAGAATATGTGGTCACTCTTCCTCTAAAAGCACTTATTAACAAGATCTCTATGCTTCCTACTTTCCATTTACATTCTTCAATTATTCATCACTCTATATGAAGCCGCAAGTCCTGGTGGAGTTTGAATAACATAATTTTAAACTTATTTAAAAGAAAAAAGCGAAAGTCAGAACAATTCCCATGCCCAAAACAAAAGAAGTCAAACGGAGAATACAAACAAGCAAAGTCAAGCATCCAAATGAAATCAAACAAGCAAAAACAAACCTTTGAAGCTAAAAGAAGTATAGTAGGAAAATTATGAAAAGAAGACAATCAATACCTCCAATGTATTACACTTACCTGTTGAGGATTACTAATTGATTCTTGGTCCTGGGTGGCTGCTGCTTGGTTAGCAGGAAGAAGAAGTTGTTCACGAGTTAAATTTGCATCTCCATCCAATTCTTCATTATCGCCTAATATTATATGATCTGGTCCAAGTAATTTTACTATATTTCTTAAATGCTTCATCTGAAGCAAATTTGTAAGTTTGCTGGATATATCTGAACATGATTGGTCCCCATTTTCCTATAAAGAAGCATCCAAAAAAGACACATTATTTTATATTGTGCTATTACTTCATAAATGTAAATGCAAATAATATGAAAGTTTGAGTTTGAAGCACATGCACAACATAAAAATTGAAAAGGACATCTCCACAGTTTAAGTATGCTTTCTTCCAATGCTTTGGATATTAACAATATTTTGACGGCATTATAAGCTATATTGGAAATATATTATGACAGTGAAAAAGGAAATAGCATACTTACATCAATATGATTGAGAGTCTAGCAGACATTACTTTTTTATTTTAAAAATAAATAATCATAATGAAAATTCCTTGCATCATAAAGGCCTGTTGGAGAATATTACATTATTTGGTACATGCTAATGTAAACCCATGGTACCCATAGTACAAATGTAAATATTATATAAAGGTTTGAGTCTATAGTTAAGGAGTGAGATTTATATTTACCTTTTATGTAAGTGTCTATGTGCAAGATATGCACAAGTGTCATGTAAGTAAGAGTGCAAGTATGTAATGAGAGAATGTGCACAAGTGTCATGTAATTAAGTGTGTAAATATGTAATGTGAGGATGTGCACAAGTGTCATCTACTAGGTGTGCAAGTACAAGTGTAAGTGTCATGTAAAAGAGTGCAAGTGTCATAGAGTTAAGTATTCATGTATGTAGAAGTGTAAGAGTCATGTATACAAGTGGTAAGATGAAAAGCCAAAGGACATGTGAGTGTTGACATATGAAGAGCAATAGACAAGTACTTGAAGAGTCATCTTATATGGCTATATTATGGAGACAGCTCCACGTATTGTAAGTGAATAAGATCACATTCAAGCATTAATAATATTGAAACTTGTATGCATATTTTGAGCAATTCTACTGTAAGTTTCTTCATGTTATTGCATGAATGATTTTGGCCATTTTATATTCATATTTGATATTTTCATGAATGTTATTATTATTTATATTGGCTGACTTATATATTGATTGCTCTTATATTTGAGACTACTCAAGATTCATAATATTGGGACCTAAGATAATCTGGCTTAAAAGCCAACAATGGTATAAAAGCTACTTTAAGTAGTCTCTATTGATAGCATCAAAGGAAATCTTTGGTGTGAATTATATTTAGAGTCACCTGAAGAAAACATAGACTCAAACTGTTGCACATTTCGAATTTGTAGATTGATATTTGATAAAGGCCCAATTATTATATGCTGGAGTCTCTCCACTCAAAAAAGAAGAAGTGAAGACTAGGACTCAACTTATTGATTGAGGGGATAAATCAAAAGTCACCTTGATTTTTTGGATTCTCTCTAAATATAGAGAACCACATATTGAGAAAATTTTAGCACTTTAAATTTTAGGCATTTTGACCCTAACAAGATAGTGCACATATAAGGTTGCAGTCTCAAGAATGCTGTATAATAATATTAGAACTCAGGCAAGTACTTGAGAAGATTATAGTACTTAGGTTAGACCTGAGACAAAAGAAGAATAGAACTTAGGCAAGTACCTAAGAATATTATAATACTCAGGTTAGACCTGAGACAAAAGAGAAGAAGAATAGAACTCAAGCTAGAACCTGAGAAGATTATAGTACTCGGGTTAGACTTGAGACTAAAGAGAAAAAGATAAATCTCAGACTAGAACCTAAGAGAAGAGAACAGAAAAAGAGAAAGCTCAGGCAAAATCCTGAGTAGTAGAAGAAAAAGCAGAGAAAGCATTGAAGCTTTCCAAGATAGAAAGAAAAAGTAAAACAAGGATAAGTGGCAAATCAAAGTGCCATTCATCAAGAGTGCCATCCAGTCAGAGTAAGGCAAGTCAGAGCGTTGTTCATCTAGAGCACCTGAAAAGGAAGAGCAAGAGCGCCATCCAACTAGTGTAAGGCAAGTCGGATTGCTATGCATCTAAAGCGCGTGAAAAATGAAGTGCAAGAGCACCATCTAGCCAAGTTGCTATCCATCTAGAGCACCTAAAAAAGGAAGTGCAAGAGAGTCATCCATCCAAGAGAGCTATTTTTGTCTGAGCTGGAGCACCTGCATCAGAGAGCTATTCGTGTTCAATCTGGAGCACCTAAACTAGAGAAGGCTATTCGTGTCTGAGCCGAAGCACCTGAACCAAAGAGCTATTTTTGTCTGAGCTAAAGCACTTGAACCAGAGATCCATTTGTGCTGTTCGAGTTGGAGCACTTGAACCAGAGAGCCATTTGTGTTGTCCGAGTCGGAGTACCTGAACCAGAGAGCCATTTGTGCCTAAGCTGAAGCACTTGATCTTAAGGCTGAGCCAGACCTCGATTTCAAGTTCAAGCCAATATTTCTTGAGTAATTCAAATTTGGCCAAAGGAAGGTAAACAACCAAAGCACCAATATTTTTAGGTTTTGAGCAAAACGTTAAGGCGATATAATTTGAATGTGATAGAAAGCGTTACACTTAAACGCTATAATGTAACGTTTGCATTCATATTCTGACATTAAAAGCTATTGAAGCCATCAGCTATAAGCAGTTTCATTCAAAACGTTTGTGAGACCTAATCTACCAAGAATTAAAGGTAAGCACATTACCTTATATTTAATTTTATTAAATTTGGTGCTAAAGTCCTAAGTTGAGTTTAATTTGAAGGAATTGGATAACTTAGGCACTTTAATTATTTGAGAGAGGGAGTTAAAAGGTTTTCAACTCCATAGGAATAAATATTAAGGTGGGAGTTATAAGGACTTCAACCTTATTTTTGAAATATTGAAAAATATTTGATATTTTATTATTTGCAATATATTTCATAAATTTAAATTTTGGAAAAAAATTGATATACTTATTAGATTTGGAGAGAGAAGGATTTCTACCCCAAAAAAGAAAATTTAGAAATTTGAATATTTAGAAAATTTGAAAGTTTAAAGATTTTTAGAATTTGCAAATTTAATAAATTAGGGAGTTGAAAGGTTTGCTACTTCAAAGGATTTGAAAAAAATTGAAAATTTTAAATTTGCAAATTTATTTTTGATAGGATTTGAGAATTTGAAAATTTTGAAATTGCAATTTTTAGAACTTAGGAGTAATAAGGAATTCAACTCCAACAGTTTTTTTTAAAGGCATTTGATTATGGAAGAGAGCAATTTGATGACAATAATAAGAAAGAAAATATTGGAAGCTATTAAAATTGGCATACATAATTTGATTGAAAAATCTGATGAAAAACAAGATATGGCAATGCAATTTATCTATAGAGAAGCAATGAATGAAAGTTTTGAAACATTTGAATATTATTTGCATTCAAAGCTTGTTGAAGCAATTGACAACTCTAAATATGATATTGTAGATATGCAAATTGATATGTCTACATTTAGTGAATAAGTTTTGGTATTTTGTGTTATTTTGTAGTTGTATGCAAAGTGTTTGACAAAATGTATGTACATATATTTAATAATGTTATAAAGTGACAATGTAATATTGTACGTAATAATGTGATGTTAAGTCATGTATGTCGATAAAGTCATAAGTTAGTTTGTCTTGTAGTGGGAAATGATATGTAAATGCAAGTGAAATGTAATTTAGAAGAATGATGATGTGTTAGGTAGTTGGAGGGTGCAACTAATTTCTAGTTGTATAAATAAGACCCTCCCCTCATTCATTCATTCATTGTTGGAGGAGCATAGGTACTTAAGGAAAGAATGTTGGGGCATATGTGGTATGTTAGGATGCAGTCAGCTCTTGCATGCAATCATGAAAAGTATTCTGCATTAGGGTTTGCGGACTGTATATGAAATGTTGTAACCATATATGCCATTGTTAATACAAATCTGCTCATGTTTATTTATCATCTGTTATTGCTGTTTTTTGTGTATGGTTATTGCTAAATGGCTGCAAATCTATAGATTTATTTAAGTAGAAGTGGAATTGTGTGTAAGTATGTTAAATTTCACTTCTACATATATACAATACCTATTGATATAGGTAGCATAATGTATATGGTATTGCTTTCACTTGAACTTCATAAAGACAAAAGTCAAAAGCAAGAAGAAGTGATTGAAACTCTAAAAGGGAAAACAATTGGTCATACACTTCAAGAAGCATGCAATAAAATGTCATTATATGATAGTAAGACTGACAATCCAAGCTCATCAAATTCAGAAAATTATTATGATACTCTAAGTGAATGTTCAGAGGTTACATGACAACATCAAGATTGCAAGAATGCAGAAACAAAAGAAGCACATGAACCAAAAGCCAAAGATAGTGGAGCAAGATTCAGGAGTTCACAGCAAAGAAGCAAAGCTAGAAGAAATAAAGAAAGAAGATGAAGAAGGATCTCAAACAGAAAATCATGCACAATGCAAGGTTACCTGAAAAAGCAAAGATTCAAGATGAAGACAAAGATCAAAGACTAAAGTCTTCAATAACTAAATAATGTAATACAGGGGGTATTGGAGAACATTACATTAGTTGGTACATGCTAATGTACCCCCATAGTACCTATGGTACAAATGTAAATATTAGATTAAGGTTTGAGTCTATAGTTTAGGAGTGAGATTTATATTTACCCTTTATGTAAGTGTCTATGTGCAGGATATGCACAAGTGTCATGTAAGTAAGAGTGCAAGTATGTAATGAGAGAAAGTGCACAAGTATCATGTAATTAAGTGTGCAAATATGTAATGTGAGGATGTGCATAAGTGTCATGTATTAGGTGTGCATGTACAAGAGTGTTGTAAAATAAGTGAAACTGTCATAGAGTTAAGTATGCATGTATGTAGAAGTGTAAGAGTCATGTATACAAGTGGCAAGATGAGAAGCCAAAGGACATGTGAGACTTGCCATATGGAGAGCAATAGTCAAGTACTTGAAGAGTCATCTTGTATGGCTATATTATGGAGACAAAGCTCCATGTATTGTAAGCGAAGAAGATCACATTCAAGCATTAATAATATTGAAGCTTGTATGCATATTTTGAGCAATTTTACTATAAGTTTCTTCATGTTATTGCATGAATGATTTTGGCCATTTTATATTTATATTTGATATTTTCATGAATGTTATTATTATTTATATTGGTCGACTTATATATTGATTTCTCTTACATTTGCGACTACTCAAGATTCATAATATTAGGACCTAAGATAATCTAGCTCAAAAGCCAACACACTATATTAGGTCATAAAATGCTTCCGCACAATATATAGATACAAAAGAAAAGCAATACTTAACCCTAGACTGTTTATGATATTTTCAAAAAGAAAAGCAATCCTTGTTTGAACCTTTTACTTTTTAGAGGAGATATTCCTAAAAAAAACATTTCTGCCATAATTTTACCAAAATCTTTTCAAAATATGGAAAACATTGTAAGTGAGATCCTAAATTCACTAGGAACTTTGGAAAGATATTCTTCAACATCTATGAATTCAACTAATAAAATAGGTTTAAAGTTAAACAAATACTATTGGAAGAGAAATAGCTCTTTCTAAAAATTGTCTATAATAGTAATTTTCACTCTACAACAGAAATGAAACATTTCTAAGGATTACATGGACTTGAACCCCTCACACATATTACTTTATCCCTCCACAAATTCAAAGGGAAAACCAAGGTATTATACCAAATGCTAGAAAGATTGCATTAACAATTACAAGAAAAATATAGAAAGAATGCATGCAAAAGCAGCTATGTTATACCAAGATCAACATCACTGCCCTACACCTTCAAATAGGAGACAAATTCTACCCAAGGTTAAACCAAATACCTCCTTATCCATTGCTATAAGATTCTCAACAATAATAGAGAAAAGAAATGAGTTTGCTTACAAATTCTAATTACAATCTTACCTTACGAGGCCCACAACATTCCATGTTAAATTCCTATCAACATCACCCTCTAGATTTGACAATCTCCTCTTCATCTGGATATTATGAACAAAAAGATTCAAAGCCAACAATATGATGCACATACAAGAACCTACACACACATAAAGAATGCACCCTTTGCTTCATGCATTCACCAATATCCAACTTACCATTCTCTGTTCCACTACCAAGTTGAGCACACTCTATCAACCATCATGTATGTATGCCATCATAAAATCAACTATCATCAATCTATTTGTGTTCAGCAGGTAGGAAGACAAACTAGAGGATCAAATTGTCGCCTCCCAAGCGGGATCCATGATTATGACTAGTGTATTTGAAACCACCGTTTATTTAACTGCCATCACCATAATAGAGAAACTCGGACTCGGCAAGGCCGATTCAAGACTCAAACTCGGACTCGGCAAAAAAACTCGGAAAAACTTGGCAAAAGCAAAAAATCAAATAAAATACAAATTTTCATTGGGAAAAAAGCTTTTCTCACGCATATCACAATTAATTAACATTATACAAATCCAAAATTAATACTATAAGCAATACAACCTTAAACTACACATGGAAGTGACAAAATACAATTCAATTAAAGAAATTTTAATACCTTCAAAATTCAAATATTCTTGTATTGCTTATGATATTAAAAGATACAAAATGTGTTTAAATGCCTCAATAGGCCCACTATCTAGTGTCTTGCAATGCCTTTTCCCTTTGCCCTTTGCCCTAGCTCAAGATTTAGTCCTCTTTCTTTGTGCCCATGCCTATGCCTTCGCCACTAACTCTTCCGCTATACTTTCAAAATCATCCATTGATAAGAGGCTCTTGCTACTGCTCCTTAGGCTTTGTGATCCATTCAGATGATGGATCAATCTCATCTAAACCAATGGCTTCATAATTTGTTCCTGCAATTTATTTGTGGTGGAGGCGAAGGTTGTAATGAACAAATACATGATCATTCAACTTTTGTTGCATAAGTCTATTGTGCTTCTTGAAGTGAATGTGCTCAAACATACTCCAATTGGGCTCACAACCTAAAGCACTACATGGTTGATATAAAAATTTCATGGCAAAGCGTTGATGATTGGGTGTATACGCACCAAAGTTCTCCCACCATAAATTTAGAAAATGCCAAGAAAAAAGTAATAATTTATGTAAGATCGTAAATTGAGATTATTTTTTTAAATAAAATCAAAAGACAATCAATAATAATTCGATCCATAAGGATTACTTGGCCTCAAAATTGTTGTTCCTCAAATGCACTATGAGGATGTGAAAAGGTAGCCCTCACATCTCTTGTAATCCTACAACTCATCTTGTATCAAATTGCGGGTGTGCTCATCTGGCACCATTCGGGTAAGGCATTATTGAAGGCCCAACATCACCTCGTAGTCAACCTCGAATGAATCATCATAAGAGAATTTGGGGCTGAGGTAGTGCCTTGTTGCATGTAGTGGGCTATGGAGCTATGAAGTTCATCGCTAGTCAATCAATTCCCATATGGGATTATATTTGGGCTCGGAATAATTATAGAATGAGGCAATTGCCTCTTTGGCCCTATCCATGGCCTCATATACATATCCCGTTGGTGATTTTTCTCCATCAACAAGATGGAGAACCCTCACCAAAGGCTCTGACACTAACTGAGAAATTTTAGTTATTGTTAGCAACTTAGCTATTTGAAAATTGGATTAGAAATCAAAATTTGCAAATGGAAAAATAATTTACAAAAAATTTAAAACTTAGTCTTGTACCTTGATTGCCTCATGCATAGCTATCCAGAAGGGCTTCTCAAACACATAATCATTCACCTTCTGGCCCTCATTGGAGTGTCTATATCTAGCAGCATCTTTTGCAATCCACTTCTCGCTCACAAACATCCTCTTCAATGCCCCCTTTGCATTAAAGACGCTTTGCAATGTAATAAAGTTTGTGGCAAATCGTGTCGCACAAGCTCCCTCTCGTTAGTGAATTGCCTCATTAGCTGGAGGACCCATGTGTAGTTGATGAATTTGGTACTACATTTGGCCTTATGTACAACCTTAGACACCCAAGGTAATTCCTCAATATCTTCGAGAAGCAAATAGAGACAATGGGCTGCATATGGTGTCCAAAAAATTGTGAGAAATATCTCCTCCAAAATCCTTCCAGCTGCTACATACTCTGCTATGTTTTCTGTGATAACTTGGACAACATTCTCCTTCCCTACCTCTAACACAACCTCCTCCAACAACCTAACAAGCATTTCGGCACTCTTAACTTGTGCTGATGCATCCATTGACTTGAGGAACACAATTCCTCCTATAGAAGCAACCAAAAAATTAATCAATGTATGATTCTTCCCATCAGTCCACCCATCAAACATGATTGTGCAACCCCTTTTTCTCCATAGCCTACGTTGCTCTTCAACCAAGATTTGGATATCCTCCATAGATTCCTGAAGGAGAAGGCCCTTAAAATCATCATAAGTTGGCGGTTTAAATCCTAGGCTACAAATTGTGAGGGCGTCAACCATTCCCCACCAGTATGCAGACCTTGACACACTAAAGGGAATGTTGGAAAACTACCAAAATCTTGCACAAACCTTCCTTGTGGCCTTGTGCCTTTCTCGTTCCATGTAGTCATACCCTCAAGCATGGGTTGTGACTCGGGCATGGAACGTTCCACGAAAAAAGACTCCTCCGTCCTACACCTTGGGTTTTGCCACAAACGGATTCGATCCATCCTGACGCTGCTGAAAATGGCTAAAGGTGTTGTCGGTACTCTTTGTATGAGATTGGGAAGGAGTAGCCATGGCATTGCTTGTTCTTCTTTTAGTTCTTTCTTCTCACTATAATCTGTTAGGAGGGCATTGCATTCCCTCACAACCTTAGGCTCCACCTTTGGACATGGCTTGACATCATGGCCAAATAACCTCGCCAAGTGGTAATTGAGGTGCTTTATGCCTCCATGAATTTTTTTCCCACAAAAATTACAAGACACCTCCTCTTTGCTCCATCCTTTGCATACTTCCAAGTTGGGTCTCTTTTTCCCATCATTTTATTTCAATGTGGCTGCACATGGAAACAATAAGCAAGTAGTTAGAAACTTTCAAAAAAAAAAAAAAGGGCTAGGGTTTAAGCATTGACAACTGAACTTTGTTCTTTTACCTCAAATATAACTATTGAGTGGCTGTTAGATTCTTGACAACTAATAAAAGTTTGGATTTAGGATGCAAATGAGTTTTTTTGTTTGTCTGATTTCACCTTATATTTGATCTCTCTGCAAGTGGGAACAGCAAAAATGAGGGCAATTTGGAAAAAAAAAAACAATTTATGTCGTTTTCCTGTAACTGTGCCATGCCAGCTGAGTTTTTTTGGCTGACTCAGCGAGTTTTTTCTTTTACTCGCGACTAAAAAAAACTTGGTGAACTTAGAAAAACTAGTCAAGTCGAGCCTGAAAAAACCGGTAGGGCCGACTCTAGTGCAGATTGGGCATGTTTTTCAAAAACTTGCCGAGTTTCGCGAATATGACCATCACTACCAAATCCTAGCATTTCAAGATCATTTGGGAAGCCTAGACGAAGTATTAATTGGAATAAGATATAGTAAGCACAAGGATATTAAGCAAGCATGCAAAACACAGTCATTCCCATACTATATATCAATGGCTTGGCATAACCATGATGATAAGAGTAATGAGGATCATGCGAGTATCAATTCAAACAGCCACTTATATTTCCTATGCAGTTTTCATATCAAGGAAATATAGAGTTTTCAATTGATGAGAATAGTGTGCAAGTAGACATTACAAATACCTACTTGTCCTTTTACACATTTGATCAGAGCTTTATACCATTGCATGGTTTGTCTGATTCTGCAAACTCACCTTTTCTATTTGAGCAACAAGCTTCCAACACGAGCTCAAGCAAACTTTCAGAAACAAATCTTGAGAGGGTTTTTAGCATGATGAATAATCTGCAACCTTCTATTATTACTAAGTTAGGAGGCTCTGTGCTGACAGAGGAAAAGATGGTGACAATTGTTAGCTATATGGAGTGTCAAACTTGATGGGATTAGAAGTCAAGTATAATTTCCATATTTAGAAAAGAGAATGTTTTTATGATTTATAGCATCTTTTCTATCCATGTAAATTAGCATCTTTTTAACTAGCATATTGCTAGAAATTTATAAAAGCTTTCTAATTAACATATTGCTAATAAATTAGAAAAGCTTTCTAACTTCTGCATGTGCTTTATGGCTTTACCCACCGGCACATCTTATCTTTGTACATATGTTTAAGCATTGGTAATGAAGAGTGCAACTTTTTGTAACTTGTTGCCTCTACCCTTGTGCTTATATCAATGGGTATCACAGCCTTTGATCTTGGGTTGGCATCTGAGAGGGAGTTGTCTTCTATGGCTCTTTACAAGTGGTAGCTCCTTGCCCATTTTCTCTATTCATATACTTTTTATTCCCCAGCAATTCAGAAGCTCAAAAAATATCTTCAACTTCTTGTGCACAAACTCTGGCTTCATTTTTTAAGGCTTCTTTGTTTCCATTGAGAAATATTTATTTAACCTTTTTGCACTAAAACTCCAATTTTTTGTGTCTTCTACATCTAATCTAATTGAGGGTCATCACCTCTTACCCTTTACTAGATCTATTTTCTTAAAACTTTAGCTAAGTGAATGTGGCCTCTAGATCTAGTCACCTCAAGGGTCCTCATCATTTCCCTTACTAGATCTTACACTACAAGCCTCAAGGATGCTCATTTTTTAACCCTGACTAGGTCTCACTATATGGCTTCTAGATCTAGTCATTTCAATAGCCCTCTTTTACCTTTACTAGATCTCACTCTCATGGCCCTAGATCTAGTCACTTCAGGGGTCCTCATCTTTTACCCTTAGTAGATCTTAAAATTTTGAGCTTTAGATTTAGTCAAAGGTTCTCATCTTTTACCATTACAAGTTCTTACACTACATTCTCTGGATCTAAGACATTTCAAGGGTCTTCATATTTTACCTTTACTAGATTTAATCTTCAATCTAGTCTTTTTAAAGGTTTTCACTTCATATGCAACACTAGAACTACTATATTTAATCTTCATGATTTGTGAGGTATGACACTGAAAACTTAGTGCAAGGATTATTCCAGCATCACATTGACACCATGTCCAGAATCACATCTCTAGAAATAGCAGAATGTATGGAACCGATCTCCCAGCACAATTTCGCATCCACAATGTTGTCAATGTTACTCAGATCATATTGTATGAGCCTTCTCATTTGGAAGATTAGCTTCTTGCCACCCACCCTCAAAACACAGTTCCAAATTTTTAGACAATTGCTCATCAATTCTGCAACCAGTTACCCAGTAGTTTTACAATATTACCCTACAATTATGTAGGAATCAGCTGTGCATTCATCAGTCATTTGGCTGTCAGTAAAGCAGTCATCATTAAAAAGTAGGTCAGTTACAGTCAACTACATAATTAGATTAGATGTAGAAGACACAAAGGGTAGGGTAATATTGTAAAACTACTGATGAATGCACAGCTGATTCCTACATAATTGTAGGGTAATATTGTAAAACTACTGGGTAACTGGTTGCAGAACTGGTTGCAGAATTGATGAACAATTGGCTGCAGGACTGATGACAGCATAACTAACGAGTAACTCCTCACTGATGTGTAAATGATTATGCATTTTGATGACTGCATAACCAATCAATGACTGGTCCATTCTTACATAACTCACACATCCTGCAAACCATATAAAAGCATGAAGGACCAAGCACTAAGGTATATCTACCATCCTCTTGGATTTTTTATGGAATTTGTATCTTTTGCATGGTCAACCACTATTTCTTTTGTCCACCCTTGTTCTACCACAGATATTGGATGCAAGTCGCATAGTCTAAATAAAGAATCAACAACAACATTCTTTATACCCTTTTTATTTTTATTCTTGAAATCAAGATGTTACAGTTTGTTTACCCACTTTGCTCCTTGTTTGCTAGAGTTTCTTTTGGATAACAAATACATTAAACTCTGATGGCCTGTACGGATGATAAAATGATGGCTCAATAAATATGGCTTGAATTTCCCTACAGCATGCATAATGTCCATCATTTGCTTATCATAGATGCATACTCTACATGAGTACAAACTCTATGTCTATCCTTTAAGCATCACATTCCACTACAAGTGGCTTTGAAAATTTTAGACATCCAAGTTGAGGGCCAAAAGTCATTACATTCTTCGTTTGTCAGAATGCAGCTTATATTGCCTCTGTCCATTTGAACTGATATTTTTTAATTTAATGAGGGGTGCCAAGATGCCTGCAAACCCCTTAATAAACTTTCTATAAAATTTGCACAACCCATTAAATTCCCTCAAACATTATTTAAAAGTACAATTAAAGGATGGCTTCAATCTTTGTTGAATCCATTTTTGACTCCCTCACCAAACACAAATACACAAGTTCACTCTTTCCAAACTCACATTTCGTTCAGTGCAATAGACAGCATAGCCTGAAGAGCTCCAAAACAATTTTCATCTGATCCAGATGACCTTTTATTGTTTTGATATAGACAAGAATAATGTTTTTGAATATAAAAAAAAGGATAAATTTCGTCAAATATGGCTTGATGATTTATTCATTGTACCTTGGAATGTGGCTAGGGCATTGGTTTAGCTGAATTCATAGTAGCTAAGATGAACTCTAAAAATAATATCTTGGTTATATTCCTCATCTTTAAATGATGATAACCTCAAATCAATCTTTGTAAACATTGCAGCTCCATGTAAGGCAACCAAAAAAATCTATCTATAAGGGAAAGACAAAAATTGTTTTTAACGATCATTTTGCTCAATTGCCTGCAATTAGTGCACATATCGAAATAACCAACCTTCTTTCATTGTTAAATTTAATAAAGAGACAAAAGTGCTCTTGCTAAGTAATATATTCCCTATATCCAATAACTTTTAAACTATTCTTACAACTTCATCATTGAATAACTTAAGATTGTTGTATATTGAAGCAATAACCAGTTTGGATCCTGGTTCCGACTCAATGATACATTCTTGTCCCCTATCCAAAGGTACACATAGTGGCAGGTCTTGAAAAATATCCACATATTCATCACTCCATTGCTGTGCTTCCTTCTCACTGATTTGATTTTGTGTTTTCACGTTATTGCATAGGGCTCTTATAAAATTGAATTGAATTATACAATATAATTCACTTTTTGGCAAGCTGATGAATTATACAATATAATTCACTTTTTGGCAAGCTGATTATTCCATTTTATGAGCCAAGATCAGTCTTTTCCTTTTTTCTTTTAATTAATTATTTATTTTGATGTGAACTTCTGGCAGCTCTCACAATTTCATAGATATAAAGATGGTGACATTAGTTAGAAATCTTACAGATTTCTCGCTCAACTCGTAAGAAAGTCTGGGCTGCAATTTTTTAGTTTTTAAAAACTCAGTGCCAAGAAAATCACCAACTCACGACAATTTTTGCACCATTTTCTCATCGAAAAGTCAGTGAAAATCAGCTACTGCAGCAAATTTCGGTTTAAAGGGGTTTATGCCCTCATTTTGCCATTTTTCTTCTCCCCTACTCAAAAAGAAATCTTCCTAGAGGTCAACCATGAACTTTAAACCACGTTTGGAGATAAAATCGATGGATTTAACATATGAGAGGATTGGAGGAGATACACCATGATGATCCCATACCGAAGGAGCTCCAATTCAACCACCTGTCCAAAGCCAACCATCCAATTCGAGGACAATGAAGGGAAAACAAAGAACAATTTAAAAATTGCTCTATATTTTGAGTTTGTATGATGTATTTCATTGGAATTCATTATCAAGAACTGAAATTGTACTCTTTTTTTTTTTTGGTCCCAAGGGGGATACCGTAGTAAGTTCTTGGGTTTTCATCCAGGAGACCCAAGTTCAAACCTCGATATGAGGGAAGTGGCACCCCTTATAAAAACCCATGCTTTACCCTAACATTTTAAGTCCCAGGAGGGTTATTGTAGTGGTAAGTTCTTGGGTCTTCATCCAGGACACCCAAGTTCAAACCCCGGTATAAGAAAACCAAGACCCCTCATAAAAACCAGTGCTCTACCCTAACATTTTTTAGATTATAGACTGTGGTGAAGAGAATTTTTTCTGTGATGACGAGGGATTTTTCTGTCGTGAGGAGGGATTTTCTGTGGTGAAGAAGATTTTTTTGTGGTGAAGAGGGATTTTTCTATGGTGAAGAGGGTTTTCATAATTTCTCAAAACAACAATGCTTCCTTAAGCCAGAGCTAGAGCTATTTTTTTGTGGTGAAGAGGATTTTTTCTATGGTGAAGAGGGTTTTTTTTGTGGTGAAGAGGGTTTTCATAATATTTCTGGTGAAGAGGCTTGATGATGAAAGATTGACTGGGAGACCATGCAGTATAGAGGCAAAGCAAGGTAACTTGATCATGCCATCTGCCTTGGCATATTCCTTTAGAATGCAACATAGTTGTTTTATTGTCATTTGCTCCATTGTTGGCTATAATCGTATATAGTGAGAGTTTAACAACATCATGTAGCCTTCAAAATTTTATCCATAGATCAATGCCTTCTACAAAATTTAATTAAAGTTAGAAAAGTAGGGCAACTACAATCTGATTTGTGGTGAAGAGGGTTTTTTCTATGGTGAAGAGGGTTTTCATAATTTCTGTGGTAAAGAGGGATTTTTTTGTGGTGAAGAAGGTTTTTTCTGTGGTGAAAAGGGATTTTTCTGTGGAGGAGGGTTTTTTGTGGTGAAGGCAGATTTTTAATGGTGAAGAGGGTTTTTCCTGTGGTGAAGGGGGGTTTTTCCTGTGGTGAAGAGAAGGTAGGAGAAAGTTGGGTGGATCATGTTAAAGGAAGAAACATTATTAAACATGAGGGGAATAAAGAGAAAATCTTAATCCCTATAGATACAGATGAGGAGGGTATCCTCTTGAAAATTCTAGACAAGATATATGAGCGGGCACAAAAAAGAATGGGAAATAGTTTGGTTGGCAAGTTTATGGGGGCGAGACCAATGGTGGAGCAGATTAAAAGATGGGCTGCCTCAAGATGGGGAGTCAAGGGGCACATGGAATTTTTAGCGATGCCCAAGGGCTTCTTCCTAGCCACATTTACAGCAATAGAGGACTGGAACAGAGCTTTATTAGGGGGACCATGGTTTATGGGTCGTTTTAGCCTTTTGACCTATTCTTAAAAAAATGGGAGCCTGGATTCAACCCTGAGACTGAAAAAATCGAAGTAGCCCCCATTTGGGTAAAACTTCCTGCCCTACCCCTAGAGTTCTGGGAGGAAGAGATCTTTGAAATGATAGGGAATAGTATTGGCAGATTCATGGCTGTGGATTATGTTACTAAAGAAAGAAAGAGGGTCTACTTTGCCAGAATGTGCATCTTAGTAGAATCTGGTAGGACTTTACTAGAGAAAATTAAATTGGCATCGAGTAAAGGAGTATGGACTCAAGAATTGGTATATGAAAACAATCCTTTTAGTTGTATATTTTATGGGAAAATTGGTCATATTGCAAAGAACTGTCTAGTTAGAAAGAACTTTGCTGAAAGGAAGGAAAAACAAGACTCAAAGATGAAGCAAGCATGGAGAGTAAAGGAGAATAACAAGGACAAAGCTAGTGATAATCAAGGAGCCAGGCAAGAGCAGGGATCAAATACCCAAGCGCAGAGCCCAGGTGGGAGAGAAGTAGAAAAAGAGAATGAAGACATGAGGGAAGACACTAGAATACAAGTTCCGCAAGAAATAGATCAGGCATTGAAAGAGCCAATAAAGAGGATTGTAGAAAGTGGTGCGATGGATGACCAATATATACAGGTTGAGCCCAATACCAGTACTCAAGAAGTTGTTCTATCTACCTTCCCATATATCCCAATAGTAGAGGAGATGAAGCATGATGATTCAGGTCATGAGGCATGTCAACCTGCACAGGTAGAAGTGGGGATGAGAGAAAGAGATGAGGATGAGGAGATAGTGCATCCCATGAAGGGGTGTGATATGGTGGAAACAAAAATCAGATACGGGAAGAAGGATACATCTAGTGAGGTAACATCAACACCTAATGTGCGGGTCACTAGAAGCTCCCAAAAAGTTCCTAACTTGGGAAGAGAGGAATCCAACAGAGTAGGAAGACTTTCATTGAAAGAAAAGAGGATCAAAGAAACAGAGGAGGATAAAGCTTACAGGAAACAACAGACCCTAGAGGAAATGTATGTAGGCAGTACTTAGAAGCCTGCAACATGAGGGAGATGAAATTACTAAGTTGGAATGTTAGGGGCATGAATGCCCCTAACAAGCATAGGGTGGTTAAAGATCTAATTAAGAACCACCAACCAGATATTCTACTCTTGCAAGAAACAAAACTTAATAAAACAAACTGGAGTAAGATACAACAAGGAATATGGAGGAGTGGAGAAGGTTGTCAGGAAGAAGCCCAAGGGGCATCAAGAGGTATAATTACAATGTGGAATTTTGAATACTATGAAGGTGAAATCCTAGCAAAGAGTGTGAACCAATTAACAACTCTAATTACAACAAAAATATCCAAGTTAGCTTTTGTGATCACCAATATCTATGCCCCTAACACTAATAAGGCCCAAAAGGAATTATGGAGGGTTGTAGAGAAAATGGGACAACTTAGAGGATTGAAATGGATAGTGGTAGGTGATTTTAACACCCCTCTCACACCTACAAAAAAGAGAGGAGGTACACAAGAGTACACATATAGTATGGAGGAGCTAGGTAAGTTTATAGCTGAAGCAAGCCTTTTTGATGTAGACCTAAGTGGCAACAGGTTTACCTGGTCAAACAGAAGGATAAGAGATAGCTTGATTCAGGTTCGATTAGATAGGGTTCTTCTATCAGAGGATTGGTTTCAAGGGAACTATGAGCATAAATTAATCTCCTTACCAAGAACGGGTTTGAACCATAACCCCCTTCAATTTTGGTGCAACCTAGAAATTAATAGAAAAATACCCCATTTAAATTTGAATATATGTGGTTGCACCACCCAGATATATTCAAGGAGATGGAAAAGTGGTGGGATATACTAGTACAGGGATCTAAAATGCACATTGTGGTAAGTAAATTGAAGACTGTGAAGAAGGAGGTAAGGAGGTGGAACAAAGAGGTCTTTGGAAATATCTTTCAAAAAAAGGAACTTATCAGAAGAGAACTGAGTAAGTTAGAAGAAGAGATCAATAAGAGTGGAATGGATCAAGCTCAATTCTTAAAGGAAAAGGAGCTAAATTCAGAGTTGCACACCATTCTGGCGAGAGAGGAGGCCTATTGGCGATAAAAATCAAGAAACCAATGGCTGGAAGAAGGTGATTGGAACACAAAGTTCTTCCATGTCTCAACTATAAAGCATAAGAGCTCATCTAGAATAATGGAGATACAAAAAGAAGATGGCCAAACCATAAGGGAAGAAATAGAAATTAGACAAGAGGCAATAGATTTTTTCCAAACACTACTGTTGGAAGATATGGCATAAGATCAATCAACAGTTGAGGAGATAATTCAGCATATACCAAGGTTGATCACAAGGGAAATAAATGAACAATTGACTAAGGAGATCAATGAGGAAGAAGTGAGAGAAGCAATTTTCTCCCTTGGTAAGGACAAAGCACCAGGGCCTGATGGTTTTCAAGCAGGTTTCTTCCAAATCTTCTGGGACATTATTAAGAAGGATGTTATTGAGGCAGTCAAGGAGTCACATCATACAGGGTAAGTATTGAAGGAGTACAATAATACATTCTTAGCCTTAATCCCAAAGAAGCCAGGGCCAAAAGGTTTTAAGGATTATAGGCCTATAAGCCTTTGTAATGCAATCTACAAAATAATATCAAAAGTGATAGCCTTGAGGCTTAAGTTTATACTCCCAACTATTATCTCAGAACAACAAGGGGGTTTTGTAAAAGGGAGGCAGATTTTGGATGGAGTAATAACTCTCCATGAAACTTTGCATTCTGTAAAGGCTAGTGACAGGAAAGGAATGATAGTTAAACTTGATATGAATAAGGCCTATGATAGAGTGTCCTAGAGTTTCCTAGATAGGGTCTTATTCAAGTTTGGGTTTAGCAGGCAATGGAGAAGATGGGTAGGTAGCTGTTACAAAGGAGCTAAATTCTCAGTACTTGTAAACAATTCTCCAGCTGGCTTTTTTGGTAGTAGCAGGGGCTTAAGGCAAGGGGATCCCATATCACCGTATCTATTCATAATAATGGTTGAGGCTTTGGGGAGATGTATAGGAGCAGCGAAGGCTTTGGGAACACTTCATGGATTGAAGCCAACACAGAACCTAGAAGGTATAACTCACCAACAATTTGTGGATGACACAATACTACTAGGGAAACCAACAGTGGCAGAAGCTAGAGAGTTTAGAAGGATACTGGATCTGTATGAACGAGCATCCCATCAAAAAATTAATATGGAAAAGAGTAAGGTTTTCTTCATAAACACCACGATAGACAAACAGAGAAGAGTAGCTAGAGAGATTGGTTGCTTAATTTCAACCCTACCCTCTACATATTTGGGGATGTCGATGTTTACAGGAGACTGTAAAGACCCATTATGGAATGGATTGATAGATAAATTTTAGAAGAAGATGGCAGGCTAGAAAGGGAGTTTACTTACCCAAGCTAGAAAAATACAATTGGTGAAGAGTACATTACAAGCCATCCCAGTATATCAGTTGTCAGTTTTTAAAATGCCTTTCAAAGTGGTTAATACTGTGGAAGGAATCCAAAAATAATTTCTATGGACTAGTTCAGAAGAAAGGAGTAGATTACCTCTAATATCATGGGAGAAGGTATGCCAACCCAAGACACAAGGAGGATTGGGCCTTTGGAGAATTAGAAACATCAACCTAGCACTGGTTGCAAAGGTAGGGTGGAGAGTTATGAAGGAGGGACAATCAATATGGGCTAAAATATTGAAGGAAAAATATTTAGATAGTATGGAAGATGTTAGACTGCTTACTACACAGGATCCATGTTGGGGTCTTCATTATGGAATCACATTGTGAAGGCAAGGGAGTTATTATGGAAGGGAGTACAATGGAAAGTAGGGGATGGTAGATCCATTAGCTTCTAGGAGGATGCATGGTTAGACATTAAACCACTAACCATGGATGAGGAGATGCATAGACTATGGGAGGATCTAGAAGCAAGATATGGCAGGTTAGTAAGTGACTATATGGTGATGGTAGGAGGTCGATTAAGATGGAAAGAGCTGAACATGAACCAGGAGAATAGTGAAGCATTGAGTAAGTTGAAGGTAAAACTTAGATCATATTATATAAGTTCAAAGATGCAACAAGATTCATTGATGTGGGGAGCCACCCAAGATGGTGAATTTAATGTCAAATCAGCTCATGACTTGATTGACCTAGCTATAGAATATGGTTTTCCATGGAAGAGAATATGGGGGAAGAAAGCAATTCCCAAACAAGAGGTCTTCTTATGGCTGGCTGCATAGAATAAGATACTGACTATAGACAATTTGCAGAAGAGAGGAATTCACTACCCAAATAGATGCTTCCTCTGTGAGCAGAGAGAGGAGTCGGTTCAACATATCTTCCTAGAATGTGACTACTCACTGAAGATACTTCAGGCACTAATAAATAAGGTGGGGGTAGTGTGGGCTTTATCGAATACCATGCTAGCTTGGTTAGAGCAATGGGAGAAGCCTTTCATCAGTCCTAGGCTCAATGGAATTTGGAATCTAATTCCTTTCCACTATGCTTGGGGAATATGGCTGGAAAGGAATAGGAGAATATTTAAGGAGGAGAATAGAACAATGGGGAGAAACGTGCAGATTATTGTATGAGAAATTGAGGAAAATGTGAAGATAATAAAGTTTTTAACCAAACCTAAAATAGGAGATGAGGCTAGACTGAGCAGAACCTGGAACTTAGACCCAACTGGTAGCTTGGATGGTACTCAGAATCAATCAAGGGCCAAGACTAAATGGTTACCACCTCGAGAAGGATGGATGAAGATGAACTTTGATGGGGCCTCAAAGGGGAACCCAAGGAAGGCAGGGGCAGGTGCTATTGTTCGAGATGAACAAGGGAGGATAAAGGGTGCAGCCTATGAATATTTGGGAATCACTACAAGCCACCAAGCAAAAGCTCGAGCTCTATTGATAGGGGTAGAACTAGCAAGAGACTTGGGAGTTAGAAAGTTAGTAGTGGAAGGAGATTCTCTGAATATCATTAATTGTCTTAAGCAAGAAGCAAAGACAAATTGGCAAATAAGTAATATTTTTCAAGATATTAGGAATGCTCTCCAAGCCTTTGTTGAGGTGGAAGTAGTCCATATATATAGGGAAGGCAATATGGTAGCAGACATGTTAGCCAATAGGGGAGCACTATGAGAGGAGGATAAAAGGTGGATACCCCTGGGGGAGATCCACCCGGATATTTTCAGATTAGTTCAGAAAGAGCAGCTTCTGGACAATACATAGTCCTTGCATAAGGATGGGGAGCAAAGGGACATTGCACTAGGATCTGTGGTAAATGGACACCAAGTTGAGATTCCGAGAAACTTACAATTTGCAGGAGGTAAAGACTATTGGAACTTTAAATTATTATAGTATAATCGCCATGGATGTGAAAGGGCTACAAGAGATGTATGAGCAATTTAGGAAGCAACTAGATGATCTGCATGCTGAGCGAGAACGCTGGTGGAAGTCAATGCTAGATATGCTTGATGAGCATATGAAAATTCATGAAGAAGAGAAGGTGCTAGCCCAATGGAAGTATGATCTGGACAAAAGAATGTATGTATGGGATGATCAAAGCAATGAGTATGAACATCAGCTTCAGGAAGTTCACAAAGAATTTAATCGAAAGTGGAAGGAGCATGAGAAACAACTGAAGTGCATGGTTTCTATTCTACTGTGGAGCTGAGTTCTGGTTCAGAGGATTCACAAGGAAGGGAGATCCAGAAGACTACAAAATGTTGGTTTAAATTTTGTCTTTCAGTGTTTGTAAGGTTGGGGGTGAACCAAAAACCCTATTTTTGTGCTTGATTTGGACATTTGTGGTTTATTTAGAATTAGTTGTAAGATTTTTTTGTAAGGTTCTAGGTGAGCTAGAACTCCTTGGGCGTGTGAGCTAGAAGATATTTCTGGACCAGTGTTACCTTTAGTAAAGAATTTCGTATCTATAGTTATACTTTTGTAAAAGAGTTCGGACCCTTTCAAAATCCCGATTTTACTTGAATCAAAAAAAGAAATTGTATTCTTTTTTATGAATATCTATTATAAAATCAGCTTTCTGGCTCTCCAATTGTTGTTTCAAATGTATCTTTTTAATCTAAAAAAAATTCTTCGACTTTTTTTGCCAAGTTTTCCTGATTTGTGATTTTTCTAACTATGGGTGACATCAATGGGCCTGAAAGTTGTCCCATTACAATTTTTGTTTGTTTTGTTGTTTTGGGGGGAGAGGGGGGCAGGCAAGGTACCGGCAGGCAACAACAATACGATGCAGTGTGAAGGGATTATCATCAATCAAAGGACTGAAACTGTTGTTGAACAGCTATGGATTAGGATCTCATTTTTGCATGGGATGGTGAATTTTCAAATAAATTATTGACAAATCTGAGTTGGAAACAACTTTTCAAAAAAGTATCTTTATGTTATACATTGTATGGGAATCTTTCCCAGAATACAAGAAAGTTGTATTTGATTAGGTCAGGCAAGCCAACCAATCCCACAGGGCGATGTGTTTCGCAGGCCGACATCACACGATTGGTCGTCCCCCATGACGACCCCCCAGAACACACACCAAAAAGTAGTAATAATAGTTGAAACGGAAAAGAGTTTTCAAATTTGATAGCAGAGTGTGTGCAGTTTCATATTCAGAATTTTATAAGTTTTTCCAGCAATCCGATATTTCTATTTCAAGTATCTTGAACTTTAGAATCCAAATCTTGTTTAGTTCAGTCTTATAGTAGCTCCACTTTGGAATATAACAGATTCTGTTTTACGATTACAGGTAGGGGACCTGAACTCAACCCCTCTTTTTTACTTGTCAAAGGAAGAGACATCAAACTATTTCTGAGTCAATAATCTATATTTCACAAGCCTCTTCCCCTTGAACGTAGTGCTAGCAGGCTGACTTGGGTCTTGGTAAATTCTTAACCAAACTTCTCGCTAATATGATGATAAATTTGAATGGAGTTACTATTAGATTTTTTCCATTCTAACCTCATTCTTATCTTTCTTATTACAAATTCTTTATTTTCAATTGTTTGATGATCAAATCCTTCTCCAGAAAAATAATAGCATGTGGTTTGCAGTGGTCTGTTTGTCACACATTTATTTTGCACATGGTTATGAACTTCAGACAATTTCGATAATGAGTGCTGATCTACGGTCTTGGCTTCTAATTTATGCATTAATAATTGAACATCTCATATAAGCTATAAGGGGCATTTGCACGTTTGAAATAGACTCCCTTATTTTTGAAATGGTAACATTCAGGCAAAACTTTATTGGCCATCTCCAAGCAACAAAGTCATCTGAATCAAGGAATTTAGCTTTAAAATGAAAACCTACATAGGTTGATGGGATGAATTCACTATAAAACTTATTGCATCATCTGCTTTCAATACAAATGGCTACCATGGAAGAAAAAAATACAAAGATCCCACAATGAATCTACCAACCATCTCTGTCCTCTCAAATTTCTCCTACTCATCCTCCTATTGAGCTACATGTCAAAAAATTTCCTACTCATCCTCCTATTGAAAAACATGTCATCCTTCCCTTCCCATTTGGACACCTTATTATATACATTAAAGAGCTCTCGACAACACGTGTACAAAATTTTGTTATCTTGCAGCTTTGTCTACATAGGACATACCAGTAGCTCAATATGAGCAATGTTTGAAGGAAGATAGGACAGACGTTATTCATTGAAAAATTATCAAATCTGCCTCTGCAGAGTATTCATTAAATCATGCTTACCATGTTTGCTTGGAGAAACTGTCATAATGGTTCACTGTAGGGAAGCCATTAGTAAAAGAGGCTATTTAGATTGAAAATAGCCCCCATGGAACTTGAGCAAAGAGGATGATTTGAGGTAAAATTGGAGGCTTTTCATTGATATGATGAGAAAAACAAGTTATACATCTTGTACGAAGGGATTATGTCCATTAATCCCAGCAACATTACTACTCGATGGGACAGCTGATGTGAACCCATTGTGCTAAATTTAATATGTTTATAGTATTTCATCTCATAAGATTATTCCCAAATGGCCAATCCATCCCTAATAATAAGTTATTAAATAACTCAAAACATGGGCAAAAGATTGAATAAGATGCAGTTCATATCCCAGAGACAAAGCATTAAATTATGACATGCAGCAGAATTTTGTTTGTAATCATGAAATTTCTGACAGTATAAACTTGCTTCCAGAGTCTTTCAGCTTCATGTTTTGCATATAGATAGCTATGATGTGCAAATTGTGAATATCTACTAATACTTTGGATCAAGAACCCTTCAAATAAAGAGTGGAGATGCTCTACCCTGTCTATTGGGTTGATTAGAGGTGAAGCTTCACTTGATTCGCATAATTGAAACTCAAACTCTGGTTCCTCTTTGGTGGACATTAAGAGCTTGACAGGGACCTTGAAGTCTACATCTCCAGTGAACAATTGTGACCTGACCGAACCATCCGGTAACCCAATAACCTCAAATACAGGTCTTAGAATAACATCATCTGCATGACAATAATATAGTATTTACTTAAAACTCATGAGTACAATCTCTAAATAAATTAGACTGGGAGCAATCTATACCTGCAGGACAAGTCCACACTCTTGAGGCAATTAGACGTAAATTACCCTGTGCAAGTGCTCAAACTTATCAGAGTTCGATCATGTTTGCATTACTTCAAAAATGAATGATCATATTAAACAAAACATAGAATATGTAGAAAATGAATAAGCAGTATAGTTCTTTCTTCCCTTTTTCAACATATATTGACTGAATAAAAATAGAAGTGCGAAAAGGAGGTGGGGGAAAAAGATCATTAGTTGAAGACTCAGCTTCTCAATCAGAATCAACTATTGCAAAGGATCACATTTAAGTTGCTCAGCCTGCAAGTCCACTGAGAGCTTGGTGATAAAAAAAGGTACCCCAACTCTCAAATTCTACTTTACACAGTAGCTTGTTGCATTAAGTAATGAACCAAAAAAAATAGCGGATGCTCCAAAACTGGCAGATAAGAAGGCATAATTGATCAAAGGACAAGTGAATAATGTGGAGATAATTTGCCTGTACTGCAGATACTGAAATGGATCTTCAGATGGTGAAGGATCAAATGATATACATTTTATAGTTTTGTTCATGACACTAGGATTGTGATTCAAGTCTCAAAGCTTCATCCAGGCTGTTCCTTAGCTCCCAGTAATTGTTTTTTTTTTAGGTACTCATAAAGTTCTAGTTTTGTTGGCATGAATAATTTAGCAAAACATTATGTTATATGGGAAGATTAAGAAATTGGGTAAATAAAACAATTTTCATATTTTAAGGCCTCTTGAAGTAGAAGATATTCCAGGAGTTGTTTTGAATGGTTTCTCAATTTAAATCCACAGCTCAAGTGCACTGGCTTTCACCTTAATGTCATATTACTAATTATTATTTTGAAAAGAAAAGAAATCCTAAATGGATTAATAACGTTGAAGTTCCCTCAGACCAATTAATTTGTTGCACTCTTAAAAACCAAGTTTCTGTAATCCTATTTCCTTGCGTCTACTGGCTTTGTGTTTGAGTGTTTGCCAGCCTGAGGTCTGCTGTTCTAATCCCAAGTCCCTCAGGTCCTCACTAGAATAAATAATTACGAGAATAAATATATAAAAAATAGATATATTTATGTGATCAATAAATTTTTGAATTTTCAAATTGTTCTCACATCCTTCTAATAAACAAATAAAAATTCTTACACATAAAAAAATATGTATAAAAATAAATAATTTTCAAAATTAAAATGTTATTATATATAATTGTCAAACTATTATAATATTATTAAAAAATCATAATTAAAACCCTTCTCAATTAAAAATGTATCTTTCTATCCGTATAAAAGCCGACATTTGTTTATCAGAAGAATGAAATGGCACACTAGATATTAGTACCATCACCGGCAGAAGGAATGTTTTAGCGCTTATCAGTGCAAGTAATTAATTGCACCCAAAAAGCCCGAGATCTTGGTGAAATGGTATGGTGGGTACGGCTTTCCATAAAGACGTTAAGGCTTCGAATCCCTTTTTCAATAACAATTAAAGAAATACAATTAACTATTTGCATACCCATGAGATGTAGAGAATTCCTCCTCTGGGATAAAGCTCTTTGGCTTTCCACACCCCACTCAACTTCTGAAAAGACCTCAGCAATCTGAACATAGCCTTGCCTGAATTTAGATGACCCCTCCATTCCCCAAGATCACAATCTCCCTGCAAGAGATTGCTGAGATTCATCCACAGGCAATCTGTAGAGGCCAAACGGAACAGGGATTTGCACACAAATCCCACAGTAATAAGATTATCAAATGTTAGCTTGTTAAGTATGCAAATGATCGCATCGTCTGGAAGACCCAGAAGATCCAATTTCACTGTTGAAGCTGCCATACCCAATCCCAAATTAGATTAGCTCCTCCCAGCGATAGGGAGCAGTACCCATATGGATGAATATCAGCGGCTGCTCTTGTTTAAACCAAAAAAATGGATACGTAGGCATGTTAAGATGCGGACTAGTCCAATTGTATTTATATGTCCTCCTCCCAGCTATAGGGAGCAGTTCCCACGTGGATGAATATCACAGCTGCTACGTAGGCATTGATAAGATGCGGATTCGTAAAATTTGATTTATATATATTTTTAATTTGGTTAATGTATGAAAATTTTATATATCTTCATTCTTAAATTATATAAAAGAGTTGGTTACAACTACTAGTTTTAGAATTTATAAGTGCAAGGTTCAAACCACATGGATGGTTTTGGATAAACCTATCCACCTCGTTCATCCGGTGTGAGATGGGGGTCATCGATCACTCGTGATTCGAACCGTCATCTATTTGTCTCGTTTTTGTTGGTCCGGTGTGAGATGGGGCCATTGATCGCTCGAGATTCGTATCATCAGTCTCGTTTTTGTTGGTCCGGTGTGAGATGGGGCCATTGATCGCTCGAGATTCGTATCATCAGTGTTTTCTATCCATCTTGTTTTTGTTGATTCGATGTGAGATAGAGTCATCGATCTCAAGGTTTATAGGTCTAACACACACTCAAAGAAGTTGAAGCATACTACTACCTTTGCAAAGGGGTTTCCCCTAAAGTTTGAACCTAGGTCTCTTCTTGGTAAGTGACCAGATGTGCCACACTTGCACTTACTAATCCACTTAGCCCTTGGGGTATACATCTTTATCTTATTATAACCTTTCATAAGGTGAAGAGTTGAGCTTATCAATAACCCAGAGTAGCAAACCGCTTTGGTTCTTTTTCACGAGGTCTAAGGTTCAAAGAGGTCCAAGGTTCAAACCGCAGCGTGGGTGAGTGTGTGAGGGAATGGCGTGGGTGGTGGTTGTGTGTTAAATTCCCTATTGATAAGTATAGCTCTACTTTACCAAAGGTCATAATTGGGAGGAGACTACTCAACTCTATGCGTTGATCATAAGGATTTCTCACACTAACCAAATAAAAAAAAACGAAAGCAACACACATCCCACCGTTTAAATTTTGGACCTTTCAAAACCAAAACTCATACCTTATTACTATGTTAATTAGTTTATTTTTTTATATAAATAAATTTCTTTACCAAAAACTTTATCCTTTCATAACAGAACCTAAAGTCAAAAGGTTAAAATATTTTGCCATCACGCACGTTTGGGAGTAGAAGGTGACCTTAAAAAATTTGCTTTCGAACATAGCCTTCTTCACGGCATTGGTATTTCCATCTATTATGTTAAACATATTATAGTCATGAATTAGTATTATATTAAACATATGATATTCATGAATAAGGACAAAGGATTCCATCCCCCACAAGGCTCAAAGATTTTTTCAAGGGTTCATCCAAGGAATTAAATATTATTGAATAGAGTTTTTTTGGTAGAGCACGGAGTTTACGTATATATATATATAATATTTTTATTTAATATTTATTTTTATATTGGTGATTTTTTAATATATAGAAATTAAATTATTAAATATATGATGCAAATAATGCTTGTTTTGCTCGTGTTTCATATTAAGGGTTTATAAAGATAAATAGACTGAAAATAGAATGTAATTGACAAACTATTTTTTATTTATTCTAACCTGAAATCAGCAAATTACAATTTCGTTCGTGGCTCTGGGTGCGCCCAGATGATAAGCTAAAACAGTGAATCATTGATATCTTCATCGTTTGGTATCCGAATCACGTGTCGTCTGATGCTAACTACTCCTAGAGGCTAGGCGTACCTTTTCCAACTGATAAACTACAGGTTGAAACCCTCAATAATTTTTGCACACTTCCCAATATACTTGTACGACTTGATCTGCAAATCACTGAAACCCCTTTAGATCTATGAATTCTGACTCCTACCTAGGTGGAATATGGCCAAAATACGAAGACCCAAATGCTCTGTTTCTCGAACCAAAAAACTTTAATTTTTGGCAAACCCTTGTCTACCCCGTGAATGCTCAGATGAACTCTCTGAAGTGAAAGCTCCAATCCCGATCAGCTAGAGGTAATCTCTCACACCTGAAACTGATAAATTCCTGTTGAGATAGCTCCCAACAAGCCTTGTGATCTTCTGGTGAAAATCCCTACGAAAAGCTCCACAAAAAAACAATATCTTCCATAATATCCCAAATGAGGCCCAACTCCAAAATATAAAGGTGCAATTAGGGTTTGGGTGCCCTAATTAGGGTTGCATATACTTAATTTTTTTTCTTCTTTAATTTGTCCCTTTACATCATAAATAGGGCCACGTCCCCCCCCCTTGAACTAGGCATACCACTTTAAGTTGTTTTTTAAGTTATAACTTAACGTTATAACATTATATTATAAAGTGACCCCTTTTACATCCATAAAGTGATTTCATAATATAAAGTCATTAAATAATAAATCACTTTAATGGAATATACCTTCACCCATTAAAATATTGGATCTTTGCTCCTCAAATCAACAATCCATGAATAGTTTCGGATACCCATTTCACCAAAGAATAATATTGTGCTGAAGTCGTCATCCGAAACCCTAAAAATGAACACTGCTAAAAATAGCAAGTCCAATCAAATGATCTCCAAATAAGCCCAAATGACCAACAAACATGAGCTCTCTGTAAGCTGATGAATATAATAACCTCTCCATATGGCTCCCCAACAACTGACTTAGCCTACGGGAGCTCGAGTATAGGTTAATCTCCCCGGTACACTGACTGCCTTGAAGAGGGGACATTACACTCTGCCCTTCCCAAATATTGCTTATTCTCAAGCAATGCCCAAACATAACCCAATCAATGGTCTACATCCTATATGAGATTGCATAGAATACCTGAATCCCATAACAATCTCATAAAGTACCCACCGAGCTGACGCTGCACCACACTGCTCCTCTAACAAGATGGAATTGCAGAAGTCCCAATTGCAATAGCCTGATGTAATCTCTCTCGAATTTGGTACCAACATGCCTGACTAAACTGGATCAAAATATCTCATACCACAACATAACCAAGAGATCAACATCATGTGCCACTGCCAAACCAACACTAGGAGCACCTCCATAACCATCACCTACCCAACTCAGCTCAGCACACATACTCTAGAAATGACCTGGATGATCCCATACCACCCAATCAACTGTAGTATACCAAACACCCTCGGAGAAGATGTCGTCCATCATCAAACTCAGCCAAGTTGGGTGTAAACTAATTTGTATGACATCCAAAGAATCATCCACATCCCACTCTTGCAACTCAACAAGAAACTCAACCTCATAGACTAAACTAGTATGCCCATAAATTCTGAGCTCTGCCCCAGGTGACATCTTCGGCACAAGTGACTCAATCCAGTCCACTCCTACACTCCCACTGATCATAATAGAACTGAGCCCCTAAGAAAACATTATGCTCAATACAAAAGTGGGATACTCAATGAATCTCATTGGATAATGCCAACCCAAATGGTGACCAATATCTACTATGCAACTGGTAGGGTCAGAGATAGCAAGGGTAGAACTGTAACTGGTCACCCAAAACATGTATCAGCCATAAGAAACTAAATAATCCATAGTGATACTTCGACTCCCTAAGTCAAATAGGACATCCCATGAGTACCAGTGCTCCCCAAACATCAACAAGTCCACCAGTCTCCAAGCTAGGCTTAATACCTCTCTCCAATCCACTTGTATAAGCACAAATGGATAAATGTCATGGCTGCTCAAGGAGTGAACGACAACATACCACTCCAACCCGTAATCAACCCTCACACAAAACATGGTCCTACCATCATCATCGAAGCTCATAAATAAAAGCATACGATCCTGGGTGAGTGAAATCAACTCCAAAGTGGCCCTATCACCCTGAAACTGCACCCGACCACAAATGGTTTGAACATCAATTGGATAGAAATTAGGAATGCATACCCATATAACACACAACCACTCCACCTCAGCCTCTATTGAGCCACCCAATGTCTCCTCTCCCTACAATGTATCCACAAGGTCAAACTCATAGTCATCATGCTCAATCTGAGGGTAGCATGAATTTCTAGGCCCCAACAAAGAGTCCTCATGGAGTTCCTCAATGCCCTCCACCAATTGCTGAATATTTATGCATCTCACCTCTGCTACATGCCTCCTATCATGGCTACCTCTAAATACTGATTCTTAGCTTGGAACAATGAATAGTGAGCCAAACTAAGACCAAACATAGTCTATCCACCTCGTCCTCTTTCTCGTGGAAAGCGTCCAAGGTGACATGAAGCTTTGATAATTGTATCCTTGTCATGTATTACCTGCAAGTACACTGATTTGATTTCCTCCAATGCACCTTTGATGTGTTTCAAATTAGCGATGGAAACCACCTATTCATATTGGTTCATAGGGGCCTTATGAATGATGTCCTGGAGCATCCTCTTAGTGTCATTAGTGGTGGACAACACGTGCACTTCATCTTCAGCAGACACTGTGAGTTGGTTCTTCCAATTCTTATCCAAATTATCATGGTCATAAATATTATGTTGATTGCCTCTACAATTCAGACAAAAATCAGAACTAACCTCATGAATTTCAGCAGTGTCTTCCAAGATTTTCCAAGCTTCATGTGCCTCATTGTGTCCATCCTCATCAAACTCATCATTCACACAATCTAAAGATGAACTACAATCAGTGTTAGACCCATCATTTGTCAAGTCTTCTTGGTTGTCCTGATGAGGTGAACCATGATCAGTAGCAAACTCAACTATGTTATGATTGGAAAAATCAAGTATATGCTCATAAAAAAAGTTTCTATGAAACCTATAACATCACCATCATGTGCATTATGCCTGTCTGATCCTAACTGCAAATCACTTTATGAATCACCCAAGAATATGTATCTCTCGGGTGCATACATCATAATGGGTTGGGTTTGAGAATACAACTCGTGTTCACCTGTTCTACCATCACTAAGATGTGATGGGTGAATGTTAGCTGGTGCTGATATGATGTCCTCATGAAGTACAATCTCATCATCTGTATGTGCAACCCTGTCTACTGGATCAACCCGTGAATTTTCCACACCTACCTCATGAATTTTTTGATTCTGGCTCTTTTTCTTCCCATCTCTCCTCGTTGTCCAAGTAGACTCTCAACTTCTTCTTACACCTTCTTACAACAATGTCAACCAATCTATGTGTTGTAGAAGAATAAACCTTGTCCTACCTCTAAACGATTAATAACAAGGTTAATAGAGGCTACAAAATTGAGTCATATTCATCAATGATTAAGGACATGATGTCTTTCATGTCACAACAAACGAAATCATCATGTTCCTCACCAATAGAAGATATGAAATAACAACACATACAAAAGATATCACTTTCACAACCCAAGTCAATCAACAGATTACTGGAACGAAGACTGGTCATCAACTCCAAATTCTTTACCTTCTTACCAAACAATGGGCTTTTGATATCACTCAATACCTAGAAGCTGTCAACAATCATATGCATAATTTCCTTCATTTTTGTATCCTCATATGGTGCCTCTAGAGTTGTGATTCGTGTGAGTTCACTTAAACAAGTAAAAATGAGTCTTATCTTGTCATCTAAATGTGTCATCCATTTATCCTGGCTCAAGGTATTCAATGTAGGAAGTATGGCAACCTGTCACTCCACTGAATGTTGTTGTTCCATCATGGCAAAACATTCATTTATTTCATTCAAGATGATAATAGCATCATCATCTGACGATAATAATTGTTCAAATTTTTTACCTACAAACCATAGTTTCCTATGCCATTCTTTTTCGTCACTGACTAGAGCCATAGTTCAATACCCGAACAGGCTGGCAGGGCTAAACTTGAGCTCTGATACCACTGAAATGTACACCCCGATCTGACGAACAGATTGCACACTAGTCTGATCTGTTTTATTTCAGTTTTCTTTTTTATCTGATTTTTTTTTATTTTTGAGGGTTTAATGTTGGTTTTGCTCGTGTTTCATATTGAGGGTTTATAAAGATAAATGGACTGAAAATAGAATGTAAAAACACAACAATCAAATAATACTGACAAACTATTTTTTTATTTATTCTTACATGAGGAAAAAAGGTGGGCAAAATAAACCCAAAGCCGATGCCAAAACACGTTGGGAGGGTTTAGACCTAGGTTTAAGTGGGCCAAAAGAATAAAAATAAGAATTAAATTAAAACTGGTGAAGTCGCGCCCCGTGATGACGGAGCGTGAGATCGCTCCGACGAAGTCGCACCCGGCCATGACGGAGCACGATTTCGCCAAAGGCACTAAAACAAGCAAGGCTGAGGGAGGAGAGGCCTATCCTTGCCTTAGGCAAGGGTTAGGGACCTCTTAGGGGTTCTAAGGAAGATTACCCACTGAAAGTGGGTCAATTTTTTGTGTCTACATTTTACCCCCTCTTTGATGCATTTAAGGCCAAGTAAATGCATCAAAGAAATATGTAGACTCCTATGGGCAAGAACACACACAAGAAGGCAACAAACTCAAAGAAGGGGTGGCCAGGTTTTGGGCAAAAGGGGTAGTGCAAAAAGGGGTATCACAAAGGACATCCTGGACTTTTACACACAAAATGAGGTATTACTTCCACTAATACCTCTATGGCTAGGGTGCCCCCTCGAGTTTCGAAAGGAAAGGAACATCCTTAAGAAACTCGAAAAAGGCAAAGAGAAAGAAAGCAAAAGGTAAACACACAGAAAAAAAACAAAGTGAAACAAAGCAAAAGTTACTGGGTACAACATGAATCTAATGCAACTAGCATGAAATGCATGGAAGAAAAGGAGGGAAAGAAGGGAGGGGAAGAAAGAGGAAGAAGAGTGGAAACAAAAAACTGTGAAGTGGAAAAAGAAGAAGAAGACAAAGATAAAACTCCAAAGGTCAACCATCTGAAATCGAGAAGGAAGCTAGATCAGAACCCTGACTAGAGGGTGTTATGCTCAAAATATGGTCCATGTATGGAGTGAAGAACCCGCTATGGGTGTAGTACTCACTAAATATGGACCAATAAGTGAAGTGTATAGTGTAACCCGCTATGGGTGGTTGCTCACAATAGAATCTACTATGGGGCGATTACCCGCTAGGATGTATGTCGAGACCTACTGTCAATGGCCAAGGAGTTGATCCTGTAATGGGGTGTTGGGCCCGTTGAGTCAAAGAGAGACATAACCCGATAGGGGTGTTATAGTGTATGCTGATGTAAAATGATGTATGTAATGTATATGCCAATACT
Organism: Wollemia nobilis; assembly: GCA_028583015.1. Taxonomy (NCBI): domain Eukaryota; kingdom Viridiplantae; phylum Streptophyta; class Pinopsida; order Araucariales; family Araucariaceae; genus Wollemia; species Wollemia nobilis. The sequence goes on from JAQPPZ010017002.1 coordinate 5,296,633, forward strand.
ACCTGAAAAGGTGTATGCGTATGTATGTATGGACCAACCAATATGAGCATAACACGATGTGAGTGTGTGCATGTGCTAGAAGAAATAAGAGGAAGAAAATGAGGAGCAAAGAATTGTGTGTGTGTGTCCTCTAACTTGAAGTTTCAACTAGTGAAAATTCAAGAGGGAGGAAATGTGTAATCAAAGAAGAGAAGAATGTATATCCTTATCTAAACAAAGAAGACAAAGGAGAAATAAGAATCATGTAAAAAGACAAGGACATACCAAAAGAGGATTGCATTCCTTGACTTGGAGAGAGAAATGATGATCATTGTAAAACTTTCAAAGTCAAGGAATACAAGAAGAAGAGAGAAGAGAAGAAAAGAGAAAAGGAAGCAAAGAAGAGAAGAAGGGATGAAAATGCATGGGCCCTAGGTTGGGGCTTCGCTAGGCATCAGAACCCTAGTGAAAAGTGCAATGCATGTGAGCTATGACCTAACTAGGTATCATCACATGCCATTGTTGTGAATCCCTAGAAGCTATATGAACAAGCAGTCATGAGCAAGCAAGGATGCAATGTATGACAAGAAATATGTAAGAATAGAATGACAGACAATCATGCATAATATGATAGACAAGCGTGCAGAATATGTCAGGCAAACATGCAACATGATCTAACTAAATGCATATGCAATATGAAAATGGGTCAAGCATAATATCTTTTTAAATGCATTATATTCATTGGTTCTTTAAGTTCTTTACCATCCATAGAAGCCAACTTATAAGCACCTAAGCCAAACTTAGTTATTATGACAAAGGGCCCCAACCAGTTGGGCTGAAACTTACCTCGAAGATCAACACGAGCATTAGTGTTCTTTTGGTTTTCTTTGAGGACAAGGTCCCCAACCTCAAAAGAATGGTTGCAAAATTTCTTAGAGTAAGATCATCGGAGCCTATCCTGATAGGCTCGCAAATGCTCTAAGGCATGAATACACTTCTCATCCAACAACTCCAATTGGTGCAAATGGTTTGCACGATACTCATCGTTGACCTCAACATCTTGCAACAAGATGCGCAAAGAAGGAACTTCTAGCTCAAAAGGAAACACTACCTCAGACCCATATACCAAGACATATGGTGAGGCCCCTATGGGAGTACGCACGCTAGTACGATAGGCCCACAAGGTAGGATAAATTTGTGCATGCCAGTCACGACCGATCTTATTAACCAGCTTCTTCAAAATCCTGATCAAGGATTTATTGGATGCTTCGACTTACCCATTACCTTGAGGGTAATAAGGGGTTGACCATCTATGCTGAATCTTGTACTTAGCACAAAGAGTACGGATATCCTTGTTCTTGAAAGGAGTGCCATTATCAAAAAATAATCATCGAAGGAATCCCAAACCTACAAAGAATCTGGTTGAAGATGAACTTAGAAACCTGAGTCCCAGTCACCATAGCCAGAGGTATGGCTTCAACCCATTTAGTGAAATACTCAGTCATAGTAATGATAAACTTGTGACCATCAGATGACACTGGGTTAACCTTCCCGATAATGTCCAATCCCCACATGGAGAATGGCCAAGGGGAAGATATTACCCAAAGGTCTTGAGAAGGAGCATGAATAAGATGATCATGGCATTGACACTTGTCATAGTGCCGAACATAATCGCATGCATATTTCTCCATGGAAGGCCAATAATACCCCATCCAAAGGAGCTTTTTGGCAATAGCATTACCGCTAAAATGGCCTCCGCATGAACCTTCATGAGCATCACTAAGAGCAAGTTGGGCTTCATCAGAGTTAAGGCATCATAAGAGGATACCTTCAAAAGAACGTTGATATAAAGTATTTCCAATTATAACAAATTGGCATGCTCTTTTGCACAATAGCTTACGCTGATTGTGATCTAAACCATCAGGCATCGAGCCATCTTTAAGAAAATTAAATATGTCATTATACCATGGTTCAGATGGGGAATCTCCGATGGTAAAACACTCTAGGGGATCCAAAAAAGAACTCAAAGATGCAGGTTCCCAGAGTTGCCGAATGATAATCGAAGCTTGATCATCTTCTAACTCCAAAGGGAACAAGGATGCAGTAGCAACCATGGCATCCACATGGTGGTTTGAGGATCTAGGGACAGACTCTATGGTTACCTACTCAAAATAAGACAACAACTTGGTAACAATATCCTTATAGGGTTTAAGCTTATCATCCCGAGTCTGATAAACATCATTGATCTGATTAACCACAAGTTGAGAGTCACCGAAGACCGAAAGGACCCTAACCTACAAAGCTAAGGCTGCTCTAAGACCAAGGATCAAAGCTTCGTATTCTGTAGTGTTATTTGTGCAAGAAAAATGAAGTTTGAAGGACAAAGGGATGAGTTGTTTTTGTGGTGTAACTAGAATGACTCCAGCTCCAGCGCCCTTCATGCATCGGGCTCCATCAAAAAACAAAGTCCAAGACTCAGACTCTTCAATTTCAACATTGAAGCACTCATCGAGAAACTCAACAACTATAGGATGGGTAGCTTCTAGGGGAGCGGAGGCTAACTGATCAGCAATCACCTGACCCTTGATAGCCTTCTGACCTATGAAAGTTAGATCAAACTCACTAAGGGCCAACACCCACTTAGCAACTCGACCTGAAAGGTGGGGCTTAGACATCAAATAGCGCAAAGGATCAAACTTTGCAATCACCAATATCTTATGGCTGAGCATGTAGTGTCTTAAATTCTGGGAAGCAAACACTATGGCAAGGCAAAGCTTCTCTAAGAGGGTGTACCTGGTTTCATAGCTGACCAAAGTTCTGCTAATATAGTAGATAGCTCTCTCTTTATTTTCATCATCATGTTGAGCCAACATGGCTCCCAAAGCATGAGCGGTGGCCGCTATGTAAAGCAACAAATGCCTACCAGGCACAGGGGGAACTAAAATAGGCGAGGAGGTGAGATACCTTTTGAGGTCATCAAAAGCTTCCTGACACTCGAAATCCCACTAGAAAACTACATAATTTTTAAGGAGCTAAAGGAAATACTGACACTTATCGACTAACTAGGCAATGAATCGACGAATAGACTGCAACTTACCTTGCAGACTACGTAGCTCGATCAGGGTACGAGGAGGAGGTATATCAATGATAGTTGCCACCTTAGCAGGGTCCACTTCAATGCCTCGCCTAGACACTATGAAGCCTAACAACTTGCCAGATGTGACTCCGAACACACACTTAGCGGGTTTAAGATGAACTATGTATTGTCGAAGCCTTTCAAATATTCATCTTAAGTCATGGACATGATCCTTTCATTCTAAGGAATGAGCCAAAAGGTCATCCACATAGTCCTAGAGAATATCATGCATCATGTCATGGAAAATATAAGTCATGGCCCATTGATAGGTAGCTCCTGCATTCTTAAGGCCAAAAGGTATGACCTTCTAGTAGAAGGTACCCCAGGGAGTAGTGAATGTTGTCTTGGCTTGATCCTCAGGAGCAATCATAATCTGATTGTAACCTGAGAAACCATCCATAAGTGAAAGCATTCCATATTTGGCAGTGAAATCTACAATTTGGTCTATGTTGGGCAAGGGAAAATCATCCTTGGGACATGCTAAGTTAATGTCCCAAAAGTCAGTACATACTCTAATTGTTCCTTCCTTCTTAGCTATAGGAACGATATTAGAAATCCAATTAGAATAGTCGATGGCTTTTATAAAATTGACATCAAGGAGTTTTTGGAGCTCCTCCTTGACTGAAAGGGTGACCTTCGGATGCATCTTCTGAAGCTTCTGCTTAACAGGCTTAGCATTAGGCTTAAATACCAAATGATGCATGACAAGGGAGGGATCAAGCCCTGGCATGTCGGCATATGACCAAGCAAAAATATCTTGATATTCTTTCAATAAATTGGTCAATTGCTCCTGCTCGTCCATGGTCAAGGCTTTGCCTAACTTAAGGATTCTAGGGGCTTCCTCAGAACCTATGTTCACATCTATGGTCTCCTCAATAAGAATGGATAAATCATCCTCAAGAGGAGGTGGGGAAGGAATCACTCCTAATTGCTCAAGGTCCTCGAGAGACATAGAACCAAAGTCCACTTGAGAACTAGAAGACTCAACCTGCGCTGCGCAAGGGACAGACCCATCAAAGCCGATGTCATTCTGAGATAAAAATTCATCTATAACATACAACTCTAGGGTTAAGACCTTAGGAGAGGGTGGACCCTCATCCTTAACACTCCATTCTAAACCTTGATGAGATTCATCAAAGAGAAGATCTAAACAAGAAGAGTCATCTTGATCCTGTGATGAAACATTTGTAGAAAATTTTTAGAGGAAGATTGTGATGAATTGATTTGGGCTAGATCTTTCGATGAGAAAAATTCAAATGGATGAGGATCTCCCATGATAGAAATGATTTGGTTTTCAAATTCAAATTTTACACATTGGTGAAAAGTAGAAGGGATGACCTTCATTGCATGAATCCAAGGTCATCCAAGAAGAAGATTAAAAGATGCAGGACAAGACACCACATAAAACATTATTTTCAAAATTTTGGGTCCAACCCTAAGAGGGAGTAATATAGTGCCACAAGCTTCTTGAGAATCATTGCTGAAATTTCTAATGATGTCACTGGATGCAATCAAATATTCCTTCTTCAATCCAAAATTTTGAAAGAAACGATGTGTACAAACATTAAGTGAAGAACCATTATCAATCATAACCCTTTTGATGAGAGTGTCCCCAATGTAAGCAGTGATGTATAGAGAAGAATCTTCCTATACTCCTAAGGAAGCCATATCATTATCTAAAAATGTTAGATGAGGCTTTCGGAGGGAACTTATAACCTTTGTCATATCACTAGGAGAAATATTCGGAGGTACTGGTTGTTGCTTCAAAACATTTATCATAGCTTCTTTATGGGCTTGAGAATTCTGTAGAAGTTCTAAGAGTGGAATCTTCACTGAATCATCCATATTATGTACAAGTTTTCCTGGAGTAGTTGTTATCATTCCAACCATGTTGTTATCATACTGATGTGGTACATTTTTATAGGACACTTGGTTGGTTTATCTTGTTCTATTCTGATTCTATTGGTTGTTGGAAGATTGAAAACTACTAGTGTCAATGCGACCAACATCGATTAAATCTTGAACCACATGTTTCAACATTTTACAAGAATTAGTCCAATGTCCCTCTACTCTATGATATGCACAATGTTGATCTACTTTATACCAATGAGTTGTAGTATCTGGTTGTCTTATGGGAGGTAATTCAATTGCCTTAGCATCCAATAGTTGTTTCAAAACTGCTTCCATAGGCATATTAAGTCTTGTGAAATTCCTTTGAGGAGGTTTCTGAAGTACAATATTTTGTAGGTTGTTAGTGACATTGTTAATAGGCCTAGTATCATTGTCACCTCCCATATGCTTATTCTTATGTTGAGACTTAACTGACTTATCTTCTTTAACCTTAAGTTGACCTCTCCTAATAAGAGCTTGTTCCACTTTTCTTGCTAATTTGATTGCTTGATCTAGAGATGTGACAGTAGTAGTTTCTAGAGCATAAGATAATTGTTCTTGTAAATTACCAATGAATATATCAAGCATATATTTTTGAGACACAGGTTGTCTTAATCGACCAACTAAACTTCTCCAACGAGCTAGAAATTTTGAAAAGCTTTCTTCTTTACTTTGTTTTAAATCATATAGATCTCTCATAGTCACTTCCTTTTCAATGTAAGCACTAAACTGATGAACAAACATCTATGTGGTCTTCTCAAAACTCTTCAAAGAATAGTTGGGCAACCGATAATACCACTCTAATGCCACTCCAACAAGACTCTTTGGAAATATTTTCAATAAGAGCATATCATCATAAACAAGATCATGACAAGCTATCCTGAATCCTCTTAAATGCTCTATTGGATCTTCAGTCCCTTTATAGATTGGTAATAATGGTATAGAAAAATGCTTAGGATAAGGTCTAGCAGCAACAATAGGATCCAATGGATGACTACACATTTCTTTATAGTTGTATGTAAACCCTGAAGGCTGAATCATATCCATCCTTGAAACCAACTGATTCACTATACTTGCCAAATTCTGCATTTTTGGATTACTATGTATGTTTCCCATATTCCCTTGACTTAGGTTGGACATGTGAAGGTTGTTGTTATATGTGGTGCCTTGTGAGAATGGAAGATTAACTTGTGGTGGAATAGAGGTAATAGTGTTGACATTAGAAGATGAAGGAGGAAATTGAAAATAATTTTGGGTGCCATTACTAGTTGGAGGAGCTGGTGGATTCCATCCAATGCTGGTGGTCACAATAGTGGCATAAGTAGGTTGACAGGTTTGATTACCATGATTCAAAGGTTCACTCAAAGGATTTTCTTGAGGTGGGATATCCTTTTCAAGTAATGCTTCTTCCTCTAAGGCCATATCCAAAGCATGTCTATGGTACTTATAGAAAGTCCATATATGATCAAAATATTTAAAGATAATATTCCCATTGGAATCTTGGATAGGATCAAGATGATTATCAACCTCTTCTTCTAGGTTATGATTTTCTCTATCAATCTGATCATTCTCATGAAAAATCTCATCAAACCTAAGAAGTCTTCGTCCTTCCCCAAGGTCAGAAGCCATTGAGAAAAAGGAGTAAGACAAGGAGGAGAACTAAGACCAAAAGGAACTTATGCACTTATACACAAATGAATTATATTTTTAAATATTTGGCACACAATTTAATGATCTTGCTTATTGTTTGAAAGAAAAGGAGGTGTTCACGTCGGGTTCACCAAATATGTAGAGGGGGAAAACTGCCCTACCACGTACAATTCCCAAACAAAAGGTTGGATCCGCAAGGAGAGAACCTTTTGTGGGGTGAACCATGGGGGTATGTTGTGCTCTACACTCGGTGCTAGGGGGATGGGTTCACCAGGAACGGTTTAAGGACTCACTCCAAGTCCTCAGGATATTCAAGAATGTTTGATGTATTCAATTTTAAGAAAAACACCTAAGTTTGGTCTTTCTAGTTCTAAACTAGGAAAGATAAATGACAATGCAAAAAATAGAGTACAATAGCTGAAAGTAGAATGCAAGCATACAAGAGCTAGCCTAATATGATTCTTTTCTTTGAATGCTCACTAACCTAGGGTTTTATCCAGAAAACCTTTAAAGCAAATGCAAAGGATGAATGCACAATATTAACCCTAGATGCAAACTAAATGCTTTTCACTTTCAGATGCCTAAGAATCAAATATTAAAATCAGATCCACAATTAAGGCAATAAATAGAGCACTTATCTAGACCGGTGGTTGATCCTAGCTTTCTTGCCTCTTGTCCAATGATATCAAAATACCTGTTCCTACAAGATAATTCCAAAGACACTAAAGAAATGTGATCAGCGTTAGGGGGCCTACTTAGGCCACTATACAGAAGTCCTTGAAGGTGCAACAGTCAAGCCCCCTAGGTCCTTTTAGATGACCTTTTAAAGCAAAAGTAAAAATTGACCTTTGGATGATTAATCATAAAACAAAAATGCAGTAACAAAAAATAGAAAATAGAATGCAATAGTATGACCTAAATGCAAAATGGAATGCAATAGTGAAAGCAGAATCTTGAAATTACCCTCGGTGTGCTCTCGGGCAAAGTCGTGCCTCGCCTAGAGCGAGCACGATAACGCAGCAACAAAGTCATGCCCTGCCTAGACGGGGCGTGATCTCACTTCTGTGGACTGGTTTACCCTAATCTGGGCAAGCGAAGTCATGCCTCGCTAATATTGGGTGTGATATCGCTACAGATTAATGAAAAATAAAAAGTGAATGCAGGAAGCGAAATAAATACCAGAAACTAAGTAATCAAACCCTGATGGACATCGCAGAAGCAGGCAGAGAAAATTGAAGTATCCAAGCGGGCACTCTATCTCTCCGAACCACACCACGAATCCACCAAGTCCAACAACAATCCAATCCAATCCATGCAATAGAAGATCAAATCCAAAATTCACACTTTGGGGTTAGCTTGCAGTAGAAAAAGCAAAGGAAGAAGAACGAGCTATCATAAAAATTTTGAGCTTAATCAATAATCAGAATTTCGCATTAAGATCGCATATAACTTGCATATATTTTTCTGCCTTTTTATTAAGCAAGAACATCCTTCCTTTTATAGATGAAATCGAAGGGAAAAAGGCGGGTAAAATAAACCCAAAGCCGATGCCAAAACACGCTGGGAGGGTTTAGACCTAGGTTTAAGTGGGCCAAAAGAATAAAAATAAGAATTAAATTAAAACTGGTGAAGTCGCGCCCCGTGATGACGGAGCGCGAGATCGCTTCGACGAAGTCGCGCTCGACCATGACGGAGCGTGATTTCACCAAAGGCACTAAAACAAGCAAGGTTGAGGGAGGAGAGGCCTATCCTTGCCTTAGGCAAGGGTTAGGGACCTCTTAGGGGTTCTAAGGAAGATTTCCCACTGAAAGTGGGTCAATTTTCCATGTCTACAATGGTCTTACATGTACAAGTGGGGGTCAAGACGTTGCACACCATGTTCCATATCCTAGAAGGGGACATGGCCTACAATGTACTCCTTGGTTACCTCTAGATAAGAGAAATAAAATGTTTTCCCTCAAAATTACACCAATGTTTAAAATATGTACATGAGGTACAAATACATTACAAACCTACAGACATTGAACCATTCAAATATTGTAATTTCATTTCCAACCCATGAGTCCTCACTTCCATCCACCCATTTATCTTTAATTCCATAAACCCCACAATCAACTTGAAATTACAATACCTTATCCAAAGCACTTGTTCTAGAGGAATTTCCCATCACTGATCCACATCAAGACTCTACTTCCACACCCCAAATTTCATCACAGTCGACACCATGTACATGTGATCGAACCCAATCATCACCCTCAACATCCATGCAAGGGGGACATCCCTCCACATCATCCACATCATCAATCACCACTCATTCATCATCATCCACACAACCTACTTTACAAGCACCCAATTCCACTTCATCCACATTGAAATCACCAGTCATCCATCAAATTCCTCGACAAAATCCATCTTCTTCTCCACCAGTCGATATCTCACAAGTCGACTTGAAAATTTGTGAGATACCATTCCAACATACATTTCTCCCCTCATTCAAATGACAAGACACTTTTGAGTCCCACATCTCCACATTCACTCCATCCACATCATCATCCACATAAGTTGCAATCCATATCGCTAGTCCTAGTATTGGCAAGTATGTGGTCCAAGATGTCATAGTCATACTGCACAACATAAAAATTGTTAGGGATTACAGTCATCCATGTGATCCACTCCTATCCATAGGAGTGGTGTACAACATGGGTTCATCCCCAAATATAATCAATTTTGTATATGGAGGGATCGACTCATCATTCGATCCACTCCCTATAGATGAACCTAGGCATCTAGTCATTGCTAATATTGAACACATTTTTGATTTACCATAATGATATTTTTATCAGGTTAATTGGTAAGGATATGGCCTAGGATGACATGAGCAAGGCATGCATGATATAATTAAACCACAATATCGAGAAGCGCATGATCATTCTAGAATAGGATGTAGTCCACAACCTTCCTCTTCCTCTTTAGAACGATATTTTCAAAGTCTTACTTTAAACCTTGAAGAAGAAGAGGATAATGATAATGATGATTCTATGGATGAATCATATGAGGAATACAACATCATATCTATAGCTTTAGATGAATCCAAAGAAGAATGAACTCCAGTCACTCCATTCATTGAACATGATGAGTACTATCTCAGAATGTTCCTCATTCATCAGCCCATATTTCATTTGCTCCTTCCAAGGGAGTGAGTTGAACCAATCGGTGAACCACCACCGCCACCTCATCCACCTCACAAAAACATGATGTAAATATGTAAAAAATAAAAATAAAAAAATTATTAGCATAAAATTTCATTTTTGCATTTGCATATCCTTATCATTGGTATTTATATGTGTTGCTTGTTACTATCCAAGTTCTCGAGGTTCATTCGTTGATTCCAAGGGGCTATAAAAACCATCCTTCACATCACAAACACCATTCTACCACTAAGTCAACGTGAATCCTATTGACTTATTCACACCACTTTGTAATCCATACGATTTGGAAAAACCAATTCCTATTGACATAAGTCTCATCAATATTAAATGGATTTCATCATCGTCATCCTTTTTTGAATTCATCCTTTTCAAGAAATTGTTAAAGGCTTTTGTTGTTTACATTCCTCCGTAGTCTTTGCCTTCATCTTCACCTTCACCCTTGGATGATACTATTTTCTAGGAAAAAATGGGAGAGACTATGCCAGAAGATTTTAACAATGTCGTTGATGATATTCATCTCATTCCAACACCCCATCAACTTGAGGAGGATTCACATATGGTCATTGAATAAACTATAGATGTGAACCTAAGCACAGATTCAGATAATCCACAAAATGTGAAAATTGGAAAAAGTTTGTTTGCTGATGAACAAGAGTAATTCATATCTCCTCAAGATAAAGAAGGGCATATTTGCATGGTATTCTAAAGACATGCTTGGTCTTGATACTCACCTGGTTGTCCACATCTTAACCTTGCATCCTAATGCTAAGCCGGTCAAACAGAAACTAAGAAAGTTACATCCTACCATTGCACTCATGGTCAAAGAGGAACTTCAAAAATTATTAGACGTGGGTTTCATTCAACCCATTGACTACCTTGAGTGGCTTTCAAATATGGTACCCATTCGCAAGTCTAATGCTACGATTCACATTTGCACTGGTTTTCGAGATCTTAAAAAAGTGTGTCATAAGGATGACTTTCCTCTACCAAGCATTGATACTCTTGTCAACACTTGCGTTGGCCATGAAATGCTATCTTTAATGAACACTTTTTTAGGATACAACCATATTCGAATTAATCCTAATGACCAACACAAAATAGCATTTACAACACCTTGGAGGACTTTTTATTACAAGGTGATGCCATTTGGACTTAAATACATGGGCGTTACTTATCAACGTGCCATGACATACATATTCCATGATTATATGCATAAGATCATTGAAGACTATGTGGATGATCTATTGGCCAAATCTAAAACACGTCAAGAGCATATCGATATCTTGGAAATTTGTTTTGATCAACTTCTAGAGCACAACGTAAAATTGAACCCCAAGAAGTGTGTCTTCAATGCCACCTCAGGTAAACTCTTAAGATTCATTATGTCCAAGTGAGGAATTGAAGTGGACCCAAATAAGGTCAAGGTCATTATGGAGATTCCTTCCCAACAAAATTGAAAGAGTTGCTTAGCTTACAAGGAAAGATCCAATAGATCCATCGCTTTATTGCACAACTCTCAAACAAATGCATGCCCTTCAATCACCTGCTACAAAAGGGGGTGGTATTTTCATGGACAAAAGAATATAAAAATATTTTGATGATATCAAGCAGTACTTAGCCTCTCCATCATTCCTAATTACTATGCCTCACCTGGGGGTTCCCTTCCATATTTATGTTTTAGAAAATGATTTTACATTAGGGACAATGCTTGCACAAAAGAATGAAAACAACCGAGAGCAAGCAGTTTATTACATTAGTAGAACATTGGTAAACTACGAAAACTGATACGCTTATGTGAAAAAATTATGCCTTATGTGGTTTTTACCACTAAGAAACTCAGACATTACATGCTAAGTCACACTACATATGTCATAGCTAAAGAGAATCCTCTAATTTATATGATGTCTCATACATACAACAATACTCATAGCGTAAAATGGATAATGCTTGTAATGGAATTCAACCTTGAATTCATCAACCAAAAATCCATTAAAGGTCAGGTAATAGCAAATCAGATTGTGAAAGCTCCACTTACTAATGATCAACCCTTTATTATTGAGCTCCTAGATGATTCAATGTTTTCTATCACTAAATAGGAGGAAGATGTCATTCTTGAAGAGGATGTGGATATCACACTATTCTTTGATGGTTCCAAGTGCAAAAAAGGACAAGGTGCGGGAATCATGTTTCATACACCCCAAGGGGTACCCATACCATTATCATTCAAACTTGATTTCCCACGCACAAACAATAATGCAGAGTATGAAGCCCTAATTCTAGGACTTCAAGTAGCCATTTTTTTTTCAGCGAAAAACCCCTTGCAGGGCCGCCTTGGTCTAAGGGACCACGAACAGGGGGTGTGTATCAAAGTCACCCGAGGGTCACACCTAGCCCTGCCCGCACCAACATTATCAATTGGATTTTGGGTACCCAATTCAGCATTTTGGTAGGGTGGAGATTCGAACCTGGGACCTCCCTTGGAGGATTGCCCTCTCCTCTTCAACTCACCTACAACACCTGGGTAGACTTCAAGTAGCCATAACTATGGGTATAATGTGTATCAAAATATTTGGTGATTCCCAATTTATCGTTTGTCAAGTAAACAAATCATACCAATGCAAAGAACCAATCTTAAAACTTTACCATGAAATTGTAATGACATTTCTTGCAAAATTTGATAGGTATGAGATTGATAGCTTACCTCGATCGACTAATATATTTGTAGATGCGATGGTCTCTTTAGGATCGTTGATTCCAAAGAAATATGTAGGAGAGATGTAGCCGCTAATCATCACAACAATATCTAAATATGCAATTTCTTGAGCTGAGTCTAAAGATGAGAAGAACATTTGCTTCATTCACGTTGAACCATATGAGCCTTGGATTATTCAAGTTAGATACTTCCTCAAGTTTGGAATGCTACCATCAGATCTGTCTCGATTACCAAACAAAATTTCAAACAAAAGGTAGCTCGTTTCACTCTCTTGGGGGATGTGTTATATAGACATGGTTATGATGGAGTCCTCCTTCATTGTCTCGAGTCTTCAGAGGCATAACGTGTCATATCTGAAGCTCATGATGGTACTTGTGGTGGTCACTTTAGTGGAATGGCCATTGCAAAGTGCATCTTATGCATGGGTTATTATTGGCCCACCATGGAATGTGACTATTGCACTTATGTCAAGAAGTGTCAAAAATATCAGTAGCATGCTAATTTAACTCATACGCCATCACAAGAATTACAACCCATTCAAAGTCTTTGGCCCTCATTTAAATGGGATCTTGAATTTATTGGTAAAATCTTACCTCCTTCATAAAGACAACACACATTCATCATCACTACCACTAAGTATTTCATGAAGTGGATCAAAACAATTCCTCTAACTAGCATGACAAGACCTCGAATTTGGAGTTTATACTTCAACATATCATTTGTCATTTTGGTATTCCCTCAAATATAATATATGACAATGGCAAGTCTTTCAAAAACAAGGATGTTCAAGCACTTTGCAAGAAATATAATATTAAACACAGTTTCTCGACTCCTTACTACCTACAGACAAATGGACAAGTTGAGGCAACTAATAAGACATTGGTCACTATTCTAAAAAAATAGTCAAAGAAAATCATCAATATTGGCATACTCAAATTCTCTTGGTATTATGGGCTTATAAAATGAGCATTCACAAGCCTATCGAGGTAACACCATTCTCATTGGTCTATTGTGCTGAAGCAATCATGCCTCTTGAGCTTGAGATTCGTTCACTGCACATTTCATTGCAAGAATTCATAGATGATAATACCACTAGACAAGCACATCTTGACCAACTCACGCTCCTTTATGAAAGGTGAATCAATGCCTTGGAGCACTTATGAGTATATCAGGATAATCTAAAGTGTGCTTACAATTCCAAAGTTCATCTACACGAATTCCAAGTAGGAGATCTCATCCTCAAAGAAAATCAGCAAAACACCAATGCATTATCACATCTTCATGATAAATTTGTGACTAATTGGTTAGGTTCATACATTATCAAACAAAAAGTGGGTCCAGGAACATATAGGCTTTCCAGTATAGAGGGAGTAGAAGAGCCCGAGCCATTGAATATTATCCACTTGAGAGTGTTCTATGCTTAATGCGACCTATATATACATATATACATGGATAAAAAAATAAAAGCATCATTCATCCACACTTGATTCCATACACCCATTTTGCATAATCACTTTCATACAATTTCAGTGCATTTCATCCATCATATTAGGGGTCATTTGCTTAGTTTGGATAATTGTTAATATAATTAGTCTTGTTGCCTTAATTAGGGGCACCCTTAAGTTAACATCCATATCATTTTTCCATTTCATCAATCATGTCATAATTTGCTGTAAAATTCCATCACCTCTAGGTGTTTTTAGTCACTTAGCACTCCTAGTGTTTCAGGCAACCTCCATTGCATGTCAAGTTTCCTCTAGGACCAAAACACATTTTCACTAAGAAATATTGAGTTCTAGCAATTGACTCTAACATTATTGAACCAAACACATACAACACCTATTGATAACATATTGTATCAAAGAGGGATAACACCATGATTGGATTGAACCTCGAAGTGAAAAATTCATCTTTGCTTGTCCCACTATGCATATAGTCCAAAATCAAAACAATGGTCTTCACCACTAATGATATTTCCAAATTAAAGAATGAGTAGTAAGGATAGGGTAAAATTCTCATCACATCTAGGTTAAGAATATAATTCCCTAAAGCTCTAAATATTTTATAAATCACACACCATATATCCCTAAGAAGTAAGGATAGAACTACATTTCTATCCATATGGTTAGGTAGTCTGATTCCCCAAATCTTAAATATCATTGCATAGAATATGGAGCTAATCTCCACCGGGGCTATAGACGCTTGACTGGTAGTGGAGTATGCTCATGGGTGGTGACATATCTCTCTTGAAGAGACCTCTGACCACACATAAGGATAAGCTAGCTTCCTGGTCTTCTCCATGACAAGTTTCATCTCACTTTACTCAAGATGGGTAAATGAATTTACTTGCACATTGGTTCTTGATTGAATGAAGTCATCACCATGCTCATGATTGGTAAATAAACATTCATTACACACACATTTGGTCTCTGAGAGATTCGATAGAACTGAATGAGTTTATTCGAAATCACTAGGATGTTTGAGTCTCTATAAAATAATTCTAGATCAATCACCCATAATTTAAAACATCATATCCATAACATAGTCAAATCACTACATGAGTCTTCCACTTCATATCCCACCATTAGATGTTGGTATCCTTGATTAAGTAATAAAGATGGTCAAATAAAATCTAAACTACTATAAATGATCATTAGAGCATCAATTCACTTACATAAAGCATACACATTGTCATCATAATACATCCACAACATCATATACACATGCATTCACACATACATTCACAAAAAAATCATACACAAAATAAAAATCCATGTATATATATATATATATATATATATATATATATATCGCATATACAAAGTATACACGAAGGTTGTATACAATGAAGCACTAAGGCTCATATACAAAAATGAGAGACCCTAGATAGCACCCAAAGGTAGACCCTTGTGATCCTAAAGGATTAGGAACCTGAGGAGCCCTAGAGCAAGACTAACTATGCCTAAAGTTGTTATACCTAAAAAATATAGACACAGAGGAGGAAAGCCACACTAGCAATCCAATGCCATTTCACATAAGACAATCCTCAAGCTCCTAAATGTAGCCATCCCAAGATCGAATTCATGACACATTCTATCTCTGACGAGCATCCCTCAATGCCAACTCTTATTGAAGCCTGAACACCGCATCAACATCTTCACCTCCACCTACAACACCCTGCATATCCAACTCCCTCTGTAGTCGAGCAATCTCAGTATCTCGAGCTACCACAATCATATCTTGAGTTGCTACCATCGCATCCTTATCTTCAATCATCTGCAAGAGTCGATCTTGCTCCTTCGTAAAGCTATCCTGCTCATCCTAGAGCATAGCCCACTCCTCCTCACCTCAACCAAGAGGTCTCTTTGAAATCTCCTCCATAATTCTCCCACCCTTGATGTCACCTCCAATCTTAGGAGGCTAATCAATCGTAGCCCTCAATGACTTCCCTCCATCACTAGATTGATGACATCTCTATCATCGAGGAGCCTCATCTGCCTCGGCTACTGCCTCCCCATCATCCCTACTACCCTCATCCATCACTTGACTTGGTACCCATGGAGGCTATGAGGTAAACCAAGCATTGTACTTTGTTGTGGTCCCAACATTATCCATGTTTGAGAGATCCATATCCTCATCATCTTCACACTCCACTTGACATGCCTCAGCACATGGAAATCTCAACTCATTAGCTCGATGCTTGTACAACAATGAAGCATCAAGGACCCCCTACTTTATCCCAAACTATCGTAGAACCTATGAGAACTGGATTAGCTCCACTTCACTACCATACCTACCAACCATCCATTTGGCTTACCTAATTCATTGTAGTTGCTCCCCATTAGTAGGTCACCTAGCATCTCGCCATGATCGCCAGTACACCTAATAAAGTGTCAGTCTTACCAATAAATATTTGCACTCCTAGTCACTTTGACCAAGATGACTTAGTTGTATCTCCTCAACTACCCACCATCTCAATATATAGGGCTTATCCTTATCCCATTTGCATGGTAGGCCATCAGGACGAGCTATACTGAAATGCTCCCAACCCTAGATCTGAAGGCTATAAATTACAGTTGTAAAGCACTAAAATTTAAAATTGTAAGGCTATAAATAGTCATTAAGACCCCATTCCAAAGGGTTGGATTCCACTATTAGCAATAGGACTTTTAGAATTTTCTTTTCTTTGGTAGTTGGTGGAAATTTGCACCCCTATCATTGTACTTGGAGAATTGTATTTGCAATCATATGTAACAAGAAATTTTGAGAATGTACTTATTGAACATTTTTATTAATGCAATATACTAGAATTCTTGGTGTGATCTGTGCATGCTGATGGTGGTCCCATTTAAGTTAGTTCTAGTGTATTGTTTCTTTTACATTTGAATATGGCACCACTTTGATATCAGATTGTGCAAGAGCTAGTCTAGTCAGAGTTGGTTTTATTCAGAGTTTTTTGCTTCGATAAATTCTTCTGCAAATCTTCAATGATGCACTGAATTGTTTTCTTTTCTTTCTCTAACCCTTTTCTTTTGAATTTTCTTTGAAACTTGATTATATTAGGAGTAGATTAGTTGAATTTCAGTTTTTGAAGCTTATTCTTATGATTATGTGCTTCATTTCTTTCAAGTTTTAGAACAAACATTGTAATTTGCTATAAATATTATGTTTTATAATGCAATGAATGTGATACATTGATAAATTTGAGGTAACAAGCCTAGAATCTTATTTTTTATTTGATTCTTTGAAGTAATATGTGCTATTATATGTTCATATGTAATGATCAATTGAGCAATTAAGCTATACCTTTAGTTCTTCATGTGTAGACAGTGAAAAAAAACTTGTCCTTGTAACGGTTATATGTAACCCTAAGTGATCCACATGCTTTATATTCCTATATTATTTTGATTTAAGACTTGATAATTGACATACATTATCAACCAGGTTAGACCAACCTTACCCAAACCTTGGGGGATCAATGTTCCCTTTCAAGAGAGGACACCTTGTCCTAGTCGTTGGTGTATATTTGCAACTGTGCATATGTATCACTCAACAAGTAGGACAATCACAATATCAATTGCAAGCCCTACGTAATAGAAGCAGATGAACCAAATTGTAGTGAAATATGATGATCTGTTCAAGTCATCAACTGGGAGTCCACTTCATTATGAGGTAAAACATTATATTTACTTAGTTCATGATTATCCTTTGTCTAATAATTTAAAACTTAAAATTTTGGCTCTCCTAAAACTTAGAATTTTGAGTTTGTTGGCTTTTTAACTAAATTTAATCACAAGTTCCAATATCTAGGAACTTAAACAAACTCAATATTGGAGTATTCAATTACTCTATTCAATATAAATGAAGATAACATTCATGAATAAAAAATAATATTATTATTTTTGGTAAAAAATAATTTATATTACAGAATTTAAATAGAAGAGATACATCATTTGTCTTTCCACAAACACAAGCTTTTGATCCAGGATTTAGCAAAAGATGTAATGTTAAATTCTCTATCAACTAATCTACTATAGTAACCCATGTATAAAAGGAACAACCTAATACAATGAATTAAAAAACTAAATACATCTAATATTGCTACCATCAAGAGATAGGATAGAGAGAAGATCTTCCCTAGTTTGTGTTGCCCACCATCTAGGGGGATAGCCATAACAAGTGAGGTTGCCTTTGTCTAGATCCTAGTTGGCCATTGCATCTACAACTCTATTTTATTCTCTAGGGATGTGATTGTATTCCATAGATAAAATTTTATCTGTACCATCTAATTCTTCTCTATGATTCTCCTCAGTCTCCAGTCAAGTTTCCTATTCTCCATTGGATTCTTTAGATGGTTGATCATGATTTGTGAGTCAGATTCTATCTGGACCTTCTTCCAACCTCCCTTAAATGCATCCTAGAGTTGTCTAAGAATATCATAATCCTCTACTAGGTTGTTGGAAAGAATTCTAATATTCTCTACAAAGGTAAAAATTGGGGTCTCATTTGACTATCTTATTATCCCTCCTAGACTAGCTCTTCCTAGATTCCCTCTGTTACTCCATCTTGGTTAACTTTTCCTCAATCCTCTAGGGGAGGCTACCAATTTTCCTTTCTGACTACTTTTGGGTACCTTATGGTTTCCATTTGTTGATTAACAACCATAGGAGTAATTTTTAATCTACTCATAATCTATTCCAATTGTTGGTGGGGTTCTCGGGGATACTTCAATGTATGTTGGATTGTCTTTGCTATGTTGGTTGTAGTATTTTGCCAAATATAGTGGACGTCCTTAGAATATTGTTTTAATATGTGGTTATTCCTTTCCTTCAATATGTTCCAAAGTAGGATAGTAGTTTCTACCCATACTATCTGCTTAATATATTGGTCTACTCCATCCTGTGTAGTCCATTCCCTCCACATATGCTCTAGGATGGTAAAGCCAAACCAATTAATACCAAGTAATATAGTCATCATCTTCTACAACTTTGAGGCTCTAGGACATTCAATAAATAAGTGTGTTGTGGCTGATCCACAACACACCCCAAAATTGGGGACCCACCTTTTTTGCATGCTTTCAAAGAAGATCTCAGTGACCCAGATGCTAAAAATCAAGAAAAAGGCAAAATTGCACAAGGATGAAAAGGGGTCGCGAAATCGCGACATGTCGCGAAATCGCGACATGTCGCAAAATCGCGACCGAAAATGAAAAAGTGTCGCGAAATCGCGACAAGTTGCTCCGTCGCTGCCAAAAAATGAAAAGTGTCACGAAATCGCGACATGTCGCAAAATCGCGGGTGGAAGCAGAAAGCGTAGCGAAATCGTGACATGTCGCAAAATCACGGTCAACGCAGTCAACGACAGCAGGTGGGCGAAACCGTCGCGAAATCATGACGTGTTTGATTTTCGCGGCCCAGAGAGGAGAGAGAAAGACGAAGCAAAAAGTGTCGCGATATCGCGACAGAAAAATCGAGTCAAACCGGTCCATACAAGTGCAAAAAGAAATGTCGTGAAATCGCGACAGGAAGCGGAGAAGGCATGAAATAGAAAATGGTAGCGAAATCACGACGAAAACGAGGCAAAGGCTACAAGTGAAATGTAGCGAAATCGCGACGAAAATCGACACAAGGCTCATAAGCCAAAAATGGTAGCGAAATCTGCAACTTTTAAGAAAGCTTGCCGGACAAAAGCGTCGAAATCGCGACAGGTGAAAGACGGATGAAAAAATGTCGCGAAATCACGACAGAATCGAGCGAAAGGGTCCGAGGCACAAAAACGTCGCGAAATCGCGACAAGGTAGCAGCAAAGGTGCACGAAGTGAAAAACGTCGCGATATCGCGACAGCATGCAACGAAGGTGCCCGAAGTGGAAAAACGTCACGATATCACGACATGTTACGGGCAAATGGTACGGAACGAGAAAAGCGTCGCGATTATCGTGACAAGAAAAACGTCGCGATATCGCGACATGTCGCGTTTTTGCGGCCAGGAAAGCGGACAAAGTTGCATGCTATTTTTTGTCATGATTTTCATGGGGCCATTACAGAACGTGCAAAAAAGTGCGGGACACGTGGCGTACATGTGTAAGCTGCAGAAGCATTACAAAGAAGATCAAACGTCTCAATGTCGAGCATAAATCCAAAACACACAGTCAAAGAAAGATGAAACGAATCGATCTGGAAGATGAAGCGAAGCGTCACAGGCCGAAACAGAGAGCATTGCCAGAAAGTATAAAAGCAGAAGCACAGGACAGATACAGGGTCGAAAACCGCTGGAGCAGAGTTGCAGTGCTAGAGGCCAGAGGGTCATTCTGGGCCTGCTTTGAGGTTGTTTTCCTTCCTTTTTTTGTTTTGAGAAAACCAGAGATGCTGCCATTGTAACATGATATATTATTAATGTAGAGTGTTCAAAAATTTGCATCTTGTTGGCAAGAAAGAAGGAGTTATTTTTTGCATGCATGTTTTAATATTTATCATTCCCTTTTTCAGATTTCTAGGCTTATAGATGAAGTTTAATGCAAGTTCTCTTGGTTGCTTCATGCGAATGTCTAAATCTGAAAAATAACAGTAAACCCCAGAGACCAGCACTTAACTTATCTGGATTGTGCGTGTTTGCAGGTTCAATAGGTTAGGTTGCATGCATGGAAACCTCACATCTTCGGTTTTGCCAGGACGGGATAGCATCAAACTGGATGCAATTTTTAATTTCTTTTCTTTTACATTTTATTTTCTTTTTGTTGTATTTTATTTTTCAGAAGCTCCAACTTTAATTTTTCAAGCTTTAAATTAAAATAAAATAAAAATTAAAAAACTTCAAAATCCATAAATAATTCCATCATTTATGGCATTTCATTAAACTTTATTTTGAAGTTACAGCATGGTCATATAAGGATCAAATCACATTTACTTTATCAGGGTTCAATGAACAATCACTAAATTATCACAGTAAAATAAACCACAGTGCCCCTTGTTTTCAGTTACTTGCAACCACTAAGGTGTTCCAAGCATTTTAATTAAATATCTTTATTTGAGATTATTAATACACAGATGCAGAATGCTAACATAACAGGAACCTTGGAGAAATTACATGTTTAATTTCTTTGCAAGCAGAGGATTTAGAACCCAAATCCTATCGGAGAGTGTGTTTTCACAATCGGGTGAAAATACCACTCAACAGATTGGCGCTAGAAGGAGGGCCTGAAAAGGGTTTATTTTATCGTGATTTTAGATGCTACGGGTTTATAATTGTTTAAGAATTTTAAATTGCTAAATATTTCAAGCATCTTCGGCCTCTAACACCACTCAACGGTTTGGTGCTAGGAGGGCCGTACGGGTTTATTTTTAGTGTAATATAAATTTAAATTTTTGTATGCATTAGTCCTCTAACACTCAGCAGATTGTAAAAAGGACGGCCTGAATTTATTTACTTGTTCTATTTTTCAGGTATGCTGTATATTATTCTAGCACTTTTCTGATTGTTCATACAGAAATATGTGATTTGATTTAATTTTGAAAATTTTGGTTTCATGCAATTACTTTTCATTTGATTTTAATGAATACATCTCTTGGTTGATGCTAACTTGATTTTTTTTAAATTGCAGGTTGAATATTCAACAGATTTGGTTCTGAAATTACATTTTAAGTTTCACTAATGGCAACACTTGAGGAGCAAATGGTATCCCTGAGAGCTGAAATAATGTCTCTAAGAGAGAGAATGGTATCAATGATAGAGGATTATTATGAGGGTTTACATGTGATACCCTATCATATTCCTACAATGTTATTGGATTTTTTACGGTGTTTTAATCAAGAGGTGCCACTAGGATACTTGCAAAAACTGCATGTTTACAAGGATGCATTATGTAAATTCCAGATTTTTTATGAGGAGGTAGCTTGTAAGTTATTTGCATACATTTTGGATGATAGACCATTCTTTTGGTATAGCCAACTACCCATGGAGGTTAGGACTTCTTGGATACAACTAGAAGCAGCCTATCTTAATCATTTTGGTAATCAAGCTGACTTAGAAATATTGAAAAATCAGTTTACCTCCATATGTAAAGAGTCTAATGAATCCTTGAGTCAATTCAATGGAAGATTTCGTGAGTTGCACTCCCAAATGTGGGAAAATTTTAACACATTGGAAGAGGAAGCCATGGAAGTATACCTAGGAGCCATACACCCCACACTTGCTTCACTCATTGAGGAAAAGCTGAGTGGTTTGTCCCTAGAGAAAATCCATGAGGTCTTAGAAGAGATAGAACGACAAGGTCTTGAAGAAGAAAAGGCACAACATGTTCACATGAGAGATTGTTCTTTTGATGCCAACCTACACCAACCATCAAACATAGCACCCTCCACTCCAATGATACCTAAGGTGAATGATCAAGGGGATGAATTTGAATACCCAAATTTTACGACCACCTTAGATGTAGTCCAAGAGGAGGTGCAAATTGCTAAGACAACATCCACTAGTGAGGATCATGTAGAGATACATGATTATCTAGATGAAGGGGTTCTAAATTCAACAATGTTTGATATATGTGAATGGATGGAACCCACCATAGAATTGAATGAAGTGGTTGAAAGTGAAATGGAAAGAAAATCAATAAATAAATTTGAAGACATGATAGAATTTCACCACTTGTTCTTGGAAGATACTATTGATGAGATGTGTAAAATTAAAGATCAAGAAATTCTTCACCCTCCAAATTATGATAATGAATCATGGGTTACTAATTTGGACAATGATAGCCTTATAAATTTGAATTCAAGAAATAACCCACTTTTGGAAATAATTGAACCATCTAAGGAAGGTGAAGATGAATTTGATGAGAAGCACATTGATGAATTGGAAGATGTTGAAGAAGTAGTTGAACGTCACCACTTGATTTTGAAAGATGATTATTATGATGCTTGGAAGAAGTGGGAAGACTTCACTCATTCCAAAACTACTAATGAAACTTTTGTGCCAATTGATATACAGGACAACATAATTGCCTACTCAAAGGAAGATATTACAACTCCTGTACAATTTGAGGATGTTTTGGAAGAGGGTTTCAAATCTCATCAAATTTTGGAAGATTATAACCATCTTATTGCCAAGGACAAAGAAGAAAAAGAATTGATGAATGAATCAAGAGATCATGTCACAAACATCATGGATTTTCATTCTATGGATTTGGATGACGATTTTTACAATGGTTGGGGGAGATATGATGATGCATTCTTTTCTCACATCCCTATAGATGAAACTCATATTTCACTTGATATGCGGGATGTTGAACCTTCTACATCATACGAAGATCTCATATTCACAAGATTTGAAAAGGGGACAAAATTTGATCATGTTGAATATAAATTCATTGAAAGTGTGGATGCAAGTTTGCATGATGATTTGGAGGATTCAAATGAAGAGATACCATGGATAGTGAACAAAGAATTAGAACCAAATGACAAAGAGATGGATCAATTGGAAGCAACTCAAATAAGTGATCATCAAAACAGATTACTTGGGACATACACTTTGACCAAGAATGTTTGAGGATTGAAAAGGATGACCATATTTTGAATTTAAATAATGTTTATGGTGAAATGTCATTAAAGGTAAATGAAAAACAAGGTATAATTTTTAATCACACCTTTAATAACATTGTTTCAATGAATGGAAAAGAGGTTGATGCACTTGAATTGTTAAACAAAATTCATCAACAATTATTAATTGAATCTAGGATAAAAACTTTTAATGATCCTAATTTAGTAAATATCCTAGATGCTTGTAAATTGTTACACAAATTTGATTGGCCTACAAATTTGGAAAATGATTTGGCTTTGAAATTTGTAGAAATAGGCTCCTACTTACAAAATTGCATATTTGAAAAAGATAGCCTAATTCTAAATCAAGGAGGGAATTATGAAGTTTACATTTTAAAGAATAGACAAGATAAAATTGAAAATCATTTATTGTCTAATCATTTTAGTAATTTGATGCTCACCTATGGGAGTATTATTGGAACTAAATCAAATTGGTATGGTGAGCATGGCAAGTGGAAATTTGTTGCATTGTTTGGCCTAGTCTTGTTTGTGTTGGATTCCCACAACATTTGGCATGCATATCATGTCATATTTTTGTTGAAATGTTCTAATCATGTGTGGGATCCAGGAAAGTGATAATCCAAGCTTTGCATCATTTTGTATTATAGTGTACATTTGTATATAGATTTTGGTTTCTGGTTTTGGGTTTGTGTTTTCAAGTTTCATTTTGGGATTGCTATTTGGATTTGGATTTAAAGTTGTGTGTTTATTTGACATGTTTTGTTTGTCTATAAAAAAAAAAAAAAATGATGAAAAAGTTGCCTTGAGATGCTAACTTATGTTCTAGATCGGGAGAATATGAAACATTGGAATTGTCTTGTAAAAGCTCCACAAGTAACACAAACAATTTAATAATATCGTTTGAAACTTGTGATGCATGAAGTAGTCAGTTTTATATAGCAATATTTCATCTGCAATTCAAAAGACAATGCATTCATATTACATCTCACTTTGCACATACATGCCATCGTAGTTGCAAGTGCATTTCAAATGCAAATCATTAAAGTGTGTCAAATCCTCTTAAGGTTATGCTATCACATAAATTAAGAAAAATCCTAAGGTTGGAAACTGAGTCTTGAGATATCTAGAACCAAGCACGTCTTATACATTAAAAAGGATCTTGAGCAAAATGATCAAAACCTAACTTGGAAGAAAAGGTTGGGCGAAAGAAGTATTTCATGTCTATCCTATTTATGCAACATGATCCTTAAAACAAGTGGTTTTGACCATTTCCATAGAGCTTAAAGCCTAAAATCAGAGTAGTAAGGATAGGGTTAAATCCTCATCGAACTTAGGTTGAGGATCCAATTCCCCAAAGCTTTGATTTGACCTACATGGAGTAGTAAGGATAGGGCATAAATTCTCATCTCGCTTAGGTTGAGAATCTGATTCCCCAAAGCTCCTATGTCTCATTTCATAATAAATCTTGGATTGGAAGGATCGTACTACTTGTCCTCTACAAAAGGATGGGTAGTCATCCCCAAGGTCTAAGCAATAAAATTAATATTTTCCATTTACATCTAAAGTTTGGATTGGAAGGATCGTACTACATGTCCCTAGCAAGGATGGGTAGTCATCCCTAAGGTCCAAGAAGTAAAAAATAAATTTTTCCCATCTCATATTTATATTGGATTGGAAGGATCGTACTACTTGTCCTCTGCAAAGGATGGGTAGTCATCCCCAAGGTCCAAAGAAATGAAGATAAGTTTTGGATTGTGGGGTTAAGTATGCCCATGCATGGCAACATGTCTTGTCTAAAAAACAAGACCACCGATTGTCCAAAGGGTTAGACTAGCATGACCATTTCTTCCATAATTGGTTAAATTATTTTGCTCAAAGTGAGGTAATGAATTCTAAATCAGAATAGTAAGGATAGGGTTAAACTCTCATCTCGGTTAGGTTGGGAGTCTGATTCCCCAAAGTTCTGATTTCACATTCACTTGCACATGGGTTCAAGATAGTAGGGACTCATAACCAACTTTGGGATATATAATAAAGCAATTCATATAGTTGATCCTAAGAGGGTTTGATAATCTTGAATGTTTGTGTATGATACTAGAAGAAAGACTATGCCTTTTATAAAAGCAAAATCGCTTAGCATATTTATTAGATTACACAAGTCATTCATAATCTCACATATGCATTCATGTAAAATTGACAATGGAATGTTGATCAATTTCAAACGATAGGGAATGAAAACACATTGCACACACCGAGCTAATACTTGATGATTATGATGATTCATATATTTTTGATCTTTGGGCATTTGTTTATATTGCTTATGTGCTAATGCATGTTTTCGAGTTTATATATGTTTCCAGGTTGGGTTCTCACAAAATGCTCAGGAGCATTTGACAGCAGAGTCGCCATTTGTTGTGGCTGATCCACAACACACCCCAAAATTGGGGACCCACCTTTTTTGCATGCTTTCAAAGAAGATCTCAGTGACCCAGATGCTAAAAATCAAGAAAAAGGCAAAATTGCACAAGGATGAAAAGGTGTCGCGAAATCGCGACATGTCGCAAAATCGCGACGAAAATGAAAAAGTGTCACGAAATCGTGACAAGTTGCTCCGTCGCTGCCAGAAAATGAAAAGTGTCACGAAATCGTGACATGTCGCAAAATCGCGACAGAAAGTGTACACAAATCGTGACATGTCGCAAATCACCAAAAAGTGAGGAAAGCTAGCGAAATCCGTGACTGTCACAAAATCGCGGTCAACGAATCAACGAGAAGTGGGCGAAACCGTCGCGAAATCACGACGTGTTTGATTTTCGTGGCCCAAAGAGGAGAGAGAAAGACGAAGGAAAAGTGTCGCGATATCGCGACAAAAATCAGCAAAGGTGCATGAAGTGCAAAATGGTCGCGAAATCGCGACAGAATCGACAGGAAGGCATGAAATAGAAAATGGTAGCGAAATCACGACAAAAGCAAGGCAGAAAAAAGGAAAAAAGTACGAAATCGAAAAAAAAAACAGAATGAAAAAGTCGCG
The DNA here is from genome assembly GCA_028583015.1 of Wollemia nobilis. NCBI lineage: Eukaryota > Viridiplantae > Streptophyta > Pinopsida > Araucariales > Araucariaceae > Wollemia > Wollemia nobilis. The sequence continues at coordinate 5,323,294 of JAQPPZ010017002.1, forward strand.
AAATCATGAAAACAAAGAAAAAGTCGAAATCGAACAAGGTGCCGAAGTGAAAAAGCGTCATGAAATCGCGACAGGTAGCAGCAAAGGTGCCCGAAGTGAAAAAACATCGCGATATCGCGACAACATGCAGCGAAGGTGCCCGAAGTGGAAAAATGTCACGATAGGTTGCGGGCAAATGGTACGGAACGAGAAAAGCGTCACGATTTCGACATGAAAACGTCGCGATATCGCGACATGTCGCGTTTTGCGGCCAGGAAAGCGGACAGAGTTGCATGCTATTTTTTGTCATGATTTTCATGGGGCCATTACAGAACGTGCAGAAAAGTGCGGAACACGTGGCGTACATGTGTAGAGGCGTTACAAAGAAGATCAAACGTCTCAATGTCGAGCATAAAGCCAAAACACACGAAAAGCGAGAAGATGAAACGAATCGATCTGGAAGATGAAGCGAAGCGTCACAGGCCGAAACAGAGAGCATTGCTAGAAAGTATAAATGCAGAAGCACAGATTGACACAGGGTCGAAAACCGCTGGAGCAGAGTTGCGGTGCTAGAGGCCAGAGGGTCATTCTGGGCCTGCTTTGAGGTCGTTTTCCTTCCTTTTTTTGGTTTTGAGAAAACCAGAGATGCTGCCATTGTAACTTGATATATTTTTAATGCAGAGTGTTCAGAAATTTGCATCTTGTTGGCAAGAAAGAAGGAGTTATTTTCTGCATGCATGTTTTAATATTTATCATTCCCTTTTTCAGATTTCTAGGCTTATAGATGAAGTTTAATGCAAGTTCTCTTGGTTGCTTCATGCGAATGTCTAAATCTGAAAAATAACAGTAAACCCCAGAGACCAAGCACTTAACTTATCTGGATTGTGCGTGATTTTGCAGGTTCAATAGGTTAGGTTGCATGCATGGAAACCTCACATCTTCGGTTTTTCCAGGACGGGATAGCATCATACTGGATGCAATTTTAATTTCTTTTCTTTTACATTTTATTTTCTTTTTGCTGTATTTTATTTTTCAGAAGCTCCAACTTTAATTTTTCAAGCTTTAAATTAAAATAAAATAAAAATTAAAAAACTTCAAAATCCATAAATAATTCCATCATTTATGGCATTTCATTAAACTTTATTTTGAAGTTACAGCATGGTCATATAAGGATCAAATCACATTTACTTTATCAGGGTTCAATGAACAATCATTAAATTTCACAGTAAAATAAACCACAGTGCCCCTTGTTTTCAGTTACTTGCAACCACTAAGGTGTTCCAAGCATTTTAATTAAATATCTTTATTTGAGATTATTAATACACAGATGCAGAATGCTAACATAACAAGAACCTTGGAGAAATTACTTGTTTAATTTCTTTGCAAGCAGAGGATTTAGAACCCAAATCCTATCGGAGAGTGTGTTTTCACAATCGGGTGAAAATACCACTCAACAAAGTGGAAAAGTGTTTCGAGGTTCTCCGCATATATCTCACACCTAAAAAGACCATGGCAACCTCTTTTCATAAGTTGTTCCCATGTTAGTACCATTTTATGTAGAAGAAGTCAAATAAAAAATCTCACCTTAGGCCATAATTTCTATGCCCATATTTGTTTGAATAAGTATCAAAGTGGGTTATGAGTACTTTGGTATAGAACTGCATATCCACTTGTTACTACATACTCCCCTTGACTCGTGTTACCCCATCCAAGGGAATCCTCTGCTTGAGACCAAGAAAGTGATCTCATTTGTAGAGTTTGTTGGATGTCGATCTTCTACCTCTCTAGGATTTGAATTGACCATTCGGCTGTAGGGACCTAGTTTCTCCTAACTTTAGAATTTCTAGTCTGGTACCTACAGTAATTTGTTACTTTTATCCAATTTTTTGTATGTAGTTATTCCATGAAAGGTATTCACTCTAGAAATTGAGCCACCAAAGGTTGGTTCCTGTCCCAAGAGTCTATCCAAAAGTTTGCATGTTGACCGTTGTGAAGTATCTAAAAGAGCCCCTTCTTTATCAGCTCCTTGCCTATCCTCAAATATACTAAGACAAAAGATCCTCTCCTAAGTAGTTAGTGTCAAATAATGGCTGTCAAAATTTTATTTTTTGCATATTTAGCTCTTAGACTTTGGGCCCACAGTGCATTGGGATTGTTCAACATCCTCCAATATAGCTTAGCTGATAGTGTCTTATTGTTATTTACTATTGATCTGAATCCTAGTTTCCCTTCATGTTTGTGAAGGCATAAAGTTTACCAACACACCAATGCCCATTTCCTTTCCTCCTTAGTTCCCCTCTAGAGGAATTGGTGATTTTTTTGATCCTACTCTCTTAGCACTGCATTGGGAATGTACAAAACTATGGATACATAAATAGGTATAAATTGAAGGATCAATTTAACCAAGGTTATTCTTCCCCCTGATGATAGCCATCTATTAGTCTATTTTTCTATTTTTATTTTTACTCTGTCCACTAGCTAGGCCCAATCCTCATTTTGTCTCCCTATTTTAAGAGGAATGTCTAAGTAGGTGATGGGAAGGGAGGTCTTATGGTATATTAGTTTATAAAGATCTATGATATTCTATCTAGATGAACAATGGAAGAAAATGGCTTTGGAATTTCCTCATTGATCAGTTGCCATGTGGATCTTGAGAAACAACTTATAATATGTTTGATTCTTGAGGATTCCTTCACTATTGCTTTCCTTGATAGAGTAAATTTATCAACAAAATAGATATGAGTGATTGGTCTAGCTCCATTTGCAATAGTGATTCCTGTTAATGTTTTTCTTCCCTACATTTTGCCATTGTCCTTCCAAGGCATTCGGCCAGAATAATAAATAAATATGGGGAAAGGGGATTTCCATGCCTAATACCTCTAGATGCAGTGAACACTTATGAAGGGTAGTCGTTGATTAAAATTTAATAGGATACTAATGAAATACATCCCTTGATCCAATATATCCATTCCTATGAGAAGCCAGATTTACCCATTACTTTGAGGAGGAAAGCCTAGTCCACCCTATCATATGCTTTGGATAATTCAAGTATGATGAATGTGGATGGGAATTTTTGTGCTTCCATGGAGTGAATAGCCTCTTGAGCCAAAACTATCTTGTCCACTATATGTCTACCTTCCACAAAACCACCTTGTTCTAGTGAGATAATCTTATGCAAAAGTAGTTTGAGCCAAAACTATCTCGTCCACTATTTGTCTACCTTCCACAAAATCACCTTGTCTATTACCTTGGTGATTATTTTGAGCAACACATTATATAAAGCTATTGATATAAAATCGTTAATATGCTTTGCATCTTGTGCCTTTGGGATCAATGCTATATATGATTTATTGATTTCCTTCAACACATCTTTAGATTTCCTAGCTTTCTCAACCACATCTAGAAGGTCCTCATGTAGGATATCCTAAAATTCTTAGTAGAATTCAATGGGGAATCCATCTGGCCTAGGACTCTTGCATTTCTATATGTTGAAAACCACCTGTTGTAACTCTTTGGTAGTTACTAGTGCAATCAAAACTAAAGCATCCTCCTTTTTTATTAATACATATATCTCTTGTAACACTTATTTTTGGACTTCCATATTTAGAGGTTTTGCTATGAATAGACTCACACAATAGTTTACTGTAATAGACCTTATACCCTCCCATTTGTGGATAGTATCTCTTGATTTTGTTGTCAAGGAGGGTGTGAAGTTGTGCGATCTGTGGGCTAGAAGAGATTTGTGTAAGAATCATGTGTTTCGATCCCCCTCCTAGAGCCATTGGATTCTATATTTTGATTCCATAATAACTCTTCTCTTTTTTTCCATTCCTATAGATAGGATGTAAGTTTGATATCTGCCATACTTAGACCCTTTGTGAGGTCATCCATGTGGACCTGTTCTTTCAAATATTCGAGTTGGGCTAACACTTCTAACTTTTTCTTCTTGACATCTCCAAAATCTTCTCAGTTCTAGGTCCTTATCTTATATTTGATGTACTCAAGCCTCCTCACAAAGTAGTACATCTTGGTTCCATGTTGAGGTTTGCCTTCCTTGCACCATTGGTGTACTTTAGGCCTAAAAGAGTTATCTCTAAACTACATGATTTGGAATTTAAATGGTGAGTATTTGACCTTGGATTTCCATAGTTCTATCATGATTGGCCAATGATATGAGCCTACATTGTTTAGGATCTTCACGTTAGGAATGTGCCCATGAATTAAAAATTTATCTAATAGAAATAATATGTCTAATATTTCTAGAATGCAGGTAGAGCCTTGCCTCCCATTAGACCAGGTCATTAAACAATTATCTGGCCTAACATCCATAAAATGAAGGCTTTTGATATATTCCTTCATGAGGTCTGTGCTCCTGTATAAGCACCATTTTATCCCAACTTCTCTTCCAAGAATAGAATGGTATTGAAATATCCTCCTATCAGGGCCCATGCTTGAGAGAATTAGATTCTTCCACTATCTACATTTCTCCTCTAGATTAGTAGGTGCATAAACATTCATGCAAAGCATAACTTGGTCTGATTGTATGCTCTGAGCTGCTACCACCAAGAGACCTCAGCTACCCACCACTTGGTGGATAACTACCTCTTTAGGGTCCCAAAGGTATGCAATATCTCCTTATACCACTTGGGAGTTGAAGGGTTCCATTATTTCAGTAGGCCACACTTTCTTTGCAATTATCTCCATGTATTCCACCGACACCTTTGTCTCTTGAAGGAAGACAAGTTATGGTCGATTTGTCTACATCATTCTTCTAGTTTTATTTTGTTTTGAGGGAATCCCCTTGAGTGCTCTAATGTTATAGGAAATGATTTTCATCATTATTGGGGGCTAAATATGTGAGCAAGGACATTAACCTTGCATTATAGTATTAACTTTTCTTCTTGCTTTACCACATTGTGTTAAATAGTTTTGCATCATACCTTTTGATTGGTGTCCATTTTCATCTTCTTACTTATCTCCTAGCTCACCCCTCCTAATTTTGGAATAACATCCAATCCTAGTGTATGTGTGTACAACACTAGGGCATTGTTGGTAGATCTAGTGAGGTCTTGCCTAAGCTCTAGGTTTTTTGTGGTGCCTACCTTTAATAAACTATTACTTTTATTTTTGTTTTCCTTGTTTTTTAGTTGGTAGTTTATTGGTTGGTTTACTACTTCTTTTTTATTTCTTTGCACAACTAGGGTGGTGTCATGGGTGCTATTTACCTCTTTTAGCATATATTCCTTCCTCCCACCATGGAACTATGTCTCCAGGACTTCTATCTCTATTGTATCCTCCTCATCATCTAAAAGGTCATCAATGGAAACATTGCTAAACATATTGTTTGACACCACTACCTAATTCCTCATTATTGATTTCTTTTGGATATTATTTTTTTGGGCACTTGAAACCCTTTAGGATTTGTTTCCTCTCTTCCATGATATGGAATATTATGTGGGTAGTCTCTTGATAAATATTCATATTCATGGCATACTATACAATGAAAAGGTATGTTCTCACAATCCACCTCCCGCTTCCATGTTTCCTCCTAAATTGCAAAGTGATCTTTTTTGAAAGGGGTTTGTTAAAATATATTATGACAAACATTAAAGCATAAATATTTTGTTAAAATTTATATGTATTGTTAGAAACCATAATGAGTGTTCCTAGGGTATTCCCACTTGCCAAAAAAATTATCTAATTCTAAAATTTTACTGGTAGTACAAACAACTGCACCCAAATTGGTGTTGTGGATGACATATCTTTCTTCACTTTAAAGTTAGTATGCCAATGTTTCATAAAGAGGCTTGCCATTATAAAATACCATACCACCCTTGGAATATTTGTTCCCTATATTTCAAATAACAAGAAAATAACCATTACGGTATGTAGATATTTGGAACTCATATTTTGTTTTCCATTGTTTAGCAACTCATAGTTTAAATGTTAAAAGGGTGAGTTTGAACCCCATAAATTGACATATGAATCCTCTCCTCTCCATATCTTCTATTTTGTTTTGAGTGTCCTTCATATTCACCTTCACTATCATGGAACCATTCATCACCTTTAAATACTATGTCACAGTTTTCTTGGGATCCATCTTCGGCATCCTCAAAGGTCTTCATGGTGCCCTCAAGTCATTGATTACATTTGGCTAGGGTTGTTCCATACAAAGGGAATCCCTAAAATTCATTGTTTTTGGTAGCTCCCTTGACTCCTTTTCCATATTTTGTATTAGTACAATTGATCCCTTTTGGTAGTTTGCCCTTGAAATAGTCTTGCTCATGTTCTAGACCATATCCATTTTCCTCGATTTAGGTTCTATAATCTGGTCTGCATCATAAAATTTATTTCTGGTTCTCTTCAATCCTTGTCCTCATTTTTGTTGAAGATTGGGATCTCCTATATCTTTTTGTATTGTAAATTGGAAGTTCTTGTTTTCCTTCACTCTGTGTGAATAGTAAAATTGGTTGTCTATTGTATTTTGAATCTACTGTATTTCCTTGAACTATGCCTTTTCCTTACTGTGATCATCTACATCAAAAATTTCCTATTGGCCATTAGAGCCAACAGGCCCTACCCTCTGTATTTTCTCTATAATTTTATTTGAAACCCTTAAAAACCCTCATCCAAGCTCTCTCCTCCCCACTCAACCATTCATTCATGCCCTTAATATTTTCTTGAATAAACAATAATATTACTGAATAAACATACACAATATTATTGATGAATCATATATACAACTTGAGACTTGCTTGATAATTTTTCTTTGATACAATACATGGAGCTTTGTCTCTATAATATAACCTTTGAAGGTGACTATTCAATACTTGACTATTGCTTTCCTCACATATTCGGGAGATGCATCCTTTCCTATTCCACACATATGACAAACCTCTCATGTCACTTGCATATTCACTTGTATACTTGACACCTATACATATGACTCTTGAATTTCTACACACTTACACACTTTATTATATGACACTTGCACACTCTTACACTCTATACACTTGCACACTTTATTACATGACACTTGGATTCATCCTACACATTAACACATACTTTAGGGGAAATATAAATCACACTCCCTAATATAATAACTCACACCCTAATCTAATATTTATAATAGTACAAATGTACCATGGGGGTACTTTACATAATATCAAATAATGTAATATTCTCCAATAGAGTCAAGGAAGCTTAAGAAAGAAGGCAATTAAAAAATAATAGAGTATAACAAACAAAAACATAAGAGTATATAAGCAAAATAGCCAAACGATTTTATTGCTCAAAAAAATAAAGTATAATGCAAGCAATTTTTGAGAAGAGATGTGAGGCTATAACATTGCATTCATTACTCATGCTTTTTATAGTTAGGGGTGCATCTCTCTTTATACAATAATTGGTGTATTGAAAATCCACCTTTTGAATATGGAAGATCACTATATGGAAATGTAGTGGTTCACCTTATGTGAGTTAGAAGATCACCTATATGAAAATATGGTGATTCACCTTCCATGAGTTATAAAGTGCATGTTAAATAAAGACTACATACATGTGACTTGTCATTTTGTGTTATATCTTCTGCAAATGTGTCAACATAGCTAGAGATGTATTTTGGTTGCAAAAAAGAAGAAGATAACTACTACTTTTAGTAACTAAATTGTTTTGTATATTTGAGGGCTTTTGAAGCATTTTTCCATATAGTTAGTCTAGAAAATCCTATCAAAAATTATAAATCTTCCTTTAAGCTTTCCAAAATGGATCAAAAGGTAGTCTCAAGCACAAAGTTATGCCCCTAACAATGCAGTTAGGATTTAAAAATATTTTCAAGTATTTTTAAGCATAAATCCATGTCATAAAGAGGTCACATGCCTAGATTATTTGTCCCCCTTGGAAAGAAATGGTCCCAATTATGTCAAATTTTGACATCAAATGCAAAAAAAAAAATTATTTGACTTTTTGTGAGTCATTCCCCTTGGTTATCAAGTTGTCTTGTCTTGACCACTTTGTACATCTAAGTGGCTACCTTCTACTGGTCTTGATCCACGTGTCAAAAATTTGATCCTCCTCCATTGGTACTAAACTCTCTAGATTGAGTTCTGTAATGTTCAACTATTTTGCTACTATGAAAGTTTCCAACAAAGGTGGATGATAGGGCCTAAGAAGTTCAACATTGAAGAGTGGATGCAAACCAAGATAATGGAGGATTTAGTTCAAAGGAATGTTTTCCTACCTTCTTGATGATGGTGTATGGTCCATAGCAAAGAGGTTTGATATTCCTATGGGGTCTTACAAGACTCTCTTTCTAAAGACATAACCATACTAGATCTCCAACCTTAAATTTATGTGGGACTCGATGTCGATCATGGAATTGCTTGTAATTTTGATTTGTCCTTTCCAAGAGGTCATGGACAAATTGCTAGATGTGTTAAATATGTTCCAAAAAATATGTTGTCTTTTTTGCTTATTTTGTCCATGAGGTGATTACTCCGGGTTGCATAGGGAGAGTTACATTAGTGGGTGCCAAGGATTGAAACCCAAAATAGACTTGAAATAGGCTATGTTTGGTAGAGCTATGTGAAACTTAATTGTACCCATGTTGAATTTTTAGAAAGCTTGCATCCCATATGCATGGATGCTTGGAAATGTACATTTAAAGAAGATGTACAATCAACTGATTTACAACTTCTATATGTTTGAGGATGGAAGGCTATGAACATGTTCAAATTGGTGTCCATCATGCTCCATGGAGTGGACCAAACAATACTAAAAAATTTGCTATCCTTGTTAGATACAATGGAATTTGGTAATCCAGAGTTGATCCATGTATGACTAAAATAAAACTTAGTAGTATCCTTAGATGAAATAGATTTATTACAAGAAATCATGATAGCAATTTTTGAAAAATTATCAATTACTACAAAAACACAATCATTACCATGCTTAGATGTGGGTAAACCTAAGAGGAAATCCATAGAGTCAAATTTCCAAGGTTTGGAAGGTATTGAAAATAGTGGATATAGTCCCTACTTCTTGTTGGTTGGTTTGGCAACAATGTAGGGGGTACATGACTTAATATACCTCTCGACATAATTCCTCATATTCGATAAATAAAAATACTTTTGAAGTGCTACCAACATTTTTTCATACCAAATTGGCTTGGTACTTTGCTAAACTATGCTTCCCAAATCATCTTTGGGCGCTTACTAGCTAGTACATAAATATGTCCCATGTGGTAGAGGAGGTTATCTTACAAATAAAAATTAGAAATATGCTTACCCACATGAAGAGCTTAGGATGTATTTACAAAATCATAACCGACTTAATACAAGGTGGACCAATTGGAAATATCATGCCCAAAAAATTAAGAATGATGGTGATTATTATGATTGGAGGTCGACTCAAACAATTTGAAACTAAATTGACACTCCATTTCTTATGCTTGATGATCAAATGAAACTATTGTAGGTATGTATCCCACTTTTTATGTATTTCATTCCTTAGCTTAATTTATATTTGAATGAACTTGAAAGATCTTAGATTTATGTGGATGATGATTTTCTTATCCAAGATGTAGTGCTTTCACTATTTAAATTCTTGGACAATGGCATTGAGCTATTTGTCATATGCGAGGTATTTTTAAACCACTTTATTGAATGTTTCATCGTGATAGACAATTAGATGCCCATGTTGTATTCTAACAACTCCTAATGCATACTCTTATGCATTAGTCATTGCCTCAAAAGGTTTTTTGCATATCAAGTAGGGAAAGTGTAGGAGTTGAACAAAATTGGTCCTTCAACCTCTCAAATGCCCTCTATTGTGTATCTTTCCAATGTAACTTGGATTTCACACCTATTTTCGTCACTTAGTGTACTATAAAAACAACGAGTGAGAAGAACAATACAAATATTCGATAGAAATTGGCAAGACCCAAAATATTGTAAAGCTCTATTAGAGTCTTTAGGGTAGGCCAATCTCTAATTACCTAAATCTTCTCAGGATCAACATGAACTTCCTCTTTGTCAACAATATACCCAAGGTATTGAATCTTCATCATGCCAAATGATCACTTCTCTAAATTAACATATAGCTTGTGTCTTCAAAGAATATGAAGTACCTATTGAACATGTTGTAGATATTCCTCCCATGTATTACTATAGATGAGAATGTCATCTAAGTAGAAAACCACAAAATAGTTGGTATAGGTACACAAAAAATCATCCATCATCATCTTAAATATGGTAGGGGTATTGGTCAAGCCAAAAGACATAACCAACCACTCAAATAAACCCTCTTTGTAATTAGATGTAGCCTTCCATATGTCAATGGGCTCTATGGATATCTAATGATAGCTATATTTGAGATCAATTTTGGTGAAAAACTTTGCACCATAAAATTGGTTCAACAGTTCATCTATTTGAGGGAGTGGATAATGGTTCTTCACAACGATTTTATTCAAATCTATGTAGTCAATACATAGCCTTCATATTATATATTTATTTGAAGCCAAGAAAATTGGACCCCCATATGGTGAAGCACTTGGTTTCATGTGTCAATTTTGAATAAATTCTCGGATTTGTCTCTTGATTCAATCAAATTTTCAAGGATCTATTTGTGATAAACATGTACAATAGGCAAAGGATATCTAGGAACTAAATCAATGGAATGCTTTAGCTCATAATGAAGTGGAACTCCAATTGGTGAATTGAACAAGTTATTATATTTTTCTACAATTTGATCCATATGATTCTATAGTGTAGGGCTTGCAATTGATGTAGCAACGACCCTCCTACTTGGTGGCTTGATTATCAACATAATAAATTTTCTTGTTTTGGCTATCATCTTTGTGCATTTTTTAGCACTAATTAAGGAAACAAAGGTAGGAGGAGATACCTATGGGATCTTAAAGAACTAATTTTTGACAATGATGATGATACTTTGTGGCCTAGACTCATACACCATGCCTCTTCCATATAAATGGTTGGCCCAAAATCACATAACAAACATCAAAGGGAACAACATTGTAAAAAATTCATCTTTGAAGGGATTGATGGTATAAGAGAGGATATATTATCAAGTGACATGATGTTTCTCCTCTATTATAACCTCAAAATTATATGGTTGTGGGTGTGTTATAATAGGAAGATTCAAATCCTTCTCTAATTAAGCAAAAATTAAGTTCTTTTGACTCCTACATTCAATAAGAAATGTAATGGTATATCCTTGAACCACATTTGTGAGTGAAACATAAATTCCTCCTCTTGTGACTCCTCTGGTGCAACATGTGTGGTGGCAATGGTTACATTTGGTTTGGTTTCCAATATTCACTTCCTCTATCCTCAACCTGTGGATATGGAGGCAATGTTGAAGTGAATGTAGAGGGTTGTGACTTAGAAAACAACGACTGAATCGCTCAATAATACTTCCTCAAATGTTGGTTGCTCTTATGATAATTGTGTAGACACAAAATTCTAGCCACTTGTCATTCATCCATAGCTTTAATGTATTATTTATATATTTGTTTAATGTATTTAAATAATAATATTTTATATATTATATTTATATATATTTAATAAATATATGTATATACGTATGAATTAATCCCAACCATCCATAAATTTTTAATCTTAGACATCCATCTGCATTAATCCATGCCACTTTTCTAGATTTGAACTCCACCTTTTGTCATGTTTTAATATTGACCATATAAATTGTGTTGTTGAAACCCTAACATGACCTGAGGAAGATTATAAAGAAGAGTTATTGTGATGACTCAACCCCTAATAATATTTGAAAAAGTTTCCCAAGTCCTTGAATCCCTTGAGTTCATTGAGCCCTCATTCCCCAAGTTTCTCAAGCACCCATAACCATCCATTCTGTCCATCGTCGCCCCTCGTCGCATCCTCTGCATCCATTATTGTTTCCCTCATGTAAGATAAATCTACTTTGTAGGTTCTGCATCACTTCCTCGAATGCCCACCAATGCTCTATGAGCACCCACCATTATTTATTGAGCACCTCTGGACACTTTTGACCATCACCAGGCACCCGTGGGCATTGACCATCCTTGATATGCTACCCTACGATGCTCGAGCATCATTAGGGCACATCTACATCATCATCTTCTACAGTAATAGTGAAGACATAAGTGAGAAATCAATGTTAGTAAGTTAAAGAGTCATTGCATGTATTTTAGCATTTCTTAGATCTGTTTACAATATTTCCATTCTACAACTAAGGTTTTATAGCTTTCATTTATGAGGGTCTCATAAAACACACCATATATTCCTCACTTCATCAACCACCTCATTAACCACACCATCCACATCATCATCAAAAGCTCCAATTCTTGAGGAGCTTCCCATCACCACTTCACATCAAGCATCCACTTCCATGCCCCCATCTTCATCACCCTTGACTACATGCATATGTGGTCACACTCAATCCACATTAGCCATCATCAAAATCATCATATTCCAATAATTTTCCTTCCACATCATCATTACCCATCCAAAAATTGCCTCAACCAAATACATCACCATCCCCATTAGCCAACATTTCACAAGTCAAATTTTTGGATTGTGAGATGTCCACATCTCTTCCATTCCTCGAGCCATTAGCCAACCATGAGATTTTCACATCCACATCCAATACATCCACCAACACATCATCCCAAGTCGAGGTCCACCTCACTAATCTTGGTATTGGTGAATATGTGGTCCAAGACATCACAGTTACATGATGAGGCTTGAAAATGCCTCAATCATAGCATGTTTTGAAACATTATAAATGTTTAAAAACCTTATGATATGTATTTTATGCTAATTAAGTTGATCTAAATATGTTGTATATTGATATTTTCATGATTGATGTGTTTTGAGATATTATGCCTTGTTTTTACAGTTTTTGCATAGTTTTTCATTGTTTTCAAGCAAGATATATTGATGATGGGCATGCATGGTTGAATAGAAGAATTTTAAATATCTTTATATTTATATTTATATGCAATAACCTGGTTGAATCTGAAGAATAGTATCCATAAACTGTAACTGTGCAACAATAATAGGAAATTCTATGTAAATTCCAGCCAGTTGTCAATGAATGGCAGGGCATGGAATTTACCAAGAAGAGAAGATAAATTTAGTTGGATTTACCTCCTGGAATATGGATTTGAATACCTACATAGAAGCATCAACAAAAATCAACATCTAGAAGGCATTCTGAGTTTGAATTACATCTACAACCAGTCATTCCGAAGATCTTCGGAATGACAGGGGAAAGCACTGTAGTTTGACTTTTTGCGGTTTCCAATGAGTTGAAGAGGCAACTAAGGGTTGAGGAAAGTTAGGAAAAGTCTCTTCCAGCTATCTCCACCATCCCTTGCTGACCAAAATATGCAGCTCCTGAAAAGATCAATTGAAGCAACTGACTTTGTCCTGAAATATCCCCTAGAATTGTTGCAACATAATAGGCAATTAAAGCTATAGGATAGGAATGGTATATTTTGTGTTAGTAAATAGATCTTATGCATATATAAAATGATAGCTCCCATATTGGTTGATATAAGTAGAAAATAATACGTAGCATTAGCTAGAGAATAGCAGTTTTCAGTTCAACAATTTTGTAACAACATTGTAATGCTTTTTCTGAAGTAATAAAAAGTGCAGTTTTCTTCCATTTATTTTGTCATGTATGAGTGTATGTAAGATTTAGAGAGAGAAAGGAACTTATACCTTCTTTTGAAAAATGAGGCTGGCCACTTCCAAGCCTAGGAGGAGGTTTAACACATACAATTTTAATTCTGATTCTTGATGCAACAGAATTAGTTGTAAAAGTTGTTAATTTCTATTTTTTGTATCAACTGACATTTATTGTTGTTTATTCCCTATTTAAAGTAAAATTGCAATGTTATCTAGAATGTAGTTAATGGTAGATCTAATTATTGCCTTCATTCTCAATAAGATTTTAGTTTCAACATACTTTTATTTTCTGCAATTTATAGTTTTTTTGTACCTTTATTTATTGCTTTCAGACACTGTACATAAGATTGACAACCTTCTGCAACAAAAAACTGACATGCTTCAGTTTATGTTTTATGCAACCATTTCATCCCCCATTCTATTCTATAGTTATAATTAGATCTCCATTTTTGCAAAAGAAATTAGGTTTCCAATTCTACAACTGTAACTAGAATTTCATTCCTACAAAATAACTAGATTTCATTCTTGCAACTGTAATCAGGTTTTCATTTCTGCAAATAACACTTAGTTTTCATTCCTGCAAATAGATTAAGTTCATTTTATGCAATTTAGGAGTAAGGGTGACCTGAAAACCCCCACATAATTTGTTCCATAAATAAGACCTGCTGCTCCAAAATGAGTTAAATTGTAGCCTTGTTCCTCATTTCTATCGTAAATAGCCTCAGACACCACCCTGGATTGATAAGATCCTTGATATTTAATGATGTGACTAACGATAATGCATCATTACATCGCTCAACATTCAAACTGCTAAGTATTATGATCACCCACATGACCCACCCTTATCTATAGGAGCGGTATATAACATGGGTTCAAAACCTAATAGCATAAATTTTGTGCATGGAGGATGGATTATTTGTCCAATATAAATCCCTAGAAGAAACCAGGCAACCAAAACCTGCCAACATACAAAATATATTAGGTTTTCCATATCGATATTTCCACATTGTTAATTGGCAAGGACATGGCCTAGGATGGCACGAATAGGGAATGCATAAAATTATCAATGTTTCATATCGAGAAACACATGATCATTCAAGTTTAGGCTATCATCCACTTTCATCCACTTCTTCTCTTGAACAAGCTTTCAAAATCTTAAATTTAAATTCAGGAGAAGATATCCATCACCTCGATTATTTTGACAATGAAATCTATGAAGAATTTAACCTCATGTCAATTATTTCTGATGAATCTGAAGAGAAATCAAAACCCATCATTCCACACACTAAACAAGATGAGTTTTACCTCATAATGTTGCCCATACAGAAACCCATATTTTGCTTTCTTCTTCCACAAGAATGAGCTGAACCAACCGGTGAACCACCACCTCCATATCATTAATCCACATCACCGACTAACTTTGTAACATATGTACAAAAACAAATTTAAAAATCAAATTTTGCATTACATGTACATTGCATTTATTTGTGTTGTTTGTTGTTGTTATTCCAAGAGTTCTAGCATCATTTTTAGTTCATTTTACCCATCCATTCCCCTAATCTAACCATCCATTTCCCATTAAGTCAACATGAATCCTACTGACTTATTCACCCCACTTCATAATCCATACAATCTGGCAAAGCTAATTCTAATTGACATGAGCCTTATTTATATGGACCAAATTTCCTCACCATATTTCTTTTTTGAGTTTATCATGTCTGAGGAATTGTTAAGGGCTTTAGCCAACTACATTCCTCCATCACCCCTGCCTTCGCCTTCACCTTCACCTTCAGATCCTGAGGTTTTCCAGGAAGACATAGACAAGGTTGAGTAAGAATATTTTGATGACATCATAGATGACATTCATATGATACCACACCCCATCAACTTGAGGAAGGTTCTCACATGTCTATTGAAGATACCATCGATGTGAACCTTAGTTTAGACGAAGACAATCTCCAAATTGTCAAACTTGGAAAAATTTTATCCACAGATGAACAAGAACAATTAATTGCTCTTCTCAAGAGGAAGAAGGGCATTTTTGCATGGTCCTACAAATATATGCCTGGCCTTGACCCTAACTTGGTTTTCCACAATCTTACCTTGCACTCTGATGCTATGTCGACCAAATAAAAACTTAGAAGGATGCATCCTACTATGTCCCTCTTGGTCAAAGAAGATATTAAAAAACTTTTAGATGTGGGTTTCATTGTACCCATTGAATATCCTAAGTGGCTTTCAAACAGGGTACCCATTCGCAAGCCTAACGGGGCAATACACATTTGCACTAATTTTTGAGATCTTAACAAATTGTATCCTAAGGAAGAATTTCCTCTTCCAAACATATATACTCTTGTTGATACCTGTGCTTGGACATGAAATGCTTTCTCTCATGGACAATTTTTTAGGATACAACCAAATTTGAATAAATCCTTATGACCAACACAAAACAATATTCACTACACCTTGGGGAAATTTTTGTTACAAGGTGATGCTCTTTGGCCTCAAAAATGTAAGTACCACTTATCAACGTGCCATGACATATATATTTCATGATTACATGCATAAAATCATTAAATATTATGTGGATGATCTCTTGGTAAAATTCAAAACTCGACAAGAATACATTGGTGTATTGAAAAAAGTATTTGATCGACTTCTAGAGCATAATGTAAGGTTTAACCCAAAGAAATGTTTCTTTGGTGTTATCTTTGAAAAAATTCTATGGTTCATTGTCTCCAAAAGAGGCATTTAGGTGGATACAAACAATTTCAAGGACATCATGGAGATACCTCCCCCAATAAACTTAAAGGAATTACGTAGTTTACAAGGAAATATTCAATCAATCCGTAATTTCATTGCACAACTATCTAAAAAATGCAGGCCATTCAATCACCTATTATAAAAGGGGGTACCATTTTTATGGATAGATGAGTGCCAAAAAGCCTTTGATGACATTAAGCAATACCTAGCCTCTCCACCAGTCTTAGCTCCTTCTCGTTTGAGGATCCCCTTTCATATTTATGTGTCAACAACAAACTTTGCATTAGGGACAATGCTTACACAAAAGAATGAAGAAAATCAAGAGTAAGTTGTCTATTACATTAGTCGAACATTGGTAAGCTATGAAACCAGATACGCTTATGTAGAAAAATTGTGCTTAGCAGTATTTTTTGCCACTAAGAAACTCAAACATTACATGCTTAGTCACACCACATATGTCATAGATAGAGAAAATTCTTTGCGTTAAATGATGTCTTGCACTTACAATAACACCTGTAGTACTAAATGGATAATTCTTCTTACTAAATTTGATCTTGAGTTCATAAGTCAAAAATCCATTAAAAGTCAGGTCATAGCTGATCAACTTGCAGAAGCTCCACCACCTAGTGATCATCCATTGATTATTGAGCTCCCAAATGATTTGGTATTTACTATCACTGAACAAGAAGAAGATGTCATTTTGGAGGAAGATGTCGATATCACACTATTCTTTGATGGTTCTAAGTGTGAAAAATATCAAGGTGTTGGAGTTGTCTTTCATACACCACAGGGGGTGCCTATCCCCTTATTGTTCAAACTAGACTTCTAATGCACTAAAAACAATGTAGAGTATGAAGCCTTAATATTAGGTCTTCAAGCAACTATAGCTATGGATATTAAGCATATCAAGATATTTGGTGATTCCCAACTTGTTGTCAAATAGGTAACAAGAGAATACCAATGCAAAGAACCTACCATTAAACTTTACCATGAAGTAGCAATGAAATTACTCTCTAAGTTTGATTGGTATGAAATTGATAGTTTACCACATTTGACTAATAACTTTGTAGATATAATGACCTCTCTTGGATCATTGATTCCAAAGGACTCCTTAGGAGAGGAACAACCACTCATTATCATAATGATCTCTAAATCTACAATTGTTTGTGCTAAATCTAAGGATGAAAAGGATGTTTGCTTTATCCATTTGGAATCATATGAGCCTTGGTCAAACCAAATAATAGCCTTTCTAAAATTTGGAACACTTCCATCAGATATGTCATGGACTGCTAAATGCACTTTCAAGCAAAAGGTAGCTTATTTTACTCTCTTGAGGAACATGTTGTATAGACGTGGTTATGATGGAATCCTCCTTCATTGTCTCAAGTCCGATGAGGCACAAAGAGCCATAGCTGAAGCTCATGATGGTACTTGTGGTGGTCATTTTAGTGTAAAGTCCATTGCACATATGTCAAACATTGTAAGCAATATCAAGAGCATGCTAATTTAACTCATGTGCCATCATAAGCATTACAACCTATTCAAAACCTTTGGTTCTTTTCACAATGGGGTCTAGATTTAATTGGAAAAATCTCACCTCCTTCCTCGAAATAACATACATTCATCATCATAGCTACCGAATACTTCACAAAGTGGGTTGAGGTAATTCCTCTAACCAATACGATAGGACCTAGAATTGTGGAGTTTATACTTCATCATATCATTTATCATTTTGGTATTCCCTCAAAAATCATCTCTAACAATGACAAGTCTTTCAAGAACAAGGATGTTCGAGCACTTTACGAGAAATATAATATCCACCTTAGTTTCTCGAATCCTTATTACTCATAAGCAAATGGTTAAGTTGAGGCTACCAACAAGACCTTAATCGCTATTCTCAAGAAACTAGTCAACAAAAATCATAGAGATTGGCATACTAAAATCCCCTTGGCATTATGGGTTTATCAAACAAGCATCTACATGCCTACTAGAGCAACACCATTTTCATTGGTCTATGGAGCCAAAGCAATCATGCCTCTTGAGCTTGAGATCCCCTCATTGCGAACTTCTTTGTAGGAATTCATAGATGATGATACTGCTAGACAAGCACATCTTGACCAACTCACACTTCTTGATGAGAGGTGAATCAATGCTTTAGAGCATTTACAAGTTTATCAAGACTTCCTAAAGTGTGCTTACAACACCAAAGTTCATATACGTGAATTCTAAGGAGGATATCTCGTCCTTAAAGACAATCAATAAAATACCAATGCATTGTTGCACCTTCATGATAAATTCACGGCTAATTGGTTAGGTCCATACATTCTCACTCAAAAAGTGGGTAAATGTACTTATAGGTTGGCTAGTATAGAGGGAGTTGAAGAGCCCAAACCACTTAATGTTATACACTTAAGAGTATTCTATGCTTAATGATATTTATATATATGTATATATACATGGCTATTACACAAAAATAAATTTCATTTCATACATTGCATTTTATATTTTTATTTCACAAATTACATTTCATACATTACATTCACAACCACATTTCACATTTCATATTAGGAATCATTCATTCAGTTCAGATAAAAATTGGTCTAATAAAGTCATGTTGCCTTAATCGGGGGCACTTTCAAAACATAATTCATTCCATTGCATCATTCCACAAAGCCAAATTGTCAGTCGCAAAATCACATGTCCATAATTCCTAGGTATTTTCGGTTACTCAAACACTCCTAGTGTTTTAAGAAAACGACAAATACATGTCGAGTTTTCTTTAATACCAAGAAACATTTTTCACTAAGAAAAATCTTGAGTTTTGGGAATTCACTTCAAAATATTCTTGAACCAAATACAATTACACATCTTAAAAACATCTTGTGTTAAAGAGGGATAACACCATACTTGGGTTGTACTTCGAAGTGAAAAGGGTATTCCTTGCTTGTCCCATTATGCAACATAGTCCACAAAAATAGTGGTTTTTACCACTATCACAAATTCAAAATAAAATAAAGATTAGGAAAAAATCCCTAAAAACTCTAAATATTTATACATCACACACCAATGATCCTCAAGTTGTAAGGATAGTACTACATTTCTAGTCAGATGGTTAGGTAGTCATCCCCAAAACTTAGAGATCAAATTCTTAGACTATGGAGCTAATCTCCACCGGAGCTATAAATGCTTGGTTAGTAGTGGGGTACACTCACGTGTGGTGACATGTCTCTTTTAAAGAGACCTCTGACCAAACATAAGGACAGAATAGCTTCTTGGTCTTTTTCGTAACATTTTTCACCCAATTTGCTCAAGATGGGTTAATAAAATCACTTGCACACACATTGGTGTTGAGTGGTATTTTCACCCAGCTGTGAAAGTACAACTCTCCTTTAGGATTTGGGTCCCAAATCCCCTCTTGCAAAGAAGTCAAACAAACAACTTCTCCAAGGTCTCCCCTGTATTAGCATTTGCAACTGTGTATTAGTAATCTCAAATGAAGATAATCAATTTAAATACTTGGAACACCTTAGTGATTGCAAGTAACCGTAAACAAGGGGCAATGTTGGTTTATTTCATCATGAAGCTTTAGTGATTGTTCATTTTTTTTTTTAGATTTTGTAATTTTTAAATGTTTATTTTAAATAAATTAAACCTTCTAGAAAAATAAAAAATGAGAAAGAAATGCAAAAAATTAAAAATAGAACACATTTAGTCTGATGCTATCCTGTTTCGACAAAACCGAAGATATGAGGTTTCCATGCATGCAACCTAACCTATTGGACCTGCAAAACATGCACAATCCTGATAAGCTAAGTGCTAGCTTCTAGGGATTTGAATGAGGTTTTCAGATTTAAGCATTCGCATGCAGCAACCAAGAAAAACTTGTATCAACTACATTTACAAGCCTAAAATCTGAAAAGGGAAAATAGACATTTAATCTTGCATGCAGAAAATGACTCCTTCTTTCTTGCCCATAAGATGCAAATTTCTGAAATGTTATCTGCATTAAATATTTGTCTTTTTACAATAACAGATATCTGGTTTTCCAAAACCAAAAAAAGTGGAAGAAAAGCACTCCAAAGCAGGCCCAGAATGGCTCATCACCCTCAGCTCTGCAACCCTGCTCCCAGCGGTTTTCCCCCTGCCTGTCTTCGCTTGTGCCTTTAAACTTTCTGCTACGGCTCTCTGCTTCGCCTTGTGACGCTTCGTTTCATCTTCCAGATCGATTCGTTTCGTTTCCCGCTCTTCATTATTCTGACTTTTGTTCGAGCATCGAAACGTTTGATTTTCTTGCTAATTGTAACCGTTCTGTAACCCTTACACCTTTATGCCACGTGTTCAGTGCTTCCCTGCATGTTCCATAATGGCCCCCTATAAATCGTGACCAAAAATAGCATGTCGCGATATCGCGACATTTTTCTGTCAGCAGCCTTGTTCGTCATCACGCATCGCAAAAATGAGACATGTCACGATATCGCGACATTTTTCTATCAGCAGCTTTGTTTCTCATCATGCATCACGAAAATGATACATGTCACGATATCGCGACATTTTTTTGCTTTCGGGCCGCGTGGATGCAACCTGTCACGAAATCATGACATTTTTCTCTTTTGCTGTGTTTTGTTGCACTTAGCCACAAAAACGTGACATGTCACGAAATCATGACACCTTTTAATTTCGTACCATCTTGCTGCTTTTTGTCATGAAATCATGACGCTTTTCTCTTTCAGGCTGTCTCACTGCTTTCTATCATGAAATCATGATGCTTTTCTCTTTACTGTCTCTTTGCTTTCTATCATGAAATCGTGACGCTTTTCTCATTTCGATCATCTTGCTTTCTTCAAATCGCATGCCTTTTCTTTAGATGCAATCTATCATGAAATCATGACGTTTTTCTATTTTGGCACGTGAAGATGCAACTTGTCACGAAATCGTGACGTTTTTCTATTTCGGGCTGTCTCGCTGCATTTGGCTGAAAATGCGACATGTCATGAAATCGTGACATTTTTCTCTTTATGATGCATTCTACTGCTCTTAGCCGTGAAAACGTGACATGTCACAAAATCGTGACAACTTTTCATTTCTAGCCGAGCAACATGTCGTAAAATCGTGACAACTTTTCATTTCTAGCAGGAGCAACATGTCGTGATATCGCGACAACTTTTCATTTCTAGCCACGACGGAGCAACATGTCGCGATATCGTGACAACTTTTCATTTCTAGCCGCGACGGAGCAACATGTCGCGATATCGCGACAACTTTTCATTTCTCGGCCGCGACGGAGCAACATGTCGCGATATCGAGAACTTTAGAAACATGTATCGACAACATTTCATTCTTTAACATGTCGCGATATCGTGACACTTCTTCTCTTTTGTGATATTTTGCTTTTTTCCTTGATTTTTAGCATCTGGGCCATTGTGGTCTTCTTTGAAAGCATGCAAAAAAGGTGGGTCCCCAATTTTGGGGTGTGTTGTGGATCAGCCACAACAAATGGTGACTCTCACTGTCAAATGCTCTTGAGCATTTTGGTGAGAACCCAACCTGAAATATACAAGCTTAGATACAAGGCGTCAAGACATCAAAGATAAACAAATACCAATAGATCAGAAATACATGAAACATCAGAATCATTTAGTATCAGCTCGGTGTGTGCAATGTGTTTTCATTCCCTATCGCTTGAACTTGATCAACATTCCATTGTCAGTTTCACCCATGATTTGTATGCAAGGCTATGAATGATTTGTGCAGGATTTGATGTATGATGAAGATGCTAGAGATATAACAACCTCGCTTTACAAAGGCTCAAACCTTCTAATGTCATGAATAAACATATTAAAGTTGTCAAACCCTCTTAGGATCAAATATATGTGTACTGAATTAATTTATTAGATCCCAAAGTTGGTTATGTGTCACTACCATCTTGAACCCATGTGCAAGTGTAAGTGAAATCAGAACTTTGGGGAATAGGATTCCCAACCTAAGCGAGATGGGAATTTAACCCTATCCTTACTATTCTGATTTGGAGTTCATTACCTCATCTTGAACAAAATGATTTAACCTGTTATGGATGAAATGATCAGGCTAGTCTATCCTTTTGAGCAATCAGTGGTCTTGCTTTTAGACAAGACATGTTGCCACGCATGAGCATACTTAACCCCATAATCCATGACTTGGCTTCATTCATTCTCTTCTCTCTTTTTTTTTATTTCTTGGACCTTTGGGATGACTACCCATCCTTACTAGGGACATGTAGTACGATCCCTCCAATCCAATATTAGGATGAAAATGGAAAATATTCTTATTTCTTGGACCTTTGGGATGATTACCCATCCTTTGCAGAGGACAAGTAGTACGATCCTTCCAATCCAAGATGATAACATGAAATATGGAACATATTAATTTTATTTTTGTTTCTTGGACTTTTGGGATGACTACCCATCCTTTGCGAGAGGACATGTAGTACGATCCCTCCATCCAAGTTTTATGATTTAATGAATGATGGGAGCTTTGGGGAATCGGATTCTCAACCTAGGTAAGATGAGAATTATGTCCTATCCTTACTACTCCATGAAGATCAAATCAGAGCTTTGGGGAATTGGATCCTCAACCTAAGTTCGATGAGGATTTAATCCTATCCTTACTACTCTGGTTTTAGACTTTAAGCTTGATGGAAGTGGTAAAAACCACTATTTTAAGGATTATGTTGCATGATAGGATAGACATGAAATATTCTTTTCACCCCACCTTTTCATCCAAGTATGGTTTTGACCATTTTGCTCAAGATCTTCTTTAATGTGCATAGAACGTGCTTGGTTCAAGATTGTTCGGACATCAGTTCCCAACCTTAGGATCCTTTTAATATATGTTATAGCATAACCCTAAGAGGATTTGACACACTTTAATGATTTGTATCTGAAATGCATATGCAACTAAGATGGCATGTATATGCAAAGTGGAATGTAATATGAATGCATTGCTTTTCTTGAATTGTGGATGGAGTATACCACCTATGTTGCCATAATTTGTAAAACTGACAACTTCATGCATCACAAGTTTCAAACGACATTATTTAATGTTTGTGTTACTTGTGGAGCTTTCTACAACACAATTCCAATGTTTCATATTCTCCTGATTTTAGGCATACGTTGACATCTCAAATTTTTTTTTCTTTTTTTTTTTTTAGACAAACCAAACATGTCCAGAGGACTAACACACACAACTTAAAACCAAACCCAAAAATGAGACTTGAAAAACACAAACCAAAACCAAAACCAAAATCTATATACAATATAGTACAAGATGATGCCAAGCTTGGACTATTACTTTCCTGGATCCCAAACATGATTAGAACACTTCAACAAAAATATAACATGATACGCATGCCAAATGCTATAGGAATCCAACCAAAACAAGATTAGACCACACCTTGCAACAACTTTTAATTTACCTTGCTCACCCCACCAATTAGGTTTAATTCCATTAGTACTTTCACAGGTGAGCGTCCGATTACTAAAATGATTAGACCATAAATGATATTCAATTTTATCTTGTCTATTCTTGAAAGTATCCATTTCATAATTCGATTCTTGATTTAAAATTAGGCCTTCCTTTTCAAATATGAGATGCTGCAAATAAGAGCCTATTTCTAAAAGTCTTGAATTCAAATCATTTTCCTGGGTTTTAAAGCACTCAAAATCATTCAAAACTTGACAAACATCACCAAGATTTAACATTTCATCATTAATGACATTAGCATCCAAAGGGACATCATTTAATCCATCACTTAAAATTTTTGTAGCTATCACCAAAGGCAAAGATTTCACCTTGTCACCCATACTCAACCCATCATGATTAGAATTTACCACAACTTGATGAGTGTTAGTAGCTTTTTCTTTTTCCTCATTGTCTTCTTCATCATCCAACACCTGTTCAAAAACACCAAAGTTAGGCACCCAATCAAACATGCGTCCATATTTTTCAAAACAAGAGCCTAGTTTTTCAAGATATGTGTCGCGTGACACCTTTCCATGATCAATGGCTTGAGTTGCCTCAAAATCCATATTTTCATTAGGATCATCAATAGTATCAAACCCACACCACTTAGGCTTTGTAATTTCATCATTTTGAGATGGCATAGACATTGTAGAAACAATAGGTGGATCAAGATTTTCGATTTCTTGCCCCTCAAGGGGAACAAAATCAATTGATTCTCCTTCTTTATCCATGGTAGTAGAATCATTATCCTTCTCCAACTTTTGATGAGATTCCAACCCTTCTTCCAAAACATTCTTAGATTGTACAGGACTTGTAATATCCTCATATGAAAGGGCAATTGTATTATCCTGCATATCAATAGGCACACAAATTTCATTAGCAGTTTTGGAGTGAGCATACTCTTCCCAAGAATCATGATGATCATCTTTCAAAATCAAATTGTGATTCTCAACTATTTCTTCATCATCCTTTAATTCATCAACATGTTTCTCATCAAATTTATCTTCACCTTCCTTAGATGGTTCAATTACTTCCAAAATTGGGTTATTGCTTGTATTCAAATTGATAAGGCCATCATAATCCACATGTGTAACCCATGATTCAAGTTTAACATAATTTGGAAGGTGTGAATTTTCTTGGCCATTATCTTCAACAATGTCATCCAACATGTCATCCGAAACAGATTCATCCTCGTAGAATTCATCTTTTGGTGAGTCAAGGGTTCCCAATCTGTCACATGTTTCAATACTAGTTGGATCTAGTACTCCTCCCTTGCCTAAAATCATATTATTATGAAAATCATTGAAATTGATTTTAGAAACATCTTTTGAATCAAGATGAGTATTTTGAAGTTGATTCATACTTAAGAAAGATGGTTGATCTTGCATAGTAGGTTGAGGATTTTGAAATTGATTGAAGCTTGGGAGTGATTGTTGATTCTGAAATTGATTCACACTTGAACTTGGTTGAGGTGGATAAATCATTGGGTGGGTAAAGGAGGTATTAAATGATTGAAAATTATATGATCCAAAACCCACACCATAATTTTGACAACTCAATTGTTGCTCAATTGCCATTGCTTGAGTATAGGCTTGTGACAAAGATGTGATTAGAGGCATCCCTCGCAAATATGTGGAAGTGAGTGGGTCAAGAGCATTGACATATATTTGGAGAGCCACTTCTTCTTGCAGAACATAAAATGTCACTAATTGAGTATATAATCCAAAGAACCTTTCAGAAAATGACTTCACATTTTCACTTGGTCCTTTTTTAATAGTGAAAAACTGCTCATACATGCGGATTGAGTCAACTTGCTTTTTGTTGAATTGATTAAGAAATGCTGCCTCTAGTTGAGCCCAAGAAGTGATAGACCCTAAAGGTAGACTTGTAAACCAATCATATGCCACTTTGTCCAAGGTGTACGGGAACATTTTACAAGCAACATCATCATACCAACTTGTTAAGTGATTGGCACAAAATTTGAATGCTTGAATGTGTTCTTCTGCAGTATTTGTCCCGTTAGACAAAAATCGAGGAAGACATCTCTCAAAACCAACGGGCAAATAATGTTGAACTCTCGGTATGTTCAATGGGCTACCTGGCATCCATGGTGAAAACATAGCCATTAGTGTATCTTAAAGAATACAACTTTAATATCAATTTTTTTTTTTTAAATTAAATCAAATCACATTATTCCTGTATGAACAATCAAAGCGTTAGACCAAGTGCATAGCAATTCATGTCCTCCTTTTAATAGTACAAAGTTGTATTGTTAAAAGAGGGCTAAAGATAATAATCAATAGGGCATGAAATATTCAAAATTTAAATCCCTATAGCATTTAAATCAATCTGAAATAAACCGGTTCATGCCCTCCTTCTAGCGCCAAAATGTTGAGTGGTATTTTCACCCAGTTGTGAAAGTACAACTCTCCTTTAGGATTTGGGTCCCAAATCCCCTCTTGCAAAGAAGTCAAACAAACAACTTCTCCAAGGTCTCCGTTGTATTAGCATTTGCAACTGTGTATTAGTAATCTCAAATGAAGATAATCAATTTAAATACTTGGAACACCTTAGTGATTGCAAGTAACCGTAAACAAGGGGCAATGTTGGTTTATTTCATCATGAAGCTTTAGTGATTGTTCATTGTTTTTTTTTTAGATTTTGTAATTTTTAAATGTTTATTTTAAATAAATTAAACCTTCTGGAAAAATAAAAAATGAGAAAGAAATGCAAAAAATTAAAAATAGAACACATTCAGTCTGATGCTATCCTGTTTCGACAAAATCGAAGATATGAGGTTTCCATGCATGCAACCTAACCTATTGGACCTGCAAAACATGCACAATCTTGATAAGCTAAGTGCTAGCTTCTAGGGATTTGAATGAGGTTTTCAGATTTAAGCATTCGCATGCAGCAACCAAGAAAAACTTGTATCAACTACATTTACAAGCCTAAAATCTGAAAAGGGAAAATAGACATTTAATCTTGCATGCAGAAAATGACTCCTTCTTTCTTGCCCATAAGATGCAAATTTTTGAAATGTTATCTGCATTAAATATTTGTCTTTTTACAATAACAGATATCTGGTTTTCCAAAACCAGAAAAAGTGGAAGAAAAGCACTCCAAAGCAAGCCCAGAATGGCTCATCACCCTCAGCTCTGCAACCTTGCTCCCAGTGTTTTCGACCCCATGCCTGTCTTCGCTTGTGCCTTTAAAATTTCTGCTATGGCTCTCTACTTCGCCTTGTGACGCTTCGTTTCATCTTCCAGATCGATTCGTTTCGTTTCTCGCTCTTCATTATTCTGACTTTTGTTCGAGCATCGAAACGTTTGATTTTCTTGCTAATTGTAACCGTTCTGTAACCCTTACACCTTTATGCCATGTGTTCAGCGCTTCCCTGCATGTTCCATAATGGCCCCCTGTAAATCGTGACCAAAAATAGCATGTCGCGATATCGCGACATTTTTCTGTCAGCAGCCTTGTTCGTCATCACGCATCGCGAAAATGAGACATGTCGCGATATCGCGACATTTTTCAGCAGCTTTGTTTCTCATCATGCATCGTAAAAATGATACATGTCACGATATCGCGACATTTTTTTGCTTCGGGCCGCGTGGATGCAACCTGTCGTGAAATCATGACATTTTTCTCTTTTGCTATGTTTTGTTGCACTTAGCCGCGAAAACGTGACATGTCACGAAATCGTGACACCTTTTAATTTCATACCATCTTGCTGCTTTCATCGTGAAATCATGACGCTTTTCTCTTTCTTTTCTGAAATCACAGCTTTTCTCTTTCTCTCTTTCATGAAATCGCGACGCTTTTCTCATTCGACCATCTCGCTGCTTTCTATCGTGAAATCATGACGCTCTTCTCTTTCGGGCTGTGTAGATGCAATCTGTCATGAAATCATGACGTTTTTCTATTTCGGCACGTGAAGATGCAACTTGTCACGAAATCACGACATTTTTCTATTTTGGTGTCTCGCTGCATTTGGCCGCAAAAACGCGACATGTCACGAAATCGTGACGTTTTTCTCTTTATGATGCATTCTGTTGCTCTTAGCCGCAAAAGCGACATGTCACGAAATCGCGACAACTTTTCATTTCTAGCCGTGACGGAGCAACATGTCGCGAAATCATGACAACTTTTCATTTCTAGCCGCGATGGAGCAACATGTCGTGATATCGTGACAACTTTTCATTTCTAGCCGCGACGGAGCAACATGTCGCGATATCGCGACAACTTTTCATTTTCAGCCGCGACGGAGCAACATGTCGCGATATCGCGACAACTTTTCATTTTCGGCCGCGACGGAGCAACATGTCGCGATATCGCGACAACTTTTCATTTTTGGCCGCGGAGCAACATGTCGCGATATCCCTTTTCATTTTGCCGCGACGGAGCAACATGTCGCGATATCGCGACACTTCTTCTCTTTTGTGATATTTTGCTTTTTTCCTTGATTTTTAGCATCTGGGCCACTGTGGTCTTCTTTGAAAGCATGCAAAAAAGGTGGGTCCCCAATTTTGGGGTGTGTTGTGGATCAGCCACAACAATTGGTTATTTATTACATCGAGTCATTACCATGCTCATGATTTGGTAAATGAATTCATTGCACACACATTTGGTATTAGAGAAGTTAGGTAGTGTTTGGTGAGTTTGTTTGATATCACTAGTATGTTCGAGTCTCTGCAAAATAGTTAGTTTTCCATATCAACATCCATATCTTCTTCTATGTCAACATCCATGTCATTCCATGAGTCATCCATTTCACATACCACCAATTTGGTACCCCTGATTAAACAACAATGCTAAACATGGCCAAGAAAAATCTAAACTAGGAATGATCATTAGAACATTTGCATCCATATCCACATTACCATTGCATTAATCATCCATATACATTTGCATCCACATAAAAAGAATTCACACATAAATATAACACAAAAAGTATAAGCTATGTATATATATGTATATGTATATATATACATATACATACATAGCTTATACTTTATATATATATATATATATATATATATCACATGTACAATGAGTGCCCAAAATGCTATATACAATGGAGAACCAAGGCTCATATATAAAAAATGCATCTAAGCACTAGCTAACGCCTATGAGAGGACCCCTATGACCCCGAAGGAGACCTAGACCTAGAGCTATGCCTAGAATCACTAGGCATAAAAAATCCAGATATAGATGAGGAGGGTGTATCTGGAAGCCCAATATGGTATGCCATAAATCTATCCTCTAACATATGGATATATCCCTCCTGAGCCTAAAGGTATAGTACATCATGCCTCTGATGATGATCCCATCTCTCTGCCAAGGCAAAGAGATATCCTTCATCTGCCCTCACCACATCTACACGGGCTGCTCCTGCCAGCCAAACTCTCCAACCACTCCCAATATTCATCCCTCAAAGCCTTCCTCACCCCAAGGATGAGCGGAGAGAACCGGTACCGAGCCTTCAAAATCTGTAGCTACAACACAATACAAATCATTCATTTTATATACATCGAAAAATTCACAATAAAGAAAAGAAAAGGAAAAATAATTTTTTTTGCACAAAAAAAAAGACCTTCAAAGGAAACTTACCTTGGTAAACCACATTCGCTGTAGCTTTCGCATTCACACCCTCTATGACCATAGCTTTCGCAAAAAATCACTTCACTCCTTCACTCTACTCCACTCCACTCACTCCCTCAAATGCAGCTTTTGAAACTTGCAAACACGATAATAAATATGATATTCCCATTTGAAATCTATTTATAGCTATTTTAAGGCGTATCCAAATGCCCATGGGTGCTTCTGGGTGCATGGAAATGCATCTCTACATTTGGAGAGCATCAAACACCAGCTGACATTTGGTGTTAGAATTAAAAAAGTCAAAATCAATCCAAAAAGGTAGCTTACCTCCACAAAATCACTTCAAATTGCATCCATACATCAATTTCATCATAATATCTTGTTTTGTGAATACCAAAATCGATTTGGATTCATAATTTTTGCTTGCGATCAAAAATCACAAAATCATATTTCAAGTTACAAAATGCTTCAAAAAGGTCCAAATTTTCACAAAGTGATTATTTTCATAATTCTCATCATCCATTCCATCATTACATTCAATTTTGTGATCATATAAATTGATTTAGATGGCTAACTTTTATTTGTGTCCAAAGGCACCAAATTGTACAAAATTGCTTAAAAAACACTCCAAATCAATACAAAATTTCACAAAATCGCTCAATTCAATCATCAATGCATTTCTCATCATCACATTTTTATTAACACATCATTTTACAACCATTGCATTTGCACATTTACCAAGTTCACATACAATTTCAAGTGAACCTTGTATCTAGTGGTTTGTTCTATCTCCTTGGCGATTGCAGCAATTTACATCCATGCAATTCGATAAGATGAGAAAATTATCATAAGGAAACTTGGTCATTTTCATTATCCAATATCTCACTATTCAAAAGCAAAATAAGTTTTGGTACTTCACCTTTTGAGTGAAACTATGCCAAGACCAATTTGCTCAACAACTATCATTGATGGCCTTGTTCGTGGGGCCTGAAACATGGACAAAATCATATATCATCATTCCTTTTTACATTGACAATCATCATGGTGAATGGATCGAGCTAGGTTGATTAGTTCTAATTACAGGAATTTGTTGACAGTCACTAGCTGGCCCTCCGAAGTTGATTCTTTTTCTTGTTGCATATACATCACTTTGCATTTCAATGACACCATACGACAAGTTCTTCAACAACATGGAATCACCCCAAACTTGGGGTAACCACATTCGAATTTTATTTTTCCACGACAAGATATATTTTACATGATCATGGCATATACACTTGGCAAAAACCTCTTTTCTCTATTAGGGAAAAAATATAATGAATCACTTGCATTTTACAACAACCCCCTTCCACCATTGGGGCAAAATAATATTATTTTACATCATTCATATCATCCACAATTCCATCATTCACTTGCACATTTGCATAAATCTGTCAATTGGCTCATGAGATGCATATGTCACTCATTCACCAATTGAGGGAGTAAGCTACACAATCATAATTCTTTTGTCTTCAAGTTCATATTTGCATTCCAATGAAAGAAAGTTGCTTTTGCATCATGCCAACCTCGTATTTTTGCACCGCATTGTGTTTCATGTAATGCGGTACAAAAGGGGTATCTGTAGACACCAAAATCTAGCCACTTGTCATTCATCCATAACTTCCCACCACATTTACCCATTATTTATATATTTATATATATTTGTTTAATATGTATTTAAATAATAATATTTTATATATTATATTTATATATTTTTATAAATATATATTTATGTATGAATTAATCCCAGCCATCCATCAAGTTTTAATAGGAGCCATCCATCCCCCTTAATCCATACCACTTACCTAGATTTAATCTCCCACCTTCAGTCATGTTTTAATATTGACCACACAAATTATGTCATTGAAACCCTAACATGACCTAAGGAAGATTATAAAGAGGAGTCATTGTGACGACTTAACCCCTAAGAAGTTTGTAAAATATTCCCAAGTCCTCAAATCCCTTGAGTTCCTTGAGCCCTCATGCCCCAAGTTCCTCAAGCACCCATCACCATCCATTCCATCCATCATCGCCCCTCCTCGCATCCTTTGCATCCACCGTTGTTTCCCTTGTGCAAGCCAGATCTACTTTGCAGGTTCTACATCACTTCCCCAAATGCCCACTAGTGCTTTGTGAGCACCTATCATTATTTATTGAGTACCTTTGGGTGCTTCTCACCATCACCAAGCACCCATGGAAATTTACCATCCTTGATCTGCTACCCTACGACCCTCAAGCATCGTTAGGGCACATTTGCATCATCATCTACTACAACAACAACGAAGACAAAAGTGATAAGTCAATGTAAGCAAGGTAAAGAGTCATTGCATTCATTTTAGTATTCTTAGATCTATTTATAGTATTTCCATTCTGCAACTAGGGTTTTATAGCTTTCATTTCTTAGGGTCTCACGTAGTGGAGCCCTCACAGGTGTTACTAACCTTTTGTTGTTATTTTTTTTGTGTACATCTAAGGAGAACATTCATTTTGTCAGTTTCTTAAGCTGGAGTGGTCCTACATAGGATACCAGAAATCCCACTCACTCTTGTTGGGATCAAATATGAGTTTTGAAGACACCACCAACATTGTTGACTAGGGTTTCGGAGAACCCTAGATTTGTAATAGTTGTAACATTTATATCAATATAAAATTATGTTGTAACATTGGAGATTTGAGGCTCCCCCCTTTATATCAATAAAATATTCTCTTTTGTGCAACATATTATGTATTGATTGTTATCTATTATATTATTGGTGTTTCATTTTTGCATTCACAAATTGTACCATTTTTCACTCTTGGCCTTTGAGGGATTTTTTTCTTGGAAGTCTTTTGTCTACTTCCAATTTTGATTTTGATGTTGTATCCCTTTATATTGATTCTTTGGAGAGTCACTCTTGCCTTTCTTTGGTTGGTACTTAGTGTTTTTGTTTTTCTTATTTTCTCCTCCTTTTTTATTTTTGTTTGTGTGCTTTTTATCCATTTTAAAATCAAGTTTATATTGTTAGCGTATATTTAAGTTAGCTATTATTACATTATTCTATGCTAACAATATCTGTTAGCATATTTTATTTGGGCTCGTTGTTGTTAACGAGCTCCGTTTTATTAGGGCTAATTAGAGCCTAAGATGTACTATTTAATTAATCAAATAGAATAGAATCATCTATCGTTTCTTTGACATGGTATCAGAGCTTAATTTCTCTGGGCTCATTCGTAGGTCGAGAGCTTAGTTCTCAAAGTGCACACGATCCTATTTGAGTTCTCTGGCCTAGACCTAAGCTGACATGACTGGGCAAATCTGGATTGCAAGAAGGGTGGACGAACGGACCTATGTCAGACTGCAAATCTGACATAGCTGACCAGACTCGAACTCAACAGTCGGTAGGACATGTCAGACTGGACGGGACCCCTAGAAAATGGAAGACAGACAAGATGACTGACCTGGACAACTGCATCCGTGGACAAAACATTCAGACCTCGCGCGTGCGACAAGTGAGCATTTTGGGTGGTATAGTCTTCCCCAAGGAAGACATCCTCTAAGGGGAGTATTTTTCCTTTTAAAACACTCAGGGTAACCCGCACAATACATGTGGGATATTGCATACCAGTGGACTTCCCATTTGTAGGCGATGCGACTATGCAGCAGTCGTGGTGGTTGAAGACGTACAACAGCCATAGTGGTGAAGACGTACAAAAGCTGTAGTACTGAAGACATAACCATCGAAGAAGGCCCGATCTGCTGCCCTAAACTATAGCGCATCATATCTGCATAGCAGGCAGAAGTAGCATGGAGGAGTTTACATCCACCAGTAGACAACCATAACTCTTCATGGGTGCCAATTTGCTGCAAACACGATCCACAGAAGATCTGTAACAAGCGTGCTCACAGCAAATTACAGACTCTCTCCTCCGTGTGAGGGACAATGTTGTGAGGTGATTGCTGCCAAAGTTTGCCGCCAAGATCAAGTGAAGACTTACAGTAGAGATCGCAGGAGGCAGTGGACAACGTCGGAGCCAGTGTAGACGATGGTGCCACAGGATGCAGTGTCGCTCGGTGAGGCAGCTTGGAGTGCCACCAGTGGTTGAAACGCCTCCCCGAGTGGCACCACCAGCGGTCGAGGGTGCCACCAGAGGAGGGAGGCGTCGCTTCTAAAAATCTTGTCATCGCAAACAAGTTAAATAAAGGGCCCTGCCCTTTATATCCCAGCCGAGGAGCTAGCTCAGCTGGTTAGCGACCGAGCTTTGGAAGCTCGAGGTCGGGGGATCAAAACCTGCCGACACCCCCAAAGGTAAAATTTTTTTTTTTTGTTTGTTTAATTTTTTTTTAATGTTTAAAATTTGTTTTTAGTTTAATTAAATTTTTAATTATTTTCTTTAAAAAGAATTATTTTTTTAAAATATTTCTTTTTGGAAAAGTAATTTAATTAAACTTTAAATATATTTTTTTTAAACATTGGAAATAATTTTTTTATCAAACTTAAAAAGGGGGAGTTATTTTCAAGGGGGGATAGCTTTTTTTCTCTCCACCATCAAAGCAATTAAAGAGGCATCAAATCATCAAACCTCAAACTCTGTTTTTTAGGCTTCATAAATAGCAACTTGTTTGTTTGAAGTACTTCACACAGGGGGGATTTTTTTTTGGTGATATATTGTGCTAATCTGCCTACGGGGCAAGCTTTGTAAGAGCCTTTTGAGGCTTAATTGTTGCATTTTTTTTTTTGCACAAAAATGAGGATATAATTTTGCAAAACCAAGGGGGGAAGACTTATAAGGGTGTATTTTCGGCAGTGACCGACACCTTAGTCAAAATTTATTGTAAAAGGTGCATTTTCGGTAGTGACCGACACCTTAGTCAAAATTTATTGTAAAAGGTGCATTTTCGGCTGTGACCGACACCTTAAAAGAATGGGTAGATCAAAGAAGAAAACTATCCCAAAACAAACTGATGATGTTGCAAAATCAGTTAAAGGCCCATATTTTTCTCCACACCTGGAAGGGATAGATTATTATGAAGATGGCACATTTCGTACACTAAGGAGTGGTGTAAATGCCATACTCAATGATTCTGCGTCTTGTGGAGACATGTAGAAAAATGGTGTTCTAATCCCTATTGGTGCTATAATGGGTATATTCATGTCATTTTATGCTCTTGACAAAGCACAACAAAAAAGGGACTTTAGTGAGGAAACAGAGGTCAAACCCCTAATGGTCGATGCTTGTAGTGACACAAGTGACCTTCAGCCCATGGTGGTGAATGCTTGTTGTGATACATGTGACCTTGAGCCCATGATAGCCAATGCTTGTTTTGATACAAGCGACCTCATGCCTATGATGGTAGATATCAATTGTAGCACAGATGATCTCATCACAGTAGCAGATTTTGCTTGTGGCACTAGTGACTTAAAAACTAAACCTCCTAAAAATGAACTCCATACTCTCATCAATAGCGACAAATGTAATATTGTTAAAAGCATTGATGAAGATGATGAAATTGGGTGTTTTGAAAAACACACCAAAGGATTTGGTTCCAAAATAATGAAGAAAATGGGATTCAATGGTGAGAGATTAGGTAAACAGGAACAAGGCATTAAATCTCCAATAATGCTAAGTGTAAGGGCAAAGCATGAAGGCGTTGGCTATACTGGACATGCAAGTACCAGTAATTCTATGTTTGTAAAACCTAAATCTCTTACATCTCCTAAAAAGCATTGTTGCAGTCACTATGGAAAGGCAAGACATGTTGCAGGTAAGTGTTGGAGATTACATCCTTGTGATTCATGTGGATGTACGAATCATTCTTCTTCAAAATGTTGGTACAAAGTGAAAATGGCCAACAAGGTTCATATAGATTGTGGATGGACAGATTTCACACAATGGACCATGATGAAAGAAATGTTGTATGGCTTCTACCGAAAAGGTAAAACCTATGGTAGACCCCTAGGCAAATCTAGTGACAGACCGAGTGGCAGTCCCAGAGATAATAACCTAGAGACAGACCTAAAGACAGACCCAGTGACAAAGTTCCAGAGGTAGATCTACAGGCAAATCCAGAGGCAGTTTCACAGGCAGATCCCGAGATTATCTAGAGGTATGCTTACAGCCAGAGCCAGAGCTAGAGCCGAAGACAGAGCATGAGCCATCATTCTTTCATTTCTCTTCTTCTTCTTCTTCACTATATTGGGGCAGTTATATACTTTACCCAAATATTGTTGTATGGGGGGATGTTAGCATAGCTAGTAGTTATTCAATTACACAAATAATGTAATAAGGGGGGATGTTAGCGTATATTTAAGTTAGCTATTATTACATTATTCTATGCTAACAATATCTATTAGCATATTTTATTTGGGCTCGTTGTTGTTAATGAGCTCCATTTTATTAGGGCTAATTAGAGCCTAAGATGTACTATTTAATTAATCAAATAGAATAGAATCATCTACCGTTTCTCTGACATATATGTCTCTCCCAATATGTTGAATTTGAAGAGGTTCATGTCCTCTAAAATGTACCATTATAGACCACTATGATATTTTAGGATTAAATACTTTTTGGCATATTGAATACCTAGATTTGCTACCATAAAGTCAAAGATATCAATATAGTCCTAAACAAATTGGTCTTCACCTTGACATGGTATGTATTGGTCTTCATAGGCTCCCATAGGATAATATTATTCATTGATGGCCTCCATGAAATTATCCCATGTGAATCCTACTTTATCTTCATTCTCTTTTGTTACCCTGTTACAATATGCTTCCCACCAATTTTGGATAGGTAATGAAGCTTTGAAGAGTGTAAAAGTGATTTTATCATTGTTAGTAAATTTATATATAAAGAAGTATGAAGATAACTTATGCACCTAATTTTTTAGGGCATCAACATTAATTTTTTAATTAGAAGTAGGAATATCAAAATTTACCTACACCTTAAAAGGTGTGGGAGCATTGAATGGTTCTAGGGTAGTGAGAAGTCATGTAGAGGAGGTTGCAAAAATTTTAGCAGGGAGTCAATGAATTTGAGAAAATTGGCCCATAATCTCATTTCTCTATTTTGTGAAGGCTTTGTTCAACATCTCATTAAAAGGATCAACTATCTCAATGTTGTCCATTATACTTCTTACCTAAGACTATTTGGAATTATAAAGGAGGAATAATAGAAATCTCACATATGATACCTAAAATTTCTATACCTCGATCTCGTGTCTATGGAAATACACTAAAAAGAAAGACCACTTTGATTCCACTGACCCAAAACTTATAATTTTGAGTTAAGGAAGATAAAGAAAGAATGTAATTCATAGATAATAGAATATAACAAACCAAAATATGAGTATTTAAACAAATTAACATAATGATTTTATTGCTAAAAAAATAGAGTACAATACAAGCAATATTTGAGAAGAGATTCAAGGCTCTAACATTACATTCATTACTCATGCTTTTTATAGTTATGGGTGCATCTATATTTATACAAGAATTGGTGAATCCACCTTAATAAATATGGAAGGTCACCCATATAGAAATGTGGTGGTTCACCTTTCGTAAGTTAGGAGGTCACCCATATGGGAATGTGGTGACTCATATTCCATGAATTACAAAGTGTATATTAAATAAAAATTTCATACATATGATTTATCCTTTTATGTTTTATCTTCTATTGATGTGTCAACATAACTAGAGATGCATTTTGGCAATGAAAATTTAAAAAATAGAAAATTACTATTTTTAGTAACTATCTTATTTTGCATTTTTGAGGGCCTCTAGAGAATTTTCCCATGTATTTGGTCTAGGATTTCCTATAAAAAATTATATATCTTCCTTTGAGATTTCTAATGCATTTTGAATGGATCAAAACAGAGTCTTGAGCACAAAGTTATGTCCCTAATAGTGTGGTTAGGATAAAAAATAGATTTTTAGGTATTTTTAGCATAAAGCCATACCACAAAATTTCCTATGCCTGGATCTTCTAATTTACCTATTTATCATATATCAATCCTTGGAAATGATAAAATAAAGAGGTATATCCAATATTTGATTCAAAAGGGACACATCATACTAAGTGCTTCATCATGTGGAAGTCCATTTGTCTTGGCTTCAATGAAAGATGGAATGTGGAGACTCTGTGTTAATTATAGATATATGAATAAAATCATTGTGAAGAACCATTATCCACTCCCTTAGATAGATGAATTTCTAGACCGAATTCATGGTGCAAATATCTTCACCAAAATTAATCTCAAATTTGACTATCATCAAATATCCATTAAGCCCACCAATATATGGAAGATTACATTCAAATCCAAATAGGGTTTAATTGAGTGGTTCGTTATGCCTTTTGGCTTGACCAATGTATCTACCACATTCATGAGGATGATGAATAACATCATGTGTCCATATATCGACTCATTCATGGTTGTTTACTTAGATGGTATTCTCATATATAGTGAGACATTAAAGGAACATCTACAACATGTTTGATAGGTACTTCGTATTATTTAAAGATATACACTATATATTGATTTGGAGAGGTGCACATTTGGCATGACAAAGAATTAGTACCTTGGGTTATTGTTGAAAAATAGGGAGTCCATGTTGATCATAAGAATATTTAGATTATTAGAGATTGACCTACCCCAAATACTCTATTGGTCTAAAAATCTGCCTATTATTAAAATGTGTGCCCAAAGACTTTGACCAATATTGAAAGCCCTTGAAGCTACAAAGCTTTAGAGGTCAATCTCAAAAGTAGGTAAGTTCCTTCAAGTCCTAACTAACCTAATCATATTTTTTTGGGGGGAACATAGTGCTAAAATAAGTAAAAGGAGTTGAAGCTAGAAATTAAAATGGTGTAGATCAAGCTACATCAAAATACATATAATGTGAAAAGGATATGAAAAAAAGAAATCAATTGAATTTCCTAACAGACTAACCAATTTTGATCAATTATAGAACATTAATTTATACATTCTACAGTCATCAAGTTATAAAATTTAGAACCAGGGAATGAACATACGTATAAATCCAAAGAATAAAATTAACACTACAATCATTCAACTAGCCAATATTAGAAATAAGAAACCATTTATACATACATGTTTTAGAAAGAAATTGAACTAGAGGTCAAACAACAATCCTTCTGTATTTTTTAAAATGCAATATGCTTTCGTACATGCAAATTATAAAATATTAAGAGCGAATGCTTTAAACTTATTACATTCAAGTATATATAGATTTCTACAATGAATTCTATTATCATGGCATCATTGCTTTGAGTGTGAATTGTGTTATATTGTGTTATATCAAAATCCTTGCTAGTTTGTACAAATTCTCAACAACATGTTTGTTGTCATCGATTAGTTATGGCCTATTCACATGGTAAATTTTTGCTTCATCTAAAGTAGTAGTGGCCTTACTGTTTGCATCTGGTTCATTAATCCTTCTAATATTTTCATCAAGCCACCATCAGTATCTACATGAGGGCACTGGTAGTGGTGTAGTGGCTCATATTCTATAATAGGTGATATTTTCCAGATGGAGCCTATGATGGTGATTGTCCACCTACGACCGAACTGTTGTCAGGTATTAATTTTTTATTTATGCCTACCCCTACTTGACTATCGAGTGTTGGGAGTATTTTTGATAGAGGACGAGCTCTTTATCGAGCTTTTTATCTTGCCAAATCAACAGATATTTTGTACAAAACCTCCTATGTCCTAGGTGACAGCCTTTCAGTGATCATTAGACTTAGCCAAAATTTACCTTTCGCTTTCTATTAACTTTTGGATGATGGATTTTTCATACCTATCTGCTACTTGGATTGGTACAAGACTTTCAACAGTTTTTCTTTGCTTTCCACTGGGTGATAGGTTTCTTGTATCTATTTTGCTCCCCATTAGGTACCATTCTTTTGATAGCTCGAATTCTTGGTAAAATAAATTTTTTTTGCTCTTACGGGTTATCAAGTGATGAATTATTTGACACTTATTTTGCTCATGCTGATAGGCGACAAGTTTTTTGTGCCCATCCATTATCAAGTGGGGTACAAAATGTTTGGATGCTTCGATACTTAGCCATTTTCAACATCTGCTAAGAGATGAGTTTTTTGTACCCTCGCTTATTTACAAGGGAAATTTTTTTGTCCATCTTGGGACTTAGACAAATTTCATCCTCCTTTGCTCATTTCATTGTTGGGTGATAGATTTTTAGGACGCGTCCTTTGCATGGTTGGGTACACATTCTCTGATGGCTCCCTTTTTTGCCTTCCTTCTAATGTTGGGCGATAAACTTCAGGTACCTTTTTTGCTTTGTTTTCTATTGGTTGATGGATTTTGGTACCTATATGCTCCTATCCTTGGTACAAAATTTTTGATAGTTCCTCAACTTAGTGAATTTTATTACTTCTTTTATTACTACAAGCTGCTGCAAGCTGTTGGCTAATGGATTTTTGGTACCCATCCATTGTTAGGTTGAGTATAAGATTCTCGGTAGCTTCTTGACTTAGATGATTTTTCTCTTTTTTTTTCATCAATCAATAGGTTTTTTGTACCCATCCATTTATATTGAGGGGGAAAAAATTTCAATAACATCTGTACTTAGCCAATTTTTTGTTTTCTCTATCTTCCATCCACCGTCGAGGTTTTGAGGATCTATCCCTAGCATGCATAGGAAAAATGTTAGGATACCTAGGAATAGATATTTGGGGATGTATTATTATATTGTATAAGGGTTGGCATAGGCCACACATAACCCAATGTTGATTGTATTATAATATTATATTATAATATAATATAATATTATATTAGTAGTAGGCTCCCCAAAGTAGAATAAGAATATGAATATATAAAGAAGAGATATTTGTCATTGTAATCATCATTGGAGAGGAATATTATGTAATCGTCTATGCCCACGAAGTGGCTAATGGGAATTTGCCCTCCTTAAGTGGCATCTCTCATCTTGGGAGATCTTGTGGAGTTGTTCCTTAAGGATTATTATTGGTGTTTCCCTACCTTAAGGGTATTATCTATCTCTCTCTCATTTGTGGATTGTTATTATGGATAATTATTTATGGATGAATGATTTGATATTTTGCATATTGGTGAATGATTTATGTTAATAATAATAAAGTTTTGCAATAAGTGGTATCAAATCAACGATTTATGCAAAGCGGGGATTTTTGTGTGAAATTGTAGAATTAGGGCAATTTTTTTGTTTTTGGAAAAATGTCTCATCTTTCAGGAGCCATATCTCTATGAAAGTTTATCCGATTCAGGTGATTCTTGGATCAATTTATGCATAATTTGAAGAGATTTAAAATGAGTGGTCATATGAAGAAATCTGAGCAGTATTGAGGGAGATATGACCTTTTGAATTTAGTCATCCTAAATAAGGATAGTGATGAATTTTGAAGATTTTTTTCTAGAAAAACACCTCATCTTTCAGAAGCCATATCTCTGTGAAATTTTATCAAATTTAGGATATTCTTGGATTAGTTTGTGCAAAATTTGAGGAGCTTTAAAATGAGTGGTCATATGAAGGAATCTAAGTAGTATTGAGGGAGATACGACCTTCTAAAGTCAATCATCTGGAACAAGGGCAGTGATGAATTTTCAATTCGTAGTTTTTTTCGAAAGATGAGATTTGTTTAGTTCAGGTAAGCAAATCAGTTGTACTTTATTTTGTTTGGAAGAAAAATTGCAGATCTAGTTGTCTATGTGGAGTTTTAGCTTCAACTCGATGGGAAGATATTTATTTCCATAAAACCCTAGATTGCATTAGGGCATGATATATATTGTCAAAAAACCCTAGTTGCATTAGGGCATCAACTGTCACTAGAAAATTTTAATGGAGAAAATGATATTGATGTGAGTTAGTGGTTGAAAATAGTAAAATATCAATATAATGAAGACACGTTCAACCTTCACTTTCATAAATTTTTTGTGGGGGAATATTTACAATGGGTAGACAACTTTGCTAGGGGTAAATTCTTGTCCTTTTGGGATCAAATTGAATCGACATTTGTGAGCACATGGATACCTATTCAATTACAAAGAAAGTTAGATTGTAAGAAATATCTTAAGGAAATACTTGAGGAAAGGGATAAAAAGATAGATAGCTTGATGGATATCATCACAGACCTTAAAAATAAACTACAGGGATTTCAAAATGAACGGAATGAAATGAAAGGAGAATGAGAAGTTTTCAAGAAACATAATGAAGATTATGAAAAATAAATAAAATTACTCAAGGAGAAATAGGAAAAGGTCTGGAAAGATAATGAGAGGAATATAGAATGCACATTGTTGGATTTACAAAAGCAAGAGTAGAATAAAAAATATTTAAATTCAGCTAAAAGTTCTATTTTGCAGGTTCATGGAAGCATTCAAAATGAACAGGTTATTATTTCCATTAACCCTGGTAGCAAATATAATTTTATTAATATTGCTTTGGCTAAGAATTCACAAGTTCAAGAAACAAAAATTAAGGACATACAACTAGAGGGTGAGCATGTTCAAATTTTTGAATATTTGAAGATCACCATGGATAAATATGTTTTATATTAAGATTTCTTTGCTATTGAGATGGATGATGAGGATATTGTTCTTGGTTATCCTTGGTTAGATTATTTGGGTACTGTTAACATTAATGTGCAAAAGAAGTTTATGAAGTTATGGTACAGGAAAAAGAAGATAACATTGTAGGATATTTCTCATCTTAAGGAGCAAGGATCCAAGTAGAGAAACAAATTGAATAACCTGAAACAGAATCCAAGAAGACAATAGCAACAATAGAGTCCATGGAAGAAGTAGTAGCAAAATAGTCCATGGAAATAACAGTGACAAAGTATAAGGAAGCTTTGATAGAAGAGCACAAGGACACACCAAACAAAGAGAACATGAAAGAACAATGTGTAGAAGAATTTAAAACAATGGAGCCAAATGTTGAGAAGTCAAAGAAGGTAGAACATCAAGTTAAGGTTGCACTATATCACCATCCACACCACCATGAGTGGCAATAATCTTGGAGGCATGGTTCAAGGTAGTAATATTATGGTTCTACATGGAATCATAAGGGCACCAACTATGGCAGTGTTTGGTAGAGAAAGCATAGTGATCCTGGTTTTCAAAGCGATTCATCAACATCAAGGAACAAGTGGACCCATCATTCAAGTTATAAAAATACAACAATAGAAGCGTGGAGCCAACGAAGTAGATTTGGATAATAAAGTAACAAAATGGCATACCAGTATCAATGTGTATCACTTGGATGGATGGATGATCGAGATTGGTACCAATTGCTAACATTGCTTAGAAAATCATATTATCTTGTTTCTTCACATGTTTTGAGGACGAAACATTTGTAAGAAGGGTGGCATGTTAGGGTACCTAGGAATATATATTTGGGGATATATTATTATATTGTATAAGGATTGGCATGGGCCACACATAACCCAAGGTTGATTGTATTATAATATTATATTATATTATAATATAATATTATATTATAATATAATATTATATTAGTAGTAGGCTCCCCAAAGTAGAATAAGAATATAGATATATAAATAAGATATATTTGTCATTGTAATCATCATTGGAGAGGAATATAATGTAATCGTCTATGCCCACGAAGTGGCTTATGAGACTTTGCGCTCCTTAAGTGGTATCTCTCATCTTGGGAGATCTTGTGGAGTTGTTCATTCCTTAAAAATTATTATTGGTGTTTCCATATCTTAAGGGTATTATCCATCACTCTCTCATTTGTGGATTGTTATTGTGGATAATTATTTGTGGATGAACGATTTGATATTTCTGTATATTAGTGAATGATTTATGTTTAAAATTTTGCAACATAAAAAGTATTTGAACTCCTCCACACCTGGTTGTTTGAGGCTCTAATGCTACCTTTTGCACTTTAAGCCAAAGTGTGTGTGAGTGATGACCAAAACTACCCACATTCTTGGTGACTTACAAGAGCTTTTTCTTAG
This sequence comes from Wollemia nobilis, assembly GCA_028583015.1. Lineage (NCBI taxonomy): Eukaryota > Viridiplantae > Streptophyta > Pinopsida > Araucariales > Araucariaceae > Wollemia > Wollemia nobilis. Next base: position 5,366,865 of record JAQPPZ010017002.1, read on the forward strand.
TGGAAAATAAGAATTTAGACTGGTCTTCTCTTAATGATGATAGACAACTAACACTGATTGTATACCATGGAAAGAGAAACACAAGATACTTACGAGGGTATATGTAAACTGACAAAAATCAAGCACAAAAAGGAGGTAAAAAGGAACTATACAAGATGCCATTGACGATAAGGATAGGGACATTGTCTCTTGAACAAAACCTCGAGAAAAAGGAGGCCTAAAGATGCTTATATACAAGCAAATATCTTGCACCAAAAAAGGGTAAACTAGTGATACAAAAAGTATGCCCAAGGAAAAGGATAGGTACATTATTACACAAAAGACACTTGTAGAGAAAATAGTAAACAAAATACTAACAATGATGTAGATGATGGAGTTTATGGTAAATTTTATAGGCGGTAACACAAAAAAAATGGACAAGATGAAGCAAAAAATGATGCATGAGGATACCTAGAGAATGGGACACCTCTATAAAATCCTAGTGGAGACGCAAAAAATGGATTTTGTGGCACAATTTATAGGCGCAAATATGGATAGAAACAAAAAATATGAAGCAAAAATGGTACATAGGGATACCCAAAAAATGGGACACCCCCACAAAATTATATTTCATTAAGCAAATATGACCACAACCAGCTGTTGATTCAGGTCCAGGCTAGATGCCTTAGGAAATTACCATTTTTTTGCTTTTGATCCCTTTTACACTTTCCTTGCTTCTTGATCCAGTTGAGCAAGAAATCCATTTTACATATCCTCTCTATCTCCTTCGGGCTCATTTTGGGCATTTAAAAGTATTGATTTGAATGTAGGTAATTGTTGTAGCCTTATGTAAAGGTAAGCCCTGAATTTCACTTGTGTTATCTGATAAATGCATCATGAATGCTACTTGGACATCTTATGTGAGTTTGATATTTTTGTGTCTTAATTGATCTTGCCCATCAAACTGGATCTCTGATAGTTGTACCATTCTATACTTTACTTGCATCATTCTTCCTAACAGAATATGTTGTGGCTACCATATGATTTCTCTATCAGTTTTTCTTATGTCACCTTCGCTTCTTCTTTCTCTTGATGTGATCCATTGGGCTATGGAGTTATAATTGTTGAAAGGACTATAGTATAGTTGTACAAGTGCAAAATTGTTATAGTACCAAAAACTATTATTACCTCTCATCATTGTTCATCCTCTCCCTCTGGAGAGTGCTTTGGCTCTTCCTGCTACTGTGAATGCACCTCTAAGTTTACTCCAAATGATTCACCTTGATGAGAAATGGGTTGAGCTATAGGGATCTAAAACACTTGGCATATTTCATTCCAATTTTCCATAGAAGGCACTAGAATCCTTTTTAGTTTAGACAAAATATTTTTTTATCTACAATGGTTCCTATAAGGGGAATCATTATGAGCTATTTTATCTAATTTGGCTAGGAGGTGAGAGAGCTTGAAGAATATTGTGAAATTTTGGTCTACTATCAGTGGTTTTAATATCATCTCCACCTCTCTTTCATCCTAGAGTTATTGATATAGTAGCTCGATGATCTACTTCTCCATATAAACATGCTTGTTGTTATCTCAAAATCCTGGGGAACCGAGAGATTTGATTTATTTGCTAATTTTGCTCATCTCTTTAGATTATTTTCTGATAAGAGAAATTACTTCTTCTCCCTCATAGATTGACTTAGCTACATGATAAATTTTATGAGCTATAAATCTACACTCTATATATTTGTTAGTCTATTGCTCAATATGGGGATACTTTTCTTTGTTCCTCAACATTTTTTGAAATGCTTGTGCTTTTGTGATTTTAGTCATTAGGTTCCTCTTGGAACCACTAAATTCTTTTGTAGCCTCCTGATATATCTAGGTAATTTCTTGTACCTTTTCATAAAAGGAGAGAAAACCTATAGAGTTATCTCTTTAATATTCTGCCAATAGTGGCTCTTGATCTTCTTGAGCCAATATTTTGAGATTTTCAAGCCATAGGGCTTTTATCTTTCTTGCTCTAATTTAGCCTGAACTGTGGCCAGTGCCTCTTCTTGTTGTCGTATTTGAGCCTTAAGATCCAGTAGTTTTAAACTTTGATGTTGAATTGTCCCTTGTGTTGTTTGCAACTTTTCCTCCAAATCCTTGTTTCTTTGATCTCTCAATTGTAATTCCTTTTCAGAGGGAGTTTTATCAAGTATTATATTTAGTTCTTTAATTTAATTTTTAGCGTATCTCGCTCTATTTTTCCTTGGCTAGATTCACTTATTGGTCTTAAATATTTTCTTGGTAGCCTTTAAGTCCTTATCCATATTTTTTGTTTGTAGAAAAAAAGTGTCCACCTCAGTATGGATAGCCCAAAGTGTTTCTACCTTGGAAATTTTGGAGAGATCCCAAATTTGCATTTCTAATTGTCTATCTTCCAGTATCATTTCTAAGATTGCCTTCTTGATATTGGGCTTGGAAATCACTTTTATTCTTTTCCCTTCAATTGGATCCAGTGTATCATAGGTCAAAGTGACTACTTCTTCCTCCTCCTACAGATGCTGCTACTATTATTCCTCCATTCACTTCTGCTAGTTATCCTCCACATTTCGGATGATGGAGAAGACTTATGGGAGTGGTTCTTTAGTAGTGAGGGGAGAGGGGAGGGACCAAGAATATGGGCATAGGTATAAGTGGGTAAGACACCATTTCCTTTACAGTAGTGAAGTTGTCATATATCTCTTGGTGCTTATTGCTCGTGGATGGAGAGGTGAACAATGATGCTTGTGGGTTGATTGATTCCAGGTTAACTGATGGAGGCTATGGTGGTGTTTTTAATGGTAGTTAGGGTATGGATGAGATAATTTCTAATGATGAAGAAGATTAAGGGGACTACAAAGAGGGATTTGGGAGCATACCTTATCCTTGCACTTCCCTATTTGGCTCCTTCATTTATGCAATTGATACTTCAATAATTTGAATCTCCTATTGCAGTTGCTGCCTCTTAAGTGCGACTTGCTTTGATTCCTCTTGTAGCCGCTATTTTCTAGTCATAACCTTTTTTGTATCAGAGCTTCCAAGACTTGGGTGATCCTTTCACGTTTTTCCTACTTTGGGGTATTGTCTGGGTGATCTGGGCTAGGAGCACTTGACCTCCTAGTGTATATTGATGGTTATGCCTCTTCAAATTTTGTAACATATTCTTCTATAGCTTGCTAGGGATGAGGTAGATATTCTTCTTTAGCTTCCACATAATCGATAAAAAAGGAGGCTTGTGATTGTGGTCAGATTTATATCTCCTCATATTCTTCTCCTTCATATTCATTGGATTTTGGTAGCCTTTTTACCTTTGGGAAGATTTCTTTCTCATGGTCCCTTGTCCACTTGATGTATTTCTTGTCAAATTCTAAGATAAAATCCTTGTCTGACCTATTAGGGAAGGCCTTCTTAATTTGGTCATGCTCACTTCATGAGATCCACCATTCTTCTATTTTATGCTCTTACCAAATTTTCTCCCCTTTAATTTTATCAACGAGGCTTGGGCTAATCCATTGGTCGAGATTTCTCTTTGGGTCGAAAACCCACTTAAACCCATAATATGCTCTCCATGGTGGCCTATCTTGCATTACCATGAATTTGAATGACACCACCTTGTCCTCCACTAGGTTCTTGAATATTTTGATATATGAATTTAATACATCCTCAAATGGAGGTGCCTTATTGTTTATGTTGGACAAATTTACCTTAAAGATACAATCTGGGTCATAGTGCCACATATGGGACACGTTTGGTAGCTACGGGACCGCAAAATTTTCTTCTAGGATATGATATTGTTTTGAATCCCATTTTGTCATGGTAATGCAGTTAAAGCCTAAAGATCATGATCTTCTTGACTCTTGGTCCAAAGTGCTGCTCTGTCACGTATATCTGCCTGCAAAAATCCAACCCAAAAATCTAGTTTGTAACATAGTAGGGCAAAAAATATGGATAGCCTGAGAAATCATAGAGCCTAACAATGGTTCCTTCCTCTACAAAGAATCAATACCCTACTTCCCATTTTTTTCCCCTCAATATGTCTATAACTTTTGGTATAAGGCAGAGCAAATTTCATAGATTTTAGCAAGATTTGGTCCAAAAAATTGCTTGTTAAATTCTAAGTATGAACAACTATCTCTCAGTACATGGATCCAGTCCACCACAATATGGGATCTACCCTTCTCGTATTTCTTTTTAAATTTCATGTTGTGCTATTTTTAGGATATGTGAAAAAACATGAGCCAGACAAGATATGATGGGTACGTGAAGTCCTGATATTTTCCAATCTTCATGGAAACTAGCTGCTCATGCATACTCGCTAAAAATCCAGCCCAATCATATATGATCAGAGGATGTACCCCTTGTTCGTTGTAGTTATGAACCTCCATGATGACGTTGGCTAAACCTAAATGGTAGGGATATACTAGGGAATCTATTCTCAACCTTGCCATGACTCCTAGCATGGGAAAAATTAGCTATGCACGGGGCTCGAATTATGCCACTTTTATCAATTTTATCATATAACTATTCGAGTTTTTCTTAATTAGGCCGATAAGCCATTTTTTAACGTTGGCTTATTCAGATATGTCCTCTCCTCTTATAGTATGATTATCTTTAGGTTTACCCCTGGGATATCCTCTACTGTAGAAGCCTTAGTTATCGATTCCTTTGATATGGTAAACAACCGTTCAGAATTTGAGTTGCAGACTGTAGCAATATTTAGGTCATAGTATTTTGCCACTACTTGCACTAATTTTGGGCATGAGTGCACCAGTGTAGGTATGAATCTGCTCAGCCTTGAATTCCATGCTATACCGCTTGGATGTTTCGACAAGTATTTTTCCTTTATCTTTTTACCTCTATTGAAAAATATTTTAATTCGACTTAATTGTAATCATAAGGTCATGTATGCCTACCATTCCATCTTAGAGCTCATTAGATGTATTTTATACAACTTTGCTCTTCTTTCTTTGGTCCATCTCTGTAAACTCTACTTTATTTTTTGCAACTATTCTTCCTTTAGTTTACAAAGCTTTTGTCTCTTGTTATATTAAAGAATTATATTAAAGCAGTATTTATAGTATTCAACTACAATGTTAATGGGTAGACGACCATTATTTTTTACATGCAAAATATTGTGCGTGCCTACGAAGATCTACTCAAAAGTGGCTACCTTTTTGGAGGGTCCTGATACATGCTCTTGGGAGGCATAGCGTCATCCAATGAATTTTTATTGTGTTCATCATTCAATGACTTACATCATCTCAGTTCGTTATTTGAGGCACTTTTAACCTAACTACTTCTGATAGCTATATTTATTGCCACATTGATTGCCAGCCTAAGAGATTACACTCACCTAGGAAAATCTTGTTGGGGATTACACATTGTTGTAGTATTGATGACACATGTTTTACTTTTGATATATGATTAGCCAGATGGGAGGGCTATGCATGTCTATATCTTGGTGATTATTACAGAAGCAATTGTGCAGGTTTGGAGCAACGTTGTTAGCCAATAACATTTTTAAGGATATTGTACTTGGGAGTTTTTATGCAAGCTATAATCCATCACCTGGGCACCCCTACTAGTAGACTTAATAATTGGCCTTCATCCCCATTGGTCTTCTAGTGGAATCATGACACACATGCATGGGTGATGACAACCCATACTTACTAATATATTTATGATCTTATGGGTTAATTACTGGAGCTGTCCTCATGAGTAAGACATAGTTTTTCTTAGGCATGCTGCTTGGCGAGGAACAAGCTTTTTGAAACTTTAACAATGAATCCTTGGTATTATCCACCCCCTAGCCAAAGACAATAGTTATGGTAGCTTGAACCTGCTATGGGGCAATGAGGATTTTATACCCGTTCACTACCTTACAGGGTATGTTAAGTCTAATGCTTTCTAGAATTGGTCAAATCTCATCATAGCCAAAAAACGGGTTTCTTGCAACAACCTGCTAACATTCGTGGTACCAAATATCCAGTGGATACTATACTTGGCTATTTTTTATTTTAGCTCAACCGTTGGGTGATGGGTGTTTGGTGCTCATCCGCATTTAATACGAATCAATTTTTTTTTTAGCTTTCACTATTGCTTGGTGACGGGTTCTAGGTAACCGTATGCTACTTAGAGGAGTACAAGGAGTCTGAAAACCTTTGGATTTAGCCAATTTTTTTGTCTCACTCCTCATGCAATGTAAAAATTTAGGGATCCGTTTGTTGAAAATCTAAAGGTAAAAATTTGGCATTCTTCATACTTGCATGTGGGTGAACGTCCAAAATTACCCACAATTATCCTTATGATGGTAAGGATTTTCTATACAAATGCATATATATACATGGATTATTTACATATGTACAAGTGAGAAACCTTATTTCTTTAGGCATAATGCTTCAAGTACTGGCCATTTACCAAAATTGGTAGCACTTGACCATCCAGGTTTTGCAATTCAAACACATTTATATATTTCTTCTACTCTATGAGATATGGCCTAAGACCATATGGATTTGAATTTGTCATGTGCTCTCGACTTGGCTTGATCCACGTCTTATTTTACCACCAAATCACCCTTATTGAATACTTTAGGAGTTGCTCTTTTGTCAAACTAGCATTTGATAACTGTATGGTGATGATAGAGGCTATTGTATGCTTGCTCACGCTTTTTCTCCAACTAGATCAATTTTGCCATCCTTTTCTCCATTGGTTGAAAATTATATGGAACCATTTAATTAATAAACATAAGTGCTGAAAGCTCCAAGTTGATGGTTAGCACTGATTTTTTTCCATATACCAAGGTATATGGTGATATCTTTAATGACTTCTTGGACGTTATTCTATCAACCCACAATGCTTGATCGAGCATTAAATACTAGATTCTAGGGTTGCTCTCAATACTGCACTTGATTATCTTCAATAGATTTTGCAAGACCAATCCCTTGGGGATGATAATTGGAATATGGATTCTAATATATGCCATACTTTCTTATAAAATCAATTATTTAAGAATTTATGAATGATTCAAAATTATCTAAAACAATGGTAGCTAAGACACCAAATCTTATGATAAGTCTTTCTAGAAACTGAATCACTATATCCTAGTCAGCTTGTTTGGTGCCTTCTACTTCCGTCCACTTAGTGAAATAATATGTTGTAAGGATATATTTGTATTCAATTTATGAATTAGGATTGATCACCCTGATAAAATCCAACCCCCACTACTGGAAAGGTTCTTATGTAGTTATTGGTTTTAGAGGCATCATCGAATGCTTGTTCTTGTCGATGAATCTTTGGTACTTGTCACATGCTTTGAAAAACCTAAATGTATTCGAGAATATTATTGGCTAGTAATATCTGACTCTTAGAATCTTAGCCACAATGTTCTGTTCGAAGAAATGTCTACCTAAAAAATTGCCATGAAATTCCTTGAGAACCTCCTCTATCTTGTTCGGATGCAAACACCTCAACAATACTCTATCAAAGTTTATCTGGTATAAGATGCCATCGATTAGTGCATAGTTCCTTGTATGAAACCTATATCTGTGTCTTTGAGATGTGGTTAGATCATCCAGACATTTGCCAAAATTTAAATAGTGCATCAAATGTTCAATCCAAGTGTCTAGGGTTGTTTGTTCTTCCAGTTGAGCCAAATCTTCTTCCAACAACAAATTGGCATTTTGCATTATTGACTATGCTAGTTGTTAACATGAATATTTACCTCTTATCAGATTGGTTAGCATGATTTCAACATCATACTATTGAATTTTGGTCACCCAACCAACTCTCTTATCATCTAGTTCTCCTTGAATTACAAAGTTTCGAACATCCAGATGCATGACATATATCAAGGTCTTGATTTGAGAGAGAAAATACCTAAACTTTTTTAGAGATTTCATTATTGCATAGACCTATATTTATATGAAGTTGTATCTTTCTTTATGGTCATACAACATTTGACTCAAGAAAGCTATAGGTCAGTCCTCATTCTCCTCCTTTTTCTAAGTAAGAACAACATAATTTTATTCTGCTCCAAATACACAAAGGATAAATTCCTTGGAGTAATCTAGATTAACCATTATAGGGGTCTAGAATATTGCTTCTTTGATGTTCTTGAAGGCACTTTTTTGGACGTCCATCCATTTAAAATCCAATTTTTTTTAGCATTTTACTCATTGGTTTAACTATTTGAGCAAAATATGAAATGAATTTTCGGACAAAGTTGATTTGTCAAAAATATGATTGGAGACCCTTCTTGTTTAGTGGCAGAATAAGGATTAGAATGAATTTTACCCTATATGAATCAATAGCTAGCCATGTTTTAGAAACAACATGTTCTAACAACTTCCCTTCTTGGATAACAAAGATAGATTTCTTTGGGTTTAATGAAACCCCAAGTTCCCTATACTTTTCAAACACTAGACGAAGGTGCTCATTATGCTTTTATTTTTGATGAGAGAACATAGTCATATCATCCAAATAGATAACTACAATTTTGTTGACCAATTATCCAAAAGTGATATCCATTACTCTTTGAAAAGTAGCACCGACATTGGGCAAGCCAAAAGGCATCCGTTGATATGCAAAGGTACCCCACTTAGTGGTAAATGTAATTTTATACTGGTCTTCATCCCAGACACATACCTGGTTAAAACCAGATAATCCATCCAATAGGAAGAATATTTTAGTTTTGGCTACATATGTAGTATCTGATCTATCTATGGAAGTAGATAATGATATTTCAATGAAGCTTTATTCAAGTTTTGAAAATCCACATAGAGACGAATGTCTCCATTTGTCTTCCTCATTGGTCCTAAGTTAGCAACCCAAGTAGAATGCTTGATGGGGTAGATGATTCTGGTATTTATGAGCTTCAAAAACTCGTGCTTCAACAACTCCATCATAGCTTATGTTGAGCATAACTTAGGCTTATCCACTTAAGCCTAAGTTAATATATTATTATTATATTAATATCCTATTTTATTGCACTTTGTATTCACATGAGGCATAGTATGTCCATGTTAGAAATAGGTTGTTAAATTGTTTGGGTGTTTAGTTAGCTATTAGAGATCTTGTTTGTCTTCTAGCAGTTAGTTGTCACATTTGTTTAGTAGATAGTTATCTGTTAGTTAAGTGGTTGGCCATGTTTGGTAAATTGTTGCAACCACTTAACCTACGTGAGATTCCATTGTATTGCTTATATATTCTTCTATTGCTAATAAGAAATTATATTCACGTTGAGTTCCTACATCACTGGTATCATATTGCCAAGGGTAAGTTGAGCAAAAAGGAGGGCAAGTTGATCCACTTTTTGCTAGGTGTCTAATTGGAGTTCACAACTAGTTCATCAAGATCTTAGGTAGGTGTTGTTTGGAGTTGGCTTAGAGCCATTCGCAGCATCAGGTGAATTTGAGGTAGCAGAGGGTAGAAATTACCCCTACACCAAATATCCCTAGCAAAAACCAAAGGATAAAGTTATTTGTCTATTTTGAAGACCAACAGATCAGTTGCACATTTTAAGGAAAAGACCTACAGTTGAAGCCCAATTGTGGACAAGAAAAGAAGATAGTTGCATGCCTACTCCAAGTGGAAGGGAACAAAAAACAAAATTTTACATTAATATTAATATTTAATTGCAAAAAAAAAAGAGTGTGCATGAACACCCCTTAACATAGGCTTTAGCCTATCTTAAAGTGTTGTTGACCACCTATTTTTGGTGGGCCACCGCACGGCCAGTGGCAGCGACAACCAACCGACGTTGACCATCAGTGGCAACAATCGATGGGTCCTCCACTGGCCAGCCAACTACCAACATGGTAGGGCCAGCACTGACGACATCCTATGTAGCACCCATCGATCGGCCAACTGACCACTATGCCAGTAGGCCATGACCAGATGACACCGCTGACCTGGCCACACCGTAACTTGGTGTAGCCAAGACCATAAGAAGGCCTTATCGAATGGTTTAGATGCATGACAACCCATAAGTATCGATTGATTACCATGATGGTTGCATCGTAGAATTGTGTGCCCTCACCCAGACTATGTGTCAAGCTGTGCATCAACAAAACAGAAAATGCAGCCGACTATAGCTGAGTGCTCAGGATGAAGCAAAAATGGGTTTTTGTTATCGATGAAAACTATTAACAGACCCTTCCTACAGTTAACCAGTGAGATCTGATGAGTTTTCGATGATAAGAAATTGCTTCGAAATTTAGAAAACTCTGATCCAGATTACGTCGATTCTATGCCATGATTCTTCAACAATGAGCTACGATTTTTTTTTCTGGTGAAGTTCTACAAAACCAGTAGGTCATTTCCCAAAAACCAGTGACAATATTAGCTTTATGTTGATTCTTATAGACACATGATCAAAATGTGGTGATCAGAGTTTATGCTCGACAAAAATTCTAACATTTTTTGGAGAGCACGAGCCTCTTGACGATCGCACAAATCCTCCGTCGAGTTGGCTGCAAATCCGATGAGGTTTAGAAATTTTTTGTGCGAACCTAGTTTTTTGACAACAATATTAAAAAATTTTCAAAGGTTTTATTTAATTTCTATCCACCACAAAATTTTCCATTGTCGCAGAGTCCATCGAAGATTGGTGAGGAGGGAGCATGCTTTTAGTGGCGATCACGGTGGGACCCTATCACCTGCTATTGGGATCAAGTTTTTGATCAAAATTTTATATTTTTCTTGCAGGTGTGTTAATCCTTAGGGTGTTGGAATGCTACTCGTGCCACCCTGTGATGAATATAGAATTGGAATTTGTGCCACCCGGGATGAATACAAATTCGTCTCACCCCAGGACAAGTACAGACCTGCTATTCATCCCACCCTGGGACAATTAGCTCTCTGTACATTTTTTGAGCAAAAATTCAGAGGCATCTGGTTTTGGCAGAGAAGAGGTAGGTTTCCTGAACATCCTCTATGTTTTTCTATTTCTATCTCTACAATTTTTCTATTTTCTTTGCTTGCATAGGGAAGTTTGTTGCATGTTTTCTTTCTTTGCGCAAGTAAAAGGAACCACACACACCACATAATAATATTAACATCAAGGAGTTGGTCGTAAAACCCCAACACTTGATCAATACCAACAATGGATTTCATCACCACCTTGGCTTGGATTTTGCATACATAACCCTGATCGCGACTGTTGCTAGACGTAAATCTTGATGAAAGTTGACCAAGTGTAGCGGGGATGATTACCAGTGCATGAGGATAAGTCTTCCATGGTAGGTGTCAAAAATAGAGCAATTCCCCTTTCGTACCGCCTATGTTCCACGTATTGTTTTGCTCTCGCGTACCAATAGTTTCCCTCACGTAAGGGCGGGTATATTGAGAGGTTTGGTATAACGGCTTGGCAGTGGTATATTGAAGGGGCGACCATTTTGGAGATATAAGAGTCCTCATCATGCATGAATAACAAAATTTTCTTTACACGATTTGCACAACAAAAATCAAAACACACTGAACTAGATTTAGGACACACATTTAATCTATAAACGAGATAATCATTTCTTTGTTTGTGTGGTCCCTTTTTGTTTGGTGTAGCATAAAAAATCGTAAAGGAGATAAAAAACATACATATCTTGTAGAGAACCACCACCATGGTGTATACCCGTAGCCAAGCCCAATCACGGGTAGAAGCTATAGAAAGTGTACAAGGAGGCACCAGTCGCCTTGGTTATAGTCCCAAGGACTTGGTCATACCACCTTGGTAGCCTAACCCACAAAATAGTCCACACTATGCAACTATAGAAAAGGACTATATAGGCACCCCTTTGAGGGGAACTCCCATTCAAAATAGACCCTCTCAGGAGGAGTACATACATGGGAAGGCTCCCTTAGATGCTCATTATGAGTTGCCACTGTGTGATGAAGCGCTAAAGCAACATAGGGTTCACAAGGAGGGACCACATGATTATATCATCCCCCCTCTACCCCTCATTACTGTTAGAACTAATAGACCAAATGTAGAGCGCAAGGCTCTTTAGATAAGGTGAGCCAAATTCGCTCGTCCCTTTCACATGTATGAAATGGAGCATGAGGAAGACCAGTATATTCCTTAGGAGCAATACACCGCGTGAGAGCAATGCGCCTCTACACCTGCTAATTATCAATATCACCTATTAAGGCCAGAGCCTCAGGTGAATGTCACTAACCTCGACAGAGTAAAGTGACCCATAGAGATCTCGGATCATCATGATCAAGATAGATATGTAGGAGAGGCATCTAGGCCTCCTAGACATAAGACGGTGGAACAAATTGACTTGGTATTTGCCAAACATGCCGCCCGCCAAGCACAAATCACGTAGCTTAGGCAAGATCAGCAGCAATTAGAGCAACTGTATCATCTTAACAAAGAGTGCATTCAACGCCAGATAGATGAATTGCTCTAGAAAAATATGCATGAGAGGATTCCAACCCCTCGCACGCATAGGATAGAGATTTATGATAGGCACAACCCCTTAGTGCGAGATAGGTCTCCACGACCTTATCAAGTTTTGCCTCCAAGACCTCCGAGACCTGAACGGGAGGCCACCCCTAGAACAAATGTTGGGCACCTTCCTCGGGTGCCCATTCATGTTTATAGTTCATGCCCAGAAACTCCTTAAGAAGCCTATGAGGAATTTGAGCGAGAAGAAGAGTAGGCTGAAATGCCCTACCAAGGCAGGGGGGGCGCTATCTGACCACCCATCCATAGGCCTCAAGTTCCCCGCAATTCACAACAGGAACAAACCAAGGAGGAAGAGATCAAATCCTCCGATGCATACAAAGTGTTGCTAGAGCGCTTAGAGTCTGTGGAGACCAAAAATTTTGGGCCCCAAAAGCCCACATTATGCCAGCTCCACAGTCACCCTGTGCATCCTTCAATGTCGGCACCCCCATACCATGAACACTTCAAAATGCCTCAATTGACAATTTTTAGAGGGGATGAGGATGCCCAAGAGCACGTGACAAGATTCCTAAGTCAATGCTTTGGCATTTAGGACAATGATGCATTGCTTCTGAGAACATTCATAACCATGTTCGCAGGCCCTGCCTCGGATTGGTTTACCCAGTTGCCAAAGCATAGCATCAGTAACCTGGACCAGCTAGTGGATGCGTTCCTCGAACGTTTTGCCTTCAACACCAAGAAGAAGGCATCATTAAGAGACCTAGCTAGTCTCAGGCAGTATGAGGAGGAAACCATGGCTGCTTATGGAAATTAGTGGAGGACATTGCTTTCGAAGCTACCTTACCTCCCTCCCATGGATGACCTGACCCAAATGTTCTCGAAGAGTTGCCTAAGGTCAATCTCCGTGCTATTGTAGCTATAGCAATATGCCATCCTAGAGGAAGCCCTGGTGCAAGCCAAGATAATTAAGGAGATCAAAATTCAAGATGGCGAGATTGCCAAGCCAAGCAAGAAGGAGTGGACCAAAAGTGCCAAAACTTGGCCCACACAATCGAAACCCACTACGGTCAATCAAGTTGCCATAATTGTACCACCGCATGCACAAATGACACAACCCCCAAAGGCTAATTATCAGGCAGTTCCTCTTGCTAACTATGAAAAGGAAAACCACAAGCAAGATCAAAATTAGCAGCGTCACCCTAAGCAACAATTCACACAGTTCACGAAGTCTAGAGACTCCTTTTTTGACCGCTTGTTCGCGGTAAACCTGATCAACTTGCCAGAAAGTCGACCCATATATCCCAACGCGCAAAAACCCAAGGGCTATAGGGAAGATTTATAATGTAGATTCCACTGGCAGAAAGGACATGACATCTTCAGTTGCTAGAAATTTAAAAACTTGGTACAAGACTTGATAGACAACAAAATGCTCACGGTGGATAATCCCATAGCATTGAGCAACCAACAGATGGATGTCTTCAAAGACCCCTTGCCTGCCCATGATGCGCAGGAAAAGGTTGTACAAGTAAATGAGGTGATGCAAAACTGCCCCATGCAAGGGTACGTAGGGATGCTAAGCATTGTGATGCGGAACAAAAGATACCCAAACATAGCCGCACCCACTGCAACTACAAGAGATGTTCCATCAATGTCACAACCTCCACAACACCCTACACAACCTCCACCACCTAGACCAGTGGCCATAATTCGAACTAAGATTACTCAAAGTTTAAGGACCACATCGGCTAGGCTCTCCATCTATGAGCTCATCCAACAATCACCGCCCCATCGGGAGGCTCTAATGGAGATACTCAAAGCCATTGAGCTACAGCCCCAAGAACCTAATTCTTTCAACAAATTTGTGGGACATGTGAGGCAATGCACCTAACCGGTCATAACCTTTAGGGAAGACGAACTAAAATTGATGACTGGTGATATGGTGGATCCACCCCTGCACATCATTGCGTGGGTCAACAAGATTCCATTCAAGAGGGTGTTGGTAGACACTGGCTCGTCCAACAATATAATCACAACGATGGCATTAAAACATATTAAGCTGCCAGCATCCCACATTGTGGCATCCACTTACACTCTTCGAGCATTCAACGACGCGTTATGCTTGACAGTTGGCACAATTGTCCTACCCATATAGGTAGGACAAAAGACCATTCCTACGTTGTGTCACATCCTTGAGGGTGATATGGCCTACAATATATTACTAGGCCGGCCTTGGATCAGGGACATGAAGTGTGTCCCTTTGATAGCCCATCAATGCCTCAAGTACACACATGAAGGGCAAGTGCATGTAGTCCCAACAGACTTAGAGCCCTTCAAGTTTTGCAATGCGATGCAGTTGATACCACAATCAACCCTTCCATCGACACATTTGGACTTTCAATTGAATCCATCCACTCAGGGTCTGATTCCGCCTACATCCCTGCTGTTGAGTCCCTCAAGTAACCGACCTGGCCCATCTTCGTCGTTTGTCCCTTCACCAAAAACACCACCTATGGTGGCCACACTGAAGGACAATAGGAAGAAGCCCCTAGAGGAGGTGCTACCATCAGTCTCAACCATCTCCACCGAAGAGATGGCCAACTGAATGGAAGTCGAGACACCTGGTTCACCCAACATGGAGTGGAATCAGGGAGAACTCCCATTCCCTCCCCCTCAACCATCGACGATTACCGTCGAGATGGCCAATACGGGCCTGTGAGAGTACCTAGTGCGGAACATCATGGCAACACCCGCACTCGAATCCATGCAATACATGGGGAGACCTTGCCTCCCCATCGACTCTATCTTCCCCTTAGGCTACCCACCAAATCAGATAAACTTTGTATATGGGGGCCTTGACAATGGCATCTAACCCTACCTACAAGAGAAATAGGATGAAGAGCCATTTGCTGAGAACATTGACTATCTGTCCAACATGGACTTCACCTTGAAATACCTAGACCAATGTAATTGGCATGGATATGGATTGGGTAGATACGAACAAGGAATGCACGTTATTTGTCAACCAAGATATTCGATGTCATACGATAAATCAAGAGTAGGGTTCAACCACCATTTACCCCTTGACATATTGGTAGAAAACATGCAAGGCCTAGGGCTAGGCAACAAGGATGGGTTGGCACAAGACCCATGTGCCAATCCCAACACAACGTACACAATGGGGGACTATCTCCCATAGTTAACGACAAACCTTGTTGACCTCAACAACCCTTCCCCTTTGATCGAGAAAGAGGAAAGTTCAAGGGATAACCTCTAAGAGGAATATGAACAAGGTCAAGGAGGATCTTTTGAAGACGAATAAAAGTATGAGGTAGCACATTGGGACCCTTTTGATTTCGATAGTGATCACTCGCAAGTGACTCCCATTGACGAATATCAGGAGAACTTCGAAGCAATGTTCCCCCTTAATGTTCCACTTGAAAAATTGCCACCTCAAGAGAATCCAGCCCTCCCGTAGAGAGCGAAACAACCCAAAAGGGACCAAATAAACATGGTCAAACAAAACAAGCCTCCCATGTTGACCATAAGGCCAGGTGATCAAGAAATGCCTAGTGGGAGGCTATACCAACAAGAAGAGCATATAGTTATCGAAGCTAATGAAGGCCTATGGATCTTCGATAGCGAATGTGAGGATAAAACTGAGATGGCATATATCAATCACATGAGGCAACAAGAGTACCCCATAGACATCGATGGTATGTTCGAACAGCTGAATATGGGACCAAGGCATAGGTGGCATTTAAATCAAGAATAGTTAAACTAAGTGCTTCATCCACCACTTCGAGCATACAGAGAGCACCTCCCACCTAGAGACCCTATAGGGCCACCAGTGCCAAGGGTAGACCCTGTCCTTCTATCCATGCATAGGGTCGATCCTTTTGTGCCAGTACCCATAGAGCTAGATCCGGGGTGCAAGGATCACCAAGGATGTTCGAGTCAACACCCACGTGGTAATGGAGACCAAATACATTCCATCAACATGATCTCCATTGATTTAACTACCCCCATCCATAACCCAACCGATCCAACATGACCATTGTATCTAGATCTAAATGCCATAGCCTGGGATCGTGCTGACTCACCACCATCCCCATAAGAGTACTGGCCTTGCGATGGGATGTTCCATTTCACCCCAAGAACAAATCAAGATATCTTCCATGCTAAAGAGGAACCCGACATTCCCAACGTAGATCTAAATTCAGCAAATGATATCCACCTGATCCTGACTCCACACTAGTTGGAGGACCGATCCCACATGTCAGTCGAAGAGACGACTGACGTAGACATCGACTCTGATCCAATGAATCTGCAAATCATCAAGTTGGGGGTAAGTATATCCCCCGAAGAGCAATCCAAGTACATTGCCCTTCTCAAAGAGAAGAAGAAGGTTTTTGCATGGTCCTTCAAAGACATGCCGAGGCTAGACTCGCAGCTAGTCATGCATAATTTAACGCTTGATCCAACAGTCAAGCTAGTCAAGAAAAAGCTATGTAAGAGGCACCCAACAATGGCCTTAATGGTCAAAGACAAGCTACAAAAGATGGATGCACAGTTTGTCATCTGTGTGGATTACCCACCATGGTTATCCAACATGGTACCCATCAAGAAGCTGAACGGGAGGATTCACATATGCACTAATTTTTTAGACTTAAACAAAGCAAGTCCCAAGGATGATTTCCCCTTGCCAAGAATTGACACATTGGTAGATACTACAGCAGACCATGAAATGCTTTCCATCATGGATGGTTTCTCGGGATACAACCAGATTCACATCAATCCTGATGATCAACTCAAAACGGCATTCACGATGCCTTGGGGAAAATTTTGTTATAAGGTCATGCCATTTGGCTTTAAAAATGTTGGCGCCACCTACCAACGCGCTATGACATACATCTTCCATGATCACATGCATAAAAATTTGGAAGATTATATGGATGATTTGTTGGTCAAATCATTTTTGTGCCCAAATCATCTCGATGACTTACGCAAGATCCTTGATCGCCTCATCGAACACAAAGTTAGGCTAAACCCCAAGAAGTGCGTATTTGGCGTCACATATGGAAAAATCTTGGGTTTCATAGTCTCAAAATGAGGCAGTGAGGTAGATCCAAATAAAGCCAAGGCAATCCTTGAGATGCTTCCCCCAACCACCATCAGGCAGCTAAGAAGATTGCAGGGAAAGGTCACATCAATCAAGCTACTTATACTTATACATCTTACCTACTGAGGTGGCACTGGACTCCATGCTAGCCCAAAAAAATGAATTACATAAAGAACAAGCTAATTACTATCTTAGTCGCACCCTCGTCAGTTACGAACTTAACTATGCATACATTGAGAAGCTATGCTTGGCAATGGTATTTACCACCAAAAATCTATGCCATTACATGTTGAGCAATACGACGTATGTTGTGTCTAAGGATAATCCATTGCGGTACATGATGAGTCATACTTATCATAGTAGTCACACGGCAAAATGGATCATGTTGTTGACAGAGTTTGACATCGAATTCATTGGAAAAAATTCCATCAAAGGTCAAGTCATCACCGATCAACTAGCAGAGGCTCCTCTCGAATATGACTAGCCTCTGACCGTATAGCTACCTGATGATGGGGTCTTCCATGTATTAGAATCGCCAGATTCTGAAGAGCTTGAGTCACAGGCCGACATAACCTTATTTTTTGATGGTTCTAAATGTGAGCAAGGGGGTGGCATGGGAATCATATTTTTCACACCGCAAGGGGCTCCAATGCCTCTATCATTTAAACTTGATTTCCCATGCACCAATAACAATGCTGAATATGAAGCCTTGCTCATAGGTCTTCAAACAACCATCACCATGAACATCAAATGCTTGAATATCTTTGGTGATTCACTGTTAATTTTCAACCAAGTGAAATGGGTATTCCAATGCAAATGCCTAGTTCTACAGGCCTACAAAGCCCTTGTGGATAAATTCTTGGAAAAGCTTGAATGGTACGACATCGAGGCACTCCCTCAATCATCGAATCATTTTGTGGACACCATGGCCTCCTTGGGGTCACTAATATTGCAAGACCCTTCTGGTGAAATGACCACCATTCAAGTCAAAAAATTATCACAATCCATGATGGAGCGTGCAAGCTCTGACATAACACCAGGAATCCACCTAATCCAGATTGAACCATATCAGGATAGGTTCTCTAGAATCCATGATAGCCTGAATCATGCCAAATGGGGGTCCTTGTTCTCCCCAACCCCTCTTAATAGCAACACAACGCTATTTCTACAAGTTCTTTCCCACTCAGCTTTTGCTAGGGATGAACTTCAAGAGGGATTGGCTATTCATACCATCGGGGTTTCTGATCAACAGGATTGGTACACACCCATAAGAGACTACCTCAAGTTGGGTAGACTCCCACTTGGATTGTCGCATGCCGTAAAAAGATCACTCAAACAGAAAGCAGCAAAACATGTGTTGTTAGGAGACATTTTGTACCATCGAAGCTACGAAGGAATCCTCCTCCGTTGCTTGGACCAGCAGTAGTCCACTTGGGCGATCACCCAAGCGCATGATGGTACATGTGGTGGCCACTTCAACAATATGGCCATCGCCAAGCACATTCTTCGCATGGGTTATTATTGGCCATATTTAGAGTGAGATTGTTGCGCATATATGCGAAAGTGCGTGAAGTGTCAACACCATGCTAACTTGACACACGTACCTTCTCAGGCCTTGTAGCCAATCCAATCAGCTTGGCCGTTTTCACAATGGGGCTTAGATCTCATCGGAAAGATCTCCCCTGTGTCATCAGGTTGTCACATGTTTATCATCACGACCATAGAGTACTTCACCAAGTGGGTGGAAGCAATTCCGCTTACCTCTACGATGGGGCCCCACATCGTGGAGTTTATTTTACATAACATCATATGTTGTTTTGGTATTCCATCCAAGATCATCTCGGATAATGGGACATCATTTAAGAACAAATATGTGCATGCTTTGACAATAAAGTACAAAATTCAGCACAATTTTTTACACCTTATTATCCGCAAGCAAATGGGCAAGTAGAGGCATAAAAAAAATGCTAGTTGCCATCCTTAAAAAGACAGTCATAGATAGTCATAAGGATTGGCACATACAAATACCACTTGCCCTATGGGCTTATCACACTAGCATTCGAACGCCCACTAGGGAAACTCCATTTTCGCTGGTGTATGGCTCCGAGGCCGTCATGCCTCTCGAGTTGGAAATACCCTCCATGCGCATATCAATGCAAGAGTTCATCGATGATGACACCGCATGGCAGGCCCGCTTAGACCAACTTATGTTGCTCGATGAATGATGCATCGATGCTCTCGAGCATTTACGTATCTATCAAGAGCGACTTAAGAAAGCATATAACATGAAAGTTCATCTGAGGGACTTTTGGGTTGGTGACCTGGTATTAAAAGAGAACCAACAAAATTCTAACTTGCCGCCCCATTTAAGGGACAAGTTCATGACAAATTGGTTAGGTCCTTATGTAATTGACAGTAAAATAGGACTTGGAACATATTGGCTCACCTCTCTTGAAGGAATCAAGGAACTAGAACCCTTGAAAATCAGTAATTTGAAGCCATTCCACATTTAGAGAGCCATAGCCCACCCCAAAAGCTCCAAGGGTTCCCATAATCGCTTGGTCAACCTAAAATGCCCCAAAGGTATCTATAATCTCTTTGGTCAAACCAAAAGCTCCAAGGATTCCCGCAATCACTTGGTCAACCTAAAACGCCCCAAAGGTATTTATAATCCCTTTGGTAAAACCAAAAGCTCCAAGGGTTCCCACAATCTCTTGGTCAACCTAAAAACATCCCAAAGGTATCCATCCTCCCTTTGGTCAAACCAAAAGCTCCAAGGATTCCCACAATCACTTGGTCAATCTAAAACACCCCAAAGGTATCTATAAAACCCTTTGGTCAAACCAAAAGCTCCAAGGATTCCCACAATCGCTTGGTCAACCTAAAATGCCCCAAAGGTCTCCATAAATTCCTTTGGTCAAACCAAAAGCCCCAAGGGTTCTCGCAATCACGTGGTCAAACTAAAATACCCCAAAGGTATCCATAATCCTTTTGGTCAAACCAAAAGCTCCAAGGATTCCCTCAATCGCTTGGTCAACCCCAAAATGCCCCAAAGGTATCTATAAATTCCTTTGGTCAAACCAAAAGCCCCAAGGATTCCCGCAATCGCTTGGTCAACCTAAAACACCCCAAAGGTATCTATAATCTCTTTGGTCAAACCAAAATCTCCAAGGGTTATCACCACCGCTTGGTCACCCTAAAATGCCCCAAAGGTATCTATATGTATCGCTCCAAATTTTTTGCATCCTTACCTTCAGGCTATAGGATCCGTGCCCGGAAGGAGGATGGGAAAAGGATGTCGCGGTACCTCGGACCGAGAGGACTTGCGAAGGTCCCGCCTCTCAAGGGAGGTGTATATTGGTGATTTTTCGACGGATGGTGGGTTCACCAGGAAACATTTAATGGCAGTTTCCACGCCTAGGTTTGGAATGTGTTTTTATGTGTTCGTTTTTAGTCTTAAGCATTCATATCCTAGGTTTGGCCAAATGAATCTAAATTAATCTATATGCAAGTGCAGATTTAATGAATACAGAAAGCAGAATTAAGGACAGAAAATAGAGAAATTACAGAAGATTAAAAGCGAAATACCTGATCCGGATGTCTGATGAAGATTCTGATGTTGAAGCAGTCAGGATCGCCTCTAATTTGACAAGATCGTTTGAGATCAGACAAGATCGTCTGAGATCTGACGAATTCGTCAGAGACCTGCAAACAGAAAAACAGATGCAAAATACAGAGAATGCAACTATGATAACAGAGGGAAACAACACAAAATAACAGTATGAATACTAAACAATGGTTATGAATAGAAATTCAAACAAATTATGACATTCAAATGAGAAATTATGATCTTATCATGCAACTTAAGCTATATGGGTGAACTCCAAATGCAAAATAGTAAGAAATAAGGATAAAACTAATTAAAATGCAGAATAAAACAGCAAAATGAATAAGAGAAAGCGCAAACTCTGGGCACTGATTGCCCCCAATGCAGATTGCAGTCGAAATCGTCTGGAAGCAGTGAAATCGTCCCGAATTGTGACAGGATCGTCCGAGATTTGAACGAGATCGTCTACGACGATCTGAGCATGCTTCGACTGAAAATCAATGAGGTCCCTGCAAGAAAACTTCAAAATAACAAATGCAAAATGATGCTCTAGGTATTCTAATGCACGCAAAATCAAGTCATAGAGAAATTCAGCCAGGGGTTGGGAAGGGAAGGTCCTAATGATTAAATAGGCTTAGGGGAATAGTTAGGAGGTTGGAGATCATCCCTATTTGGGAGATCTCCAACGGGGAGGGTCTCTAACGGCGCAGACACGCTTCTCCCGGATTAGAGGCCCGTTGGAACGAAGCTAATTGTGCAAAATCAGTTTTGCGACAAGATCGTCTGGACGTCCTAGTCCAGACGAAATCGTCAGATCTGGGGCGATATCGTCTGATCGGCGACGATATCGTCAAACGGTCAAAACAACCTCTAAAAATGGCACGAAAAAGGGGGAAACGGATTACCCGACGGTTAACGGGCGGTTTGGGAGGTTAAATTTTGAATTTAAATTATTTACTAAGGTGAATGTAATTATTACAATTTTACTGCGCCAATTTTAGGGTGCTACATTTTGCCCCCTCTTTAGCGAATTTTTCGAAGAAAATGCGTTAAAGATGAGTTCTTCTCGATCTACGAGAAAGCAAAAATTATTCCCATTTTTAGGCGACGATTCTTGGTCGAATCGTACGACAGCTTACTATGGTGCCCCCTCCGTGTTTTTACCCAAATCGAACGTTTGAGGTAAAAACGCGGAAAAGCAAAATTATTTTTGAATAAAATTAAGAAAATAGGGTAAAACCCTAATTCATTTTTACTGTTCATTTTCTGGTTTTTAGAGCTCGACAAGCAAAAATGGTGGAGACGACGCACAGATCAACAGAGGTCCGACACGGTCTACGGGTAAGAGTCTAGACTTAACTAGAATGCTTTAATTTGATTTTACATGCTTTTTAGGTAGATTTTAGATGAATTTTGAGCATCGCGGCCATTTTTGGGCCGTCGACGTCGTCGAGACGAAATCGTCCCGATTTCGACGAAATCGTCTCAATTTCGTCAATTTCGTCCAAGGGCGAAATCGGCGAAAGGGGGACGATTTCATCAAATTAGAGACGATTTCAGCTTGCAAAATCGGAGACGATTCTGCTCAAATTTGGGACGATATCGTCCAATAGTGGGCGATATCATCAATTGCATAAAATTGAACTTTAACTTGCATTATTAATTACTTGAATTGTTTATTAATGATTGTTTGTTGTTTCGTTGTTTATGTTGCAGAGAGGTTTGCTAAAGAGCGGGGAATGGAAGTATGGAGGTTTGAGGGATGACTTGGCCGCTCTTACACAGGCAGAGCGAGATCAGCTGGCACAGGCCGGCTTACAGCATGTGGCAGAGATGCCACAGGTGTCTACGGATATGGGGCTACTGACAACCCTAGCAGAGAGATGGTATCCGGGTTCCTCATGTTTTTGGCTACCGACAGGGGAGATGACTCCCACTCTAGAGGATGTATGGAGGATTCTAAGAATCCCCATACAAGGACGATTGATCACTCCTACGGCCAATCAGGGCCATGCTATGGGACGATTGTGTGGTGACCCGAGCTTCGCCCTGGAGAAGGGCAGAGTGAATATCGAGGCACTACGTCAGATGCCTGGGGCATCTAGACTCACACGGGTTCTAGCTGGAGTGGTTGGTGGACTTTTGTTGTGCCACCAGAGCGGGTGCAGGGTGCCGTGGATGCTGGCAGATGTGATCTGCGACATGCGGGACCACGGGTACAGGTTCTCTTGGGGCAGTTACGTACTATGCCGGTTGTACAGGATCCTGTATGGGGTCGTGTACAAGGGCGGCCGATGTCTGGTGATGACATCGCTTCTACAGGTTTGGTGTTGGGAGCACATTGCAGTGCGGAGGCCGATAGGGCTTCCTCTGATAGGGGTTGACGGGGAGAGGCCCCGAGTCTTCTACTGGTGGCTCCGGAGAGGGTCACAGCGGCGGATCGACCTTCCTATGTCCCGGAGACTATTAGATGACCTAGTCCTGGACCAGATTACCTGGAGGCCATGGAGGGAGCATCCAGGGTGGGCCGAGGATGGACAAGAGTTGGCTCGCGTCAGGCGAGTTTGCTGGCTACGGATGGAGAGGGGAGAGGTGGAGCTCCACCGCTATGACCGAGTTTTGCGTCAGTTCGGTCTGCAGCAGGGGATCCCATCTCCGAGGGATTATGAGTTTTCTCGGACTGTCCGGGATAACACCACTAGTTAGCGGGGCTCCAGACATGCAACAGTTCTGGAGTCAAGACACAGACGATGCCCCCATTCAGCCAGTGGATGGGGACGACGTAGGTGTAGCCGATGGCTACGATGCCTGGTACGTAGGCATCCGCCCTCCTCGGATGACGAGGGCTCAGGGTCCGATACATGCAATCATGCGTCGGATAGGGAGGCGACACCAGGCGGCTATGGAGGCGGCCCAGGGTCACAGCGGGAGAGAGCCGAGGAGGCCACAGGCACAGGAGAGGCCACGACAGAGGGAGAGGAGGGAGGCGAGACCCCCATCTCCATAGAGGGAGAGGCCACCATCGCCCGATAAGGGCAAGGGCATTGACACGGGGGAGAGTAGCGAGACCGCTACTCTTCGAGCGGAGAGAGATCATCTCCAGGCATAGGTGCAGACTCTACAGGATGAGGCTGCACGCCACCGAGCTGAGGTGACATAGCTTCGAGACGAGATTGCATGCCTCAGGGCACGGGGCGGAGGGGCGAGCACTAGGGAGCTGACATGGGCTATTGCCCAACTTACTTTCTACCAGACTTTGTACTATCAGTTGGTGCCAGAGGCGGATAGACTACCCCTGCCAGCCAACATCGTAGATCCGATCAGGATCGGGTCGTCGAGGACCTCGTCCCGATCGAGGACTAGGACTCACAGTACTACTCAGACTGCGATGGGGCCACCTCGTCCACCTCAGGGCGGGGGAGGAGATGAGGCGGAGAGCTCGAGGGGCTCTCGAGGCTAGAGGACTACACACAGCTTTGTACAGATTGACATGATAGCATTGTATTATTATTTTTTTGTTGATAGAGGATTGAGTATGCCGAGGTACGATTGTGGCATACCAATCCAGTTTTGATGATGTATATATACTGTTGACATATATATGATATGTTTTTGATCATATGACTTGTGTTATGTGTATGTGTATGATGCTTTTATGTTTGATTGATTGATTTGATAATTGGATTGAGGATTCATGAAATTATGTCGTTTTGAAAATTTATAATTTTGATGTCATGCGGTAATATTTTAAATGAAATAATCTGATGTAACAAATTGATTGTTTGTAATGTGATGTAATAAAAAATAAAAGAGACTTCTAACAATAATTTCAAAGGACATTGTCGCTATTATAGACCATTTCATGGAGTCGCCGCTCACTCGGTCGTCAAGCTAATCCCAGGATAGAAATATTGTTAAAAGTAAAAGAGTGCTTAAGAGACCGTCTTAAGACTTTGGTGCAATGGTGAAAATGATGGTGATGATGGTTTGTTTTTCAGATTTTCATAAAAATAGTATGCATGAAATAATGTTAAAATGATTTTTGCTAGGCATAAATTCCTAAGTGTGATAAAATTTTTGGATAATTCTTTAGGAATTATACCATCATTGCAAAATTGAAGGTTGACATAATGACATGAAATAATGAAAATGTGTTTGCTTTTTAAAAGCATAATTTGTGTAACATAATGAATTAAGTCATATGGTTTTCATGATTTTTAATAAATGGGGAATAAAAATTGTTACAATGATTTGCGCTAGGCATAGAATATGTAGGTATAGACTTATACCATCATCGCGAAATAAAAAAAGAGATAGTTTTATTGCATGGTTGATTTTGTAATAAACAGAAAATATGAAGATGAGGACTTGCGCTAGGCATAAAATTCCAATTTTGGTTTTGGAACTATACCATCGTCGCGAAAGTCAACCAGATATATATGTTTTGATTGTATATTTTGAAAGAAATTTTTGATTTTTCTATTATATAGTTGTCTTTATGGTAAGCAACTGTACTTGATTTATTCCAAACAAGTTGCAAAAAGAATATTTCAAAGTATTTTGAAGACAAAAGTTAGATTTATAAGGAATCCCATGTGCATATGTGAATTCATTTCCGATCTTGATTTATCATAATGATACACAAAATCTCTCAAATACAAATGTGTGTGCAATTGCTTTGTGCATTTACCAGCTTTGAGCAAGATAATATGATACAAGTGATTTGAAGAAACCAAATAAGTGTTCATTAACCATGATGTAGATGCATATAACCATACTAGACTACTATGTAGGTCGGATTATCAAGAGCTAGCTAATCCATAAGCGGACATAGGTCTATACAAAAGAAGGTCGCTAATGTGACGGACATATCACCACGCTAGGAGTTACCCAAGGCCAAGCAGTGTTGGGCACAAACCAACTGTTATGGGGCTTACCTCACGCTTTTCGAATAATTGAGAATTCCAGGGATTCAAGCTCATCAACCCTTCTTTTCTTTTCAAAGGGTAGGGAAAGGGATTTTATTGCTTTCTTGCTTTTGCTTTCTTTTGAACTTTGCTTCTTTTTCTTTTTGTATTTTTGTTTTCTTGATTTTTGAGATAGTGCTTGAAATATTGCTGTAATGATATAAAAGAACATTTTTTTTTTTTCTCTTTTTCTTGAACTTTTCTTTTCTTTTTCTTTGCTAGGGATACTTGCTCGGATTAGTTGTAGAGCAAGGGATTTTTATTCTGGGTAGGGGTGAGCTTGTCCTTTTGCCAATTCTCAAAGATTCTAGACCATGTGCATGATAGGATAGCAGGGGAAACTTTTCGCTCAAGAAACCACTTCTACTATGTAGCAAAACATGGAAATTACAAATATAATCATTTTATTGTGAAAAGATGTGCTTGGTTTAAGTAAATAACAAGATCAATTCTCTATGCTCAAACTTTATTTAATTGAATTTTGTGAACTTTGATATAAGAGAGATTAGTAATCATGCCATATAAAATCAAGATATTTATTGTTGTGAGTGTGCAAGTGAGGGATTCCAAATAAATGCTAATTTATCCAAAATAATTTGAAACATATAACTACAATAATTGTAAGAAAATATATATAAACACTTTTGAGAAGTTTTGAGAATGTTGACTCTCTCTTTCTTCTTTATATTGTTTTGGTTTCGAAAGAGTCAAGCATATTGTTGTTTTGATTTTTATTCTTTATTTTGTTTTTTTTTTTTTTTAAATGTAACAAGTGCCATAAATAAATGCAACAAATAGTTTTGAAGATTTTGATGATTATGAATGTTTTTGATGTTTTTGGATTTTATAAATTTGAAAGAAATACAAGATAGTGATTTTGAACAAATATATACATGGATGAAGTGACCAAATTTATACATAGTAACGTTTAAGATGCAAAATATTCATGGGTTCTTTAAGTTCTTTACCATCTAAGGTAGATAATTTGTATGCTCCTGATTCAAATTTAGCAATAATAATGTATGGTCCAAGCCAGCTTGGGCTCAAATTTACCTTTAAGGTCCTTAGTTGCATTTGTATTTTTTTTATTTTCTTTTAAAACAAGGTCGCCGATCTCAAAGGATCGATGACGAACTTTTTTAGCATATGATCTTTTAAGCTTGTTTTGGTAGGCACGGAGATGCTCCAAAGCATTGATGCATTTTTCATCTAGGAGTTCCAACTGATCGAGTCTACCAAAGACGATATTCATCTCCTACTTCGGTATCTTGAAGTAGCATAGCCAAAGAAGTAACTTCCAATTCAAATTGAAAACTGCTTCAGCATCGTAAACCAAAACAAATGGTGAAGTTCCAGTGGGGGTTCGAACACTAGTTCGATAGGCCCACAAGGCTGGATATAATTGGATGTGCCAATCACGGCCAGCTTTATTGACCAATATTTTGAGAATTTTGATTAAGGTTTTGTTAGATGCTTCTCGCTTGACCATTACCCCGAGGATAATAGGGAGTGGACCAACGATGTTGAATCTTATATTTTTGGCATAATTTTTTAACATCTTTATTTTTGAAACAAGTTCCATTGTCAGAGATGAGATTTGGCAAGAATTCCGAACCTACAAATGATTTGATTAAAAATAAATTTAGAGACTTGTGTGCCAGAGGAAGCTAAAGGCATAGCTTCGACCCACTTCGTGAAATACTCAGTGGCGGTTATGATGAACTTGTGTCCATCGATGACACAGGATTGATTTTGCCAATAATATCTAAGCCCCATTTAGAAAAGGGCCAAGGAGATGAAATAGCCTGCAGCTCTTGTGCAGGCGCATGGACAAGGTCAGCATGTTTTTGGCACTTGTCGCAATGGCGCACATACTCATGTGCATCCGTTTCCATGGTAGGCCAAAAGTATCCTATCCGAAGGAGCTTTTTAGCAATGACGCTACCACTAAAGTGTCCTCCACAAGATCCATCGTGGGCTTCACTCAAGGCTGATTTAGACTCTTCTAAGTTTAAACATCTTAATAGGATACCTTCAAAAGATCTCCTATATAAAGTATTGCCAATTATTACAAATCGACTTGCTCGTCGACGTAATAACCGACGCTGGTTTCTATTAGAATTGGCAGGGAAAGTCCCATTTTGGAGAAAATCAAATATGTCCGTATACCAAGGTTCAGGAGTAGTTTCATTGATTAGAAACACATCCAAAGGCTCTAAGCATGACTTATTTGAAGCGGGTTCCTGGAGTCGACGAATAATGATAGTGGCATATTCGTCATCTAACTCCAAGGGCAGGAGAGATGCAACTGCGGCCATAGCATCAGCTGCACGGTTGCTAGTTCGAGGAATAGCTTCTAAGGTAACTTGATCAAATAGAGACATTAATTGTAAAACATAGGCCTTATATGGGCGCAGTTTATCATCTCTGGTCTGATAAACTTCATTAATTTGGTTTATAACCAGTTGAGAATCACCAAAAACTAAAAGATGTTTAATTTTTAGTGCTAAGGCAGCTCGTAATCCAAGGATTAGAGCTTCATACTCAACAATATTGTTGGTGCAAGCAAATGTCAATTTGAAGGACAGAGGAATAAGATGTTTTTGCGGGGATATTAAAATAATACCCGCACCAGCCCCACTCATGCATCGGGCTCCATCAAAGTATAAGGACCATTGTTCAATATGGTCTCGCCTCTAATTGAAGGCATTCGTCAGGAAACTCAATGATGAGGGGATGGGTAGACTCTAAGGGTGCAGCAGCTAATTGATCTGCTATGATTTGACCCTTAACGTACTTCTGTCCTATGAATGTGAGATCAAACTCGCTTAGAGCAAGAACCCACTTGGCTGTGCGACCCGATAAATAAGGTCGACTCATGAGATACCTTAAGGGATCGTATTTGGCAATGACATACGTTTTTTGACTAAGCATATAGTGTCGTAATTTTTGCGTAGCAAACACGACTGCTAGACATAGTTTTTCTAATGTTGTATAGCGGGTTTCATAACTGATGAAGGTTCGGCTAATATAATAATTAGCACGTTCTCTCTTTTCATCATCAAGTTGAGCTAACATAGCTCCTAAGGCAGAATCTAAGCTGAAATATATAGGAGAAATGGGCGATCATGTTTAGGTGGTGAAAGCACAGGTGGATTAAGGAGGTATTGTTTGAGAAGTTCAAAAGCTTCTCTACATTCGGTGTCCCAATTAAAAGGGACATCCTTCTTAAGGAGTTTAAGAAAGGGACCAGTTTTGTCCGCCAGCTTATCAATGAAGCGATGGATAGCTTGAAGTTTACCTAGTAAACTTCGTAACTCAGATATATTAGTAGGTGCGGGCATATCACTGATGGCCGCAATCTTGAGAGGGTCGATTTCAATACCACGTAAAGAAACTAAAACCCCTAATAGTTTACCAGACTTAACTCCGAATATACATTTTGTTGGATTTAATCGAATAAGATATTCTCGTAATCGATTAAAAACTTTTCTCAAATCATCTAAATGGTTATCTTCAATAATAGAGCGAGCTATAATATCATCTACATAATCATGTAGGATATCATGCATCATATCATGAAAAATATAGGTCATAGCTCGTTGATAAGTTGCACCTGCGTTCTTTAAGCCAAATGGCATCACTTTCCAAGAAAAGGTACCCCAGGGGGTAATAAAGGTTGTTTTAGCCTCGATCTTCAGGAGCTATCCTGATCCGATTATAACCGGAGAATCCATCCATTAAGGACATCATCCCACTCCCGGAAGTAAAGTCAATGATTTGATCCATGTTTGGAAGAGGAAAGTCATCTTTAGGGCATGCAACGTTAATATCTCTAAAATCTGTGCAAACCCTAACTTTGGTAGCTTCTTTCTTGGTGACTGGAACTACATTTGAGATCCATTCAAACATAATCAATAGCTTGTATAAAGATAACATTCAGGAGTTTTTCTAACTCCCCTTTGACTAGCAGAGCCACTTTGGGATGCATTTTTCTAAGTTTTTGTTTAACAGGTTTAGCATCTGGATGGACCACTAGATGATGCATGACTACGGAAGGGTCTAGACCTGGCATATCTTCATATGTCCAAGCGAAGACATCTTCATACTCTTTAAGGAATGCAATGTATTGTTCTTGTTTTTCTTGACTTAATTCTGATCCAATATTGATTATGTGAGGATTATCCTCAGCTCCAATATTAATTTTAATGACGTTTTCTACCTCCATGTGTAGATCTCTTTCAAAATTAGGTGGGGCGGGTGAAACACCCAATTCTTGTAATTCTTGTAAGGTTAATTTAGATAATTCATCTTGAGGATTAGTGGCCTCAAGTTGGGCTATAGTTGGTATAGAACCATCAAAATAAAATCCATTGTGTAACATCTCTTCAACAGAGACATCATGGAAGATATCTCCTTCCAACTCTTCATCGGGGTCAGCAATCATTTCAGGGTAAGCTATGGATAGCATGTTGCATGAAAACGACTGATTTTTAAGAGGCAAATCAACATGCCTATCCAAATAATCTTGATAACATATGAGTTGATCATCATCTTCAAAAGGAAAGGGTTGACCCTTACTAGGAAATAGGCCCACACCACAACAGGCAGGCCACGGTTCTACCTCGAAAGGTTCTTTCATGCCATTTTGGAAAGGTCCCAAGCCTTTCCCTTTATATCCCATTTTAAGCATCATGGGTTTAGCTTTAATATAATCATTGGTAAAATAACACCGAGCGTATCCCTCATGATGAGTTTTGATATTCCGAGGGATTCTTCCCTAGTCATATCCTTTATAAATGAAGGCACAACTCCCGACTTGGTAAGTACTTCCCATAGGTTGTGGGAGGCCCAAAGTACGAGGAGATGGCGGTAAATTATTCAAAAGAATTGAATCTTGCATGAAAGCATTTGTTTTTTCTGATATTAAGGTTGTGGATAAATCTGGTAAAAGTTCATCAGAAAGGGCATAAGATGTAGAAGGCTTATTACCTATATCTTGAGATGTGGAAGGTATGATTGATGTTTCTGTAGGTTTTGAATTTATAGGGATAGAACATGAAGGATTGGTTGTAGATTTAAGATCTTTTTGAGGTTCTAGAGTGATTTGTTTAGAGGGTTGTTGATCTATATAGGAGGATGAAATTACTGGAGGGGGAATAGGTGAAGTTATGGGTGTGTGTTTCATAGTTTTAGATGAAAAATAAGAACTAGGATGTGTGGATGACAGAGCAGGGCAAAATTGCACTCCAACGGGTTCTGCCAAAGCACACATATCAAAGGTCTAGGGTCACCATGGATAGTGACCAACTGATTTTTAAACTCAAATTTAACACATTGGTGTAAGGTTGATGGGACCGCTCGCATGGCATTGATCCAAGGGCGACCCAAAAGTATATTGTACGATGCTAGGCAATGTACAATAAACACGGTTGTTTCTAGGGTTCTAGGACCAACTTGCAATGGGAGGGTAATAACTCCACACGTTTCTTGTGTTTCGTCATTAAAAGCTTTGATAATCATATCGATTTTCTTCATTTCATCACTTCTAAAGCCAAATCGTTGGTAGAAGTCAAAAGTGCAAATGTTTAGAGATGAGCCATTATCAATAAAGACTTGTTTGATAGCTACATCCCCAATTAGAGCAAGTAATGTATAAGGGATTATCCTTATGTAAACCGTGTTGTGGGATATCTTTATCCCGAAAGTCAATACAATCAATCTCTCGAGTGATGATAGTATTGGCCATAGCTTCAAGGTTGAATGTTTTGAGGTACCATCATTTGGCTTAATGTAAGCATCAACTCATCCCTATGGGTGGGAGAGGATCTTAATAAATCCAAAAGGGAAATTCTGGCCGTAGTATTGGACAATTGCTCATTAATATTGTAAGGGGGTTTAGGTTGAACATTAGGAGCATGATTCCCTTTATTGGGGTTTTTCAAAACGAATGGAGCCGATCCATCATTCTGGTTTGGTTCTTGTTGGGAATTTTGAGCTTGTTGTTGGGTGACGACTCCAATGGTACCTACAATGTTATAATGAGGACGTTGAACTGGTCTCGGTCTAGCATTGATGGCTTGTTCATTAGAAAGGAATATATTAGAAGAAGGTCGAGTAGTAACTCTTCTAGGAAATGGTTCTTCTGGAACCATAGCATCTGTGACGGGTTGAATAGGATCTGATTCATTTTTAGAACTATTCGATTGGTTTGAAGTAATGTCTACTTCACTTTCAGTATCCGATTCTATATCACTAGAATCAGAAGTTTGAAAATTATGTAAGGGCCTGGTCGTAACCAAGGATAAGGTTGTGTCAAATATTTGAGGATCCTGAACAGGTAATTGTCCGCTAATGGTTCCTACATATCGGGTAGGAGGGGGAACATTATGATGTTCGATTTGATTGGCTACCTCTTTACCATGTCTTGGTAAAGGGTGTTGAAATATGTCTAAAGTTTGATTAGCATTTTGATTTTGATTTTGGGGAACGGTATTTTGAGTATTATTAGGAGGGTTTTGTTTAGGTTGGAAGGCTTGCACTTCCATTTCATTATTATCAATCAAATCTTGTATTTTATGTTTCAACCTTTTACAAGCGTTGGTAGAATGTCCAGGTCCTCTATGGAAATCACAGTGTAAGTCACCTTTGTATCCGGGTATAGTTGGATCAGGTTCCTGGATAGCTGGTAATTGGATCAAACCTCTTTCGAGTAATTGAGGTAAAATAGTTGATAAGGGTTGATTTAATCTAGTGAATTCTCGAGGAGGCTTATCAGGAGGTTTCAATATAAATTTTTCTGTTGTCTTCGTTGCATTGATATTAGCAACATTTCATTGTCAGTGACTCCATCACCGACAACTTGTTTGTTTTTATATTGATTTCTGGATGTTTTCTCATCATCCTTCTTCCTAAGTTGGCCTCTCCTAATGAGGGCATCTTCTACTCTTCGAGCTAAATCTATAGCTTGATCGAAGGTAGTTAAGGTAGCAGTTGATAGCTCATAAGATATTTGTTCTTGCAAATTATTGATAAAAATGTCCAACATTTCCCTATAAGGTAGCACAAAGTGCAGTTTTCCTGTCAATTGCCTCCATCTAGCTAAGAAATCGGCAAAACATTCATCTTTGTCTTGTTTTAAATTGTATAAATCTTTAATAGTTACATGCCTCTCGATGTAGGCACTAAATTGATGGACAAATGATTCAGTCTGTTTCTTCGAAGTTTCTCAAAGAATGAGTGGGCAATTGATAGTACCACTCTAATGCCATTCCACCTAAACTTTTTGGGAACATTTTTAATAATAGCAAGTCATCATGTGATATGTCATGACATGCTATCCTAAACATGCGAAGATGCTCTATGGGATCTTCGGTTCCTTTATATATAGGCAGGATGGGCATGGGAAAATGCTTAGGGTATGGTTGAGCTACAACTATGGGATCCAAAGGTTGACTACATATCTCTCGATAATTATACGAGGGACGGTAGGGATCTATCTAGGTCCATACGTGAAGCTATCTGTTTCACCATGGCTTCCAGATTACTAGTTTGCCCACCATATTGGTTTGGTAGGGCATTGACATGGGTTTTATGGGCATATGATGGAGGAACATGAAGATTAGATGCCATGTTACTATTGTGTAAATTATTGGTAGGAAAAGTATTATGAAGGAATTTTGAAGTTGTATTATGATGTATTTCAGATTGTTGAAAATTGGTATTTGGCTTCGTTTTAGGTTTTTGTTTACTTGAAGCATATTGCTCAATAGTTTGGCGGAATAAAGTAGTGAAGGAAGGTTTCTTTTGTGTGGGAATGATTTTAGGTTGAATAACAGGTTCCTTAGGAGGTTGGATAGCCTGTTGTTTTGACATGTTTTGAATCATAGTGACCATGTCTGTATTGGATGGCCCAGCCTTATCACTTTCTTGATCAATGAAAGACAAGGGATTAGTGCGTACATCAAACACATGTTCCAAGGCTGCTTGAGTGTTACTAATTTGCCCTTTATCAATACGAACTGCCACATTAAGGGCATCAATATTATCATTAAGAAAGTTCTTGAAATGATCTATGTTGTCAAAAGCAATAGTTCCATCTGGAGCTACTCTAGGGGATGAGGATCCATCCTCTTTAACACTTCCTTCTTGTTCATTATCTTCACCTAGGTCATGTTCTGATTGATCTAGAGTTTTTCCTTCCGAAGTTGGATCTTCAGGAAGGATATTTGGGTCTCTAGTTGTATCTTGTAACCAATCTTCTTCTTCTCCTAAAGTTTCTTTACCATTCCTAAGTTTAGGCATGGTGCTAAATTTTGATTTCAGCAAATATATATATATATATATATATATATATATAAATATATATATATATATATATATATATATGCAACAAAATTAAGAGGTATATATTTACTATATACCTACTACAATATTTGAAATGAAATTTTTAAGTTTTTGCTATTTTGTTTTTTAGTTTTTAATTTTTAGTTTTTCTTTGTTTTTGAAATAATATTGTAAAGACAATCAACACAATAAATGCAAGAAATAATACTTGAAAGTAATAATCTAGTTTTCTATAAACAATTTATAAATATCATTAATAGGCTCGAGTTGTTCAGGAGTCATGAAGTGTTCTTCTTCAAATTGAAAGTTTTCTTTTAAAAATTTGATGAAAAGAGCTATAGTGATATTATCTGTCTCAGATGCTGGTTGATAGAAGTAAAGCTCGTGGCAATACTCTCGATATAACACAGCTCGAGGAACTCTATTCCATCTTTCCCTATCTGTAAGAACAACCTCTTGGTCTTCTACACAACCTAGGAACTGGTGTACAATGGCTGCGTTCTCGAGGTATTCCTCGAAGGTGAACAATTCTGAAGATACTAGAGCTCTCCTATAAGCTAACCATCTATGGCAGGCTCTCTGAAGTTCATGATAAAAGACAAGTTGATGAGGATCCAGGATTCTATCTAGGACTAGCCTCTTGATCTGTTTAAGTTCTGTTGACCTAGATGAAATGACACTAAGTCTCCTATCAAGTTCGTTCCACAAGAATTGATTTCTATTTGTTTCAGGCACATTAAGCATAGAGTTGATTTCTATGGCTGCCAATTGGTTTTCTACATTTATAGTAACTGCTAATATTTTCTTAGGAGCTACCATCTAAACATGATATTAAACTTAAATGATTTAAAATGCATCTATGTTTTAGTTGTTCTATTTTTTTTTGTTTTGTTTTTGTTTTTTGTTTTCAAAAGGTTATGATGCATTCACGTCGGGTTCACCAAAATGTATCGCTCCAAATTTTTCGCATCCTTACCTTCAAGCTATAGGATCCGTGCCCGGAAGGAGGATGGGAAAAGGATGTCGTGGTACCTCGGACTGAGAGGACTTGCGAAGGTCCCGCCTCTCAAGGGAGGTGTATATTGGTGATTTTTCGACGGATGGTGGGTTCACCAGGAAACATTTAATGGCGCTTCCACGCCTAGGTTTGGAATGTGTTTTTATGTGTTCATTTTTAGTCTTAAGCATTCATATCCTAGGTTTGGCCAAATGAATCTAAATTAATCTATATGCAAGTGCAGATTTAATGAATACAGAAAGTAGAATTAAGGACAAAAAATAGAGAAATTACAGAAGATTAAAAGCAGAATACCTGATCCGGATGTCTGATGAAGATTCTGATGTTGAAGCAGTCAGGATCGCCTCTAATTTGACAAGATCGTCTGAGATCAGACAAGATCGTCTGAGATCTGACGAATTCGTCAGAGACCTGCAAACAGAAAAATAGATGCAAAATACAGAGAATGCAACTATGATAACAGAGGGAAACAACACAAAATAACAGTATGAATACTAAACAATGGTTATGAATAGAAATTCAAACAAATTATGACATTCAAATGAGAAATTATGATCTTATCATGCAACTTAAGCTATATGGGTGAACTCCAAATGCAAAATAGTAAGAAATAAGGATAAAACTAATTAAAATGCAGAATAAAACAACAAAATGAATAAGAGAAAGCGCAAACTCTGGGCACTGATTGCCCCCAATGCAGATTGCAGTCGAAATCATCTGGAAGCAGTGAAATCATCCCGAATTGTGACAGGATCATCCGAGATTTGAACGAGATCGTCTACGACGATCTGAGCATGCTCCGGCTGAAAATCAATGAGGTCCCTGCAAGAAAACTTCAAAATAACAAATGCAAAATGATGCTCTGGGTATTCTAATGCACGCAAAATCAAGTCATAGAGAAATTCAGCCAGGGGTTGGGAAGGGAAGGTCCTAATGATTAAATAGGCTTAGGGGAATAGTTAGGAGGTTGGAGATCATCCCTATTTGGGAGATCTCCAATGGGGGAGGGTCTCTAACGGCGCAGACACGCTTCTGCCCGGATTAGAGGCCCGTTGGAACAGAAGCTAATTGTGCAAAATCAGTTTTGCGACAAGATCGTCTGGACGTCCTTGTCCAGACGAAATCGTCAGATCTGGGGCGATATCGTCTGATCGGCGACGATATCGTCAAACGGTCAAAACAACCTCTAAAAATGGCACGAAAAAGGGGGAAACGGATTACCCGACGGTTAACGGGCGGTTTGGGAGGTTAAATTTTGAATTTAAATTATTTACTAAGGTGAATGTAATTATTACAATTTTACTGCGCCAATTTTAGGGTGCTACACTATAAATTCCTTTGGTCAAACCAAAAGCCCCAAGGATTCCCGTAATCGCTTGGTCAACCTAAAATGCCCCAAAGGTATCTATAATCCCTTTGGTCAAACCAAAAGCTCCAAGGGTTCTCACCACCGCTTGGTCCCCAAAAAAGCTCCAAGGATTCCTACAATCGCTTGGTCAACCTAAAATGACCCAAAGGTATCCATAATCCCTTTGGTCAAGCCAAAAAATCCAAGGGTTCCCATAATCACTTGGTCAAAAACAAATATTCAAAAACACAAAAAAACAACAAATAATAAAAAATAAAAAAAACAATTGCATCTCCCTTTCATGCACATTATTAAAAAAAAACAAAACACAAAAAAGAAAAGAAAAACCGCATTAGGCATCGCATACATACATTGCATATTTGTTGGTCATACATGTCAAAGCACCATAGACTGTAATTACTCGGTGATTCCATATTTTTCCAAATTCAGTCCATTTTGAAAAAACATCCATAAAAAATAACACCCTTTGCATTTTCACCATATCATAGTCAGTTGTCTACTAATTTCTTTAGGGATTATCGTCATTCAGCTGTCTTTAGATTTTTAGTCAAACGCTGTACAAAGTCAGACCGATTTTTACAAGGTAGAGTTTTACTTGGATAACGCCTTGTTACATCACATCCCAGACACAAAAACACATAAAAATTCCCAAGTTGTGTGAACGCAAGACAAAACCTACAAAGCGGTCCCAGGTACCTTAAGAAAAAATGTTATCATGCTCATCCCCCTGTGCGAATGGTTCAAGATTGCTAAGAATTGACAAAAGGACAAGCTCATCCCCATCCAATGCCCCATAATAAATAGTGGTTTTCACCACTATCAAAAATTCCAAACATATTTTGTCCCCAAATTCATAAGGATTTGTACTACATGCCCCTCATAAGGATGGGTAGTCATCCCCAAGGCCTAAAAGGATCAACGCCATTCACAAGAAAAATCCCAAAAGTCCACCATCAAAAATCCCAAAACACCTTTGATCCCCAAAGTTGTAAGGATTCGTACTACACGCCCCTGAAAAGGATGGGTAGTCATCCCCAAGGCCTAAAAGATCAATGCCATTTCAAAGCAAAATTCCCAACCACCTTTGAGCCCTAAAGTCGTAAGGATTCGTACTACACGTCCCTGAACAGGATGGGTAATCATCCCCAAGGCCAAAAGGATCAATGCCACTCACAAGCCAAAAACCCACGAGCTCAACTTGGAAATCACAAATGCCAAATCTAAATCCTCAAAATGCAATAATAAAAATAATAACAGTGGTTATCACCACTACTCAAACCCCTTACTCAAAAAAAAAAAAGGTCAAAACCCACTCAAAAACAACAATAACTCTGTCGAATAAAGGTGCCTTTGCACCTAAAATTCTTGGCATGAAAAACCGACGTTGGGACCACAAATTATCACTATCCTACTCCCTAAGAAGGCTACCATAGCTGGACCGCTCCACGGGAGGATGGATTTTTGACAATTTCAACCCCAATAGGCGTCAACAAAAAGGGTCAAAACCCACCAAAAATAGGTCCGATTTCTAGGAAACTGCACACGTTCAACGAAAAACCACTGAAGGCACCCTTACAAACATCATATTGGGTTAAGCGACTCATTGATTTTCTCATTTTGGTCATTCCCTCATAAATTTGTTGCTTGAGGGGGTAGTCACACTTAGTCACCAAATCAACAAATACACACCCAATCAATGAAATGGCATGCATTCAAAGAATCATTGACAAAGACAAATCACGCTCCTGCGTGGGGTAGCAAACAAGCAATAATCACAAGCTGATCAAACACTTGGAATTTTGGAATCATGAACTCAAGGTTCCTCAGACAAAATGTTGCACCCTTTGCCTATTCATTACTGAACAATGTCCAAGATCAAGTAACACCTCATCGAAAAAGGTTAACACTTGAAGTAAGCTCCTTAGCTCATCAAAAGCAAGGATTCAAGAATGCGTGCCATTTCCATACTTGGGGCATAAAAAGTTGGTTAGGTTACTAAAAAACCCTAATCATTAAGTGCTTTGGTTATCTATTTTTTCTTAGCACTGTGCCACTCACAATGCATCCCAAAAAGGGGCATCTGTAGACACCAAAACAACACCAATCCGATTATGCGACTACAAGCACTGATCGAGTTGGCATACATAGCCCCTAGGGCAGCCCCTAGAGGTTAAAAAGTGGTCCTAACCACTCCCAAATCAGTTTTGGAAGGTCAGAGGTCAATTTGGCACCTTTTAAGCACTTTGCTCCCTACTCGTCCCACCCTGGGACAATTAGCAGCAATCGTCCTAGGGTGGGACGAGTAGCAGGTTTGACTGGGAAAAAGTCAAACCTCGATAGGTTCACCACTTAACTGTGCCTTCAGGGCATGCAATTGCAAGGAAAAACTTCAAATCAGATAGAGGGACTTCAATCAAGCATGCCCTAATCATGGAGGCCTCATGCAAGGAGACTCTAAATCAGGGAGGAATATTCTCTCCCAAAAAAAGGCATGGCAAGCCAAGTGGTGCCCTCGCATGCACATTCAAAGAGAGAGACCCTAGGTATATAAAAGGGTGAGCATCCTCACCCCCAAAAAATGAGGAGAACTGGAGCATTTAGAGCAATGAAGTGCTGCCAAATTGTGCCCCCATTCTACCTTTGTGCTTCCTACATCCATAATTTCTCTTTTGGAAGACAGGTCATCGGGTGAACACTAGGAACGCAATACTAACCCAAAACCCAAGAAATCGGCCGTAATTCCACACCAAATTCATCAACACAACCCCTAGGAGGTTTTGGACCCATCCCAAGTGGATTGGTGTCAAAACCAGACCCCAAACGGTGGGCGTCCTGCCCTCGGGTGCCCCCCAAACTATCGCAGTCCTAATCGGCTCACCCAGGAGTGATTAGAAATACATGAAAAATTTCTCTACTATTTATTTTAAATCATTTTATATGTGATTCACTTATGCTGCTATTCAATTTTCACTACATTTTGATCTATTTTGACTATGTTTTTATCGTTTTACGCGTTCACTAACATACAGGGAGTGCTTTTAGATACAGGACAATATGG
Organism: Wollemia nobilis; assembly: GCA_028583015.1. Lineage (NCBI taxonomy): Eukaryota > Viridiplantae > Streptophyta > Pinopsida > Araucariales > Araucariaceae > Wollemia > Wollemia nobilis. The sequence goes on from JAQPPZ010017002.1 coordinate 5,406,758, forward strand.
GAAAAATATGCCAAATCTAACATTCTGGGTCATCCCAAAATGCCCCATTTTTCCTAACCCCAAGTTTTTAGGTGTTTTGGAGACTTCTAGATAGGTCATTTTGGAGGTCGCTTTCACATGTTTTGTGACAGTCCTAATCGTCCCACCTCGGAGCGATTAGAAATCTATGCATGATTGCCTAACTATTCATTTTGCAATGTTTCCCTAATGATTTTTCTATTCTTCTGTTCAAGTTTCATCTCATTCTGACACGTTTTGATCTCTATTTTATTATTTCATGTATTCACTAGCCGGAGGTCTTGGGGATTGCATGTTTCCTTCCATCCGCATATGCTATTAACCGTTTGCTATTTCTCTGTACCTAGGATCTCAACACTAGAGGGGTAGAAAGGAACGACATACACACTCACACAAGCGGTGATGATTTTTGGCCTGCCCATTTCGAATGTGGGCACACGGAAGATCCTGAAGGGAAGCGTACCATCCATTGGTGTAACAAAATTGTATCGAATGCTTCGAGCCCCTGAAAGGGGAGGGGGAACATATTGTAACTGGATCACAAGCAACATTAATAAAAGAGGCTGCACTTTAGTTTTGCTTTACATCTCATTCTATTGCGTCGTTTTCCCTTTTCATGCACTTGTTCTTCGCATTTTCGTAGGACTTAGCATTTCATTATACATCTACTTTTGTTTGCATCGCACCCGGTATGCCGTGCTTTCATAGACATGCTTTAATAATAATAATTTATGGATGAATGATTTAATATTTTGCATATTGGTGAATGATTTATGTTAATAATAATAAAGTTTTGCAATAAGTGGTACCAAATCAACGATTTTGGCAAAGTGGGGATTTTTGTGTGAAATTGTAGAATTAGGGCAATTTTTTTGTTGTTGGAAAAATGACTCATATTTCAGGAGCCATATATCTGTGAAATTTTATCCGATTCAGGTGATTCTTGGATCAATTTATGCAAAATTTGAAGAGATTTAAAATGAGTGGTCATAAGAAGAAATGTGAGCAATATTGAGGGAGATACGACCTTTTGAATTTAGTCATCCTAAACAAGGATAGTGATGAATTTTGAAGATTTTTTCTAGAAAAAAATGTCATATTTCAGAAGTCATATCTCTGTGAAAGTTTATCAAATTTAGGATATTCTTGGATTAGTTTGTGCAGAATTTGAGGAGCTTTAAAATGAGTGGTCATATGAAGGAATATGAGTAGTATTGAGGGAGATACGACCTTCTAAAGTCAATCATCTAGAACAAGGGCAGTGATGAATTTTCAATTCGTAGTTTTTTTCGAAATATGAAATTTGTTTAGTTCGGGTAAGCAAATCAGTTGTACTTTATTTTTTTTGGAAGAAAAATTGCAGATCTAGTTGTCTATGTGGATTTTTAGCTTCAACTCGGTGGGAAGATATTTATTTCCATAAAACCCTAGTTTGCATTAGGGCATGATATATTGTCAAAAAACCCTAGTTGCATTAGGGCATCAACTATGTCACTGGAAAATTTTAATGGAGAAAATGATATTGATGTGAGAGAGTGGTTGAAAATAGTAAAATATCAATATAATGAAGACATGTTCAACCTTCACTTTCATAAATTTTTTGCGGGGGAAGCTTTACAATGGGTAGACAACTTTGCTAGGGGTAAATTCTTGTCCTTTTGGGATCAAATTGAATCGACATTTGTGAGCACATGGATACCTATTCAATTACAAAGAAAGTTAGATTGTAAGAAATATCTTAAGTAAAGACTTGGGGAAAGGGATAAAAATATAGATAGCTTGATGGATATCATCACAGGCCTTAAAAATAAACTACAGGGATTTCAAAATGAGCGGAATGAAATGAAAGGAGAATGAGAAGTTTTCAAGAAACATAATGAAGATTATGAAAAATAAATAAAATTACTCAAGGAGAAAGAGGAAAAGGTCAGGAAAGATAATGAGAGGAATATAGAAGGCACATTGTTGGATTTACAAAAGCAAGAGCAGAATAAAAAATATTTAAATTTAGCTAAAAGTTCTATTTTACAGGTTCATGGAAGCATTCAAAAGGAACAGGTTATTATTTCCATTGACCCTGGTAGCAGATATAATTTTATTAATATTGATTTGGCTAAGAAGTTGCAAGTTCAAGAAACAAAAATTAAGGACATACAACTAGAGGGTGAGCATGTTCAAATTTTTGAAGATTTGAAGATCACCATGGATAAATATGTTTTATTATAATATTTCTTTGTTATTGAGATGGATGATGAGGATATTGTTCTTGGTTATCCTTGGTTAGATTCTTTGGGTACTGTTAACATTAATGTGCAAAAGAATTTTATGAAGTTATGGTACAAGAAAAAGAAGATAACATTGTAGGATATTTCTAGCTTAAGGAGCAAGTATCCAAGTAGAGAAACAAATTGAATAACCTAAAACAGAATCCAAGAAGACAATATCAAAAATAGAGTCCATGGAAGAAGTAGTAGCAACAGAGTCCATGGAAATAACAGTAACAAAGTATAAGGAAGCTTTGATAGAAGAGCACGAGGACACACCAAAAAAATAGAACGTGAAAGAACAATGTGTAGAAGAATTTAAAACAATGGAGCCAAATGTTGAGAAGTCAAAGAAGGTAGAACATCAAGTTAAGGTTGCACCATATCGCCATCCACACCACCATGAGTGGCAATAATATTGGAGGCATGGTTCAAGGCAGCAATATTATGGTTCTACATGGAATCATAAGGGAACCAACTATGGTAGTGTTTGGCAGAGAAAGCATAGTAATCTTGGTTTTCAAAGTGATTCATCAACATCAAGGAACAAGTGGACCCATCATTCAAGTTATAAAAATATAGCAGTAAAAGCGTGGAGCCAACGAAGCATATTTGGATAATCAAGTAACAAAATGGCATACCAGTATCAATGTGTATCACTTGGATGGATGGATGATCGAGATTGGTACCAATTGCTAACATTGCTTAGCAAATCATATTATCTTGTTTCTTCACATGTTTTGAGGACGAAACATTTGTAAGAAGGGTGGCATGCTAGGGTACCTAGGAATATATATTTGGGGATATATTATTATATTGTATAAGGATTGGCATGGGCCACACATAAGCCAAGGTTGATAGTATTATAATATTATATTATATTATAATATAATATTATATTAGTAGTAAACTCCCCAAAGTAGAATAAGAATATGGATATATAAAGAAGAGATATTTGTCATTGTAATCATCATTGGAGAGGAATCTAATGTAATCGTCTATGCCCACGAAGTGGCTTATGAGACTTTGACCTCCTTAAGTGGTATCTCTCATCTTGGGAGATCTTGTGGAGTTGTTCATTCCTTAAGAATTATTATTGGTGTTTCCCTATCTTAAGGGTATTATCCATCACTCTCTCATTTGTGGATTGTTATTGTGGATAATTATTTGTGGATAAACGATTTGATATTTCTGTATATTAGTGAATGATTTATGTTTAAATTTTTGCAACATAAAAAGTATTTGACCTCCTACACACCTGGTTGTTTGAGGCTCTAATGCTACCTTTTGCACTTTAATCCAAAGTGTGTGTGAGTGATGACCAAAACTACCCACATTCTTGGTGACTTACAAGAGCTTTTTATTAGTGGAAAATAAGAATTCAGACTGATCTTCTCTTAATGATGATAGACAACTAAACATTGATTGTATACCATGGAAAGATAAACACAAGATACTTACGAGGGTATATGCAAACTAAAAAAAATTAAGCACAAAAAGGAGGTAAAAAGGAACTATACAAGATGCCATTGATGATAAGGATAGGGACATTGTCTCTTGAACAAAACCTCGAGAAAAAGGAGACCTAAATATGCTTATAGACAAGCAAATATCTTGCACCAACAAAGGGTAAACTAGTGATACAAAAAGTATGCCCAAGGAAAAGGATAGGTACATTATTACACAAAAGACACTTGTAGGGAAAAGAGGAAACAAAATACTAACAATGATGCAGATGATGGAGTTTGTGGTAAATTTTACAGGCGGTAACACAAAAAAAATGGACAAGATGAAGCAAAAAATGATGCATGAGGATACCTGGAGAATGGGACACCTCTAGAAAATCCTAGTGGTGACGCAAAAAATGGAGTTTGTGGCACAATTTATAGGCGCAAATATGGATAGAAACAAAAAATACGAAGAAAAAATGGTACATAAGGATACCCAAAAAATGGGACACCCCCACAAAATTACATTTCATTAAGCAAATATGAACACAACCAGCTGTTGCTTCAGGTACAGGCTAGATGCCTTAGAAAATTACCATTTTTTTGCTTTTGATCCCTTTTACACTTTCCTTGCTTCTTGATCCAATTGAGCAAGAACTCCATTTTACATATCCTCTCTATCTCCTTCGGGCTCATTTTGGGCATTTAAAAGTATTGATTTGAATGTAGGTAATTGTTGTAGCCTTATGTAAAGGTAAGCCCTGAATTTCATTTGTGTTATCTGATAAATGCATCATGACTGCTACTTGGGCATCTTATGTGAGTGATATTTTTGTGTCTTAATTTATCTTGCCCATCAAACTGGATCTCTGATAGTTGTACCATTCTATACTTTACTTGCATAATTCTTCCTAACAGAATATGTTGTGGCTACCATATGATTTCTCTGTCAGTTTTTCTTATGTCACCTCCGCTTCTTATTTCTCTTGATGTGATCCATTGGGCTATGGAGTCATAATTGTTGAAAGGACTATAGTATAGTTGTACAAGTGCAAAATTGTTATAGTACCAAAAACTATTATTACCTCTCATCATTGTTCATCCTCTCCCTCTGGAGAGTACTTTAAGTCTAGCGCTTTCTAGAATTGGTCAAATATCATCATAGCCAAAAAATGGGTTTCTTGCAACAACCTGCTAACATTCGTGGTACCAAATATCCCGTGGATACTATACTTGGCTATTTTTTATTTTAGCTCAACCGTTGGGTGATGGGTGTTTGGTGCTCTTCTGCCTTTAATACGAAGCAATTTTTTTTTAGCTTTCACTATTGCTTGGTGACGGGTTCTAGGTAACCGTATGCTACTTAGAGGAGTACAAGGAGTTTGAAAACCTTTGGATTTAGCCAATTTTTCTGTCTCACTCCTCATGCAATGTAAAAATTTAGGGATTCGTTTGTTGAAAATCTAAAGGTAAAAATTTGGCATTCTCCATACTTGCATGTGGGTGAAGGTCCAAAATTACCCACAATTATCCTTATGATGGTCAGGATTTTCTATACAAATGCATATATATACATGGATTATTTACATATGTACAAGTGAGAAACCTTCTTTCTTTAGGCATAATGCTTCAAGTACTGGCCATTTACCAAAATTGGTAGCACCCGACCATCCAGGATTTGCAATTCAAACACATGTATATATTTCTTCTACTCTATGAGATATGGCCTAAGACCATATGGATTTGAATTTGTCATGTGCTCTCGACTTGGCTTGATCCATGTCTTATTTTAGCACAAAATCACCCTTATTGAATACTTTAGGAGTTGCTCTTTTGTCAAAATAGCATTTGATAACTGTATGGTGATGATAGAGGCTATTGTATGCTTGCTCACACTTTTTCTCCAACTAGATCAATTTTGCCATCCTTTTCTCCATTGGTTGAAAATTATCTGGAACCATTTAATTAATAAACATAAGTGCTAAAAGCTCCAAGTTGATGGTTAGCACTGATTTTTTTCCATATACCAAGGTATATGGTGATGTCTTTAATGACTTCTTGGACGTTATTCTATCAAACCACAATGCTTGATCGAGCAACAAATACTAGATTCTAGGGTTGCTCTCAATACTGCACTTGATTATCTTCAATAGATTTTGCAAGACCAATCCCTTGGGGATAATAATTGGAATATGGATTCTAATATATGCCATACTTTCTTATAAAAATAAATTATTTAAGCATTGATGAATGATTCGACATTATCTAAAACAATGGTAGCTAAGACACCAAATCTTATGATAAGTCTTTCTAGAAACTGAATGAATATATCCTAGTCAGCTTGTTTGGTGCCTTCTACTTCCATCCACTTAGTGAAATAATATGTTGTTGTAAGGATATATTTGTATTTGATTTATGAATTAGGATTGATCACCCCGATAAAATCCAACCCCCACTGCTGGAAAGGTTCTTATGTAGTTATTGGTTTTAGAGGCATAATCGAATGCTTGTTCTTGTCGATGAATCTTTGGTACTTGTCACATGCTTTGACCAACTAAATGTATCCGATAATATTATTGGCTAGTAATATTTGACTCTTATAATCTTAGCCGTGTTCGAAGAAATGTCTACCTAAAAAATTGCCTTGAAATTCCTTGAGAACCTCCTCTATCTTGTTCGGATGCAAACACCTCAACAATACTCTATCAAAGTTTATCTAGTATAAGATGCCATCGATTAGTGCATAGTTCCTTGTCTGCAACCTATATCTGTGTCTTTGAGATGTGGTTAGACCATCCAGACATTTTCCAAAATTTAAACAGTGCATCAAATGTTCAATCCAAGTGTCTAGGGTTGTTTGTTCTTCCGGTTGAGCCAACTCTTCTTCCAACAACAAATTGGCATTTTGCATTATTGACTATGCCAGTTGTTAACACGAATTTTTACCTCTTATCAGATTGGTTGTCATGATTTCAACATCATACTCTTGAATTTTTGTCAACCAACCAACTCTCTTATCATCTAGTTCTCCTTGAATTACAAAGTTTCGAACATCCAGATGCATGACATATATCAAGGTCTTGATTTGAGAGAGAAAATACCTAAACTTTTTTAGAGATTTCATTATTGCATAGACCTATCTTTATATGAAGTTGTATCTTTCTTTATGGTCATACAAAATTTGACTCAAGAAAGCTATAGGTCAGTCCTCATTCTCATCCTTTTTTTGAGTAAGAACAACAACATAATTTTATTATGCTCCAAATACACAAAGGATAAAGTCCTTGGAGTAATCTAGATTAACCAGTATAGGGGTCTGGAATATTGCTTCTTAAATGTTCTTGAAGGCACTTTTTTGGACGTCCATCCATTTAAAATCCATTTTTTTAGCATTTTAGTCATTGGTTTAACTATTTGAGCAAAATATGAAATGAATTTTCGCACAAAGTTGATTTGTCCAAAATATGATTGGAGACCCTTCTTGTTTAGTGGCAGAAGAAGGATTAGAATGGATTTTACCCTATATGAATCAATAGCTAGCCATGTTTCAGACACAACATGTTCTAACAACTTCCCTTCCTGGATAACAAAGATAGATTTCTTTGGGTTTAATGAAACCCCAAGTTCCCTGCACTTTTTAAACACTAGATGAAGGTGCTCAGTATGCTTTTATTTTTGATGAGAGAACATAGTCATATCATCCAAATAGATAACTACAATTTTGTTGACCAATTATCCAAAAGTGAGATCCATTACTCTTTGAAAAGTAGCACCGACGTTGGGCAAGCCAAAAGGCATCCGTTGATATGCAAAGGTACCCCACTTGGTGGTAAATGCAATTTTATACTGGTCTTCATCCTAGACACATACCTGGTTAAAACCAGATAATCCATCCAATAGGAAGAATATTTTAGTTTTGTCTACATATGTAGTATCTGATCTATCCATGGAAGTAGATAATGATATTTCAATGAAGCTTTATTCAAATTTTGAAAATCCACATAGAGACAAATGTCTCCATTTGTCTTCTTCATTGGTCCTAAGTTAGCAACCCAAGTAGAATGCTTGATGGGGTAGATGATTCTGGTACTTATGAGCTTCAAAAACTCCTGCTTCAACAACTCCATCATAGCTTATGTTGGGCATAACTTAGGCTTATCCACTTAAGCCTAAGTTAATATATTATTATTATATTAATATCCTATTTAATTGCACTTTGTATTCACATGAGGCATAGTATGTCCATGTTAGAAATATGTTGTTAAATGGTTTGGGTGTTTAGTTAGCTATTAGAGATCTTGTTTGTCTTCTAGCAGTTAGTTGTCACATTTGTTTAGCAGATAGTTATCTGTTAGTTAAGTGGTTGGCCATATTTGGTAAATTGTTGCAACCACTTAACCTACGTGAGATTCCATTGTATTGCTTATATATTCTTCTATTGCTAATAAGAAATTATATTCACGTTGAGTTCCTACATCACTGGTATCATATTGCCAAGGGTAAGTTGAGCAAAAAGGAGGGCAAGTTGATCCACTTTTTGCTAGGTGTCTAGTTGGAGTTCACAACTAGTTCATCAAGATCCTAGGTAGGTGTTGTTTGGAGTTGGCTTAGAGCCACTCGCAGCATTAGGTGAATTTGAGGTAGCAGAGGGTAGAAATTACCCCTGCACCAAATATCCCTAGCAAAAACCAGAGGATAAAGTTATTTGTCTATTTTGAAAACCAACAGATCAGTTGCACATTTTAAGGAAAAGACCTCCATTGAAGCCCAATTGTGGACAAGAAAAGAAGATAGTTGCATGCCTACTCCAAGTGGAAGGGGAAGAAAAACAAAATTTTATATTAATATTAATATTTTTATTAATATTAATATTTAATTGCAAAAAAAAAGAGTGTGCATGAACACCCCTTAACATAGGCTTTAGCCTATCTTAAAGTGCTAGTGGCCACTTATTTTTGGTGGGCCACCACACGGCCAGTGGCAGCGACAGCCAGTCGGCACCGACCATCAGCGGCAAAAGTCGATGGATCCTCCACTGGCTAGCAAACCACCAGCACGATAGGGCCAGCACCGACGACATCCTATGTAGCACCCACCGATCGGCCAGCTGACCACTACAACAGCAGGCCATGACCAGATGACACCGCTGACCTGGCCACATCGTAACTTGGTGTAGCCATGACCAGAAGAAGGCCTTATCGAATGGTTTAGATGCACGACAACCCATAAGTACCGATCGATTACCCCGATGGTTGCATCGTAGAATTGTGCGCCCTCACCTAGACTGTGTGTCAAGCTGTGCATCAACAAAATAGAAAATGCAGTCGACTATAGCTGAGTGCTCAAGATGAAGCAAAAATGGGTTTCTGTTATCGATGAAAACTGTTAACAGACCCTTCCTACAGTTAACCAGTGAGATCTAATGAGTTTTCAGTGATAAGAAATTGCTCCGACATCTAGAAAACTCCGATCCAGATTACGTCGATTCTACGCCATGATTCTTCAACAATGAGCTACGATTTTTTTTTTCTGGCGAAGTTCTACAAAACCAGCAGGTCATTTCCCAAAAACAAGTGATGATATTAGCTTTCTGTCAATTCTTATGGACACGTGATCAAAATGTGGTGATCACAGTTTATGCTCGACAAAAATTCTGACGTTTTTTGGAGAGCACGAACCTCTTGACAATCGCACAAATCCTCCGTCGAGTTGGCTGCAAATCCGGTGAGGTTTAGAAATTTTTGGTGCGAACCTAGTTTTTCGACAACAATTTTAAAAAATTTTCAAAGGTTTTATTTAATTTCTAGCCACCACGAAATTTTCCATTGCCGCAGAGTCCGTCGACGATTGGCGACGAGGGAGCAGCATTTTAGCGTCAGTGGGATTATCCCACATTGATGCTACGGGGACCACTACGCTGTTCAAGAGGGCCCCCGCGCATAGCAGAAGGTGACCACCTCTTTGTCATGCTCAAGCACGGTAGCACTAGTTGGAAGCAGACACATGCCATTTGTGGGCACGCTCTTACGTTGGCGATCCGACCTTTGACTTACACAGGGACAGTTGACCGGCCCACGGACCCCAGTTAATTGGGGATAATTCAAACATTTTTTTGGTGATAATTTTCAAAAATTCGAATTAAAAAAAAAATCAAATTTGGCGCCAAATGCATAAAAATACAGCAACAAGCTAAACAAGGTGAAAAATCTTCATTCTTGCTCTGTTTTCAGCGATTTGTTTTGTGATTTTTTGTAAATGTTTGCAACTTGATAATATTTTTGCCCACGGACCCCAGTTAATTGGGGATAATTCAAACATTTTTTTGGTGATAATTTTGAAAAATTAGAATTAAAAAAAAAATCAAATTTAGCGTCAAATGCATAAAAATACAGCAACAAGCTAAACAAGGTGAAAAATCTTCATTTTTGCTCCGTTTTCAGCGATTTGTTTTGCAATTTTTTGTAAATTTCTGCAACTTGATAATATTTTTGCCTCCTAACCCCAATTTTGGCATTGTAAAGGGCTTATTTTGTGAAATTAGTGCTAATTTTATATTTTGCAAAATTTTGATTTAATTTGTAAAGAGCACTAAAATAGCCCATTTTTGTGAAATTTGGAGAGCAAAATTATTGTAAATCTAGGCAAAATTTGTGCATTAGGAAACTGAAAACTGTTCCTAAGCCTAGATTAAGTTCTTGCATCCATTTTGTAATCCTCCTAGTCTGGCATATACTAGGAAAAATATGGCTCAAGACCTCAAATCAAATATGGAAAACCTTACTACTGCAGTAGACATTTTAGCAGAGAAGGTAAAAGATATTGTGGTGCAATTAAACCCCGGAGATATAAAAATTCATCACAATCATGCAAGTAAAGCCAAATGTGAGGTCAAGTTGTATGATGGATCTAGAGATCCGGATGTCTTATCTACATGGATTTTGGATATGCAAACTTGGTTTGCTTATGCTGAAACTCCTGAGGATGAACAAGCTGCATTTGCTACAATCAAACTTACAGGTTTAGAAAAAGTTTTAATTGTAGAAAGACAAAGCCATAATGCCACAATGACTTGGAAAGAATTAATCCAAATTTTGAAAAACACATTCTTTCCACCAAACTACCAAAGTGACCTCACTACCAAGTGGTATAGATTGAGGTAAACCTATGGGATGTCTGTTTCTGACTACATTTTCCAATTCAATAGGCTAAGGGTATTGCTTGGTGTGAAAGATTCAGAAGAGGACTTGATTAACAAATTCACTCGTGGCTTGCAAGATCAAATTTTTAGGGAAATCAAATTCAATGTTTTCCTCACCTTGGATGTGGCATTCAATCATGCCATTCTTGCAGAGGAGAAAGTTGGTGCATATCACAAATCTTGTTCATCACAGGAGAGCTCTTCTAGAGGTGGGAATCAACATCAACAGAAGGTGAAGAACAATTCTCATTCTTCCCCTCATTCTTCTTCTCCTCCCATTTCTCCTAAAGCACATTCTTCTTCTTTTCATTCTAAATATCCTTCTTCTTCATTGTATTGTGAATTTTGTAAAAAGCATGGTCATGTAAAATCCAAATGCTTTACTTTTGAAAAATTTAAGAAGAAGAAATCCCTATTTGTACAACCTACACATGAGGAACCACATGATGGTCCCATTTTGGCTACAGGGACAGAAGAAGAGTATCCTTCTTTAAAGGGTAAACTGAACAAAGTTACCCTTATGTCAAATGTATTTGCTCAAGGAGGTCATGACAATTTGTTTGTCACTAGAGCCCACCTTACACATGATTACTATGTTGATTGTATCATAGATAACGGATCACAAAAGAACCTCATTGCGAAGTCCGTTGTGGAGAAGTTGAAACTTCCCATAAAGCCACATCACCAACCATATGCACTTGGGTGGAAATATGTAGACTCCACATCTAACATCACCCACACTTGCACCTTGAATTTTGCTTTTGGTGACAAGTTTGTGGACAAAGTCAGGTGTGATGTCACAGAGATGGATTGTTGTGGGCTATTTCTAGGTAAACCCTATCAATTTGATAGGAATGCTATTTATCATGCTAAAAAGAACACCTACACATTGGAGTTGCATGATAAAACCTACTTGATACAAAGCACTACACCTACTTCCAATTTGATGTTAAGTTGTAGGCAAGTAAGGAAGCCATTAAGTCAAGCACTCATTTTGGCTCCTACTAGCATCAATTCCACACAAAATGAAGAACAAGCACCATCTAAGAAATAGGAAAATGAAGAAGTTTCACTCCCACCTAATGAACAATCACAAGAGCAAGTGGTTAAGGAACCCACCATTCTCACTCATGAGAAAGATGTCATTCACTCCATTGGTATCATTTCGGGTACACCTCTAGCTACACAACCACTTGTTCCACAAAAGTTACCTTTGGATTTTCCCACTCCCACCATTGCACACATGGAGGAGCAAGCTAAGGTTACTTCATTCATTGAGCACCGACAAAGCCTTCTAGGCAAGATACCACAGGACTTGCAGGAGACTCCATAGGGAGTGGTGCATAAGCATCACAATCCTCACTCATCACAGGTTGGAGATAAATTTTGGGTTCCTTTGGATAAGCGCCACTTTCCAGAGACACCATTTCAGGATCCTCTTTTGGTACTTGATCCTGTTTTCAGCCCTACAACAGTAGTGGCACCTGATCGTCAACTTTCGCTCATTTTAGATAGAGTTTTTGAGATGAAGACTCATCACACTGGACATGGTTCTTCCACTTCATACCTTGTCGCTCGTCACGATCACTTTCCACACATGGCTCGTTGGATTCCTCACCATGATATGGCCCATGACTTTCCACATTTGTTGAGAGCATTGGGGTCCAATGCTTATATGGTTGGGAGGAGTGTTGAGGATACTTAGGCTTATCCACTTAAGCCTAAGTTAATATTTTATTATTATTATTATTATATTAATTTCCTATTTCATTGCACTTTGTATTCACGTGAGGTATAGTATGCCCATGTTAGAAATAAGTTGTTATGTTGTTAGATGTTTAGTTAGCTGCTAGAGATCTTGTTTGTCTTCTAGCAGTTAGTTGTCATCCTAGTTTAGCATATTGTTATCTGTTAGTTAAGTGGTTGGCCATGTTTGGAAAATTGTTGCAACCACTTAACCTACGTGATATTCCATTGTATTGCTTATATATTCTTCTATTGCTAATAAGAAATCAGCTTCACATTGAGTTCCTACATCAACTTCTATTTTTGGACTAACTAGTCGTTGCTTTTGTCAAAAAGGTTTAGTGTCTGGCATGAGCTCAATGTTATGTTGTATGGTCTCCTTGCTATATACTTTGATATCATCATAGGTCCAAGCTATAATGTCATTGAATTCCTTACATAGGTTAATAATTTAATTGATTTCTTCCTCTTAATAATGCACCCTTATTTTGAGATTCTTCCTAGGCTCAATTTGTACCTCTTTGTATCCTTAGCTGTCAATATTCATTTTGTGAGCAGTCAATAGATCACTGCTATCAAAAAATATTTCCAAAGTCATCAATCCTTTTGGGATATGATTATTTTTTACTTGAATGACATCATTTTTTTCATCATCTTCTGGAAGCCGATCACTTGCACAATTCAATTATTGTATTAGGAAATCAACTATTTGCTCATAATTTTCAAACACATACCAAAAGGTATCCTTATCAGGCACCTATGACCTACAAATCGATCTCATAGTCTTTGCTTTATGTATCACATTGAATATTGGACATTAGTTCGCTCCCACAGACACTAACATATCAGCATGAGTGTTTTGCTCTTTGGGGATAGCCTCAATATTTAGAACCTCAAAAGCTTCTAATAAATCCCAAACTTTATTTCTATAGGCTTTGAGGTAGTGCTACTTGCTAATGCACTTTTATGCGATATGATTAACTATTAACTACGAATCACCACATATAGCTATTTAATCCCAATATTCTCAACCTTCTTTAAGCCTAGGCATAGTGCTTCATATTCTTTTACATTGTTTGTGCAACTCCATGTTAGTCTGTATTAATATGCCTTTTCTGCTCGAGTCAATGAGATCAACACAATGCTTGCTCCAATGCTAATTTTCCATTTAGCTCCATCAAAGTAGAGCTTCCATATTTCATTTTGCTAAGAGTTGTCTTACCGGAGCTGCAATTTTTTTCTTTTGATTTTGTGATTGAGTAGGTTCCCATTCCTGCCTTAATCATAGCATTGAAATCCTCTAATATTTCTTTCATCAGGTCAACTTCTTCATTCATTATGTTGACTATTTTGGATTGTTGATTCTCTTCCTCAATCTTCTCTATATGAGAGGAGGATGGTTTCTTCGAGAATATTTTGACTCTCTTACCTTTATATGGAATTTTCATATGTGAGTAGTCAAGAGACAGGGAACCTCATAGTTTGGCTATAATTTTTCTTGAGAGACACATGCAAAATTATGGCTCTACGTCTACCACCACTACTTCTTGAATGATCGTAATTTGAAGAATTATATGTAGCACCATGGGTACATATTTGATCATCCCCATTGTTTTTATAGGTGCACCACCTAGATGTAGTACACTTGGTATGCTTCTTGTATATTGTATACCCATTATATCACATACAACCTTATGCATTACTATGGTTGTAGCTCTAGAATCTATCATACAATTATGCACCACCCAACCTTCCATCTGAAATAACAAGTAAAATGGTGATGGCCTATTCTTTTATGTTATTAAGGTAGGGTTACCCCGAGCCAAATAAATATCTAACTGATGTTTCTCCTAATTCTTAATAGATTTTAGTGAAACTTGCAATAAATCAATTTACCTAGGGATGAGGAGAGCATCATACATACTAGCCTTTGATGGTGTCTTCTTCAATTCCTCAACAATATTAAATCCAGACAAGTTAGAATATTTTTTCTGTTACCTTGCATGCTCATCAAACTTACTCTTGTACTACTGGGTTGCCTCAAGTCTTTGATGCTTGGCAAGAAATGAATATCTTAACTTATCTTTGTCCTGCTCTTGGGTCTCACCGTCTTTTGTTATTTTTTGTTGTTGTTGGAATGGCTTCTAAGTTGCAGATGGGCTTGATTTATGAGAAACTTGAGAGGCTTCACCCTTTTTTGGATTGTCCTTTTGTTGGTCCTCTTGCTCAAAAGGCACCCTGAGGGGGTCCATTACTTTAGAGTCCACTCGCAACAATTTCTTTCTTGATCTTGTCAAGAAATACACTTGCTCAATAGATGGCACTATGAAGTTGTGGTCCAAATCCCTCAACATATTAACCTACCCCTTTTGAGATCTTTCTACCTTTTCTATTGCAACTTTTTGTATATAGTGTTGATGCATCATGCATGAAATTTCATCGTGAGGATCATTACATGTTGAACACCAAAAATATTATTTAGAGGCAACAATGGATGGTTCAACCTCCTAATTACTATATACAATATTGGATTTTTTAGTAGCCCTACTAGTAGAGGTTGCCTAATCCTTTGTTAATGAGGGAACCTTTTGGGCTTCTCAATTTATCTTCTCTCCATAGAACCTATTTCATTTGCTAAGTTTTTTATAATTGTAGTTATTTCCTGCGTAGCAATAGTTTGAGAATCTAGAGCTGGTAATGTAGGAGGTGCTGGCAACAACGGTATTGTTAGAGGTGCCAAAAATACTTGCATTTTTGGTATAGTAAGCCATGATGGGAAATTTATGATAGGGGTAATAGTTGAGAGGTATGTATTTACAACAAAGGCTTGTGGTTGATTTTGGGACAAATCCAAGAATATTGGCATTACTATCTTGGAGGGCAATCTACCTATAGAAATTAGATCCTTTTCTAACTTCAATTATTCTTGGAAGATAGCTGAAAATGTAAACACTTGAGATTATTGAAGAACACAAGCTTATACTGAGAGTGGGGGTGAACAATATAAGACCATTTTTTACTTTTTCTTCCAATTCAATATTATGTTGTGTATAGATAGCAATATCAATAGCAGTAATCAAAGCAATGCACAAAATACCATACACAATAGAGACACCACAATTTACGTGGTTCACCCAATGTGGGCTACTCCACGGAGAAAATATTTTACTAAAACTTTCTCAATCAATATCTTTGGGAATCACTCCCAATTACAATGTTTATGGATCTTTGTCCAAAGGAGATGTTGATCCCCTAATCTCAAGTTCGTGGATCTCTTCCACAGGAGAACTCTTTCCCCTTCTGCTCTGGCTATGTGATCTTCTAGAAGACTCTGTCTCTCTGCTGCACTAACTGGTGGACCTCTCTCCACTTGAAGACTCCTCACTCAGATCTATCTTCAACTATGCTAGCTGTTGGATCTCTATCCACTGAGACTCTATCCTCTATACTCTGTCACCTCCAAAGCTCTATCAATAGGCTCACTAAGAACCTGCTCAATAGGCTCACACAGAACCTTGCTTAACAAGCTCACACAGAACCTGTCCAATGTTGAATAACAAGCTCACATAGAACTTGTCCAATGCTGAATAACAAGCTCACACAAAACTTGTCCAATGCTGCTCCAACAAGCTCACTAAGAACTTGTCCAAATCTGCTCTAGCAAGCTCACCAAGAACTTGCCCAAATCTGCTCTAGCAAGCTCACCAAGAACTTGCCCAAAACTATCCACAAATATGTCCCAACACTGTCCTCAAATCTGTCCCAACACTATCCTCAAATATGTCCCAAAGCTATCCTCAAATCTGTCCCAAAGGCCTTCTCAAAGGCTCAATCAATCATGCTCAAGTAGTACTCAAAATGAACTCAACAATGAATGGCAATCTCAACTCAAATCAACTTCATAGAAGCATAAAGAGAATTGTTAGAGACTCAATATGTTCTAATCTCACTCTCAACCCAAATCAATCTCAAATCAACTCATAGAAGCATAAAGAGAATTGTTAGAGACTCAATATGTTCTAAACTCACTCTCAACTCAAATCAACCTCAACTCAATTCAAGTCAACCTCAACTCAACTCAAGTCTTATAGAACCATAAAGAGAATTGTTAGAGACTCAATATGTTCTAACCTCAATCTCAACTCAACATAGAATGATGGAATAGTTTGTTTCATAGAACTTGAACAATCACTTCACACATCACTTGACTAGGCTCAATCAACTCAACTCAACCAATCATCACAAGGGACAACTCTCTCTCACACAACCCTAGTCCAAGTATGTATCAACCAACTCAAATGTTTCCAATAATGCTCAACCACAAATCTCACATAACAATGATACTCATGTTCTTTTCTAACTCAAGTTCTTTCACAACCAATGGGCTTCAACCACTATGCTTATAACACAAGGTTTAAACACAACTCTCAATTCAGAAAACCTTGATGCATTCAACCAACCACTTTTGAAAAGGAAACCACAAACAATCCTTTTCCCTCCAATGATATTTCAGAAATCAACCACCATAAACAATCAATAGGAGAATGTGCCCATACCTTTTAATGCGAAGAAACCCCTTTGTCCCGAAATCTGCCACACTCAACACAACTTTCCTTTGCCAATCTTCATAAGGGTTAGTAGATCACAAAACAATCAACATTACTCCACTTCTCAATAATAATCACCAAAGGTTTAATAAACTCTACTCCCAAAACCACTTGTACCATAAAAAAAATAAATCAAAAATTGCATAACCACACTCCCAAAACCACTTATACCTTAAAATAAAATAAATCACAATATGATCCTTGTCACCTCATGGAAAATAGTCCTCTTGAAAAAGAACAAGCAAACTTCACTTTTGAACCCCTTTACAAAAATAGAAATATCTCTCTACATACACCTTATTTCTCCTTCTAAATGAGTTAGTCAAATAACCCTCGAAATAAGCTTTCCAACGATATATAATATGATATACTTTTATAAAAGGAAAATACCAGAAATATCTTCTTTTCTAAAAGTGCTTTTAAACTTGCCTTCCAATAAAAAATCAAATCAACCCTCATCACCTTATTCCTCCAACATTAGGAAATAATAAAAAATTTATTAATAAAAACATTACTTGCCTCTTAGAGGGAATCGAACCCTCGTCTCTGCCCAAACAATCCTCAACCGCGGTGCCAAAGACCACGTGAGCTACGCGCTCGCATAGGACGAAGAGCGCAGAATGCGCTTTTGTCCTTCTCCCCTTGCTCACGTCAAAAAAATGTGGGCCAATTCTCTTGCTCGAAACTCTAACCCATGGGAATCGAACCTCGTCTCTTTCACAAGCAAAAACCTTTGCACTCCCCTCGCTCGTCGTTGGACCACGCTGCCACACGAAGATTTCGGCGCTTTTCGTCTTATCTCCTCTGCATTCGATTCCAAGGCTTTTGAATTAAAAGCCTTTGTATTTATATGTAACTTCCCTTTAATTTTTGTAGACGTCGGCAACACTTTTAAATTAATTTATTTTTTATGATGATGTCGACGTTGAGGTAATTTTAATTTTAAAATTTAAAATTAAATTTTAAATATTAAAATTTAAACCAAATATTCAAAATTGAATATCTCCATCTTCGAGGCACCTTTTTCGATGAAACGAAAGCCCAAACTAGGTTTTAAGAAAAACCCATTTCAAATCTGCCATCCATGGTTTTAAATAAAACCTTTTATTTTACCTGCCTTGGTTTTCACAAAAACCCTATAATTCCATCCTTATAAATAGCCACCAAAACCAAATGTGATCCATGTGATCCATGTGACATCAATGACAACATAAAATACCTCAAATTACCTCAAATGTCCAACAATCTCCCCCTTTGTCATTGATGGCAACACCTCTAATGCAAACACCACAAACACTAAAAGAACCATCTCTAAGAATCAAAGTTGCTCCCCCGACTCAATACTTTCTATGGAGGCTGCTCCCCCTAACTCAATACTCTCTTTGGAGGCTGCTCCCCCTAACTCAATGCTCTCCCCCTTACTCAAATCTCTCCCCCTTTGACATCAATGGCAAAAGGGACACCTATGGGGCTAAAAGATGTGACTCTTAAGTTTAGCCCCCTCACCCCCTTCTCTTTTGAGGTGATTAATTTTGGGGTGGGAGTACTTTTACTCCCATATCACTTTGTTTCTTTCCTCTATCAATTTCCTTCCATGTTTTTTTGATATCCTTCTCTTGATGAATTACTTGATCTTCTTGTCTAGAACCTGTTTGACCTTCTTGCCTTGAACTTGTTTGGAATTGAGTCCTACACCATATTGCAATATGCCCAAAGTTATTGCAATTAAAACACTTAATATTGTTATGCCTTTGGATGGTGCCAATATCTTAGAATACTTCTTGAAGTATTTCCATATCCATTCCTATTTATAACCCTCAATTCATTGCCTTTGATCAAACTCATTACATGAGAAGCAATACCCATGGAAAATCATACCTTCTTCCTATAATTCTTCTAAAAATCAACTTCATTTGATCCATGGATCCTACAATGTATATCCATGTGTCCAAATCCATTACAACAAAAAAATTGTCCATTGAAAATCCCTTTGTTTATGCCATTGGTTCTATCCCTCCTCTTCTAACTATTATCCTTATGATCATCTTCAACTTGTGCATTGCATTCCTTGAATCTTCTTTGTAGTATCTAAAACCTCTTCCTTAGTTTCTTCCTTGCCTTTCTCTTCAAAAATTTATTTTCCCTTTGAGCTTGATTCACCTATCTCTGCTTCATGTTTCCCTTGTTCTTCTTTAGAACTAAGTCCTGTTATGATGACTGATGACCTTTGTGCATTGATAGTCCTTTCCAAGGTCTTTGAATCTTCCTCAAACTTGTGTAGCTTTTCCTTAAAACCTTTTACTTCCAACCTTAGTGAAACTATCTCATGCTCTAATATTTTACACTCTAGATCTTTTGTTTTTAATTTTTTGGCCATACCTTCTTCAATTTTTCTTGTCTCTTCAACTTTGATTTTGAAGTTAGTGAGTTCCTGTAGAAACCTTGCTTTTCATTTTTCATCTTCTTGACGACCCTAACGATTCTCCCTTTTTGTAATCATAAGCCTTTCACATTCTAAATTCTCTCTTTTCAATTCAATAAGCTCTTTAAGAGTGGCTTTCCCTTTTTCTTTTTTGAAGCATCTTCTTTTTCTTCTATTACTAAAAATAGAGTTTCTTCTTCATACCTATTTTGATTGTCCCTGTTATCCTTTCTCTCTAGGATTTCATTTTTGAGAATATCATCTTCATCTTCACTGCTACTAAACCCATTACAATATCTTGCATCATGGCCAAGTTGACCACAAACAAAACATTCTTGTGGACAATGAGCTGCATGGTGACCTGTGTTCCCACATCTAGTACAAAACTTTATCGATATGGATACTTCTCTATTACTTGATTCATCTATTGAATCTATTTCCATGTGTCCTCCCAACACAATAATATTACACTCATCTTCCTTTTCTTTCATAACCATAGGTGTTCTCTTCTTCTTGTGTCTCATGCTTCTACTCTTGCCTTTCTTTGCTATTTGTGTTCTTGTAGAATCTGCCCTCAAGCTGTTAGCCTTTTCGAAGGAACCCGCTATGATACCAATTGAAGAACACAAGCTTATACTGAGAGGGGGGTGAATAGTATAAGACCACTTTTTACTTTTTCTTCCAATTCAATATTATGTTGTGTATAGATAGCAGTATCAATAGCAGTAATCAAAGCAATGCACAAAATACCATACACAATAGAGACACCACAATTTACGTGGTTCACCCAATGTGGGCTACTCCATGGAGAAAATATTTTACTAAAACTTTCTCAATCAATATCTTTGGGAATCACTCCCAATTACAATATTTATGGATCTCTATCCAAAGGAGATGTTGATCCCCTAATCTCAAGTTCATGGATCTCTTCCACAGGAGAACTCTTTCCCCTTCTGCTCTGGCTATGTGATCTTCTAGAAGACTCTGTCTCTCTACTGCACTAACTGGTGGACCTCTCTCCACTTGAAGACTCCTCACTCAGATCTATCTTCAACTGTGCTGGCTACTGGATCTCTATCCACTGAGACTCTATCCTCTATACTCTATCACCTCCAAAGCTCTATCAATAGGCTCACTAAGAACCTACTCAATAGGCTCACACAGAACCTGCTTAACAAGCTCACACAGAACTTGTCCAATTGCTGAATAACAAGCTCACACAGAACTTGTCCAATGCTGAATAACAAGCTCACACAAAACCTGTCCAATGCTGAATAACAAGCTCACACAGAACTTGTCCAAATATGCTCCAACAAGCTCACTAAGAACTTGTCCAAATATGCTCTAGCAAGCTCACCAAGAACTTGCCCAAATATGCTCTAGCAAGCTCACCAAGAACTTGCCCAAAACTATCCACAAATTTGTCCCAACACTATCCTCAAATCTATCCCAACACTATCCTCAAATCTGTCCCAAAGCTATCCTCAAATCTATCCCAAAGGCCTTCTCAAAGGCTCAATCAATCATGCTCAAGTAGTACTCAAAATGAACTCAACAATGAATGGCAATCTCAACTCAAATCCACTTCATAGAAGCATAAAGAGAATTGTTAGAGACTCAATATGTTCTAATCTCACTCTCAACCCAAATCAATCTCAACTCAACTCATAGAAGCATAAAAGAATTGTTAGAGACTCAATATGTTCTAAATCTCACTCTCAACTCAAATCAACCTCAACTCAATTCAAGTCAACCTCAACTCAACTCAAGTCTTATAGAACCATAAAGAGAATTGTTAGAGACTCAATATGTTCTAACCTCAATCTCAACTCAACATAGAATTATGGAATAGTTTGTTTCATAGAACTTGAACAATCACTTCACACATCACTTGACTAGGCTCAATCAACTCAACTCAACCAATCATCACAAGGGACAACTCTCTCTCACACAACCCTAGTCCAAGTATGTATCAACCAACTCAAATGTTTCCAACAATGCTCAACCACAAATCTCACATAACAATGATACTCATGTTCTTTTCTAACTCAAGTTCTTTCACAACCAATGGGCTTCAACCACTATGCTTATAACACAAGGTTTAAACACAACTCTCAATTCAGAAAACCTTGAAGCATTCAACCAACCACTTTCGAAAAGGAAACCACAAACAATCCTTTTCCCTCCAATGATATTTCAGAAATCAACCACCATAAACAATCAATAGGAGAATGTGCCCATACCTTTTTAAAGTGAAGAACCGTTGTCATGAAATCTGCCACACTCAACACAACTTTCCTTTGCCAATCTTCAAAGGGTTAGAGTCAAAACATCAAATACACTTCTCATAAACACAGGCTTTAATTTCACAACTCCTTATCTCTCCTAAAACACTGAACCAAAAAAAAATAAATCAAAATATTCATAACCTTATCACTCCCAAAACCCTTAACCTAAAAAAAAAACACAATATTGCATACCTTGTCACCTCAGGAAGAATTAGTCCTCTTGAAAAAGAACAAGGCAAACTTCACTTTTGAAACCTCTTTACAAAAATAGAAATATCTCTCTACATACACCTTATTTCTCCTTCTAAATGAGTTAGTCAAATAGCCCTCGAAATAAGCTTTCCAACGATATATAATATGATATACTTTTATAAAAGGAAAATACCAAAAATATCTTCTTTTCTAAAAGTGCTTTTAAACTTGCCTTCCAATAAAAAATCAAATCAACCCTCATCACCTTATTCCTCCAACATTAGGCAATAATAAAAAATTTATTAATAAAAACATTACTTGCCTCTTAGAGGGAATCGAACCCTCGTCTCTGCCCAAACAATCCTCAACCGTGGTGCCAAAGACCACGCGAGCTACGCGCTCGCATAGGACGAAGAGCGCAGAATGCGCTTTTGTCCTTCTCCCCTTGCTCACATAAAAAAATGTGGGCCAATTCTCTTGCTCGAAACTCTAACCCATGGGAATCGAACCTCGTCTCTTTCGCAAGCAAAAACCTTTGCACTCCCCTCGCTCGTCGTTGGACCACGCTGCCACACGAAGATTTCGACGCTTTTCGTCTTATCTCCTCTGCATTCGATTCCAAGGCTTTTGAATTAAAAGCCTTTGTATTTATATGTAACTTCCATTTAATTTTTGTAGACGTCGGCAACACTTTTAAATTAATTTCTTTTTGATGATGACGTCGGCATTGAGGTAATTTTAATTTTAAAATTTAAAATTAAATTTTAAATATTAAAATTTAAACCAAATATTCAAAATTGAATATCTCCATCTCCGGGGCACCTTTTTCGACGAAACGAAAGCCTAAATCGGGTTTTAAGAAAAACCCATTTCAAATCTGCCATCCATGGTTTTAAATAAAACCTTTTATTTTACCTGCCTTGGTTTTCACAAAAACCTTATAAATAGCCACCAAAACCAAATGTGATCCATGTGACATCAATGACAACATAAAATGCCTCAAATTACCTCAAATGTCCAACAATCTCCCCCTTTGTCATTGATGGCAACACCTCTAATGCAAACACCACAAACACTGAAAGAACCATCTCTGAGAATCAAAGCTACTCCCCCTGACTCAATACTTTCTATGGAGGCTGCTCCCCCTAACTCAATACTCTCTTTGGAGGCTGCTCCCCTAACTCAATGCTCTTCCCTTTACTCAAATCTCTCCCCCTTTGACATCAATGGCAAAAGGGACACCTATGGGGCTAAAATATGTGACTCTTAAGTTTAGCCCCCTCACCCCCTTCTCTCTTGAGGTGATTAATTTTGGGGTGGGAGTACTTTTACTCCCATCTCACTTTGTTTCTTTCCTCTATCAATTTCCTTCCATGTTTTTTTGATATCCTTCTCTTGATGAATTACTTGATCTTCTTGTCTAGAACCTATTTGACCTTCTTGCCTTGAACCTGTTTGGAATTGAGTCCTACACCATCTTGCAATATGCCCAAAGTTATTGCAATTAAAACAATTGATATTGTATCCTTTGGATGGTGCCCATATCCTAAGACTTCTTCTAATGAATTGCCATATCCTCTTCTTTTCTGAACCCTGCAATTCATTGCCTCTATGACCAAACTCATTACATGAGAAGCAATGTCCATGGAAAATTATCCTTCTTCCTCATATTCCTAGCCTCTTTGTCCATGGATCCTGCAATGTGTAGCCATGTGCCAAATCCATTACAAGAAAAACATTTTCCTTGAAAATCCCTTTGTCTAGACCCATTGGTTCCTTAGTCTCTTCATACCTTTCTTGATCCTTATCCTTATGATCATCTTCTACTTGTCCATACTTGATCCTTAGTAGTCTACCTCTCTCTTATTACTTCCTTCTTTAAAATTTCTTCTTTTCCTTTGAGCTTGATTCACCTATTTCTGCTTCATGTTTCCCTTGTTCTTCTTTAGAACTAAGTCCTGTTATGATGACTGATGACCTTTGTGCATTGATAGTCCTTTCCAAGGTCTTTGAATCTTCCTCAAACTTGTGTAGCTTTTCCTTAAAACCTTTTACTTCCAACCTTAGTGAAACTATCTCATGCTCTAATCTTTCACACTCTAGATATTTTGTTTTTAATTTTTTGGCCATACCTTCTTCAATTTTTCTTGTCTCTTCAACTTTGATTTTGAAGTTAGTGAGTTCCTGTAGAAACCTTGCTTTTTATTTTTCATCTTCTTGAGCTTGATCCCTTAATCATGAGTTCTCCCTTTTTAGTTCTTCAAGAGTAATCATAAGCCTTTCACATTCTAAATTCTCTCTTTTCAATTCAATAAGCTCTTTAAGAGTGGCTTTCCCTTTTTATTTTTCTAAAGCATCTTCTTTTTCTTCTATTACTAAAAATAGAGTTTCTTCTTCATACCTTTTTTGATTGTCCCTGTTATCCTTTCTCTCTAGGATTTCATTTTTGAGAATATCATCTTCATCTTCACTGCTACTAAACCCATTACAATATCTTGCATCATGGCCAAGTTGACCACAAACAAAACATTCTTGTGGACAATGAGCTGCATGGTGACCTGTGTTCCCACATTTGGTACAAAACTTTATCAGTCTGGATACTTCTCTATTACTTGATTCATCTATTGAATCTATTTCCATGTGTCCTCCCAACACAATAATATTACACTCATCTTCCTTTTCTTTCATAACCATAGGTGTTCTCTTCTTCTTGTGTCTCATGCTTCTACTCTTGCCTTTCTTTGCCATTTGTGTTCTTGTAGAATCTGCCCTCAAGTTGTTAGCCTTTTCGAAGGAACCCGCTCTGATACCAATTGAAGAACACAAGCTTATACTGAGAGGGGGGTGAACAGTATAAGACCACTTTTTACTTTTTCTTCCAATTCAATATTATGTTGTGTATAGATAGTAGTATCAATAGCAATAATCAAAGCAATGCACAAAATACCATACACAATAGAGACACCACAATTTACGTGGTTCACCCAATGTGGGCTACTCCACGGAGAAAATATTTTACTAAAACTTTCTCAATCAATCTCTTTGGGAATCACTCCCAATTACAATGTTTATGGATCTCTGTCCAAAGGAGATGTTGATCCCCTAATCTCAAGTTCGTGGATCTCTTCCATAGGAGAACTCTTTCCCCTTCTGCTCTGGCTATGTGATCTTCTAGAAGACTTTGTCTCTCTACTGCACTAACTGGTGGACCTCTCTCCACTTGAAGACTCCTCACTCAGATCTATCTTCAATTGTGTTGGCTCCTGGATCTCTATCCACTGAGACTCTATCCTCTATACTCTATCACCTCCAAAGCTCTATCAATAGGCTCACTAAGAACCTTCTCAATAGGCTCACATAGAACCTCCTTAACAAGCTCACACAGAACTTGTCCAATGCTGAATAACAAGCTCACACAGAACCTGTCCAATGCTGAATAACAAGCTCACATAGAACTTGTCCAATGCTGCTCCAACAAGCTCACTAAGAACTTGTCCAAATCTGCTCTAGCAAGCTCACCAAGAACTTGCCCAAATATGCTCTAGCAAGCTCACCAAGAACTTGCCCAAAACTGTCCACAAATATGTCCCAACACTATCCTCAAATCTATCCCAAAGTTGTCCTCAAATCTATCCCAAAGGCCTTCTCAAAGGCTCAATCAATCATGCTCAAGTAGTACTCAAAATGAACTCAACAATGAATGGCAATCTCAACTCAAATCCACTTCATAGAAGCATAAAGAGAATTGTTAGAGACTCAATATGTTCTAATCTCACTCTCAACCCAAATCAATCTCAACTCAACTCATAGAAGCATAAAGAGAATTGTTAGAGACTCAATATGTTCTAAACTCACTCTCAACTCAAATCAACCTCAACTCAATTCAAGTCAACCTCAACTCAACTCAAGTATTATAGAACCATAAAGAGAATTGTTAGAGACTCAATATGTTCTAACCTCAATCTCAACTCAACATAGAATGATGGAATAGTTTGTTTCATAGAACTTGAACAATCACTTCACACATCACTTGACTAGGCTCAATCAACTCAACTCAACCAATCATCACAAGGGACAACTCTCTCTCACAAAACCCTAGTCCAAGTATGTATCAACCAACTCAAATGTTTCCAACAATGCTCAACCACAAATCTCACATAACAATGATACTCATGTTCTTTTCTAACTCAAGTTCTTTCACAACCAATGGGCTTCAACCACTATGCTTATAACACAAGGTTTAAACACAACTCTCAATTCAGAAAACCTTGATGCATTCAACCAACCACTTTCGAAAAGGAAACCACAATCAATCCTTTTCCCTCCAATGATATTTCAGAAATCAACCACCATAAACAATCAATAGGAGAATGTGCCCATACCTTTTTAATACCAAGAAGTTTTCCACAAAATCTGCCACACTAAACACAACTTTCCTTTGCCAATCTTCACAAGGGTTAGTAGATCACAAAACAATCAACATTACTCCACTTCTCAATAATAATCACCAAGGCTTTTAATTTCACAACTTCCTTATCTCTCCTAAAACCACTTGTACCATAAAATAAAATAAATCAAAATATTGCATAACCTTATCACTCCCAAAACCACTTATACCTTAAAATAAAATAAATCACAATATTGCATACCTTGTCACCTCATGGAAGAATTAGTCCTCTTGAAAAAGAACAAGGCAAACTTCACTTTTGAAACCTCTTTACAAAAATAGAAATATCTCTCTACATACACCTTATTTCTCCTTCTAAATGAGTTAGTCAAATAGCCCTCGAAATAAGCTTTCCAACGATATATAATATGATATACTTTTATAAAAGGAAAATACCAGAAATATCTTCTTTTCTAAAAGTGCTTTTAAACTTGCCTTCCAATAAAAAATCAAATCAACCCTCATCACCTTATTCCTCCAACATTAGGCAATAATAAAAAATTTATTAATAAAAATGTTACTTGCCTCTTAGAGGGAATCGAACCCTCGTCTCTGCCCAAACAATCCTCAACCGTGGTGCCAAAGACCACGCGAGCTACGCGCTCGCATAGGACGAAGAGCGCAGAATGCGCTTTTGTCCTTCTCCCCTTGCTCACATCAAAAAAAATGTGGGCCAATTCTCTTGCTCGAAACTCTAACCCATGGGAATCGAACCTTGTCTCTTTCGCAAGCAAAAACCTTTGCACTCCCCTCGCTCACCATTGGACCATGCTGCCACACGAAGATTTTGGCGCTTTTCGTCTTATCTCCTCTGCATTCGATTCCAAGGCTTTTGAATTAAAAGCCTTTGTATTTATATGTAACTTCCCTTTAATTTTTGTAGACATCGGCAACACTTTTAAATTAATTTCTTTTTGATGATGACGTCGGCGCTGAGGTAATTTTAATTTTAAAATTTAAAAATAAATTTTAAATATTAAAATTTAAACCAAATATTCAAAATTGAATATCTCCATCTCCGGGGCACCTTTTTCGATGAAACAAAAGCCTAAACTGGGTTTTAAGAAAAACCCATTTCAAATCTGCCATCCATGGTTTTAAATAAAACCTTTTATTTTACCTACCTTGGTTTTCACAAAAACCTTATAAATAGCCACCAAAACCAAATGTGATCCATGTGAAATCAATGATCCATGTGACATCAATGACAACATAAAATACCTCAAATTACCTCAAATGTCCAACAATTAAATCAAAGTTATTAGAATAAATTAATTTTGGTTTAAGGGGGTTTCCTTTGGTGACTTTTTCATGGTTTGCATCCTTGGTCATAGTCACAAGCACTATATTTCATGTTGTTTCTCATTCCTTCTTGGAGTGGGAAAATATTTTGCAGGCCCTTCTTGATGGAAGTCTTGGGGGGTTGAATAGGACATCTTCCTCTCCATCCTTCGTCCACATCTTCCTTCTTCTTTTCTGGCAGATGGTTTTCTCCCTTGTGGTTTTTCATCATCTCTTCAACAGATATAGATAGTCCTTCATTTGCATCTTCCATAGCTGATAATTTTGGTCATTAAACTTATCAACCCTAAACCTGCCTTCTTCTGCCATTGCTCCCACTAGAACTAAGAAACCCTCCTTTCAAGTGTGTTTTTCAAACCCTAGGCTCTGATACCAGTTTTTAGGATAAAATAATAAAAAATGAGCAATAAATAAATGTGGAAATATATTGCAAAATAATAAATCAATACATGAGATAGATTTATGTGGTTCACCCAATATGGGCTACGTCCACGAAGAAAATAATCAGACCTTTTTTATTTCATCTAGAAAAGCTGAAGGGATACAACCTACAACATATCTGTTGTAACTTACTCTTCACTCTATCGTCGTCTCTCACAATTATGAACATCGTGCATTACAATACATACAATCGCCATACATAATCCTCTTAAAAATATATGTTACAATTTTAAGGTAAAAAAGCTCACCTAAAATCCGTCGTTCAATCTGTGACCTAATAATAAGTGGTCTAGATTTACAAAGAGAAAAAACATGTATTTTGGCTTCGAGGCCGCCCCCTTGGACCCCCTGGAAGACAATATTAGCGGGGTGTTTCCCCCCTACACCCCCTCTTCGTGGAGTGGGTCCAAGTACAACTGAAAATAAGGTCTCCGAATTAATCAAGCTCCACAACAAACATTGATTTCTTGACTTCTTCAGTTGTGCAACATGATCATTCATGCTATCATCTTTCTCCATTTTTATATGAATCAATTGCCTTTTAATATATATAACTTTTAATTCATTGGTTCTCTCATACATTGGTTGTAAATTCTCCTACAAATCTTTTGTTTTTTTGAGATATTGAACATGGGGCTTGATTATTGGACTAATTTACCATAAAATAGTTTCTCAAGTATTCATATCCATTTTATCCTATTTTGCATGCTCACAAACATCGTCAAGTTTATTTTTTGTTCTTCCCATAATCCTTTCATTTGTAGAATTAACTCAATCTCACATTTTCAATTTCCATAATTAAAACCATCCAATTTTACAGTGACCATAAAATTTGAGTTTTCACGTCTCAAAAAATGCAATCTTTACTTACAAATAAAATATAAAAATCCCTTACTTTAAAAAGTATATATTTAACCAAAGTTTAAAAATTGATATCTATGTCTTACTTTGGATATATACGTAGTCCCCAAAATTTTATGGAATGGTAAGAAATCTTCTACCTCATTGCTTTTGATGTGCTTTTCTTTCTTCACTAATAGCACTAACCCAGTTTTATGTTACAAAATGGAACACCACTCAACTGATCCAAATCACATCCTTGAACCCAAGGAATGCTCCTAAATCACCTACAAAATAAATAGCTTCACATGTAAATAATACAATATAGATCTCAACAATAAGTTTGGGTCTAACTTTAATACCATAAAAATATGGATCTTTTATAATAGAAAATATAAATAAAAAGATGAACTATGAAAGCAAAACTTATTATCCAAGTACATGGCCCAAAAGACTTAGTTCATTACCCTGTACGCAAGAAAAATATATAAATTTTCAGATCTAGATTGACAATAATAAAACATCTTATCCATCGCACTAAGACATTAAAAAACCTAAAACAATTACCACTAAAAAAAACATGTTTTTTTTTTGTTTTTTTTATACATAGGAAAGTTGGTTACAACCACACTATTTTTAGTAACTATCAAGCACATGGTTCAAACCACAGGGCCTGCTTCCACCAAAACTTACGCAAGAAAAATTTATAAAGTTTCAAAGCTAGATTGACAATAATAAAACACCTCATCAATCACACTAAGACATTGAAAAACTTAAAACAATTACCATTAAAATAAACATGTTTTTTTTAATTTTTTTGATACATAGGAGAGTTGGTTACAACCACACTATTTTTAGTAATTGTCAAGCACAAGGTTCAAACCACAGGCCTGCTTCCACCAAACCTATTCCACCTCATTGTTGTTGACCTTGTGTGAGAGGGACCACCAACCAACCACCAAACGCTCGAGATTCATACCATCATCATCAATTTGATGTAAGAAAAATAAATAAATTTTCAAATCTAAATTGACAATAATAAAACACCTCATCAATCACACTAAGACATTCAAAAACCTAATTAATTACCACTAAAAAACATGTTTTTTTGTTTTTTTTTTTAATTTATTGTTTTGATACATAGGAGAGTTGGTTACAACCACACTATTTTTAATAATTGTCAAGCACAGGGTTCAAACCGTAAGGCTACTTATGCCAAACCTTACAATATATATATATTTTAGATCTAGATTGACAATAATAAAATACCTGATCAATCACACTAAGATATTGAAACACCTAAAACAATTATCACTAAAATAAACATATTTTTTTGCTTTTTTTATTTTTTTGATACATAGGAGAGTTGGTTTCAACCACACTATTTTTAGTAACTATCATTCAAGCAAGCACTGGGTTCAAACCACACGGACTGCTTCCATCAAACCTATTTTACCTTGTTGTTGTTGATCTGGTGTGAGGAGGACCACCGATCACTCAGATTCGTACCATCATCAATTTGAAACGCACTCAGAAGATTCAGATTGAACAACTACCTTTACAAACAGGCTGTCCCCAAGGTTTGAACCTAGGTATATTCTTGGTAAATACCTGACCAGACAAACAACTACCAATCCACCTAGCCCTTAAGAGCAACTATTAAAAAATATGTTAAACACTTAAATAATTACCAACTTACTATGACATCAACTTACTAAAACACCTCATGAATCACCCCTTAGTTATCAAATTCGTCGAATTTTCTATATGAAATTCGAAAATCATTGAATTTAAAACCCTATCACATAAATTCGATGAACAAATCCTAAATTCGGCCAAAAAAAAGGTGAAAAACAAGCATCAAAAACCTTAAAATCAATTTTTAGTTGTTGAAAAAATACATAGAAAGTTCACCACAACTGTGAACAAACCTTCTTGCAATCTCCCTCCTACAACATACAATTTGGAAGCTTGTAATTTTTTGCAGATACTATCGAAAGCAACCATTTTCAATCTATTCTCCATGAAGAACTTCACGGGGATGTTGTTTTCTTTATTTCTTTATCATCATTTGAGAGAATGGATAGCTCTAAAAGTTGGAGTTGAAAAACAAATCTTCCATTTGGAGGCTTCATTATTTTTAAACCTGCTATTTAAAATGCTCCTTGTCTCAAATAATCCATAAGTTTTTCAAAAAAAAGAAAAAAAATTGCTCTTTCATCCTAAAATAAAAGAAAAAACATTGCTTTTTAACCCTAAAATGAAAGAAAAAACATTGTTCTTTAACCCTAAAATAAAAGAAAAAAACATTACTCTTTAACCCTAGCTTCTAAGAAAACCTAAAATTAAACTTTTCTAATTTTTAAACTTGAATGCACGATTTGACAATTTTTTATGATTTTTATTATAATTGATAGAAAACTTATAATTTATATTTCAAAAAAATATTGATTTAACCTTTAAGAATCTTCTCATGTGTTAAAAAATTATTGCATTTACATAAAGTTATAAAAATGTTTATATTTTAAAAATATTTTAATATATTTTAAATTATATATTTTAAAAAATATATTAAAAGTTGATTTTTTTTCTCGCCAGACCAAGGATTAGATCCCATGGAATGAGTTCAAATGCACCGGACAAATATACATATGATGTTGTTATTGCTCTCACCCCTTTTTCTATGTTGCACAAGATTGGTGTGCGCTCACAGCGTCCTTGGTGGTCATACTAGAGATGGCATGTTGACACTCCTTTGCTTAATTATAAGGCTCGTTTGGGGTATAAATGGTTATCTCCTCATCTTCCTCTGGTGCCTAAGCTCAATTAGCGTTGGGACTTATTTTCTACAAGGACTAGATGGAATTCTAGATTTTAGAATGTTTGGCTACTTATGTTGAGCCCAAGCAATCTTTTTTTGTGTGGAGCTTGCTGTGTCAAGGTCTTCCCCGAGGGAAACATTTAAAGCACCTTGGAAACCCTGATACTAAATGTCCTTTTAGTGGTGTACCCGAGTCTTGTACTCACATCTTTTAGAATTGGAGAAGATCTAGATAAGCTTGGGAATGAGTTATTTCCTTTTTTTTCCCATTTACAACTGCAAGAGTTTCTTGACCCCAAGCTCTTCTTGGGGACTCTTTTACTTTATATCTCCTACTTTTTGAAGTGTGGTAGGTTTTTAGTATTAGCCTGCTCTTTCATATTTGGAAGGCCCGTAAAAGAATTGTTTTTAAACAGTATACACCTTAAGTCACATTTACTCATGTTGACAAATTATAAGTTTTTAATGACATGTGGCTATAGATATGTACCCAAACCAACAAAGTTGCTATGGATTTGGATCATCTACAAGTTCTTCTAGCGCACTAGGTCAATGCTTCATGTATAATCAATCGGATCCTCCTAGAGTGCTCTTCTCAAGAGTATTTTCAATCCCGCTCTCGTCGTTGGCCTCCCTCATATGCAAGAAGTGCTCTCGCAAATAGGCACTAGTCCCAACCTTCACCATTCAGGAAGTGGCCTAATGTTGGCATTGCTTGTTCATCCTACTAAGTTGGGGGTGGGATGATGTTCAACAAGTTTCACTTGGGCTAGTTGTTGGTTGAAGCAACATGGGTACTAAAGGCCTTAATCATGATGTAAAGGGGTGGATTCATATATGCAGGACAATACGTAAGAGCACATTACTCCATATGATATACTTTCTTTGATGTAATGATCATCAATGACCATGGTTGATAAACTTGTGTTTTTTTGGCGGTTTTGTTTACTAACCCTTGTCAATAAGGGTTAGTTTGATTCCCCATGGGGTGTGTTAACCCATCCACTTTATTTTAATTGTAAAGGCTTTTATCTTAATTTAATATAAATTTATTTTTTTCATAAAAAGTATATATATTAAAAATATTATTAAAAACAAATATTATAATTTATAATTCTGTATATTTGATTTTTAAATTTCATATAAAAATAAAAAATAAAATTGTATCCAAATATATACATTTTATTGATTTTTTTTTTTTTTTGTGTGGAAAACATCCCAAAAAGGATGCCGCTTTCGGGTAAGACCCAAGGAGACAAGGGTATCCATTCCGCCAAAAATGCCCAGGAATCGGACCTGGCCTACCACCTTTGACATACTCAAGGAGCAAACAAACACACAAAACCAATTTAAAAATAAGTAAATAACAACAAAAATAATAAAATAAAATAAAAAACATGCTCCTTGAGTGTGTCAAAAACAAAAGCACAACCAAACACGCACAATAAGATAAAAGAAACCACAACACAAACCACATACAAAAACACAAGAACCACATAACAAAACACAAACAAGACAAAAACAACAAAACACTACAAAGACATAACCTAAAAAAAAAACATGAAAAATAAACACAACCAAAACCTAAAAAAATAAAAATAAAAAAACAACCAACAACATACAAAAAACAAAAACAAAAAACATAGAAAACACTCACACATAAAAACACGAAATAACACAAACAAAGAGAAACCCAAGAACAAGAACGAAAAAAACACAAGAACAATAACAAAAAACATAAAAAAAAACAAAACAACAAAAACACATGAACAACAAAAAACAACACAAAGAACATAAAAACAAAACAAAACAAAAGAACCCACCCACCTTAAAAAACTAAAAAAAAAAGAAAAATCCTAAAAGTCTATCAATTCCTCCCACACTGGATTTCCAAGGTTCCCTCTAGAGGCTCTATCAGTATTGACTTTTCCAAAATCCTTAGGAGGAGGTTGCCAATTTCTAGTCCTATCCATCTTACTAATATTCATATTCCCTTTAAGTTGGTTGCCCTTAGAAGATTTAATCTTCAATCTTTGCATCATTTGATCCCATATTTGGTGGGAGTTTTGGGGGTGATTAAGGAGTTGATGCACTGATTCAACTACTATGGCTATGGTATTTTGCCAAATATAGTGAATGTCCTTTCTATCTTGATTAAAAATTTGGTTGTTCCTTTCATTCCAAATATTCCAAAGAAGAATGGTAGAACCCATCCAAACTAACTGCTTAATACAATGATCAACATCCTCTTGATTGGGCCAATCCCTCCAAAGCTGTTCAAAAGTAAAAAAATTGGACCACTGTAAGCCAAGTAAAGTGGCCATTCTCCTCCATATCTCAGAGGCTAAAGTACACTCAATAAGAAGATGGTTGAGATTTTCTACATTCTCTTCACACATTTCACATCTAAAAGGGCCATGAAAACCACGCTTCATAAGTTGCTCACTAGTAAGCACCCTACGATGCAATAAAATCCAATTAAATAACCTCACCTTAGGCCAGATATTTTGAGCCCACTATCGAGAAAAGATGTCAGAAGAATGGTTGGTATTATTATGGCATAAGGTCAAATAACCTTGAGCAACTGAATACTCACCCTTAGTAGTGTTGTTCCATCCAAAACAATATTTTTCATGGGACCAAGAGAGGGATCTCATATGAAGGATGCCTTGGATATCTTGTGTTTGCCTTTTTGGGATTTGAATAGGTCAGTCCTCAATAGGGATCCAATATCTACCAACCTTCTTTTTGGGATTTGAATAGGCCAGTCCTCAATAGGGATCCAATATCTACCAACCTTTGAATTACCAGTATGGTACTGACAGTAATTAGCCACCTTTATCCAATTAGCTCGGTGAAGCTCCTCCATCCAAGGCCTCCAATCGAGAAATTGAGTTATCAAAGGCTTGTGACCATCCCAAGAATCTATCCAAAAATTTGCCTGTTGACCATTATGAATGATTCAAAATAATTTTTTCTTTATTAAATCCTCACCAGTATTAAGAACTCGCTAAAATGGGAGAACCTTTGGTAGGTAATTGATAGCGAACAAGGTCTTCAGGACTTTTGTTCTCAGCATATTTAGCACGAAGATTATTGGCCCAAAGAGCATTGGGGTTATGCAACATCCTCCAATATAATTTAGCAGCTAAAGCTTTGTTATTAATAGAAGATCGGAGTCCTAACCCCCTTTCACTCTTAGGAAGACATAAAATAACCCATTTCACCAAGGCCCATTTTCTTTTCTCAGTACCACTCCAAAGGAAATGATAACTGATTTGATCCAATTCTCGAAGAACAACCTTTGGGATATTCAAAACGAAAGAAACATAAATATGAATAGCTTGAAGGACTTATTTTACCAAGGTGATTCTACTCCCAGAAGAAAGCCACTTGTTGGTCCACTTTCCAATTTTCTTCTTGACTTTGTCCAACAACCAATTCCAATATTTATTTTTCTACCTTTGAATATTTATGGGAATACCTAAATAAGTGATTGGAAGAGAGGTCTTCTTATATCTTAATTTATCCAAGACCATGGATTCCTATCTAGCAGAGCAATGAAAGAAAATAACTTTAGATTTGTCTTCATTGATCAATTGCCCAATAGCCTTAGAAAAATAGCTAATGATTTGCTTAATATTAGAAGCTTCCTTAATTGTAGCTTTACCTAAAAGAGTAGAGTCATCCACAAATTGAAGATGAGAGATAGGTCTAGCTCCATGAGCAATGGTAACTCTCTCAAGGGTTTTGTTTTCCCTCTTTTTGGTTATAGTCCTACCCAAGCATTCAACAAGAATGATGAATAACTAAGGGGAGAGCGGGTCACCTTTCCTAATACCTCTGGAAGGTGCCTTTGGGGGGAATTTTTCTCATGCCTTGATCTCCTTTTATCCCCACCACCTCCCTTCATCTCCATCTTCACCACCCTTGTTTCTTTTGTTCCCTGCTTTATCTGAGTTTTGGCAGTATGGTTGAGATCGAGTAGTATGGTAGAAGATATTTTCTGTGACCATGGACTCCTACATTTTTTGTAGCAATTCACAAGGATTAATTTAGATATAACCATGGATTTTATCCACTCCTATAATGGAGGTCATGTGGTCATTTGAGGGCTGGGATTCACCATTATTGCAGATCTTCTGGTTGCAGTTATCGGTCTATCAAACGAAGGTGAAATCATTAATCAGGAGAAACACTCTCTTCAGGGTGAATTGGCCCTTTTTAGGGATAAAGGGGAATCCCTAGGGAAGGATAAGGGTGGGATTGTCAAGGAGTCTCTACAAAAACCATGGGATACAGTGATGGTGATAGTTCTCCAATATTTCACCCTTGATAACCCCTTGCCCATCCTTCGAAGTTTCCACTTTGTATTTATAAATCATCTTAGGGACAAGAAAACCATTAACATCTTGGAGTATATGTTCAGGTCAGTGGAGCAGTCGATTCTTAGTGTCAAGAGAGGTGATTTGTTTGTCCCCTTTCATCAAGGTCTGCATAGGGTGTTGTTCAGGTTTGCTATGGTAGAGCAAAATCGAACAGCAGCACCATCAGTTGGACTTCCCCCTACTAGTGGGCCAGATGGGCCCGTCTTCCTTGCTAATGGATTGATGAATCCTGAAGGGGAAGCTGAAGGAGATATTATCCCCCACCTGATGACACTTCGAGTGGAGCTACCAAGTTGGAAGTTACCTCACCTTCCCAGAAGAATGAAACCCATCGCTACCCTATTTGTGTCAAAGGGGGGAGCAGTAAAAGGAAGGCTTTGTAGATTATTAAAAATGTTCTAGATGATTCCCTATCTATTCAGATTGAAAAATAAAAATTAGTGAAGATCCTAGCCCAGAACAAAGGAACATCGATGCAAGCACCCTTTTGGCCTCGTGGGTGACGCACTTCCCAAGTCTCATAGAACACGGGCACATTCGAGAGATCCAAGACCTCCTCAAAGCATTAGGAAGGGTAGATAGAACTATTTTGTCTCTATTAACACAGGAGGATGCGCTTCTTGAGGAGTACAAAAACCAGTTTGAGATAATCCAGGAGTTCAAGAGCCTGGTTGGTGAGCTCTCGACTAATAATGGTGGGGAACACACCATGTAAGTTGGCTTAGGGGAGCACCTCCATGTTGGGTGGTTTTCGAGAAGTGGCCGGTCATTTTTTTTGGTGTCATGGTCTATAGTCACCCTGCATGGGCTTTAATTTCCTAGTCTCTTTTGGCCCCTACGTGGGCTCTGTCTGTAGTGGGTTTTTTTTTGTTTTCGGTTGTAGTTCTATTAGTTTCTTGGTGTACCTATATTTTTGGGCCTGTAATTTTTTGGTTCAATCTCTGTACAGGCTATTTCGGCTCTGTAGTGCAGTTAGTAGCTTCTCTTTTTAGTTAGTAGGGTCTTCTCCCTAGGGCCTGTTAGCCTCCTGGGACCTATTGGGATTTTGCAAGAAATGTAAAAGGTTACAAGGTTACAGGAGCCTTTTAAAACCCCTCTTAACCAATCAAAAAAAAAATTGACCTTTTCGCTCTAATGTGCATATGAAATAATAATATGCATTTGGAAGACTTTCAATTAAAAAATCTACAATCTTTGAATATTTATATTTTAACTTCATAATTACAAGTTGATTTCTTAACTTCTTCAGTTGTGCAACATGATCATTCATGATATCATTTCTTCATTTTTAGATGATTCAATTGACTTTTAATGTCTAACTTTTAATTTATTTGTTCTCTCATACATTGGTTGTAAATTCTCCCACAAATCTTTTATTATTTTGAGATCTTGAACATGAGGCCTGATTGTTGGACGAATTTACCATAAAATAATTGCTAAAATATTCATATCCATTTAATCCCATTTTGCATGCTCACGAACATCTTCAAGTTTGTTTTCTGTTGCTAATTACCATAATCCTTTCATTTGTAGAATTAACTCAATCTCAAATTTTCAATTTCCAAAATTAAAACCATCCAATTTTACAGTGACCATAAAATTTGAGTTTTTAAATGATGAGGCCATAGCTAGAAGAAGACACAACTTCATAAGCACAAGAAATAATCCACACAAATACAGAAGGTTGAAGAACTAAACCCCTAATCCACAAAAATACAGAAGGTTGAAGAACTAAACCCCTGGACCAACACATAAAATGAGGTTTCTTTATTATTGTGTCTTGATGTTGGCCTTCTTAATGAGCCACTCTCTCAAGGACTTAAAAAATCTTATACAATTTCAAATTGAAAGCTTTACAATTTTAAATTTATGTCTCAAAAATGCAATCTTTACTTACAAACAAAATATAAAAATCCCTTACTTTAAAAAATATATATTTAACCAAAGTTTAAAAATTGATATATGTGTTTTACTTTGGAGATATACGTAGTCCACAAAATCGTATTGAATGGTAAGAATTCTTCTATCTCATTGCTTCTGATGTGTCTTTTCTTCTTCACTAATAACACTAACCCAGTTTTATGTTGCAAAATGGAACACCACTCGAATGATCCAAATCACATCCTTGAACCCAAGGAATTCTCCTAAATCACCTACAAAATAAATCTCTTCACATGTAAATAATACAATATAGATATCAACAATAAGTGTGGGTCTAGCTTTAATACCAAAAAATATACATCTTTTATAGTAGAAAAGATAAATAAAAAGATAAACTACGAAAGAAAAAATTATTATCCAAGTACATGGCCCAAAAGACTTAGTTCATTACCCTATACACAAGAAAAATATATAATTTTCAGATCTAGATTGACAATAATAAAACACCTCATCCATCACACTAAGACATTAAAAAACCTAAAACAATTACCACTAAAAAACATGTTTTTGTTTTTTAATTATTTTTTTATACATAGGAGAGTTGGTTACAACCACACTATTTTTAGTAACTATCAAACACAGGGTTCAAACCACAGGGCTTGTTTCCACCAAACCTTACGCAAGAAAAATATATAAATTTTCAAATCTAAATTGATAATAATAAAACACCTCATCAATCACACTAAGACATTGAAAAAACTAAAACAACTACCATTAAAAAAACATGTTTATTTTTTTGATACATAGGAAAGTTTGTTACAACCACACTATTTTTAGTAACTGTCAAGCACAAGGTTCAAACCACATACCTACTTCCACCAAACCTATTCCACCTCGTTGTTGTTGACCTTACGTGAGAGGGACCACCAACCGCTCAAGATTCATACCATCATTATCAGTTTGATGTAAGAAAAATAAATAAATTTTCAAATCTAAATTGACAATAATAAAACACCTCATCAATCACACAAAGACATTCAAAAACCTAAATAATTACCACTAAAAAAAACATGTTTTTTTGCTTTTTTTTAATTTATTTTTTTTATACATAGGAGAGTTGGTTACAACCACACTATTTTTAGTAATTGTCAAGCACAGGGTTCAAACTGCAAGGCTGCTTCCACAAAACCTTACACAAGAAAATATATAAAATTTTCAGATCTAGATTGACAATAATAAAGCACCTCATCAATCACACTAAGATATTGAAACACCTAAAACAATTACCACTAAAATAAACATTTTTTTTTGCTTTTTTTTTTTTTTTTGATACATAGGAGAGTTGGTTACAACCACACAATTTTTAGTAACTATCATTCAAGCACTGGGTTCAAACCACATGACCTGCTTCCATCAAACATATTCCACCTCATTGTTGTTGTTGACCTGGTGTGAGGGGGACCACCGATCGTTCAAATTCGTATCATCATCAGTTTGACACGCACTCAAAAGATTCAGATCAGACTACTACCTTCGTAAATAAGTTGTCCCCAAGGTTTGAACCTAGGTATCTTCCTAGTAAATGCGTGACCATACAAACAACTACCAATCCACCTAACCCTTAAGAGCAACTATTAAAAAATATATTAAACACTTAAATAATTACCAACTTACTATGACATCAACTTACTAGAACACCTCATGAATCACTCCTTAGTTATCAAATTCGTTGAATTTTTATATGAAATTCAAAAATTGTCGAATTTAAAACCCTATCACATAAATTTGATGAACAAATCCTAAATTC
Organism: Wollemia nobilis; assembly: GCA_028583015.1. Lineage (NCBI taxonomy): Eukaryota > Viridiplantae > Streptophyta > Pinopsida > Araucariales > Araucariaceae > Wollemia > Wollemia nobilis. The sequence continues at coordinate 5,446,868 of JAQPPZ010017002.1, forward strand.
AGGCCAAAACAAAAAAGGGTGAAAAACAACCATCAAAAACCCTAAAATCAATTTTTAGCTGTTGAAATAAAATACAAAGGAAGCTCACCGCTGAACAAACCTTCCTGCAATCTCCCTCCTACAACATACAATTTGGAAGCTTGAAATTTTGTGCAGATACTATCGAAAGCAACCATTTTCAATCTATTCTCCGTGAAGAACTTCATGGGGATGTTTTCTTTATTTCTGTATCATAATTTGAGATAATGGATAGTTCTAAAAGTTGGAGTTGAAAAACAAATCTCCCATTTGGAGGCTTCATTATTTTTACACTTGCTATTTGAAATGCTCCTTGTCTCAAATAATCCTCAAGTTTTTCAAAATAATAGAAAAAAAAACATTGCTCTTTCATCCTTAAAAAAAAAAAAAAAAAACATTGATTTTTAACCTTAAAATAAAAGAAAAAAAAACATTGTTCTTTACCCCCTAAAATAAAAGAAAAAAAGATTGCTCTTTAACCCTAACTTCCAAGGAAACCCAAAATTAAACTTTTCTAATTTTAAAACTTGAATGCATGATTTGAACATTTGTTTATGATTTTTTATTATAATTGGTAGAAAACTTATAATTTATTGTCAAAAATAATATTGATTTAACCTTTAAGAATCTTCTCATGTGTTAAAAATTTATTATATTTACATAAATTTATAAAAATTATTATATTTTAAAAAATATTTTAATATATTTTAAAGTATATATTTTAAAAAATATATTAAAAGCTGATTTTTTTTCTCACAAGACTAGGGATTGGATCCCATGAAATGAGTTCAAACGGACCTTTATGTTGAATGATGCGGACAAAGATACATATGATGATGTTATTGCTCTCACCCCTTTTTCTAAGTTGCACAAGATTGGTGTGCGCTCGCAGCGTCCTTGGTGGTCGAATTGGAGATGGCATGTTGACACTCCTTTGATTAATTATAAGGCTTGTTTGGGGTATAAATGGTTATCTCCTCATCTTCCTCTGGTGCCTAAGCTCAATTAGCGTTGGACTTATTTTCTACAAGGAATAGATGAAATTCTAGATTTTTGAATGTTTGGCTACTTATGTTAAGCCCAAGCAATTTTTGTGTTGAGCTTTTTGTGTCAAGGCCTTCCCTAGAGGGAACATTTGAAGCACCTTGGAATTCCTTATCCTAAATGTCCTTTTTGTGGTGTACCCGAGTCTTGTACTCACATATTTTGGAATTGTAGAAGATCTATGTAAGCTTAGAAATGAGTTAATCAGTTATTTTCTTGTTTTCCCCATTTACAACTGCAAGAGTTTCTTGGCCCCAAGCTCTTCTTGGGGACTCTTTTACTTTGTCTCTTCTGCTTTTTGAAGTGTGACAGGTTTTTAGGATTAGTTTACTCTTTCATATTTGGAAAGCTCGTAACAAAATTGTTTTTAAATAGTATACACCTTAAGTCACATTTACTCATGCTGACAAATTAGAAGTTTTTAATGACATGTGGCTACAGATATGTACTCAAGCCAACAAAGTTGATATGGAGTTGGATCATCTACAAGTTATTCTGAAGCATTGGACTAATGCTCCGTGTATAGTCAATGGGATCCCCCAGAGCGCTCTTCTCAAGAGCATTTTCAATTTTGCTCTCATCATTGGCCTCCCTCATATGCAAGAAGTGTTCTCGCAGACAGGCACTGATCCCAACCCTCACCAATCAGAAAGCAGCCTAATGTTGGCATTGCTTGTTCATCCTGCTAGGTTGTGGGATGGGATGATGTTCAACCAATTTCACTTGGGCTAGTTTTTGGTTGGAGCAATGTGGTTACTAAAGGCCTTAATCACGATGTAAAGGGGTGGATTCCCATCCCATAATCACCATCAGTTTATGCAAGACAACACATCATGACACATTACTCCATATGATATGATTTCTTTAATGTAATGATCATCAATGATCATGATTGATAAACTTGTGTTTTGTTGGCGGTTTTGTTTACTAACCCTTGTCAATAAAGGTTAGTTTGATTCCCCATGGGGTGTGTTAACCCATCCACTTTTTTTTAATTATAAAGGCTTTTATCTTAATTTAATATAAATTTACTTTTTTTCATAAAAAGTATATATATTAAAAATATTATTAAAAAAAAATATTATAATTTATAATTTTGTATATTTGATTTTTAAATTTTATATAAAAATAAAAAATAAAATGATTGGCCAATCTACCTCGTGGCAACCATCCATGTCAATTCCACTACCCATATTTGCCATGCTCGTCGTGCCACTAAGGATGGAGATCCTAATCATCATGATTTGTGCTCAGATGCCCCTTTTGTTCACTGTGGTGTCTCCTCCTCAAACCTCCACCTGGCCCTCCTCTTTGCATGGCATGCCAGGCCACCCGTGCCACTGAATTTTTGATCGATTCAAAGGATTTTTTCACAAGGTACCTTTGGGGGGCATTTTGCTTGTGCCTTGATCTCCTTTTATCCCCACCACCTCCCTTCATCTCCATATTCACCACCCTTGTTTCTTTTGTTCCCTGCTTTATCCAAGTTTTTGCAGTATGGTTGAGATCGAGCAGTATGGTAGAAGATATTTTCTACGACCATGGACTCCTAAATTTTTTGTAGCAATTCACAAGGATTAATTTGGATATAACCATGGATTTTATCCACTCCTAGAATGGAGGTCATGTGGTCATTCGAGGGCTGGGATTCACCATTACTGCAGATCTTCTGGCTGCAGTTATTGGTCTACCAAATAAAGGTGAAATCATTAATCAGGAGAAACACTCTCTTCAGGGTGAATTGACCCTTTTTAGGGATAAAGGGATATCCTTAGGAAAGGAGAAGGGTGGGATTTTCAAGGAGACTCTACCAAAATCGTGGGATATAGTGATGGTGATAGTTCCCCAATATTTCACCCTTGATAACCCCTAGGCCATCCTTTGAAGTTTCCACATTGCATTTATAAATCATCTTAGGGACATGAAAACCATTAACATCTTGGATTATATGTTCAGGTCAATGGAGCAATCAATTCTCAATGTCAAGAGAGGTGCTTCGGCTGCCCCCCTTCATTAAGGTCTGCATAGGGTGTTGTTCAGGTTTGTCGTGGTAGAGCATAATCGAGCAGCAACACCATCGGTTGGACTTCCCCTTATTGGTGGGCCAGATGGGCCCACCCTCCTTGCTAATGTATCAATGAATCCTGAAGGGGAAGCTAGAGGGGATATTCTCCCCCCACATGATGACACTTCGAGTGGAGCTATCAAGTTGGAAGTTACCCCGCCTTCCCAAAAGACTGAAACCCATCGCTACCCTGTTCGTGTCAAAGGGGGGAGCATTAAAAGGAAGGCTCTGTAGATTATTAAAGACGTGTCAGATGATTCCCTATCTATCTAGATGAAAAAATAAAAATTAGAGAAGATCCTAGCCCAGAACGAAGGAACGTCGATGCAAGCCCCTTGTTGGCCTCGCGGGTGACGCACTTCCCAAGTCTCACAGAACACAGGCACATTCGAGAGATCCAAGACCTCCTCAAAGCATTAGGAAGGGTAGCTAGAACTATTTTGTCTCTATTAACACAGGAGGACGCACTTCTGGAGGAGTACAAAAACTAGTTCAAGATTATCCAGGAGTTCAAGAGCTTGGTTGGAGAGCTCCTAACTAATAATGGTGGGGAACACACCATGTAAACTGGCTTAGGGGAGTGCCTCCACATTGGATGGTTTCCAAGAAGTGGCGGACCCTTTTCTTTGGTGTCATGGTCTATAGTCACCTTGCATGGGCTTTAATTTCCTAGTCTATTTTTTCCCCTACGTGGGCTCTGTCTGTAGTGGGTTTTTTTTTGTTTTCGGTTGTAGTTCTATCAGTTTCTTGGTGTCCCTGTATTTTTAGGCCTGTAATATTTTGGTTCAGTCTCTGTATAGGCTATTTCGGCTCTATAGTGCAGTTAGTAGCTTCTCTTTTTAGTCAGTAGGGTCTTCTCCCTGGGGCCTGTTAGCCTCCTAGGACCTGTTGGAATTTTGCAAGAAATGTAAAAGGTTATAGGAGCCTTTCAAAACCCCTCTTAACCAATCAAAAAAAATTTGACCTTTTCGCTCTAATGTGCATATGAAATAACAATATGCATTTGGAAGACTTTCAATTAAAAAATCTATAATATTTGAATATTTATATTTTACCTTCATAATTACAAGTTGATTTCTTAACTTCTTCAGTTGTGCAACGTGATCATTCATGATATCACTTCTTCATTTTTAGATGAGTCAATTGACTTTTAATGTCTATAACTTTTAATTCATTTGTTCTCTCATACATTGGTTGTAAATTCTCCCACAAATCTTTTGTTATTTTGAATTTTAATATCTATAACTTTTAATTCATTTGTTCTCTCATACATTGGTTGTAAATTCTCCCACAAATCTTTTGTTATTTTGAAATCTTGAACAGGGGGCCAGATTGTTGGACGAATTTACCATAAAATAATTGCTAAAATATTCATATCCATTTAATCCCATTTTGCATTCTCACGAACATCTTCAAGTTTGTTTTATGTTGCTAATGACCATAATCCTTTCATTTGTAGAATTAACTCAATCTCAAATTTTCAATTTCCATAATTAAAACCATCCAATTTTACAATGACCATAAAATTTGAGTTTTTAAATGATGAGGCCATAGCTAGAAGAAGACACAACTTCATAAGCACAAGAAATAATCCACACAAATACAGAATGTTGAAGAACTAAACCCCTGGACCAACACACAAAATGAGGTTTCTTTATTATTGTGTCTTGATGTTCCTTCTTAATGAGCCACCCTCTCAAGGACTTAAAAAATCTTATACAATTTCAAATTGAAAGCTTTACAATTTTAAATTGATGTCTAAAAAATGCAATCTTTACTTACAAACAAAATATAAAAATCCCTTACTTTAAAAAATATATATTTAACCAAAGTTTAAAAATTGATATTTGCATTTTACTTTGGAGATATACGTAGTCCACAAAATCTTATTGAATGGTAAGAATTCTTCTACCTCATTGCTTTTGATGTGCCTTTTCTTCTTCACTAATAACACTAACCCAGTTTTATGTTGCAAAATGGAACACCACTCGACTGATCCAAATCACATCCTTGAACCCAAGGAATTCTCCTAAATCACCTACAAAATAAATCTCTTCACATGTAAATAATACAATATAGATCTCAACAATAATTGTGGGTCTAGCTTTAATACCATAAAAATATACATCTTTTATAGTAGAAAAGATAAATAAAAAGACAAACTGCGAAAGAAAAACTTATTATCCAAGTACATGGCCCAAAAGACTTAGTTCATTACCCTATGCGCAAGAAAAATATATAAATTTTCAGATCTTGATTGACAATAATAAAACACCTCATCCATCACACTAAGACATTAAAAAACCTAAAACAATTACCACTAAAAAACATGTTTTTTTTGTTTTTGTTTTTGTTTTTTTATTATTTTTTTATACATAGGAGAGTTGGTTACGACCACACTATTTTTAGTAACTATCAAACACAGGGTTCAAACCACAGGGCCTGTTTCCACCAAACCTTAAGCAAGAAAAATATATAAATTTTCAAATCTAAATTGATAATAATAAAACACCTCATCAATCACACTAAGACACTGAAAAAACTAAAACAACTACCATTTAAAAAACATGTTTTTTTTTTAATACATAGGAAAGTTTGTTACAACCACACTATTTTTAGTAACTGTCAAGCACAAGGTTCAAACCACAAGCCTACTTCCACCAAACCTATTCCACCTCGTTGTTGTTGACCTTACGTGAGAGGGACCACCAACAACTCAAGATTCATACCATCATTATCAGTTTGATGTAAGAAAAATAAATAAATTTTCAAATCTAAATTGACAATAATAAAACACCTCATCAATCACACAAAGACTTTCAAAAACCTAATTAATTACCACTAAAAAATATGTTTTTTTGCTTTTTTATTTTTTTGATACATCAAAGAGTTGGTTACAACCACACTATTTTTAGTAATTGTCAAGCACAGGGTTCAAAATGTAAGGTTGCTTCCACCAAACCTGACACAAGAAAAATATATAAATTTTTCATATCTAGATTGACAATAATAAAGCACCTCATCAATCACACTAAGATATTGAAACACCTAAAACAATTACCACTAAAATAAACATTTTTTTTTTTGCTTTTTTTTTATTTTTTTTGATACATAGGAGAGTTGGTTACAACCACACTATTTTTAGTAACTATCATTCAAGTACTCGGTTCAAACCACACGACCTGCTTCCATCAAACCTATTCCACCTCATTGTTTTTGTTGACCTGGTGTGAGGGGGACCAATGATCATTCAAATTCGTACCATCATCAGTTTGACACGCACTCAAAAGATTCAGATCAGACTACTACCTTCGCAAATAAGTTATCCCAAGGTTTGAACCTAGGTATCTTCCTAGTAAATGTGTGACCATACAAACAACTACCAATCCACCTAGCCCTTAAGAGCAACTATTAAAAAACATGTTAAACACTTAAATAATTACCAACTTACTATGACATCAACTTACTAGAATACCTCATGAATCACCTCTTAGTTATCAAATTCGTTGAATTTTTTATATGAAATTTGAAAATTGTCGAATTTAAAACCCTATCACATAAATTTGATGAACAAATCTTAAATTCAGCCCCCAAAAAAAAGGGTGAAAAACAATCATAAAAAACCTTAAAATCAATTTTTAGCTGTTGAAAAAAATACAAAGGAAGCTCACCGCAATTGTGAACAAACCTTCCTGCAATCTCCCTCCTACAACATACAATTTGGAAGCTTGAAATTTTGTTCAGATACTATCGAAAGCAACCATTTACAATTTATTCTCCGTGAAGAACTTCATGGGGATGTTGTTTTCTTTATTTATGTATCATAATTTGAGCTAATGGATAGTTCTAAAAGTTGGAGTTGACAAAAAAATCTCCCATTTGGAGGCTTCATTATTTTTACACTTGCTATTTGAAATGCTCCTTGTCTCAAATAATAAGTTTTTCAAAATAAAAGAAAAAAAAAAAAACATTGCTCTTTCACCCTAAAAAAAAAAAAAAAAACATTGATTTTTAACCTTAAAATAAAAGAAAAAAAACATTGCTCTTTACCCCTAAAATAAAAGAAAAAAACATTGCTCTTTAACCCTAGCTTCCAAGGAAACCTAAAATTAAACTTTTCTAATTTTAAAACTCGAATGCATAATTTGAACATTTTTTTATGATTTTTTATTATAATTGGTAGAAAACTTATAATTTATATTTCAAAAAAAATATTGATTTAACCTTTAAGAATCTTCTCATGTGTTAAAAAATTATTATATTTACATAAAGTTATAAAAATGTTTATATTTTAAAAAATATTTTAATATATTTTAAAGTATATATTTTAAAAAATATATTAAAAGCTGATTTTTTTCTCACCAGACTAGGGATTGGATCCCATGAAATGAGTTCAAACGAACCTTTAGGTTGAATGGTGCGGACAAAGATACATATGATGATGTTATTGCTCTCACTCCTTTTTCTAAGTTGCATAAGATTGGTGTGCGCTTGCAGCGTCCTTGGTGGTCAGATTGGAAATGGCATGTTGACACTCCTTTGATTAATTATAAGGCTCATTTTGGGGTATAAATGGTTATCTCCTCATCTTCCTCTGGTGCCTAAGCTCAATTAGTGTTTGGACTTATTTTCTACAAGGACTAGATGAAATTCTAGATTTCAGAATGTTTGGCTACTTATGTTAAGCCCAAGCAATTTTTGTGTTGAGCTTTCTATGTCAAGGCCTTCCCTAGAGGGAACATTTGAAGCACCTTGGAATTCCTTATCCTAAATATCCTTTTTGTGGTGTACCTGAGTCTTGTACTCACATATTTTGGAATTGTAGAAGATCTAGGTAAGCTTAGGAATGAGTTAATGAGTTATTTTCTTGTTTTCACCATTTACAACTGTAAGAGATTTTGGACCCCAAGCTCTTCTTGGGGACTCTTTTACTTTGTCTCTCCCACTTTTTGAAGTGTGACAGGTTTTTAGGATTAGTTTGCTCTTTCATATTTGGAAATCCCATAACAAAATTGTTTTTAAATAGTATACACCTATCACATTTACTCATGCTGACAAATTAGAAGTTTTTAAAGACATGTGGCTACAAATATGTACTCAAGCCAACAAAGTTGCTATGGAGTTGGATCATCTACAAGTTATTCTAAAGCATTGGACTAATGCTCCATGTATAGTCAATGGGATCCCCCAGAGCGCTCTTCTTAAGAGCATTTTCTGTTGCTAATTACCATAATCCTTTCATTTGTAGAATTAACTCAATCTCACATTTTCAATTTCCATAATTAAAATCATCAAATTTTAATGTGACCATAAAATTTGAGTTTTTAAATGATGAGGCCATAGCTAGAAGAAGACACAACTTCATAAGCACAAGAAATACTCCACACAAATACAAAAGGTTGAAGAACTAAACCCCTGGACCAACACACAAAATGAGGTCTCTTTATTATTGTGTCTTGATGTTGGCCTTCTTGATCAGCCACCCTCTCAAGGAATTAAAAAAATCTTATACAATTTCAAATTGAAAGCTTTACAATTTTAAATTGATGTCTCAAAAATGCAATCTTTACTTACAAACAAAATATAAAAATCCCTTACTTTAAAAAATATATATTTAACCAAAGTTTAAAAATTGATATCTGCGTTTTACTTTGGAGATATACGTAGTCCACAAAATCTTATTGAATGGTAAGAATTCTTCTACCTCATTGCTTCTGATGTGCCTTTTCTTCTTCACTAATAACACTAACCCAGTTTTATGTTACAAAATGGAACACCACTCGACTGATCCAAATCACATCCTTGAACCCAAGGAATTCTCCTAAATCACCTACAAAATAAATCTCTTCACATCTAAATAATACAATATATATCTCAACAATAATTGTGGGTCTAGCTTTAATACCATAAAAATATGCATCTTTTATAGTAGAAAAGATAAATAAAAAGATAAACTACGAAAGAAAAACTTATTATCCAAGTACATGGTCCAAAAGACTTAGTTCATTACCCTATAAGCAAGAAAAATATATAAATTTTCAGATCTAGATTGACAATAATAAAACAATTACCACTAAAAAAACATGTTTTTTTTTTAATATTTTTTTATACATAGGAGAGTTGGTTACAACCACACTATTTTTAGTAACTATCAAACATAGGGTTCAAACCACAGGGCCTGTTTCCACCAAACCTTACGCAAGAAAAATATATAAATTTTCAAATCTAAATTGACAATAATAAAACACCTCATCAATCACACTAAGACATTGAAAAAACTAAAACAACTACAGGAAAGTTGGTTACAACCACACTATTTTTAGTAACTGTCAAGCACAAGGTTCAAACCATAGGCCTACTTCCACCAAACCTATTCCACCTCGTTGTTGTTGACCTTACGTGAGAGGGACCACCAACCGACCACCAACCGCTCAAGATTCATACCATCATCATCATTTTGATGTAAGAAAAATAAATAAATTTTCAAATCTAAATTGACAATAATAAAACACCTCATTAATCACACAAAGACATACAAAAACCTAATTAATTACCACTAAAAATATATGTTTTTTTGCTTTTTTTATTTTTTTGATACATAGGAGAGTTGGTTACAACCACACTATTTTTAGTAATTGTCAAGCATAGGGTTCAAACCGCAAGGTTGCTTCCACCAAACCTTACACAAGAAAAAAATATAATTTTTTTAGATCTAGATTGACAATAATAAAGCACCTCATCAATCACACTAAGATATTGAAACACCTAAAACAATTACCACTAAAATAAACATTTATTTTTTGCTTTTTCTTATTTTTTTGATATATAGGAGAGTTGGTTACAACCACACTATTTTTAGTAACTATCATTCAAGCACTGGGTTCAAACCACACGACTTGCTTCCATCAAACCTATTCCACCTCATTGTTGTTGTTGACCTGGTGTGACGGGGACCATCGATCGTTCAAATTCGTACCATCATCAGTTTGACATGCACTCAAAAGATTCATATCAGACTACTACCTTCGCAAATAGGTTGTCCCCAAGGTTTGAACCTAGGTATCTTCCTAGTAAATGTGTGACCATACAAACAACTACCAATCCACCTAACCCTTAAGAGCAACTATTAAAAAATATGTTAAACACTTAAATAATTACCAACTTACTATGACATCAACTTACTAGAACACCTCATGAATCACCCCTTAGTTATCAAATTCGTTGAATTTTTGTATGAAATTCGAAAATTGTCGAATTTAAAACCGTATCACAGAAATTCTGTGAACAAATCCTAAATTCCTAAATTCAGCCCAAAAAAAAAGGGTAAAAAACAACCATCAAAAACCCTAAATTCAATTTTTAGCTGTTGAAAAAAAATACAAAGGAAGCTCACCACTGAACAAACCTTCCTGCAATCTCCCTCCTACAACATACAGGAAGCTTGAAATTTTGTGCAGATACTATCGAAAACAACCATTTTCAATCTATTCTCCGTGAAGAACTTCATGGGGATGTTGTTTTCTTTATTTCTGTATCATAATTTGAGATAATGGATAGTTCTAAAAGTTGGAGTTGACAAACAAATCTCCCATTTGGAGGCTTCATTATTTTTACACTTGCTATTTGAAATGCACCTCGTCTCAAATAATCCTCAAGTTTTTCAAAATAATAGAAAAAAAAACATTGATTTTTAACCTTAAAATAAAAGAAAAAAAACATTGCTCTTTACCCCTAAAATAAAAGAAAAAAACATTGCTCTTTAACCCTAGCTTCCAAGGAAACCCAAAATTAAACTTTTCTAATTTTAAAACTTGAATGCATGATTTGAACATTTTTTTATGATTTTTTATTATAATTGGTAGAAAACTTATAATTTATTGTCAAAAAAATATTGATTTAACCTTTAAGAATCTTCTCATGTGTTAAAAATTTATTGTATTTACTTTATGTAAATACAATACATTTCACCAATCAGGAAGCGGTCTAATGTTGGCATTGCTCATCATGTTAGGTTGGGGGATGGGATGATGTTCAACCAATTTCACTTGGGCTAGTTTTTGGTTGGAGCAATGTGGATACCAAAGGCCTTAATCGTGATGTAAAGGGGTGGATTCCCATCCCATAATCACCATCAGTTTATGCAAGACAACACGTCACGACACATTACTCCATATGATATGCTTTCTTTGATGTAATGATCATCAATGACCATGATTGATAAACTTGTGTTTCGTTGACGGTTTTGTTACAAAACCTTGTCAATAAGGGTTGGTTTGAATCCCCATAGGATGTGTTAACCCATCCACTTTTTTTTAATTGTAAAGGCTTTTATCTTAATTTAATATAAATTTACTTTTTTTCATAAAAAAGTATATATATTAAAAATATTATTAAAACCAAACATTATAATTTATAATTTTGTATATTTGATGTTTAAATTTTATATAAAAATAAAAAATAAAATTATATCCAAATATATACATTTTATCGAATTTTAACAAATTTTTAAACATATCCAATTTCTTTCGAAAAAAAATAACAAACTTTAATAGGATAAGAATCACCCTTTTAACATTGCACACCCATAACATTGCACCCAAGGCTATCACGGCTATCACGGGCACACCCATAACATTGCACCCATAACTTAGTATCAATGATATAAGGATGTCATGATATCTCTTCTTGTCCTCAGCCTTGGTGGCCTTATTACTGGGGATTACGACCAGAAGGGATGCGGATATGAATGTTATACAAGTACAGGCTATTGAGAATACCAAACTCATTGCTGAGAGATCGGCCAATCGCGATCGATCTGGAACAAACTCTCCCGTCTGTCGTTCGCGAAAGATCCAGGCCACGACCACAGTGAGCGAGGTAAGAAAGGCCACAGTGTCATAAAATAGAAAAGCATGAAAGACGGGGTCCAAGGCCAGCCTAGCAGCTCCGTTGTCGTCAGTTCCGCCTCCGCCGGGCACTCGAAAGATTGCTGCAAATGTGACGGTCGCAATGAGGGATGCCACCAGGGTGTCCACATCTACGATTTTGTTCTCTTTTCCTTGTAACTGCCCTGATTGCCTCCCACAACCTCCGGCTTCCTCCAACATTGCTTTAATGACCTTCACAGCGCGGAAACGCTCTTCGGTTTTTCTCCGAGAATCGTCTACAGTTGTTCTTGCAGAGTGAGCAACAATGTCAAGCGGAGTAAGGCCTTCGTTGTTTACTGCGTTCACGTTCGCCCCGGGCCATTTCAGCAACTCTTCCACAATCTGCCCAATCGTACCGTCCAAAAACCCTATGATAAATGTGTCGTCGTGGTTGCCTAGCTTAAATCGCTATGGCACATGAAATGGAAAATAGGCCCAGTAGAACTGCCAAAAAAAATCGTATAATATATGTGTCATCCTAGTTGCCTAGGTTAAATCGCTATGGTGCAGGAAATGAAATATAGGCCCATCCTCGTTGCCTAGTTTAAATCAATGGAACATAGTCCCAATGGTACCGCTCAAAAACCCTATGAAAAAAAAAACAACTTATGATGCACCGGCGGATAAGGTTTCAATTGTACCGTAGCCTTTCCTTTCTTACCACATTGTATGATCCGATTAAACAACGTATTTTGGAATTTATAAGACGACAACTTCACAAGAGGATGGTGTCACTTGATCATATTGGCAATTTTTTATTGCACAAGACTATAATGTGAAAATTGTAAGGGCAAATATGGCAAGCTCTAACATCAAAGTTACTTTAGCCTTTGGTGACGGTATTACTACATGATGGTAAGTTGAAATGAAATTTTGTGATGACAATTCTTTGAGGATATGCACTTCCATGACGAGATTTCTATTGTCGGCACTCACTTCCTCGACAACAACAGTTTCCTGTGACGACACACAAATGATAGTTTTCTTTAGTTGACAAGACAAAAAAGGATAAGGGGTAACTTCTTTCCACTCCAACGATGGGCAAACTACGATCTACCTTTTCACCAACCAACAACTCCAAAATCAAAAAGCAATCACAACATATAGATGACACTCTTTTGCCACGATGATACTTTGCTCAAGTGATTCTCAACCTAACGATAATTGTTTTTTCATGTGACTACTAGACTTACGTGGAAATTCCTTTCACCGACAACCCTACACAAACTAATCCAAGCAAACTACAACATACAACTCAAATAGCACAAAGCATATTTCATTTAAATATGGTAGAAATTCCTTTCACCTGCAACCCTGCACACACTAATCTAAGCAAACTACAACATACAACTTAAATAGCACAAAACAGAAATCATTTAAACATGCAACAACAAAAATGTTGTTCATATATTTTCTATTTTCATTGGGAATACATGACCAATATTTGAGATCCCTTTTCTCTATCTCACCATCCTCATTTCTCTTTGACCCATTCCATATATAGGCTCTGGAAATAGTTATTGTACAACTACTTGAAAATTTCAATTGCTCAGACACTTAATCTTCTAGTTTTGTTGGGTTAGACGGTTTTGCACATGGATGCTCCTGCATCATACTCCCTAGGTTAAAAAAAAATCATGAACATTGTCGAAACCTTCAACGGATACTCAATATTTGGCAATCTCAGAAGCATTCATCCATGTTGCTGCATCATTCTTCTGGTTCTTCTACTTAACCAAATATTCATAATATGTCTTACCTCTTGTTCGTCTCGTCACTCTGGAATCTATGATTGCTTCAATTTCATCTCATACCTTCTCTAGCAATTGCATTATCCATTGCTCTACTCAAACATCAATTGTATGATCTTAATCCTTATCTCTAGGTTGATTATAGTATGGATGCAAGTCAGCAATATTAAAGATTGGTGAAATATCGATCCCTTCTGGAAGCTCAATTTCATATGCATTGGCGGTAAATTTCTTCAAGATCTTACAAGGTCCAATCTTCTTCCAATTGATCTTGTTTTAAGTTCCTTTGGGAAACCTTTCCTTCCACAAATGCACCAATACTAAATCTCCAACCTAGAATTCCTTTGTCTAATGATTGAGGTCAACACATCGCTTTTATTTCATAACATTCTTTTCCAAGTTGGTCTTCACTTCCCGATGTAAGTCTTGCATATATTTATCAAAATCATCTGCTAAAGCACTAGGTTTTTGCAAATCAACTATACTCTACAACTCATCTAGTCCTTTGGAATGATTTCCATACACAATTTGGAATGGGCTTTTGGTTGTACTTCTATTTTATGAATTATTATATGCAAATTCTGCCTATGCTAGTATGGTATCCCACAACTTTGATTTCTTGCCAACTAGACACCGCAACAAATTCCCAAGGCTTATGTTTACTACTTTGGTTTGTCCATCTGTTTATGGGTGATAAGCTTAACTAAAGCTCAATTTGGTACCTAATTGTTTCCATAAGGTATGCCAAAAGTGACCCACAAACTTCACATCCCTATCCAACACAATGCTCTTTGGAAAACCATGTAATATTACAACTTCTCGAAAGAAAAAATCAGCAATATGGGCAACATCATTTGTTTTATTGCAAGGTATGAAATGTGCCATCTTTGAGAACTTGTCAACAACTACAAAAATAGAATCATTACCCTTTAGTGTCCTTGGTAACCCAATAATAAAATCCATGCTCATGTCCTCCTAGGCCTCTCTGGCACTAGTAATGGTTGATACGGCCCAATATTTTGGCTTCTTCCTTTGACATGCTAATAAACTCTACAATACTGCACAAATATTCTTACATCTACATTCATTCTAGTTTGATAGTAACTTGCACAAATTTGACTCATCATTTTGTCCACTCCAAAATGTCTAGATAGTCCTCCACTATGCTTCTCCCTTATCAGGTTCTCCCTCATTAAACATCGTGGTATGTACAATTGTTGTCCCTTGAACAATAATCTCTCTTGGATAAAGTAATCCAACCATGGCATCTTGTCCCCTATAGTAGAATTATTGCATGTTGCCCAAGCTTCCTTGAAGTCTACATCATCAACATAAAGCTCCTTCATACCATCAAAACCTAGGACTTCAATCTGCATTGTGTTTACTAACAAGTTTGTTCTACTCATGGCATCCACTACTCGATTCAAATGACCACTTCTATGTTTCAAGACAAATGAATATCCTCACAAAAATTCCACACATTTCATATGTCTTTGATTCAACTTACTGTGGTTGTTGATAAAATATAAAGCATAATTATTTGTGAATAAAACAAACTCTTTTGGAAGTAAATAATTCCTCTATTTATTTAGAGCTTGAACAATGGCATAAAATTCTTGGTCATAGACCAAGTATTTCCTCTTTGCCTCATTTAGCTTCTCATTGAAATAGGCAATGGGTTTGCCTTCCTGGCTCAAGACTCCACCTATCACTTTCCCACTTGTGCCACAATATGCTTGAAATACTGTTGAAATCTGGCAAAGCTAGAATGGGTTGTTCTGTTATCTTCTTTTTCAGTATTTGGAAACTTCTTTCTGCTACAGTCATCCACTTAAACTCATTTTTTCCTTTCATCATTTTTGTAATTGGAGCACAAATTCCACTGAAATTTTTGATAAACTTCTTATAAAAACTTGCAAGACCATAGAAACTCTTGGAATCAAACATACCTCTAGGTGACAGCCAATTTACAACGTTCTTGACCTTCTCAGGGTCCATCCATAACCCCTCTTAGGAAATCACAAAATACAAGTACACCAGTTCCTCTTTTATAAAACTATATTTCTTTGAGTTGACTAGCAACTTCTCATCCTTTAGAAATTGTAAGATCAATTTCAGATGTGTCAAATGGTCTTCTTTGCTCTTACTAAATATCAAAATGGCATCCAAATAGACAACCCCATACTTACCAATAAATGGCTTCAACACTTCGTTCATCAATCACATAAAGGTACTGGGCGTATTTATCAATCTGAATGGCATAACCAACCACTCATATAATCCATACTTTATCTTTAATACGGTCTTCCACTCATATCCTTCCCTAATATAGATTTTATTATCGCCGCTCTTCAAATTGATCTTTGTGAAGTACTTTCCTCCACTTAATAAATCCATCAAATCATCCATATGCAGCAATGAAGAGGTTAGTATGTATTTACAAAATCAGAATCTACTCCATACAAGGTGGACCAATTCAAAGTATCATGCCTACAAGAATCAAGAATAGTGATGAGTGCTATAATTGGAGGTTGGCTCAAACAATATCATGTTGAATTGGCACTCCCTTTCTTATGATTGGTTATTGAATGAAACTCTTGTAGATATATGGCTCACTTTTGATGTCTTTCATTCCTTATCTTACTCTACAATTGAATGAGCTCCAAAGGTTTGTGATCTATGTGGATAACAATTTCCTTGCCCATGATGTAGGGCTTTCACTATTTACATGCTTGGGCAATGGTATAGAGCTCTTTGTCGTATGTGGGGTATTTTTGAACTACTTCATTAAATATTTTACTATGATAGGCAATTGGATGCCCATGTTGAGTGAGAAAAGTTCTCAATGCATACTCTAATGCATCAATCATTACCTCAAGTGGTATATGTAGATCAAGTAGGAAAAGTATTGGAACTAAACACAATTGGTCCTTCCACCTCTCAAATGTATTGTGTTCTATATATTCTCGATGGAACTTGGATTTTACACCTCCTTTGATCACTTGGTGTAGTGGCCAAATAATGTGTAAGAACCCTAATACAAATCTTCCATAGAAATTAGCAAGACAAAAATTTGTGAAGCTATATTAGAGTTTGTGGGCACTTTCGATCATCACCCACACGCACTTTGGTTGAAAGTGTAAAAGGTAGCATTAGAGGCTCAAACAACCAAGTGTGTAGGAGGTTAGTTACTTTTTGCTTAGGAATGCTAGGGACAGATCCTCAAAACCTCGACGCTAGACAAAATATAGAGGAAACAAAAAATTGTTTAAGTACAGATGTTACCGAATTTTTTTCCCCCTTAGCAGAAATGGACGGGTACAAAAAACCCATCAATCGATAGAAAAAAATCAAAAAATCATCTAAGTCAAGAAGCCTCTAAAAAATTGGTACTGGACCAAGAAGTAAATGAGTACATGATATTCGTCGCCTAGGAGCTTGCAAGAGTAAAGGGAGCTAAATTTGTCCAAGTATGGGACCCACTGAAAAACAAGTACCTAGCTAAGTAGCAGATGAATACAAAAAAACTCGTAATTCAATGAAAAGTAGCAAAACTACCTAAGTATCAAAGATGTCAAATATTTTGCACCTTCAAGAGCAGTTTGTGAGTACCAAATCTCCATCTCCTGGCTGGAACAGGAACAAAATTTGGCTAATTCAAGAAGCTACCAAAAATCTTGTACTCAGCCTAGCAATGGACAGGTACCAAAAATCTGTCAGCCATAGTTTACAGTAAGAAAAGGAGCAAAAAAATTACAAATTCAGGGAGCTATCAAAATTTTTGTACCAAGGATAGGAGTAGATGGGTACCCAAATCCCATCGATTAATAGAAAACAAAACAAAAAAGGTACCAAAAGTTTATCGTCTGACATTAGAAGGAAGGCAAAAAAGGGAACCATCAAAGAATGTGTACCCAGCCATGCAGAGGACGTGCCCCAAAAATTTGTCACCCAACAGTGAGATGAGAAAAGGAGGACAAAATCTGGCTAAGTCCCAAGATTGCTAGAAATTTTACCCCTGTAGTAAAGAAGTGAGGGTACAAAAAACCTGTCACTTAAAAAATGTTGAAATGGCCAAGTATTGAAGTAGCCAAACATTTTGTACCTTGCATAAAAATGGAGGAGCACAAAAAACCCATCGCCCATCAGCATGAGCAGAAACAAGTACCAAATAATGCATCACTCGACAACCCGCAAGAACAAAAAACCTTTATTTTACCAAGTATCCAAGCCATCAAAATAATGGTACCTGATGGAGAGAGAAATTAGGTACAAGAAACCCATCACCTGATGGAAATCAAATACAAACTGCCAAAAGTCTTGAACCAAGCCAAGCAATAGACGAGTACCAAAATCCATTACCCAATAGTTAATAGAAAGCAAAAGGTAAATTTTGGCTAAGTTCAATGATTGTTGAAAATATTACACCTAGGACACTGTTAGTTGGGTTCCCAAGCTTCATTGATTTGGCAAGATAAAAATACCGACAAAGAGCACGCCCTTCATCAGAAGGCTCCCAACACTTGGTAGTCAAGCAGGGATAGGCATAAATTAAAAATTAATACCCGAGAGTAATTCAGTTGTAGGTGGGCAATCACCATCATAGGCTCCAAATGGAAAAGATCACCTATCAAATAATATGAGTCACTACACCACTACCAGTGCACTTGTACAGATATTGATGGAAGCTCAACAAAAATATCAGAAGGATCAATGAACCAGATGCAAACAACAAGGCCACTACTACTTCAGATGAAGCAGAACTCTACCACACTAGTAGGCCATAA
This sequence comes from Wollemia nobilis, assembly GCA_028583015.1. Classification (NCBI taxonomy): domain Eukaryota; kingdom Viridiplantae; phylum Streptophyta; class Pinopsida; order Araucariales; family Araucariaceae; genus Wollemia; species Wollemia nobilis. Next base: position 5,465,460 of record JAQPPZ010017002.1, read on the forward strand.
ATAGTCAATTACAACAAACATGTTGTTTAGAACCTATACATACTGCCAAGGCTTCTAACATAACGTAATCCACACTCAAAGCAATGATGCCATAATAACATAATTCATTGTAGAAAGCTATATATACTTGAGTGTAATAAGTTCAAAGGGTCCGCTCTCAAGCTTTTACAATCTGCATGTACGGAAGCATATTACATTTTGAGAAATACAAAGGGATTGTTTTTTGACCTCTAATTCAACTTCTTTGCAAAACATGTATGTATGAATGGTTGCTTATTTCTAATATTGGATAGTTGAATGATCGTAGTGTTAATTTTATTCTCTGGATTTATGCATATGTTCATTCCCTAGTTCTAGAATTTACAATTTGATGACTGTAGAATGTATAAATGAATGTTTTGTAATTGATCAAAATTGGTTGGTCTGTTAGGTAGTTCAATTGATTTCTTGTTTGCATATCCTCTTCACATTATATGTATTTTGATGTAGCTTAATCTACACCATCATAAGTTCTAGCTTCAGCTCCTTTTACTTCTTTTAGCACCCTTTTCCTCCAAAAATTTTAGGATTAGGTTAGTTAGGACTTGAAGGAACTGTTCTACTCTACAGATTGACCTCTAAAGCCTCATAGCTTCAAGGTCTTTCAATGTTGGTCAAAGTATCTAGGCCCACATTTTAACCATAGGTAAATTTTCAAACCAATAGTTTTTGGCATGCCCAGTGGGACGCAAATCCCACACCATTTTGATAGATCAGATATTTGGTGATGCTCTATTCTTATAGATCATCTCAATCACTTGGTGGCTCTGTTGAAATAGAAACCCATAAATATTTGCATGTCCATTTCAAGAAAATCATAAAAATCCAGGTACTCTATTAATTCCTGAATTACATGATCATAAGACAAGCAACTAAAAGATCATAGGAACCTATAAAGTTTTTGAAATTACATCTTGGAAGCTTCATAATACATCATTCTGTTATATCCTTTGAATCAACACCATCTTCAATCCTCACTGAAGATCAAACCAATGCAACTAATACTACTACTATAGTCCCTCTAAATATACAAACATTAATGGCTCACAATCTAAATCAAAATTAAAATATTAAGAACTATCTCAACTGGAACCATACAAGACCTCTAGATTTACCCATTCAAAACCAAATTCCTCAAGCAGTATTAAAAGCCTTGCCAACATAAAATGATACTAGAAATATTGCTTCTGAACATTGTCAAGATGTTGCATCACTAGTCGGTGTACATGGCTATCAAGATGAAGATATCATGGTAAGACTATTGGTTATATTTTTAAAAGGGAAAATATTATACTGGTATAGAACCTTCCTAGATCGTAGTATAACCTTATGGGCTGAGCTGGTTGGAAAATTAGTAGAAGAATTTAATGAACAAGCAGATCCTTTCTCTCTGCTAACACAATTCACTATGATACGACATCTGTATGAGGAGATAGTAGATTTCAAGATTAGATTTAGTCAAACATGGCAAAGAGTACCTCAAGGTCTTAGGCCTACTCATGAATAAGTAATGTACTATTATATTGTTGGGACTGAACAAAAGGCACAATTGTATTTACAAAATGGTTACAATATATAGGCATAAAGTCTATGAGTGAGATTTGACAAGTGTCATAATCTACACTCCAAGTGTCATGCAGAAGACACATAACTCCAACTCAAACTGAAGATATAAGATAAGTGGCAGAAGACAAGTGTCAAGCAGAGGTATAGTGCACATTATAATATTCTAACATTCCCTCTTAATGTGCACTATCCTAAATACAGAAAAAATAAGTCAATATTAGATAAAATTCCCCCTTAATGTTGACTTCTATTACATAAGTAGAGCAATTTTCTAAACCGAGAAAACTTGTCTTGCCCAAGTGACTTGGTGAAGATGTCAACCACTTGATATTGAGTTGGTACATACTCCATGTGTATAATATCTTCCTAGACCATTTCTCTGATGAAGTGATGATTGATCTCAATATGCTTTGTTCTATCATGGAAAATTGGATTCTTGGTCATCTTGATGGTACTTTGATTGTCACAATATATATATATATATATATATATGTTGGACCATATATGAATAGCCCAATGTACTAAAGTAATTGCATCAACCAAATAGCCTCCTTAGTTGCCTCAAATGCTGCTATATATTCAGCCTCTGCTGAAGATAATGATACTATGTTCTACTTCTTTATGCTCTATGAAATAGAGTCTTGGCCCGATTGAAAGCAATAACCTGATGTGGATCTTCTAGTTTCAGGGCAACTAGCCCAATCTAAATATGTGTAGCCAATCAATGAAAAATCATCACATGATGTATACATAAGGCCATGATGAGGTGTGGCCTTGAGGAATTTCACAATCCTCTTAGCTACTATACAATGGCTCTTCTTTGGATCCTGCATGAATTTGGAAATAAGGCCAATTGAATAGGAAATATATGGTCTAGTTGAAGTTAAGTAGATTAAACTTCCAACTAGCTGCATGTAGAGAGTGCCATCAACCCTTTCTTCATCATCATTATTAACAAATTTCAACCTGGTTTCCATGGGAGTGAGAGAGGGCTTACACTCCTCCATGCAAAACCTCTCCAAAATAGACTGAATGTATTTAGCCTGTGAGATAAAAATCTTACCAGGTTGTTGCCATACCTCTATGCCTAAGCAATAGTGGAGGAGGCCTAAATCTGTAATCTCAAAATTCATGCATAAGTCCTCCTTGAGCAAACTTATTCCTTCTGTGTCATCACCTGTAATGAGAAGATCATCCACATAAAATGTAACCAAAATAATACGATTTCTCCAATGTTTCACATAGAGAGTACATTCTGTTGTAGATCTAGTGAAACCAATATTGATGAAATAAGAGTCAATCTTTGCATACCAAGCTCAGGGTGCTTGCTTTAACCCATATAGATATTTCTTTAATCTAAGGACTTTGTTTTTTTGGCCTTCAACTATGTACCCTAATGGTTGGTTCACATACATTTCCTCCTTAAAGTTACCATTGAGAAATGTACTTTTGACATCCATCTAATATATAGGCCAATGCTTTTGAGCTGCCATAGCAATAATTGTCTTGATTGTAGTCATTTTTGCCACAGAAGCAAAGGTCTCCTCATAATCAATTCTCTCTTGTTGCTTATAGCCTTGAGCTACTAGGCGAGCCTTGTAGCGATCTAGTGAGCCATCTGTTTTATTCTTTGCCTTGTACACCCATTTTGCGTCAATGGTATATTTACCTTGGGGTAAATCAACTAACTCCCAAGTGTGATTCCTTTCAACAAAATCCAATTTTTGATCCATGAAAAGAACCCATTTAGGATCACCAAGTGCTTCTTTGACATTATAAGGTTTAGGTTGGCTAAGGACTTTGGCCATGAGGGTATAATTCACTTGGTGTCTTAGGGCTGAAGGCATTTTACCTGTATAAGTGGGAAAATGACTTTGGGCTTCATCTATGGTGGCTTGAACCCACTTAGGTAAAGGATTGGATGATGTGGCTTGATCATTATATGGATGAGGAGATGGAGGACATGAATCATTTGTGGGAATTTTTTCATGTGGAGGAATTTCTTGATTTATGAGTGAAGGGGAAGGACTAGATGATATTGTATGCATTAAAGGAGCAACTATTCATTAGTTAATTCCAAAGTGGGTGCCATAGGAGGATTATATGGGGGATACTCATGAAAGATAACATCTCTAGATAGAATTATCCTCTTGGAAACAGACTCATACAACTTATATGCATTGGCACTATCACTATAGCCAACAAAGATGTATTTGTAGCTCTTATCATCAAACTTTTTCCTTTTCTTATGAGGAATATGAGCATAGGCATCACATCCAAAGAATATCAAATGTCCCACATAGGGCGTCCTTCCACTCCATGCTTCTTAAGGTGTTATTTTATGTAAGGTCTTTGTGTAGACCTATTAGTCAAGTATCCAACAGTAAGAACAACTTCTTCCCAAAATGAGTTAGGCAATGTAGCAGCATGTAACATTGATTTTACCCTATTTGTGATTGTTTTATTCATGCTTATTTAGGTGTTCTTTTATGTAAGGTCTTTGTGTAGGACCTATTATTCAAGTATCCAGTAGTAATAACAACTTCTTCTCAAAATGAGTTATGCAATGTAGCAACATGTAACATTGATTTTACCCTATTTGTGATTGTTTTATTCATCCTCTTTGCAACTCCATTTTGTTGGGGGATATAAGGAGTTGTGAATTGTCTCCTTATCCCATGGTACTTACAAAAATTAAAGAATTCATTTAAGACATATTCTCCACCATTATCTGATATTAAGGTGGAGATTTGATAACCACTTTCTCTCTCAACAAGTGCCATGAATTCTTTGAACTTATCAAGGGCTTACCATTTATATTGAATTAGGTAGATCCATACCTTTCTATTGTAATCATCAATGAAAGTGATGTAGTATTTAGCCCCAGTATAATATTTAATAGACATTGGTCCACAAATGTTTGAATGAACCAATTGCAAAGGTCTATTGGCTCTCCAAGCCTTTCTTGACTCAAAAGGTTGTCTATGGTGTTTGGCTATTACACATGACTGACAAAAATATTTTGACTCCTTAATATGTGGAAGTCATTTTACTAAACCTTTCATTGCCATCATTTGAAGATTATAAAAATTTAAATGTCCCATTCTTTCATGCCACATGTACTCCAAAGAAAAGTTGTAGTTGTATGCAAAGATGTTTGTGTTACAGATTTGGTAAGGAGGTAGTAAACACCATCCTTTTTTACTCCAATGGCTTTGACATTACCATTTGGTTCCTGAATGTAGCACTTGTATTTTTCAAAATAGACAATATAGCCCTTATCTATAAACTGCCCAACAGAAAGAAGGCTCCTTTTAAGACCAAGCACATATAAGACATCTATTGCAGGAACATTATTCCCATAATGCAAAGTAAGTGGTGCCTCACCAACACCTTCAATGGGAAGGGCACTTTCATCACCAAAAGTAATGAATTTATTTGAAGTAGGCTGAACCTTGGTCAACCAATATTATCTTCCTGTCATGTGCTTTGCTACCCCATAATCAATATACCAACAATATTTATCTTCAACATTAACTTGGTTTGCTGTATACAATGTGTTGAGATTATTATTTTTGGACCCCCTTGATATTTTTGCCTCTGATAACAATTAGTAACATTATGATTCTATTTGCCATAATATTCACACCCTTGTTGATTGTTGTTTTGAGGCCCTGTATTTTGTTGGCCCCCTTGAGGTCTTGTTTGTCATCTTGGCTATTGATTTTGCTGCTGATTATACTATTGTGGTTGTTGTTGACGTGGCTGCTACTGGTTCTACTGATGTGTCTGTTGTTGGTACTGTTGATGTGGTTGTTTCTGGTACTACTGATGTGGTTGTTGCTGATGTGGTTGTTGTGGGTATCTCTGATGTTGTCTACCTCTCTGATTCTAATTCTGTTGATTTGAACCCTTGTTTTGTCTAGGCTATAAGGATGCCTTGGTGGCAAAAGCTGTTGATGAGGCTTCAATTTCTTGATATTTTATTAGGGCTTGCTCATGTTTCATAAGTATAATTTCAATATCCTCAAGTATGGAATTCATTGTTTTGCCACTTAGATCTAACATTGTAGAATATGAGTGAAATTTTGAAGGAAGGCCATGAAGAACACAAGATTATATTGAGAGGGGAGGGTGAACAATATAAGACCACTTTTTACTTTTCTTTCCCAATCAATATTATGCAATGTAAATATAGCAATATCAATAGTAGTAATCAAAGCAATGCACAAATCACCACACACAATAGAGACACCAATTTAACGTGGTTCACCCAATGTGGGCTACTCCACGGAGAAAATATTTCACTAAAATTTTCTCAATCAATCTCTTGGGAATCCTTTCCCTATTACAATGTTTATGGACCTCTGTCCAAAGGAGACACCAATCCCCTAATCAAGTTCGTGGATCTCTATCCATAGGAGAACTCCTTTCTCCTTAGCTCTGATTGGTGATCTTCTAGAAGAACTGTTGCCCCCACTACTATGGCTAATGGATCTCTATCCACTGAAGACACCTATCCTCACTGCCCTGGCTAATGGATCTCTATCCACTGGAGACTATCATCCTCTATACTCTTTCACCTTCAAAGCTCTATCTCAAATCTGCACTAAACACAATCCTTCAATTTAGCACAAATCTGCTCAATATTTGTCTCTGGTTTAGCACAAACCTGTCCTCAAATATGCACCAAACTCTGTCCTCGAATCTATACTAAACATAGTCCTTTGGTCTAGCACAAATATGTCCTCAATCTCTGTCCACTGATCTGCACTAAACATAGTCCTTCGGTCTAGCACAAATCTGTCCTCAATATCTATCCACTGATCTGCACTAAACATAGTCCTTCGGTCTAGCACAAATCTGTCCTCAATATCTGTCCTCAAGCCTTAGCATAAAGCTTGATCCAATCTCAAATCAACTCTGCTAGATCTGCCCCAAACCTTAACTCAAGGTTTGAACAAATCAATCAATCAACTCTGCTCTCAAGTCTTCTCAAAGACTTGTCTCAAATCTATCTTGTAAGCTTCCACAAAAGCTCACACTAATCTATCCACAAGTCCTCTCTAGAACTTGTCCAAATCTTCTCAACAAGTCCTCACTAGAACTTGTCCAAATCTGCTCAATAAGTCCTCACTAGAACTTATCCAAACTCATAGAAACATAAAGAGAATTGTTAGAGACTCAATATGCTTCACACTAATCACAATGCTCAATTACTTTCAATCACTCTTTTAGAAACATATAGAGAATTTTTAGAGACTCAATATGCTTCACACTCATCACAATGCTCAATCACTTTTAATCACTCTTTTGAAACATACAGAGAATTGTTAGAGACTCAATATGCTTCACATTCACAAACTCTCAATCACTTCCAATATCTCTTTTATCACAGAAACATATAGAGAATTGTTAGAGACTCAATATGTTTCACACTCATCAATACTCAACCTCTTTCTCAAATCAATTTAGAATATAGAATAATTTAGTTTCATAGAACTTGAACTATCACTTCACACATCCACTTGACTAGGCTCAACCAACTCTACTCAACCAATCACTCAATGAAATAATCCTTGCTCACAAACCCTAGTCCAAGCATATGAACACTCACTCAAAATATTTCCAACAATGCTTATCAACCAATCTCACATAACAATGATACTTATGTTCTTTGCAAACCCTAGTTCAAGTTCTTCACTCAACAACTCACTTCAACAACAATGCTTATAAAATAATCTTCACATAACAATGATACTCATGTTCTTTGCAAACCCTAGTTCAAGCACTTTACTCAACCATTCACTTCAACAACAATGCTTATCAAACAAGGTGCATAGCATTCACTTCACAATAGCTCAACAACTCAATAAGGAAACTAATCAAGTCCTTTTCACTCCAAAGTTGTTTTCTAGAAAACCAACCAATCAACTCAACCAAAGAAGAATGTGCTCATACCTTTTTCTTGATGAGGAGTAGACCATACAAATCTACCACAATCATAAACACTTCTTTGCCAAACTCAAGGAGGTTAGAAGATAATAATTTCTCTCTCAAGGAATCACAATACTAAATAATATCAAACACAAATACACCTTATCACTCCATCTTTAAAATAACATCCAACACCTTAAAAATATTAGAACAATTACTTTCACAATAATCCCTTTGGCAAAAAGTCCTTTTAAAATAAAATCAACACCTTAAAAGGCTTACTCCTCCAATATGCAAATATAACAATTGAGACTTTATTTTAAAATTAAAATCAAACTCCTTATAACTCCCTTCACTATTTTACCATGAAAAATCACCACAAGAAATTAAACTTTAATTAATCCTTATGCCTCCCAACTACCTCACGTCAAACCTTAGGGTAAATAAAAAATTAATTAAAATTGTACCTTTGCCCTTAGTGGGTTTTGAACCCACGACGCTGCCTCCCCAAGCGCCCTAGTCGTAGCCTTGGCTGCCGCATGAGCTAGGCGCTCACATGTGAGCTAGAGTGCCCACGCACTCTATTACCTCCTCTGCTATCGTCGAAATAGAGACACAAAAGACAAACTTCCAAACTTGCTATCGTCGGGTTTCGAACTCGTAACCACTCTACCACAAGCACCAAGTCAAATGCCACCTGAGCTAGCCATCGGATGGTGCTAGAAACCAAGCACCTCAATGTCTTGAATACACCAAAATTTGGGTTTACACAACGCACAAGCTTTTTCAACAAAAAATATGGATGCATTAATCGAGACTCCAAGCTAAGGTTTGGCTAAGGTATAAATACCTTATGCCCTTGTTCCCATGCACGTCGATGGAGATGAATTAGTTGGGGGTCGGCACTTATGTTTTAACTTTGAAATATTGAATTTATAATTATTTAAATTCACTAGAATTTAAATATTATAAATTAATATTTAAATATTTTGGCTTTATTAAAGATTAAAGCCTCCTCTGGTTTTACCACTTCAAATAAATAATATTTATTTATAAAATTTAAATTCAATTTGAATTTAAATATTTATAAATTAAATATTAAAACTTCCTTAGGCTTTCTAATTTGAAATTAAAAGCCTCCTTGGGTTTTTATAAAAACCTTTTATTTTTGCTCATCCATGGTTTTAATAAAAACCCTTCTACTTATGCTTCACATAATATTAAAAATAAATATTATGAAGCTCTTTTGCCATCACCCTTTTGCATTGCTCCTTTTGACCTTTTGGCATCAATGGTAGCTTATTCCTTGACATTAATGACAACTTCATTCCTTGACATAAATGACAACTTTGACTCAAAATGTCCAACAGGCCAAGCAACATTATACGAATCAACTCATTATCATCAAGAGTTTTACCAGTAGCTAAGAAATCATTCCTAATAGATTTCACTTCCATAAGGTAATCGGTAAGTGAGCCTTTCATACATAGATTGTGCAATTTTTGTTTTAGATACAAAATATTGTCTTGACTTGGCCTATCAAACAATATTATGAGAGCATCCCATGCTTGTTTAGGTGTTTTTGCAGCCCTTATAGTTTCTCTACATTGAATTTCTATAGCTAGCTTGATGAGACTTAAAGCTATATTGGAATTCTTTTCAAATTGTGCTTTTTCTTTAGGGTCTTCAGGTGTTGTGAGTGGGTCTTCATTAGCTTTCCTATCTCTCACAAAATCCCACATGTCATTCATCATCAAGATAGATTCCATTTCATATTTCCAATTTGCAAAAGTTTGTGCTCCTTCAAGCTTCTTAGTGAGTCCACTTAGTAGATTTGTAGTAGCCATGATTTAGAAAAGGATTGAGAGAATAGGGAGCTCAATAAAGGATGAAATAAGAACCACAAATGACAAATTAGAGCCCTAAAAAAAAAATCTGGGGTACACCACTTAAAATCCAGAGGAGGGTTCGCCTAGTTTTTCCACTCTAAATCTTCAAGTGGTTCCACAATGGGAGGGATAACTTGAACACAAGTGCATTTTTCCACCCAAAGAGAGTAAGAATTGAAATGGAATTTTATGATAACCTTCTAGACCTTTACACCGAACTTCTCAATATACCCGCCCTTACGTGAGGGAGACTATAGGTATATAAGCAGTTAATACGTGGAACATAGGTGTTTTTGAAATGGAATAACTTGACAGACCTTTATACCGAACTTCTCAATATACCTTCCCTTACGTAAGGGAAGGTATAGGTATATGAGCAGTCAATATGTGGAACATAGGAATTTTTGAAATGGAATAACTTGCCAGACCTTTATACCGAACTTCTCAATATACCCACCCTTATGTGAGGGAGACTATAAGTATATGAGGAGAATGATACGTGGAACATAGGTGGTTATTAAAATGTGATGCTTGCTTTTTGAGAAATTATTACAATAGATGTGCCAAAGTTTCAGGTGCTTTATGACAAGGTGCTTGTGTGTTTTCTTGCTTGTATATGTTGCATAGTGTCAAGTGTGTATATGTAAAGGGACTACACTTGATTACAATTATATGAACCCCAAAAAACATGCAAGGGTTATAGCAAGCATCAAAATGAAGAACAAGCCCAAATGAAGAGAGGCAAACACCAAACACAAAGTGGTCAGTGCTATACCACAAAGTGACTCCACCAGCAAGAGGTAAGGGGTCCTAAATCACCCCTTGAGTTGATGATTATATTGGAAACTTTGGCTAAAAAGATAGCCCCAAATGTACCTCAAAAGATGTACAATATCAATGCCTTCAATGACAATAAACCTCTAAAATTTGCCAAATTCAATGAATTACTTGGCCTAATGTCTTGCTAATGACTTCAAAATTGATCCTTCACAAAATTGCCAAATTTTCACCCAAGAGTGTCAGATGCAACCGAAAATGGACTCTTATTTACAATCTCAATTGTAAATCAAAATTTAGCTGAGTAAATAATCTCAAAATTGAAAAATAATTTCACCACTAGATCCCCCTCGAAAATATCTTTACAACGATTATATATAAGGCTATAGTTGTATACAAATTGATGCTTCAAAATGGCAAAAAAAACAATGACTTTCTAAATGTGTGCAACTCCGAGACTTCCCAAATGGTCACCTGTCTGAGTGCTACTCTAGGATGAATTGCTTAACTTGGGAGTTTTTATAATATTTGCTATCAGCAAAGCAGTAGTCAAATATGGAAATTAAAATATCAAAGAAGGTATTTTTAACTTTAATTTAAAATTGCCCCCTTTAGAATTTCAATGCATGCACTGAAATTTGCAAGTTTTTGAATTTAAAAGACAATAGCAGGCGGCAAGATTTTAAAGTTTAGATTTTTGGCCATCAAGAGACAAGGACAACTGGTGGTGACTAATTATGATCTACGTAAACTTGGAAGGCTTGACCAGGTTCTGCCAATGGAATAGGCAGTCGTTCAGTTCGTCATCCATCGTGCAATGGATGTTATCAATTTCTCCTACAGGTAGCTCTTGTTCTTCGTTTGCCTGCTCTAGCTAAACCGCAAGATTATGAGTCTTTAATTACGCAAATTTAATCCATGGATGTGGATTTACAACCATGTCTGCAGTTACCATGGGTGGGGAAGTTTTGAACCTGCAATGCGTCGAATGCAACTAATCCTCACAAACCCGTAAAATCTCAGCAATAAAATACCAATAGAAGTTTGAGCCACTGTAATCATGGTTATAAAATCTCGGCAATAAGTTGAATTTTTGCTTTTAATTGGGAGCAGTGAAAGAGGATGGGAGAGGACCATTGTCAAATTCTGAAAGATGGCACATTTCATACCTTGCAATAAAACAAATGATGTTGTCCATATTGCTGATTTTTTCTTTCGAGAAGTTGTAAGATTACATGCTTTGACAAAGAGCATTGTTTTGGATAGGGATGTGAAGTTTGTGGGTCACATTTGGCATACCTTATGGAAACAATTAGGTACCAAATTGAGATTTAATTCAGCTTATCACCCATAAACATATGGACAAACTGAAGTAGTGAACATAAACCTTGGGAATTTGTTGCGGTATCTAGTTGGCAAGAAACCAAAGTTGTGGGATACCATACTAGCATAGGCAGAATTTGCATATAATAATTCATCAAATAGAAGTACAACCAAAAGCCCATTCCAAATTGTGTATGGAACTCATTCCAGAGGAGTAGATGAGTTGTAGAGTATAGTTGATTTGCAGAAACCTAGTGCTTTAGCAGATGATTTTGATAAATATATGCAAGACTTACATTGGGAAGTGAAGACCAATTTGGAAAAGAATGTTATGAAATAAAAACGATGTGTTGAACTCAATCATTAGACAAAGGAATTCTAGGTTGGAGATTTAGTATTGGTGCATTTGTGGAAGGAAAGGTTTCCCAAAGGAACTTACAACAAGATCAATTGGAAGAAGATTGGACCTTGTAAGATCTTGAAGAAATTTATTGCCAATGCATATGAAATTGAGCTTCCAGAAGGGATCGATATTTCACCAATATTTAATATTGCTGACTTGCATCCATACTATAATCAACCTAGAGATAAGGATTAAGATCATACAGTCGATTTTTGAGTAGAGCAATGGATAATACAATTGCTAGAGAAGGTATGAGATGAACAAGATTCCAAAGTGACGAGACGAACAAGAGGTAAGACATATTATGAATATTTGGTTAAGTAGAAGAACCAGAAGAATGATGCAACAACATGGATGAATGCTTCCGAAATTGCCAAATATGGAGTATCCGTTGAAGGTTTCGACAATGTTCATGAATTTTTTTTTAACCTAGGGAGTATGATGCAGGAGCATCCATGTGGAAAACCGTCTAACCCAACAAAACTATAAGATGAACTGTATGAGCAGTTGAAATGCTCAAGTAGTTGTACAATAACTGTTTCCAGGGCCTATATATGGAATGGGTCAAAGAGAAATGAGGATGGTGAGAAAGAGAAAAGGGGATCTCAAATATTGGTCATGTATTCCCAATGAAAATAGAAAATATATGAACAACATTTTTTTGTTGCATATTTAAATGATTTTTGTTTTGTGCTATTTTAAGTTGTATGTTGTAGTTTGCTTAGATTAGTGTGTGCAGGGTTGCAGGTGAAAGGAATTTCTACCATATTTAAATGAAATCTGCTTTGTGATATTTAAGTTGTATGTTGTAGTTTGCTTGGATTAGTTTGTGTAGGGTTGTTGGTGAAAGGAATTTCCACATAAGTCTAGTAGTCACATGACCAAACAATTGTCACTAGGTTGAGAATCACTTGAGCAAAGTGTCATCGTGGCAAAAGAGTGCCATCTGTATGTTGTGATTGCTTTTTGATTTTGGAGTTGTTGGTTGGTGAAGAGGTAGATCGTAGTTTGCCCATCGTTGGAGTGGAAAAAAGTTACCCCTTATCCCTTTTCGTCTTGTCAACTAAAGAAAACTATCATTTGTGTGTCGTCACAGGAAACTGTTGTTGTCGAGGAAGTGAGTGCCGACAAGGAAAATCTCGTCATGGAAATGCATGTCCTCAAAGAATTGTCATCACAAAATTTCCTATCATGTAGTAATACCATCACAAAAGACTAAAGTTAAAGTAACTTTGATGTTAGAGCTTGCCATATTTGCCCTTACAATTTTCACATTATAGTCTTGTGCAATAAAAAATTACCACTATGATCAAGTGACACCATCCTCTTGTGAAGTTGTCGTCTTATAAATTCCCAAATACGTTGTTTAATCGGATCATACAATGTGGTAAGAAAGGAAAGGCTACGGTACAATTGAAACCTTATCCGCCGGTGCATCATAAGTTGTTTTTTTTTCATAGGGTTTTTGAGCGGTACCATTGGGACTATGTTCCATTGATTTAAACTAGGCAACGAGGATGGGCCTATATTTCATTTCCTGCACCATAGCGATTTAACCTAGGCAACTAGGATGACACATATATTATACGGTTTTTTTGGCAGTTCGACTGGGCCTATTTTCCATTTCATGTGCCATAGCGATTTAAGCTAGGCAACCACGACGACACATTTATCATAGGGTTTTTGGACGGTACGATTGGGCCTTTCATGTACGACATCTCCACCTGTCTTGCCTCTTGTCTCACGCCATATCATTGTATGGCATACTAATTCTTTTTTACTTGGTAGCATAGAAAATTGAGATGGCATTACTTTCAATCAACGGGATCCAATGAACAGATGTTGCACTTGTAATTATAAATGGACATGACAAACAGAAAAAATATATGCAGTGCAAAGGATTACTTGAGGATGGAAATGTTGAGTGCTGCTGAACAAGGCGCCACTGTTAGTTCTCCTCAACAAGGCGGTGTGGGTTCTTCTCTAGATATTACCATGGATGCTTCTCAGCAAAGCCCTGACGTTGCTTCTGGACAAAGCAACGTCTATGCCCAAGGCGCCACTCCACTGCACACAGCTGTCCTTAATGGACAACGTGAGGCTGCACGTCGAATCTTAAGCACCGGTTCGAAGAAGCGGCTGATGATGAAGATGGATGAGCATGGAATGTGCGCAATTCATATAGCTGCCGTGATGGGCCACCGCGAGATAATAGAGGAGTTTCTGTCGTTAATGCCAGAATGCGTCGACATTCGGAGCAAGGACTATAAAACTGCTCTCCATTTTGCCGTCCAATATAAACAGTTTGCCGTGGTGAGGCAGTTACTCTCCAACCAGGACCCGAAAAAGGGCAAACAAATGGTGGGCTACGATTATGACGAGGAAAGAAACACAGCGTTCCATTTCGCTGTCATTCATGAAGTGGAACCCAAGGTTGCATTCATGAAGTGGAACCCAAGGTTGCATTTCGCTGTCATTCATGAAGTGGAACCCAAGGGTGTCATTCATGACATCCTTATATCATTGATACTAAAGATAATCGCTGTACCCGTGATAGCCTTGGGAGCTTTGTTGGGGAAGCAGGTTTATGACTTTATATTCAGACGTATAAAAAATCCACGCCCAACTATTCACTCATGGACGTTGTGTGTTCTCGTCGGGTGTTTGGTCGGTACGATTGTGCCCATATACGATTGCATAAGGATGACAATTTAAACTAGGCAACGAGGATGACACATGACGATTCCCGCTCTCAAATTTGGAGAGAGGTGTTGACATGTTAAGGGTGATTCATGAGGTAATTTGGAGAGAGGTGTTGACATGTGCAATGTTATGGGTGTGAAATTCTACATGTTTAAAAATTTGTTAACATTTTATATGAACAGTCTCATATCCAATGTGTATTTATTGAAGATAACACATTGTAACAGAGCATTAAAGGATAAGTATTGCATTATAAAGTAGATATTTTAATAATATATACAGTGAGTTGTTGTTTATTGTTATTATAGATTGAATATTTTATCTTGAGATATTGTGAGATCCTGTGAGTAGAATATTAAATTGCCAATAGTGGTATCAAAGCCATGGTATAAAAAAGTATTTATATGTTTGAAGAGAAGTATAGGTTGTATGAGAGAAAGGTTTCAATACAACTAAAGGAACGAAGAGGTGATAGTGCTTGAGAAAGGATGTTAGAAATAGTGTGCAAGTTTAAGGCTCCTTCAAAACAACACTATGAAGAAGAGGTTTGAGAAGAACCAGAGTGGAGAAGAAGCGAATGAGCTGATAACTTTGAGAGGTACAATGAAGATGGCTAAAATGCGAAAAAACGTCAACAATACACACAAAAGTTGGATGAGCAAGGAATCATGGATAATTCATACGAGTTTGATGTTGGGAGCACACTAACAAGTAGAAGGAGGATATCTAAAAATCTAATGATATTGTAGGAAGCCATGGAAGTGAGAGCCAAAGGCTAGGAAAAGAATCAAATTACAAACTAAGGTAGTGACAATGAAGGAAAAAACAATTGTAAGCACCTCAAAGATGGTAGTGGACATCAAGAAGGAAGTTAGAGTGAATGATAGAGAGTGATTGGTCGAAGTAGGAAAATTTATATTTAGAAGGTGAAACATCCAGAAACATTGGAGAACATGCAAGTGGAGTGACACCTTAATTTGAATATTGGAGAAGCACCATATTCAAAGATTACGATTTGACCATGGTACATTTAATTCATCTCTAATTATTATTTGAATGATAGTGACTGCATAAATAAAAGGTGCATTAAAGAAAATATTGAAGGGGCATATGTTATAAGGGTAAGCATATTTAATTAAAGTGGTATTTACTAAAGTGAAAGGAGAATTAAAAAGAAAATATTTTTATTTTGAAGGAAGGGAATTTATTATTTATGGGAGTTATAAAAAGAAATTAATATATTGAATAAAATAAAAATTTGAAGAAGAAAGATTAAAGAAAAGTAAAGGAAATATTTGAATAAAATGTATTTTGATTAATTAAAAATTAAAATAAATAAATTAGAAAGGAATTATTTGAAAAGGAAAATTGCTTGAAGAAAAGAAGAGAAGAAAATTATTTGAAGGAAGAATATTAAATTGAAATTAATGATATTAAGTTGAATATTGAAGAAAAGATATTTGGAGAAGTTAAATTGAAGAAGAATATAAAAGTTGAAGAAAGAGTATTTCAAAGAAGTTTTTTTTTTTATTGAAAATATTAAGAAGAAAAATATAAATTTAAATATTGAAGAAAAAATTATTTGAGTAAAGAAGAATTATCAAAGAAGGAAATTATTAAATTTAGAGTTAAAATGATTTCTACAAAGGAAAAATTAATTATTATTTGGAGAAAATATATTTGAAAATATTGGAAGAGAGTGCATTATTAAATTATTGAATAAGATTTATTAAATATTCAACTTTGAAGTAATAATGAAAATAAAAAAAAAGAACACTAATTATTTGAAGGAAATTAAATTAGAAGAAAATTGTGTGAGCAAAAGGATTGCAAAATTATTTGATTTCTTAAAAAAATAAAGATATATTATTAAAGGAACAAACAAGATATTGAAAACCTTGAAGATTGATCAAAGGCAAGAACAAATTACTTGAAGGCTATTTATCATAAGAAACACAACATGACAATTAAAGAAAGAAAACAAACAAAAAGAGAAGCATACACTCAATATGATTCACTAGAAGAAAGTAAGGAAAGGTTGAAATACCTAAAACTTTGCACACGATACATGATAGAGAATGCTAAAGAACAAAAAAATATATCAATAAAATTAAAGAGGGACTTACAATCAATTTTCAAAGAAGCCAAAGATGAAAATTTTGTAACATTTGGTAATTATCTAAGTTCAAAACTTACTGAAGCAAATGAAGACTCTAAAGATGCTATTACATTACCTATTGATATAGGAAAGATAATGTATATGGAATTACTCACTCTTGAAGTCCTTAAAGACAAGAATAAAAGGCAAGAAATGCTAAAAAATCTGAAGAACAAACCTCTGATGAAAGATGTTAGTTGTGACACAAATTATTTAAGGCATATGACAACAAATGTGTGTTATGACCTTATTCAAGAAATATATTTGAGTATAGACAAAGGATGTACAAAAGGCATATGTATTGATTTGAAGTCTTCAAAAATAAACATCAATATGATAGAACTTGATATACAAAATACAAAAATGACGAATTGTTACATCTTATTTTTGAGAGCTTTTATTTGTTGGATAATAAGGGATTGTACTCGGGTCTCCCACCCTTGATAAATTACAACTCTCTTCTTTAGAGCTTGAGAGTTTATAAATAGATACACTTCTCATCTCAATTGAGATGCTATAGCTAGAAACCTACATCATTTTACATAAAATGTTTGAATTCTTTATTTTCATTTTCTATATCTTTTCAATTTTTTGTATGAATACAAATATTCTAGAATTTAGCATCCTTCTTGACATTTTCCTATAGAAATATTCACAATACCAAAACTTCACCTCTACTATATACTACTCAAATGTCTCCTAGCATCAATGTCTTGTATACTCATAAAAACATCCTTTCCATTTATATCTTCCTTCTTGATCTTTGTACAAAATGTTTGAAACCCTATCACCATATTTGCCTTGAAGCGATCTCATCCAAGGTTTCAAAATTGGATCTAAATTGAGTGGTTTTTTATCACACCAAGTATCCATCCAAATATAAATTATTTCTCCAGTTCCCACCACCCATCTTAAACCTTTAATCATAATATCAATAGATTTTTTAAAACTATTTCAAAGAGTAGAACCATTTGGTAGAGAGAAAATAGTAAATATTAAACTTGGGTCATTGAGATCAACATCCTTAGAAGAATTTTTGCCCATTGTCTTTGAATCTCTTTGTACAATCTCTATATAAGTGTTCCCCTAAGAGCTAAGTTTGCAAAAGACCTCCCCTAGTTTTATCATCATACACCTTGCTCCACTTCACCAAAGAAAAATTCTTTCTATCATGTAAACCTGACCACAAAACGATCGCATAATATAGATTAAACTCTTTTAAACTAATTTAGGCATAGAATACAATGATATTTAATATGTTGGGATGACCTCCAAGACTGACTTAATTTTTTTTTGGTATAAGGTAGAGGTGGTTATAAGGTACACAAACCTTTTACAAAGTCAAAATGGGATGGTTCTAGCATCAAGCCCGTATAATCAAAATACAAAATGGATCTTTCTAAGACTCACATTAAGCCATACTTAGAGTCCACAGACCTATACTTGTCGCTTGACTATTCAGGATAAAACAAAAACCAAACAACACCTAGCACTTACTAACACTAGGTTGCTTGTCATTGTACACTTGTCACCTCCCGTGCCCGAGCAAATGGGATGCCTTTTCTGCCTAATTCCATCCGTCGGATTACTCATCATCGACCCCTCCGATCTCTTGATGCTCTAACGAGTTTGATCTTAGCTCTTCTCTAGCGACCAACACCAATAGTTCTTGAGGGAAGTTATCCTTCCAAATTTGCATCTCCCCAACAGAAACTGCAATATTTGCCATTAGATCCGCCGCCTGGTTCCCTTCTCTGAAGGTGTGTTGGATTCGGGCATTAACCAAATGAGATTTATGAATCTTTTCTTCTAGGATAAGCTCCAATATGGTCCATTTGGGGTCTTTATCCTCCTTAATTGCCTTGATTATATTAAGTGAATCCCCTTCAAAGATAACTTCCTTATAACCCTCAAGTCTGGCAATTCTCATTGCCTGCATGCGAGCTCGAGCTTCGCAAAATGATTTTTTTGAGTTCCCAAAGGCTCTGCAAAGGCAAGGACCACTTTTCCTTCCTCATTTCTCAAAACTCCTACTCCTGCAGCCCCTAGATTTCCTTTAGTTGCCCCGTCAAAATTAAACTTAACCCACTTTTGTGTGGGGGGTATCCACTTGACACCATCCCGTGGGTTGGTTGTAATGTCTAGGTCTGGAAGTTCCTCTCCCCAGTTCTGCAAAATCCTCCTTTCCCTTAGAGACATGGTCTCATTTTTGAAGAAGAAAGTTTTCCAGTTTTCTTTCAAAGCTCTGATTATTTTATTACCACATAACTTGGGATCTTTCTTACGTCCTTTAAATACTCTCTTATTTCTCTCATTCCATATCCCCCATAAAAAATGGGGTAAGTTGAGCTTCCAGAGCCAAGTCAAAAGCTTTGCCCGAAAGGGGGAAGCCCATTGTATGCGAAGTCGGACATGCTATTTACCCAATCTATATGAAATTTGGACAGGATCATTTGGAATACTGTACAAGAAAAATCACAAGTTAGAAATATATGACTTACAGATTCTATTGCTTTCTCACACAAGATACATCGATTGATGAATTGGAAACCTCTCCTTTGCAGATTATCTGTTGTCAGGATCTTATTTTGAACTGCCAACCAAAAGAAGAAAGCTATTTTTGGGGTTAAATTATTTAACCAAATAACAAAATTCGGAGTCCAACCATTGAATCCTGAGTGGATTAACTTATAGGCAGTTTTTACTGAATAGATCCCACTTGTAGTTTTGCCCCAAATCGCCTTGTCTCTTCCTCCCCCAGGAATGATCGGGAACACCCTTAAAGAATCATTGAGTTTGGTTAGGGCCACCTTCTCTTGCTCTGACAGATTATGAACTGTGATTTTCTTCCAAGAAGAAGTTTCCTGTGCTACAGCAATAAAATCCCCTACTTTTCCTCCCATTTCCTTCGAAATTTTATGTTGGAGGACCTGAAGGTCTAAGTTATCTTTCAGAGGGGCCTCTTCCAACCACGGGTCTTTCCAAAAGTCCACTTGTCTTCCATTACCAATTCTCCATCTGATGCCTTTCCTGACTACCTCCCGACATTCGAGCAAACAATTCCAAAAATAGGATCCTCTAGGAAGATTATCGACTTTCGAGAAGTCCTGATTATTTCGATATATTTTGCCTTAAGAAGTTTTACCCATCCCAATTGATCATTATTGATAAATCTCCATACTGTTTGCCAATCGGAGCTTGATTCAATTCTTTCATTCTCTTTAACCCCGAGGCCCCCCCGATCCTTGCTTGCACACACCGATTCCATGCTACCAACGAAATTCTCTTTCTCTCCTCCGAACCCGACCACAAGGAGTTGCGTTGAATTAGCTCCAATGTAGCTCGGACCTTTGCGGGCATTCTAAATAGAGACATGCGATGAAATTGGAATGCTCAGTAAAGTAGTTTGAACTAATAAGGCTTTTCTGCGGAGTCGAGAAGGCTGCCCTTCCACCCTGCTAACTTTTTGGAGATCCTGTCAATGACTGAGTTCCACAAAGTAGCCTTCATTCTTCCTTCGAACATAGGCATGCCTAGATAAGTTTCTGGTAGAAGCTCCTTTCCACAACCAAAGAGGTTAGCTATTCTTTCCTCCCTCCCACCAGGCGTGTTAAAGAAATAGATGCTACTCTTCTTATAGTTTATGTACTGTCCTGCTTCTGTCTCATACTTGGTTAGAATTCTCTTCAACTTCCTAGATTGAGGCACCGAGGCTTTGGACACAATGATTGTATCATCCACAAACTGTTGGTGAGACACTGGCCCTGCTGTTGAGGCTAGTTTAAAACCTTCCAATTGACCATCTGCCACCGTTGCTGAAATGTTCCTACCCAATGCTTCTGCTAAAATAATAAACAAGTATGGAGACAAAGGATCTCCTTGTCGCAACCCCCTTTCACTCTTAAAGTAACCGGAGGGTGACCCATTCACCATGATAGAAAATCTTGTAGTAGAGATACAACTAAAAATTAACTTAATCCACTGGGGACAGAAACCAAACTTACCCAAAATCTTGGTGAGGAACCGCCATGAGACCCGGTCGTAGGCTTTATTCATATCAAGCTTTAGTAACATACCTGCTTCCTTACTAGTCACCATTGAATGAATAACCTCATGAATTGTGATGATACCATCCAATATTTGTCGCCCTTTCACAAAGCCACCTTGGTTCATATCAATGATGAAAGGAAGGATAACCTTCGACCTATTGGCGATTGTTTTTGTGAGAATCTTCATCGAGTGTTACATAAAGCGATAGGGCGAAACTGGAAAATTCCATTGCTCCCACTAGTTTAGGGATGAGGACTAAAAAAGTAGCATTAACTCCTTCTAGGATTTCCATGTCCTTTTGAGCCTCAATTATAGCTTCCACTACATCATTGCCTAGGATATCCCAAAAATTCTGGAAGAAAGTTGCAGGGAAGCCATCCGGTCCTGGGGAGCTGTTACCATCCATGTCAAAAATGACCTTCTTGATTTCCTCCTTTGTGAAAGGACTAAGTAAGAATCCATTAAGATTATCAATTACGAGGGGTGGAATGGCTGCCAACAGAGAGTCCTCTTCTTCAATAGTCGGATTTACATCTTCTAGCAACGATTTAAAGTACTCAACCGCTTCCCTCCTTATGTCTTCCATATCTTTGGTGTTAGACCCATCGGCCATCTTGATCTCCTTAATTTTGTTAGTACTCCTGTGGCGAAGAGTAGAGACATGGAAGAACTTTGTATTTCTGTCACCCTCATTTAACCAACGCAGTCTGGATTTCTGCCTCCAAAAGGTTTCTTCAAATCCTAGCATCGTGTGGTATTCGGCTAATAGCTCCCTCTCCTGGTTTCTCAGATCCTCTGTAAGCTGCTCTGACTTCAACTTCTCCTGTAGTTCATTGATCTTGTCTTTTAGTTCTGCCTTTTTAACAAAAATATTGCCAAAGGAAGTTTTGTTCCACTCTCTAATGTTAGCCTTCACATTCCTTAGTTTACATGCCACTTGGGCCAATTTCGAACCATTATACTTTTTGTCCCACCATTGGGCAACCAGATCCTTGAGATCCTGATGTTGGAACCACATAAGTTCGAATCGAAAGGGTCTGATGTATCTTTTCTTAGAGTCCTCCCCTGTTTCCCATAGAATTGGGTTGTGATCAGACCCGATTCTTGGGAGTGTCGTTAATGAAGAGTCCCCAAACCTCTCCAGGCATTCTTGAGAAAGAAGAAACCTATCTAATCTTATCTGAATTTGGTTTTCCTTCAATCTTTTGTTAGACCATGTATAGGATAATCTACACAGGTCCACATCCATCAGCTCATGTTGCTCAACAAAATCTCTAAACTCGTAGATATCAGCAGTTATTCTTTGAGATCCCCCCAATTTATGTACAGGATTAAGGTAGCAATTGAAATCCCTCGCCACAATCCAAGGGTAGTTGGGGACCATCTCCCTCAATTCAGCTAGCTGACTCCAAAGAACCCTTCTCAGTCCCTATCTAACTGGAGCATATACATTCGTTAAGATCCACTCTTCCTGCGTGGTTTTATCCACACATAAGAGACAAATAAACCAACTAGACATCAGAATCACTCTACTATCAATCACATTTTTGTTCCACATAACCAGTAACCCTCCTGTTGTTCCAGTGGCCTCTTGGCCTACTACTTCACTTCTTGCCAAGTCCTATTCTTAAAAGGAATAACTCTACTCTCCTCCATTTTAGTTTCTTGCGAGTAAAATCATATCCGGTTTGTGTTCTTGTCTAAGAGCATACAAAGCTCTTATTTTTGCAGGATTACTCCCATGAATATTCCATGAAAGAATCTTCATTTATGGGCTTTGGATCCTCGAGCCTTCGCCCCAAAGAGCAATACTTCTTGAGTGCCATCAGCCACTCCTCGCTCGCTTCTTTCTCGCCTTAAGGCAACATTGCTAGGTTTCCCTCTTCCCACCGAACCATATCCCCATACATCCGCTCTAGGTTGAAGTTCCTTGTGATTCACTTGGCTTCTAGTAACCATCTTGGGTAGGTCGGTCTTGGTATTTGGGGTAACAATCGGCTTTCCGGGTTAAGCTGGTCTTTTTGACGGTGGAGATGATTTTGTGCTCTTAGCTTCTTGATTAGTAGATTCTTTTTTCCCTGCTTTGGGGATACACCGATCTTGGTGGTTCACCTCTTCCTCCTGAGTATCCTTGCCCGTATTATTAGTTTCCTGCTCCTTCCTCTGATTTTTCTCCTCTAAATCCTTCTCTTGAGTCTCCTCTACCTCGGATTCCACTTCTTGGCTGTCCATCCGATCTCCCTTCAAATGATTTAATGCATCAAAGCTGTTCTCCACTGGGATGTTGATCTCCTTGGAATTTCTTCCCATAAATTCCTCTGCAGTACATGGGACCACTTCCACCGAGCCTCCATAGGCCTCCCGTATCACCCAATCAAACTTACTTGCCCCAAGGCGTTGATCTATGGGGTTCTTTCCTTTGTGATTTGGCTCTGAGGCTTGCTGTATCATCTTAGGAGCAGGTTGAGCTTGAGGGTTCCCATCAAAGGGACCAGCTCCCCTGTGAGAGGGTTTTGGGGCATAGGAATTTTTGGGAGGAGGGTTAAAACGTTGCCTCTTGCTTACAATAGGGCGAACAGGGTCTCTGATATTCGGATTTCGAGCTCCACGTCCTTGAGGCCCAGGTTGGGTAGGAATGGAGATCTGCAGGGGAGGGATTTATTCTGGGTTTGAGGATCGGTATTTTGGAGTGGGGGCTGGTTCTTGGAAATGCAGTGGATACCCTGGTGCCCTACCTTCCCACAAACACTACACTTAAAAGACATATTTTCATATTCAAATACCTGAGTATGAAGGCCAAACATAGACGACAAAATAATGGATTTAGGGAGCTCTTTACTCGGGTCCGCCAACACACACATGCGAGCGAGACAGGAGTCTTGTTTTGCTCAAGGTTGCGGGATCAATAGATATTAGTTCTCCAATCTCTGTAGCTATCCCGCCCAATATTTGTTCGTTCCAGAAAGCGAGAGGTAATCCTGGCATCTTAACCCAAATAGGAGCCAAATCCAAAGACTCGAGTCTGGGGGTTGAAATCGGGGGACCAACGCTTCAGATACAAGCCCCTTTTCCCAAAAAACCAAGGACCTCCTTGGAGAGTCCTTTCCATGTCCTGTTCACATTGAAATGTCACCAAAAGAAAACTCTTGGGTAAAGCCTTAATCATCATACCGGCCCTTGGCTGCCATTTTTGGATGGCCCATCTCCTTATGACTTCCATTTCTGGCCTCACCCCCATAAATTTAGCCACCAAAGATGTTCTGCCCTCCATAGCCACATGCTGAGCTAAGGAATCCGGGACGTGCAACCTACCATTGACAGATTTTAGATTAAAACAAGAGTCGAATAATTTTTGCTTACCGCGAAGAGCATTAAGATATGAAGGTCTCCAGTTGCCAGGTTTCTCTTTGTCTCCTTCTTGGGTCTTCCTTTGATCCTGACGCATAGAGTCCTGGTCCCCCTCAGAGAAATCTTCAACCGCATCCACCCAACGCCCTTGGACCGGTTCCAATAGAACTTCCTTGTCCACATCCTCCGCTCGGGGGCTTGCTATCTCGCCAGAGCCCCCACCTGCCGCATCTGCTGATCTGCCCTCTGAAGTCCCACACCTAGGATTTGATGCCCCTAGACCTCTCGCTCCTCCTCCTTGCTGCTCCATCCGTCACAACTTGTTGCCTCCAAAATCTGCCATTTTTTTTTTTTTTTTTTTTTTTTTAGGGCCAAAATTTTTGTGACCGCTACTGTGCACGAACTGCTAAAGTGGCGGCTGCTACAGTATGCAGGCTTCTACCTCCAAGACTGACTTAATTAACTACACTCTTCCTGCTAATTATAACCATCCACCTTTCCAAGCTGGAAGTTTATTTTGAACTTTACTAATAACTGGATTCTATAATTCTCTCCTCATTCTTCCCTCAAATAAAGGCAATCCTAAATAAGTTGCAAGTAAATTTGCCTCCTCCATTTAAAACAACCTAGAAATTCTTGCTTTGATATTAGCAAGAGTGTTAAGGAAGTAAATTTTGGATTTTATCCTATTAAATTTTTCCCTAATGCTCTTTCATATTTATTTTAAAAGTTATTCAAAGCTTTGGTCTCATTAATACTTGTCCTTTCAAAAAGGGGTGTATCATCTATAAATTATTGATGGGTG
The DNA here is from genome assembly GCA_028583015.1 of Wollemia nobilis. Classification (NCBI taxonomy): domain Eukaryota; kingdom Viridiplantae; phylum Streptophyta; class Pinopsida; order Araucariales; family Araucariaceae; genus Wollemia; species Wollemia nobilis. The sequence goes on from JAQPPZ010017002.1 coordinate 5,490,458, forward strand.
ATATTGTGTTGAGTGAATTATTTTACCCAATTGTAAAATAATCAAACAATTAGAGTATTAAATCTAAAACTCTCTCTTGCAAAGAAATTGGATAAAGCATCTATTTCTTCAAGGTTCTGGTAAGTGGGTATTCACACGCGTATAAATATAACATAAAGATAAGCATAAATATAACTCTACCAAAATAACTCAAATAATGCAAGTGAAAGTTAACAAGGTACCTTGATGATTCAAGCAACACTTAGTGATCTGATTCTGAAGAAGCTTAGAGGTGCAAGAGATATGATTCATTTTAATGCTCTTTATCTTAAGGTGATCTATTCTGAAACCCCAGTTAGTAACCTCTTTTATCTTTGAATTAAAATGGTTTCAAATGAAAAAGTGCATGGAGTAATAATCCACTTCCTTTTAAATTCGTACCTTTAATGTGAGGTTAATTTTTAGAGTTAGTGGATTCAATGTTATCTTCGTTATGAGCGTTCCACTATCTAGGTGTCAGCAAGTTAGAATGTTAGCCAGTTAGCAAGTTAGTAAGTTAGCATTCATTTACTTTATCTCCTTAATGTGAGTTTGGTGTTAGTATCCCCTCCTAGCATGAGTGTTTTATCTTGAACTTAGGTGAATGCAAATTTTGGGGATACATAATTAATGAATGAAAACCAGAGTCAAAGGGGGGATCTAGAAGCAGTATTTGTGTCTCTATTATTAATCCCTGGTTGTTGCTGGGAAACGCTAGATTCAAGAACAAACATTTTAAATTTTTGATGCGAGCAGATTGCTTTTTCAAGAGCAGACGTAGAGCATACTTTTCTCAGGTTCCTTCACCCCTTAATAGCTTTTGGTTATCATTAAAGCAAATAAATTAAGTACTAAAATTCTAGAAAATGACCAAAATGTAAAACTAAGTCATAAAACTGTTACAAAATATTCTAAGTGCAGAAACAACAAATTAAAGAACACATAATTTTAAAAGGTTAGCTGAAAATGAAGATATGTATCACAATCTGATTAGCAAATGTTTTCCCTACAAAACCCCAAGTTAGAAAGGTAAATCAGAGGATTGACTTGATCTAATGAACCTGCACATCACACAATCAAAATAGATCAAGTTCTAAACTCTATGGATATAAAGAAATGAAATGACATTAAATCTGGTATTCACCTACTATAACCTATAAAACAACATAAATAGTAGCTAAAAACCAGAAAACATAAAGCTTACAAATATGTTAATATAAATGATCAATCAATGATTTTGACCTCCTTTTAACCTTGCACACAAAACTTTACTATCTTTTTTAGAAAATGAAGTTTTCTCTATTACTTGTGAATCTCTTCTAATACAGATTTACAGCCTCTCTATACAAATGGCCTCATGAGGCTTATAAAGGTTTTCAAAAGAAAAAACAACAAAACCCTTCATCTCCCCTTTTACTTTTCTTGTAAGGTTAAAAACTAGAAATAAAAAAAATTAGTTTCCCTTTTAACCTTTTTCAACCTTGCAATATAAAAGAAAATGGGGCAATTTATTCATGCCCTTTCCTTATAGCTTCTTTCAAAAATAAAGCAGAATATAAACATCCTCTTATATTCTACTCATCACCCTGTTATATATGCCAAATAATGCCCCGCATTAAAAATAGTAACAAAAACAAAAATGCTTTAAGTCCCTTATAACTCCCTTAGGTGCATTAGCAAAACAACCTAGTCTTCATTTCTTTGGGTAAACCAATCAAAATAAAATAAATTTATTTTACCCTCATATATAATAAAGTCAAAACATTAAAATAATGTCCACTCCTTATGCCTCCCGAGTGATATATGTCCGGTCCGTCTACTGTATTGGTCTGGTGCCATGTCGGCCTCCTTTCAACGATCCTCGCTGGCTGTTGCTGTTAAGGTCTATGTTATCGTTTTGTTATGTCATCAGCGTCCAATTTGGGGTCCTCGTTGGAAAAATTCCCGTCCACACTTGCTCACGATCTGATCCTCGTCACTGTCGTAGTATACTACCGGTGGCTGCCGCGTCATAAATGGATTCGAGGTGTTAAAACCAGAAGATGTGGGCCCTCCGTTTCAAACTGCCGCCTTAGATCGCTTTTCACCGAAGGGCTCGGTGTCCGTGTCACTAACTTGAAGTCCACTTAAACTGCTTTTCGTTGTAATTACGTCGGGAGCCACTTCATCGCCATATGCCAGCTCCGCCGTCTAACTCCAAGTCACTGTTTGAGTCCTCGTCATCACGTGTTTGTCTTACCATTCGCACATAGGCAGCGTGCCCTATTCCTGCGAACATTAGCAGCCATAAGCTTCCAAAAGGCATACATTAATAACAGTCCAATTAAAACGAATAAAAATGATAAAATCGACCTATAAAGATAGCCACCCAAGCATATAAAATCCCTAACATAACACACTTAAAACCAAAACACACGAAATCATTAAAACTTAACAAGTATACATATATTTTTTTTTATATATTATAATTATATATATATAATATATAATTAGGGGAAAAAATTATTTGACTTTTATTATTTTTTTGGTTATTTATACATATAATATATTAAAACATATTATATATATGAATAATTATATTTTTATATTTTTTTTTTTTGGTTAAATGATAAAATTTTAAATGGTCAACAATTGAGCATAATAAGAGAAGGGCCTATTATCCATTTAAAACAAGATATTTAATATAACACCTGAACATAAACATTGATTCCTTCATAGCACACAAAAGAAAAAACAACGAAAGCAAAGACACTTTTCACCGAGAACTCTTGGAACGGATTTACAAACGCTCAGGATGAGGTGTATTAAAAATTTGACTTCTATGAAATCAAGATTTCTTCGAATCTAAAACAAAAAGATGGGTCCCCAAATTTCTTTTTGGGGCTGGTTGTGGAACAGCCACAACATATTGTTGATGTTATTACTAACCTTAAATCCACTTATAAGCCCATCTTTGTAAGCCTTATTTAAGTTCTTATTCAAAACCTCTGCCATATAATGAACAAATAAGGAGATAGAGGATCTCTTTGTCTAAGGCCTCTCTTGGCTTTAAAATCCATTGACCAACACTAAATAAGAAACTGTAGAGACACCAAATTTAATCCATCTAACCCATTTCTTCTTGAATCCAAACTTTTCTAAAACTACAAAAAGAAAACCCCATTTAACCCTATCATAGGCTTTACTCATATCAAGTTTTAAGATCATTATTTTTTCTCTTCTTGAAGATGCAAAATGTATAACTTCATGAGCTAATATGATCCCATCTATAATTTGTCTCCCTTTCATATATCCTCCTTGCTCTTCTGAAATGATTTTGTCTAACAATGGCCTTAATCAATTTGCCATCACTTTGGAGATAATCTTATATGCTATATTACATAGGCTTATGGGTCTAAAAGAATCAAATAATTTATCATCCTTCTTTTTTGGAATTAGGATAAGATATGTTGCATTTATAATATAAGGTATGTATTGTTTTACCCTAGACTATTCCACTTCCACCAATAAAGAATCCTTCACTATATCTCAATTATGTTTGTAAAAAGTTGTAGAGAGCCCATATGGACCTAGGGATTTATCCTTATTAAAAGATAAAAGAGCTAAACGAACTTCCTCTATAGTAATAGGCTCCATCAGTTTCCTATTATCTTCATTCGTTACAACTAAAGGAACATCTTGAAGAAGTTTATCATTAAGAACTTCAGTCTCCTTCGATCCTAGAATATTATGATAAAAATACTTAGCCTCTTTTCTAATATCACTTTGGTCTTCAATCCAAACCCTTTCTATCGATTTAATTCTACTAATTCTATATGTTGATCTCTATACTATAGCCATCCTATGAAAAACTTTGTATTTTTATCTCCTTTTGACCAAGTCCGTCTTTATTTTAATCTCCAAAATTTCTCTTCCATACTCAAAATATTATGATATTCACTAAGCAACTCCCTTTCCTATGAGCTTGGATTATTATGTTCACCTTTTTGAAATTTTAAAATTTTATCTTTTAGTTCGTATTTCTTCTCAAAAATATTTTCAAAAGTGTTCTTGTTCCATTCTTTTAAATTGATGTCATAGATTTAATTCGATTTTAAAGAGCATACAACCCACCATTACCTAAAGAATTCCATGTTTGATCTATCATATTAGCAAATTGAGGATGGCCTTCCCACATTTGCTCATATTTAAAATATGATATTTTTTTGAATTCACTAGCCACCATTTTAACTCTTATTGGTCAGTGATTTGGACCAATCCTTGTTAAGGTATTAGTTTTAGCACAAGTTCCTTCATCTAGCCATTGATATGATTGAACACATTTGTCTAATTTTTCTGCTATTAGGTTCTAGCCTCTCCTATTGTTGGTCCAAGTATAGTTGTCTTCTTATAACTCAACCTCCCACATATTATTATTTTGAATAAAAATAAATAAATCTTTCATACTTTGGGTTAATTCCCTAATTCCCCTAAATTTTTCATCTAGCTTGGTTATGGCATTAAACTCTCCTATGATCATGAATCATGTTTCTTGGTCTTTACTTCTCATAAAGGATTCAATCCTACTCTAAACTTATAATTTATCTAACTGAATTATAGATCTATAGACATTGATAAGGATAAAATAAATATCTACAAAGTAGCAAGTGACTAAAGAGGCTAACCAATACCTAGTTTTATGAATGGTTACATAGGAGGTTCTAAAAGGATTTCAACAAGTTAGAATTCTTCATGTTACTCCTTCATAATCCATAGCATCCCATTTACATCTTTTTTTTTTGGTAAGTAACAGTATATTTACAGCGGGTTTTTTGTTGAAGGATCCCAAAACCTTAGTTACATAGGAAGCCGTGGCTACAATTGCGAGTAAAAATCGGGGCTGCGCCCATGGGCAATAGTCCGGGGCCCAGGGCCCTAGTGCCTACAAAAATACAGACAAGCTATGAGACCAGCACTACAAACTTTGGTCTGAGACCACCAAAACATGGAAAAAACCACAAAACAATAAATGCCAAAAAACGCAAAAACCTGCTCGCCGCCGCTCCGGGAGGCCCTATGGCCGGGCCTGGCCTGGATGGGGCCCGACCTGACAGAGCAGCTCCTCTCCCTGTCAGGGCCATTGCCCAGCCTACGACGGGTTCGGCCAGGGCATTGGCCACTGAGGAAGCCACTTTGGGAGCCAATCGTAATGTCAAGGAAGGCCCTGGTCGTCAAATTCTACATCTTGCTGTCGAAGTCAGAACTGACTTCGGTGGCCTTCGAGACCTCCACCTTGGCCTTCTTGGAGCTACCAGTAGCCCTGCTGCTGCCTGGGGCCGGGCCTTTGTGACTTGAGCAGGAGTCGGGCCCCGCCTGGGCCCTGGACCGGAGTTCTGCATTTTTGGGTGGGCCATCGCCTTTTCGGGGAAGGGGAGCCTTCGGGGGAGGTGGTCTCCATGGATTTGGAAGCTACAAGGGAAGCACGAGGCATGGCCACACATTTTTGGGGCCCCGACATGGGGTGGGCTAAGCGCCTGGGCCCTCATCGATGCTGGAATTGTCTTGTGATACTATTTGGGCTAGGGCTTCAGGGAAGTTCATGGTCCAAGTAGTGAAATATTCTGCTGTGGTGGCCTGGTTGGCCATGAAGTTGGCTGCCCTGTTGCCTTCTCTATACACATGTCGAAGGGCATGATCAGGGAGCCCTTGGAGAATGGTGTGGACTTCCTGGATGGAGTTGTGAATACGCCAAGAGCACCTTCTCGGGTTGTGGGCAGCTTTGATTATAACTTGGGAATCGCCCTCGATGATGACTTTTGGGGCGAACTCCTTGAGGGCAGTCAGCCCGCTGAGGAGAGCTGTTGCTTCGATGAAGTTGTTGGTCTGGATGCCAAGCGGAGCAGCATACGCCAAGATCAGGGCCCTGTGACTATCGCGGATGACCCCACCCGCACCCGAGGGCCCGAGATTTCCTTTAGAAGCTCCGTCAAAGTTAAGTTTGACCCATCCGGGAGGGGGGGCAGTCCACCTGGTCGCAGAACTATGGGAGGGGGCAAGGGGGGAAGCTAAATTCCAAGGGAGGAAAGGAGGGTGGCCTCGCCCAGTCATCGGGGCACCTCAATCAAGGGGATGGAGCAGGAATTCTCAAGGGCAAAGGTCACTGCCTTGGTCGCTATCCACTGGGGGAGCGGGCCAGGGAGGAGAAGGCTTTGCTATTGCGCTCCAGCCAGAGTTGCCAAAGCATATGAGGAAGGTAGGAGCCCCAGAGGAAGCGGATGAAGGGATGGGCAAAGGGGTTGGGCCACTGAGACAGGAGGTCAGATATGGAGTTGGGGGCCACCCACTGGATAGAGAATTGGGAAAGGATGAGGCCCAAGACTTCGAACAAAAAGGGACAATTGATAAAGAGGTGATTAGTGGACTCCCAGGTAGCACAGCAGAGGAAGCATCTATTCGAGATCTGAAAGCCCCTCTTGATCAGATTCTCGATCGTCAGAATCTTGTTTTGGACGGCCGCCCAAACGAAGTGGCTGATTTTGGGGATCAACTTCTTGGCCCACACCTGACGGGTTGGAAAGGGAGCCTCATCAGGGACTCTTTGGAGATTGTAAGCAGATTTGATAGAAAAGACTCCACTGGGAGTACCATGCCAAACGCATCTGTCGATTCCTCCGGAGGACGGGATGACAGTCACCTTGAGGAGGCGCTGAAGCCTGGCAGCTTGGAGCGGGTGCTTGGGATCTAGGATGGGTTTCCAGGTAGCCCGCCCCTGGTTCTGGGTAAGATAGGCCGACACTCTGGGCCCTCTGTCCGCAAGCCCTAGTTTGAGGATGAGAAGCTCTCTATCAGCAGACAGGGCCTCATCATGAATCCATTTGTCTTCCCAGAAGTCAATCTTGGCTCCGTCCCCGAGGATCCATCTGGTCCCTTTTCGGATTATGTCTTTGGTGAAGATCAAGGACTTCCAAAAGGCTGATCCATCTCGAGGCTGAGCTTCACTAAGGAAGGGGTGGTTATGACAGTATTTTTTGCGCACTATGCTGACCCACTCATCAGGGGTATTGGTGTGCACCTTCCAGGCATGTTTGGCCAAGAGAGCCTTGTTCATGGGGACCACCCGCCTGAGCCCGATCCCTCCCTCACCTTTGGGGCGGCAGACCAGGGGCCAGGAGACCAGGGGAATCCTCTTCTTATCTTCACTTCCCGACCAGAGAAAGCATTTCTAAATTTGTTCGATGTGAGCTGCAATGGAGGCCGAGATTCTAAAGACCGACATGAAATATATCGAAATGCTTTGCAAGACCGCCGCCAAGAGGGTGGCTCTGCCAGCCTACGAAAGGAGGTGACCTTTCCAGGGGGCCAGCTTTCTCTGAATCCACTCAATCACCCCACCCCACAGGGCCCTGGAGGATGCACCTATGAATAGGGGAAGCCCGAGATACGAGGAGGGGAGGGTACCAGGGGTGCAACCCAGAATCCGCCCGATTCTGATCTGCCTAGCCAAGGGGGTATGGATAAAGAAAATCGAGCTTTTTTGGAGGTTGATTTTCTGGCCGGCCGCCTCCTCGTACAGGGTCAAAATATGCTTGAGAGTTTTGGCTTGGGGAATTGAGGCAGAGGTGGCGAGGATGGTGTCATCCATGAACTGCTGGTGGGACACAGGGGGTAGGCCCGACGTAGGCCTGATGCCTGAAATGAGACCTCGGGTCACAGCACCCGAGATGGTATGCCCCAGGGCCTCAGCCAGGATGATGAAGAGGATCGGGGATAGGGGGTCACCTTGGCGGAGGCCTCTGGAGCTGGGGAAGAACCCGACAGGGGACCCATTGACGAGGATAGAGAACCACGGGGAGGACACGTAGTTGCTGATGAGCCTGACCCAGGAAGGGTGGAACCCAAACTTAAGGAGGACCTTGGATAGGAAATCCCAGTCAACTCTATCAAAGGCCTTGTTCATATCCAGCTTGAGTAGAAAGGAGGCCTTTTTGGATAGGACAACTGAGTGAATGGCCTCATGCATGATAATGACACCATCAGTGATCAATCTGCCTTTGACCGAACTGCCCTGACAAGGGGCAATAATCAGGGGGAGGATATCCTTAATACGGGAAGCCATGGATTTAGTCAAGATTTTGTACAGGACATTGCACAAGCTAATGGGGCAGAAATCCGAGAGGGATCGGGCTACCTGGGTCTTGGGGATCAGGGCTATGAAGGTGGAGTTGATACCTCTAGGGATGGATCTGGCAGTCTGCAGGTCCCGAATGGCAGCACACACTTTTGGCCCGACGATGTCCCAGAAAGATTGGAAAAATTGGGGGGGAATCCGTTCGGGCCCGGGGCCGCCTCAGCCTTCATGGAAAATGTGGCAGCATGGATTTCGGAGTCAGACAGGGGCTGCATAAGCATCTAATTTTTCATGGTTGAGACAGAAGATGGAATATGCTCCAGAAGGGAATCAACCGCATCTGGGGACATGGGGGGGCTATCGCCCAGGAGCTCCTGGAAGAATCGAGTGGCTTCAGCCTAGATGTCCTCTTCTTCCTTGATGATTCTGCCATCACTGCCCACCAACTCAGCAATTCTGTTGGAGCCCCTGTTCCTGAGAGTCGATGCGTGGAAGAACTTAGTGTTTGCATCTCCATCTTGGAGCCACAGGGCTCTCGAATTCTATCTCCAAAAGGTTTCCTCCCTGGCTAGAATGTTATGATACTCGCTGAGAGCAAGGCGTTCCTCATCCCTGAGCCCCGGGTCTTGGGAGCCTGCTTGAAATCTGGACTCGAGGTCTTCGAGTTTTTCTTTGAGAATCACTTTGTTTTCGAAGATATTGCCGAACACCTCCTTGTTCCATACCTTGATTTGGTCCTTAAGGCATCTCAGCTTGTGGAAGATTTGTTCAGCGGGGCATCCAGGGACTGGGGGAGCCCACCAGCGCCCTACCTGGGCCCGAAAGTCAGGGTGATGCAGCCACATGGACTCGAACCGGAAAGGCCTCTTGGGAGAGGGCCTATGAGCGGTTTCAAGGAGGAGGGGGCTGTGATCAGACCCGATTTTGGGGAGGGCCAACAGGGTGGCATCGACAAACATAGGCAAGGCTTCCTTGGACAAGAAAACTCTATCTAGTCTGACCTGAATATGATTTGCTCCCACTCTTCTGTTGGACCAAGTGAACCTGGCTCCTTTCAGGCTGATGTCCATGAGCTCGTTGAGGGCAGTAAAGGCTCCAAAGTCCTCCATGCTCTTGCCCTGAACCGTTGAGCCCCCACTTTTGTTAGAGAGGAACAAGGGGCTATTGAAGTCCCCGACCAGGATCCAGGGCAGGGGGGCAAAGGCTTCTCTCATCGAACTAATTTCCTTCCATAAGGCCACTTTCTCAACGGGACTATTAGGAGCGTAGACGTTGGACAGAATCCATGAGCGCCTTGACTTTACGCAATGGACCAGCATGTTGATGATTCTGGGGGATGAAGATATGAGTCTTCCCTCGAAGCACCGAGGGTCCCACATGCACAGTAGACCCTCGACCGAGCTAGCCATAGGGGTAGACAGGGACTCACAGTTGCGCCAGGTAGCTTGGGCTACACATCGAGCAGCAACGTCATCAATTTTGGTCTCCTGGAGGAGGAGGAAGGATGGACGGTGATCCCTACGGAGTTGGTCGAGGATCCTTTTCTTGGGGGCCCCATTGAGGCCCCTGATATTCCAGGTGATGAGCTTCATTTGACACCCTTGAGGGGTCGCTTGCCCCCCTTCCCAGAATGAGCGAGGGGTTTGGGTCGGATGGCATCCGTCTTGGAGAAGCTTGCCCCCACGTCAGAGAGAGTTGCCTGGGAGCCATTGGCTATGTCATCTTCAGTGATCCTTGTCCGCTGATCACCCAGGGTGGGGCGCCCTATTTTGAGTTTGCTGCCAAAGTCTATGGCAAAAGACCTACTTCGGGTCATCTTAGGGCTGACTTCGTCGGGCCCGGATGAAGAACTAGCTTCGATCTCTTCATCGAACTTCTCAGATCCGCACTCCAAGGGAGGAAGCCCAGCAGGGATCGTCGGGAGGGCCGAGAGGGGGTCAAGGGAGGAAGGGTGGGAGTGGGGGGGGAAGGGGGCCCCGATAGAGGGAGCCGATGGGGAAGGGAGCCCGGTCGGCTCGCTTGCCAAGGCACAAGCAGGGCCCTATGGGGAGGGATTCAAAGCGGGCTGGGCGGGAGAACCTGGGATCGGGGCCCCGAAAGATGACCCAGGGGAGGGAGCAGCAGAAGGGGAAACCTGGGGAAGACCGCCCTCCAGACCAAGATCCACATGAGAGTCCTTTGGGGTAGGAGGGGGGGCCCCCTTGGTGGTCCAGGCCTGGGATCTAGGGCCATCGCGAGGGGGCCCGCGAGACGGGGCCCAACCTGATTGAGAAGGGGGTTTGGGGGGAGGGCCTTCAGCCTTTCTGGAAACTAGGCATTGGTGGGAGAGGTGGCCCTGAGTGCTGTAGGTGGGGTAGAAAGCAGGTTTGTTTTTGTAGATCAGGGGCTGGCTCCAGAAGTAGGATCCAGAAGAGATGGTCACCGAGGAGGGGAGAACAGATTCGAGATTGGCATTGATGTAGAATCAGGTATGCACCATTCGAGATCTTGCCTTGGTTGTAGGGTCGAAGGCCACCAGGTCCCCGATCGACTGAGCAATGAGTCTGAGGATGTCTTCGTGCCATAGGTGGAAGGGAAGGTCTGGGAGCCGAACCCAGACCGGGGCGAAGTTGATGCTTTGGGTGCTGGGGTGGAAGTCAGCTCCGTACCGCCTGAGGAAGAGGCTCTTGCACCCCAAAAACTAGGGCCCACCGATAGGATATTTTTGGCATCCTCACTATTGTTTAGCTTGATAATGAAGAAGCCCTTGGTCAGGGCAACCAGCTGGATGTGCCCAAAAACCTTCCATTTGGTAGCCGCCCATCTGCGAACGGTTTCCATGTCGGGACGCCCTCCCAGGAATTTCCCTACCAGGGAGGCAGAGGAACCAGCTACCAAGGAGGAGTAGACCTCCTCCTGGATAGAAATGTGAGTGCCCTCAAGGGAAATACCTAGCCCCGAGGATAAAGACCAGCCCAGGATCGGGGGGCTTTTTCCCTAGCCCTGCGCTCGCATCGAGGATGGCCTGGGGACCAGGTCCCAAGATGTCGATCCCATCCTGGCTGCCAAATGGATCAAGCGCAGATCCATCCTCTGGGCCCGTCGGGGGTCCTGCTAGCCCGAGACCGGGCCCTGACATGCCTGACCCCGACCTCGAGCCCGATCTCGACCGGGAACCTGCACCATGCACTGAACCTGTCCCTAGCCCTGCGCCCGCTCCTGCTCCTACTCCTACTCCCTCCATCATCGAATGGCATTTTTTTTCACATCCCATTTACATCTTGCTCATACTGCTTTCATGGTTTTTGAATCTTCTTATTTTGTCATTTTAGTTTATTGGATATAAAGAATACCAGAATTATTACTTAAACATAGGTCCCTAATACACCCCTTCTTTGATGGGGCAATAGAAACCCTTATATTCTATGAAATTATAATCATGTCTCATTAGGGGCTTTTGGCCTTGCCTGCATATTACTAATATCCTTTTGTTGTTTGGTAAAAAGAAGTTCAACCAATTTAGTTTGTGTTCCTTTATTTATGTTTTCTCTTACTTCCCTAGATCTTGCTTGATAATTTGAGGGTTTTCCTATTTTTGCCTTGCCTATATCAGAAGTAGGTCTTATTATTCTATTCCTCAATATTCTTTCACAATTTTATTTTTCATCATATTTATCCCCTCTTGGCTCGATTATAGAAGCTTTTGACTTTTCTTGTTCAGCTTCTAGTATTTCCTTATTAATGGTAGAGGTATTAACTTCTAAAACTGCATTTACTTTATAATTTTTTCTTGAATGGTGCATGGTACTTCAAGAGAGTCTTCAAAATCTAATGAGACACATTTATTATGTTCATCGAGAATGTTATTACTTAAATCAAGATCATACTGAATAGACGATTCCTTGTTAATATATTGAAACTATTGTATTGTGTCCTCTAAGCTTTAACCTAATTTTTCTTCATAGGCTAAAGCCTTAAAAGAGTTGGTATTTCTTCCAATATCTTTCCTTACTGGTCTCCACTGTTTATTTTCTTTCATTTTTCTAGATCTAATTTTTGGAAGTTGAAAACCATCTTCATCCATAACCATTTGTAAGTTTCTCTTACGATTTTCTACATATGATTCTATTGGGCTCTTCTTAGGGCATGATATCTCAATATGCTCCACCTCATGACATATTATATATCTAAATGATATGTTTTCATAATCTGTGGTTTGGATCCACATCTTATTCCCATACTTAAGAATGATTGATTCTGGTAAAGCTTTACTTATATCAATCATGACCAATATTTGAGCATAAATAACTAAGAATCCATCTTTTGTTGTATATTAAATCTCAAGGAATTCTCCTAGAGTGTTTTCTATTGCCCTGATGGTATCTATTTCCTAAAATTCAATCGGTAACCCAAACATCCTAACCCAAACTCGTACTAGGGATAGATTTACATTTTTAAGTGAAAAGCCTTCATACCAACGGGTAAAGAAGAGTCCTACTCTTCCATAAACCAAGGTCCCCTTTTAGGATTTTTCTCTTTCTTCCCTAGAAAAAATAGCTAGAGAGAAACCTTTGAGAAGAAAGGATAGAATCACTCTTGGATACTTCCAACTCCTATCAATCCATTTTCTCAAGGCTTAAACCCTTGGCCAATACCCATTAAATTTACCAAAAATTACCCTATCTTGGAGAAGCGAGGATCTCACTAAGGTGCACTCACTAACCTCTACCACTAGAGATGATTCTAAAAATTTAACTATAAATCGATCCATGGAAAGGAAACTAAAACTCAAAATATATTAAAATTTATTTAAATGTCCTATAACAAATATAATATTTGATAAAAACTTTATAATAATTTGCATGCACAAATTCTAAGGTAAATAAAGGGAAAAAAAACTTAGCTAAAAAATTCTTTATCCAAATAGAATGTCTTACCTCGCTGAAGTCCTAGCCCTTCATTGCTCTTCCCATCATCCGAACCCTAGCTGACAAATATTTGCAATTTCATTTTGTGCGACTTGAAAAATTGTCACTACCCTTGTTCCAGATGGTTGAATTCACAGGGTCATATCTTCCTCAATATTTCTTGGATTATTTCATATAACCACTCATTTTAAAGTTATTCAAATTCTACACAATTTGGTCCAAGAACAAACTAAATTGAATAATCCTTCACAAAGATATGGCTCCTAAAAGATGAGATATTTTTCAAAAAAAATCCTAATGCTTTGCGAATATGGAATATATTTGATTTATTAAGTTTTAAAGGATAAACTTATATATATTTTGAGAGCATTTATCTCAAGTTTGATAATAATACTTTAAGAGGTTACGAACCATGGGGATCAAATAATAGCAAGGGAATCAAGGATAATATTGATATCAATAATGAGTTGTATTATTGTGATGATTTACTCAAAAGTGTAACAAATTTAGGTGACAACTCAAAAGGATAGATTATGTGCTTGAACCTAAAAGAGTACAGACACAGTAGAAAGAACAAGGCAATAATCAAAGAATGAAATCACATGAAGAAAAATGAACTTCGTACCAAATAATGTAATATGGGGTGTTGAAAGTTTTGCATTATTTGATAACTTGCAATAATATTACAAGTACCATGTAAATAGTTTAGTCTAGAGTGTGTTTAATATTTGAGTATATAGTAGGTGTCATGTAAGTAAGTGTGGAGTTATGTAAGTGAGGTGTCATATTAGTAAGTGTGGATTTATATAAGTGAGATGTCATGTTAGTAAGTGTGGAGTTATAAGTTATACAAGATTTTATCATTTAGTATGTGCAATTATTGAAGTCTTTGTCCTTATGTGGATATATGGAGTTAATAGGAGATTTATTATTATGTATTATTTCTCCTATGAGACATATAAAGTGTTAGATATTCCATGTGTTTGAGGAGATGGAAAGTTTGTATAAGTAGAAAGCTCAAAAGTCTTGTGAATGTGAAGATGTTAGCATATCATATTGATATCCTTATTTATTTCATTATTTAGGTTTATTTAGGCGTATTGTTATTTTCTATAACAATCTCTATTTTTACCTCGGGTGGTTCCACAACCTCCGAGTTTATTTTAGAGCTGCAATGTATTATTTAAATCAGTTATTCTTAATGAAATAATGTTGTTCCGCCATCATGGTATCAGAGCCATTTGTAGGTCATTCCGATCAAACGTTGGATGCAGTCTTGTTAGAGGTTTGATGTCTGCAAATTTTTCCTGAAGATGTTGATTAGAGAAGCATCGACATTTGCATTGGTTGTGAGATTCAAATCTACACAGCGATACAGCCCAACATCGTAGTTAGTGATTTGAATCACTGCACACACTAAAGTCGACAAAGCTCTTGCAGACATCGAAGTCGATCAATAGTGCTCACGTAGACGCCATTAACTCTTGCAGACATTGATTTGCAGAAGATCACTACCAAATAGATCTATCAGGTGATAGACGTGATGACAGCTGAATCTGTTGATTGACGTACAGTTGAAGAGATACGATGTTTTAAAAAAAACCAGGAGGGATTGCTATTATGCTTTAGACACCCAAACTAGAATATTGCAAATCTGGTGATGATTGTCAAGTTACCACACCCTATTACTGTGAAGTGGACGAGCATAGAACGTGTGTTGCCCAGCCGAGAAAAGGCCACCATGAGGTGGAGGAGGTTGCTGCCCGGAGAGGGGACACCTGGTGGTTTCCTCGCCACTACTGGTGAAGTAGACAAGCAGAGCAACTTGGGGGAGGCACCGCTCAGTAGCAGCAAGACGTCGCAGCATCGCCAGGTGGAGGTTGCTCGGGCGCGCCTTGCCTCAAATAGGGGATCTCCCCTTTTTTGCTTCAGCCCCAACCATAGCTCGGTTGGTCAGCTCCTATGTGCTAAGGCGTAGGTAACCGTGAGGTTGCGATTTCAAACCCCATCGATGCCCCTAGGTAATCAATTTTTTTTTGTCTATTGATTATTTTTTTTCCTTAATGTCTTTAAAATTATTTTTAGTTTAATTAAATTTTTTAATTTTTTTTCTTAAAAAAGAGAATTATTTTAAATATATATATATATATATATATATATATATATATATATATAATACTTCTTTTTTTTTTAGGAAAATAAATTTAACTAAGCTTTAAATATTTTTTTTACATTGGAAGGAAATTTTTTTCAAACTTACAAAAAGGGGTATTTTTTTTTCAAAAATCAAAGGGGGAAAGTGAGTAATTTTTTGAAAAGCAAATTTGGCATTATTGTAAAGGTGCATTTTTGGCTGCACCCGACAACTATTGGGTCATTCCTGTGGGCATTTTTTATGTTGTAGGTTGCATTTTTTTCTATTTTGCACTACTTCATTAAAAGTTAAAAAAAATCAAATTCACTCCCTAAGTCCTCAGAATAATTAAAACCCATCCGTGTAATTTATTGCACTGCAGCATTCGGTATTTGTGATACCTCTGGCCAGCACTTACAGGTAAAGCTGTCGTGATTGGGCTACTATATTCGTCGCCTAATATAGGTGCCAAAATGATGTTTGAGCTTGTTCTCTATAAATCATCGGGGAGAGATAAGTTTACCATTTTGCATTTTTTTACTCCATCCATTACCCTAATAGTTCTTGTGTTTAGGCATAAATCCTGACGAAAGTTCTGAAATCCAAAGTTTTTAGGGGAAGTTATGCCCCACGCATGAGGATTGCAGACTTTCTATGGTAGGTGCCATCAACAAGACTATTCCCTTTCAGTACTGCTTAAGTACCACGTATCGTATGATCTCTAAAAATTACCTATAGTTTCTCACATGTAAGGGCAGGTGATTTTTTTATATCTTTCTAAATACCTATAGTTTCCCTCACGTAATGGCAGGTATTTTATATGGTATAATGGCCTAGCAAAAGGTATATCGAAAGGGGGACCAATTGGTGTTATAAGGAACCTTCATCATGTCTGCAAAATTAATGACTGATTCTCATTAGTTGTTGAAAGGTCCTAATTACACACCATGGAAAAACAAGATGAAGGTTGTATCGCTCCAAATTTTTTGCATCCCTACCTTTAGGCTATAGGATCCGCGCCCGAAAGGAGGATGGGAAAAGGATGATGCGGTACCTCGGACGAGAGGACTTTGCGAAGGTCCCGCCTCTCAAGGGAGGTGTATTTTGGTGATTTTTCGACGGATGGTGGGTTCACCAGGAAACATTTAATGGCAGTTTCCATGCCTAGGTTTTGGAATGTGTTTAATGAGTTCATTTTAATCTTAAGCATTCATCCTAGGTTTGGCCGAATGATTCTAAATTAAACTATATGAAAATGCAATTTTTCATGAATACAGCAGACAGATTTAAAAGCAGAGAACAGAGAATTTACAGGAGGAAAACGGAGAATACCTGATCCGGATGTCTGAAGAAGATTCTGATTTTGAAGCAGTCCCGATCATCTGAGATTCGACAGAATCGTCTGCAATCAGACGAGATCGTCTGCGATCTGACGAATTCGTCAGACGAATCCGTCAGAAACCTGCAAAACAGAGAATAGATGCAAAATGCAAGACATAACACTATGCTAACAGAGGCAAATTACATCAAATGATAATATGAATGCTGAACACTATTCAAGAATAGAAATTAATGCAAATTACTGTGCTTAAATGGCAGATCATAAACTTAGCATGCAATCTAAGCTAAATGGGTGAACTCCAGATGCAAAATAGGATAAAAACTGAATGTATTATCTAATTTGCAAAACAAAATAACAGAGACAAAGTTGAGAAAAGCAAACTCCAGGCACTGATTGCCTCGATGTGGGCTGCAGTCGAGATCGTCTCGTATTAGTATGAAATCGTCTCGAATTCGACAGGATCGCCTTCGATCTGGACAAGTTCGTCGACGACGATAGGTGCTGGATCCAGTTGAAAATCAATGATATACCTGCATCAAAATTGCTATGGGACTAATGCAAAAATAATATTATGATGTTTTAGCGCAGAGGGATTCAATTCGCAGATAAATTCAGCCAGGGGTTGGGGAGGGAAAATCCTAGAAGTTAAATAGGCTTAGGGGGAGTTGTTGGGAGGTTGGAGATCATCCCAATTTGGGAGATCTCCAACGGGGGAGGGTCCCAACGACGCAGACACACTTCTGCCCGGATTGGAGACTCGTTGGAACGGATTCCAACTATGCAAATTCATTTTTGCGACAAGATCGTCTGGACGACCTAGTCCAGACGAAATCGTCAAATCTGAGGTGATATCGTCTGATCGGCGACGATATCGTCAAACGGTCAAAACAACCTCTAAAAATGGTGCGGAAAATGGGGAAACAAATTTCTCGACGGTTAACAGGCGGTTTGGGAGGTTAAATTTGATTTTTAAATTATTTACTAAGGTGAATATAAATTTTATAATTTTGACTGCGCCAATTTTATGGTGCTACAAAGGTAATCCTAGTCATGGATGACTTATGGGATGTTGTATCTGGAGCAACAACAAGACCTTCATCTGCTGGTGCTACAACTCCATCTACTGCTCAAAAAGACTTTGACAAGACAGACAACAAAGCAAAAGTGTTCATTTTGCTTGTTGTGTCTGATGAAGTTCAACCCCATATTGCTGACTGTGAACATAGTAAAGAGGCATGTGATGCCCTTAATACTATATATGAGGGAAAGAATGATTCCACTATTCTATTTCTTCAATCTCAATTACATAGTGTAAGCATGAAGCAGGGGGAGACAGTTGAATTTTTTCTTTGCAATGTCTGAATTGAAAGCAAAGTTGAATTCTTTAGGAGAACCAGTTGATGACAAGCTCCTTACCTCAATTGTATTGAGAGCTTTACCTGGTTCTTATCGGGTGTTGATCACTTCCCTTCAGGTATCGCAACGAAAAGTTACTTTTGTAGAGTTGGTTAATATGCTTCAAGAGGAGGAGGCACGCCAACTACAATGAGATGATTCTTCTAACACTGCCCTCTACATCAATAGGAAAGGGCAGAACCAGAAGAAGGGTAATTTTTAGAAGGGAGGGAATTCACAAAAGGATTCAAAATGGAAACAAACTCAACAACCTCAATAGAAAAAGTGATATTGCAAGATCTATGACAAAGAAGGTCATGATACAAAGAGATGTTGGCATAAGAATAAACAATCAAAACATAAATGCCAGAACAAACCACAAAATAAAAAACAACGAGTGAATGTTGTTGTTGAAGAATCTGACACAAATTTTGAGAGAGCCCATAAATTTCTCATGACTACCACAGTGTCCAAGTAGACAGATCCTATCTGGTATGTTGATTTTGGAGCCAGTAAGCACATGACTGGTGACAAATCATGGTTTGAGTCTTTTGAGGCCAAAGAGGGCAAACCTGTCACTATTGTTGATGATAAAACCTACAAGGTTCAGGGAGAAGGTACTATTTTAGTCACTCTCCCGGATGGTAAGTGTCAGATTGACAAAGTTCTCTATGTTCTAGGATTGGCAAACAATTTGTTGTCAGTCACACAAATTCTGGACAAAGATATGGTTGTGAACTTTAGTGTTGAGGGAGGCAAGAAGTGTTGTTCTATTACCAGTAGGGGTAAGAACATTGCAACTGCTTCATATAAGCATGGCTTATTTACTTTAGATGCTATCTCTACTCCACATGTAGCCATGATAGTCTCTACAAAGGAGGAAACTTCCCTATGGCACAAGAGATATGGACATTTGAGTTCTGGTTACTTACATGACTTAAGTAAGTATGAAATGGTAAAAGGTCTTCCTTCCCTTTCTACCACTTTACCAGTTTGCTCTGACTGCTCGACAGGAAAGTAGCATAGAGTGCCTTTTGAAAGGAGCTCTACAAGAGCAAAGAAACCTCTGGAGTTGATTCACACCGATCTGTGCGGTCCCTTAACTCCCAAAAGTTATGGGGGTAAGAGGTATTTTTAGTTATTCATGGATGATTACTCATGAAATATGTGGGTATTCTTCCTTCAACTAAAATCTAAAGCATTTGGTTTCTTTCAGCAATTCAAGAAATATGTTGAAAAGGAGTCAGGAACTTCTATAAAGACCCTCCGCTCAGATCGAGGGGGGGAGTTCACCTCTAAATAATTCTCTGAGTTCTTGAAATAAAATGGTATCACACGACATTTAACTACTACTTATACTCCTCAGCAAAATGGATTTGCTGAAAGGAGGAATTGTTCCATCATGGAAATGGTTCATTGCATGCTCACAGGAGCTAGTCTTGAGCAACTATATTGGGCAGAAGCTGTCACCACAGTAGTATATCTGTTGAATAGGGCACCCACAAATGCTCTACAAGGAATGACTCCACAGGAAGAATAGAGTAGTATAAAACCCTTCATTTCTCATCTACGCATTTTTGGATGTAAAGCTTTCATGCACATACCAAAATAGAAAAGGAAGAAGCTAGATGAGAAGACATTGAAATGTATTCTTCTTGGGTATGATGAGCACTCTAAGGGTTATCGTTTGATTGATACCTTGACCAAGAAGATACACATTAGTAGAGATGTAGTTTTTTATGAGGCTTTCACATCATAAAACACATCAGATGTATACCTAGACCTTGTGGAAACTAAGGTTGATAAATCTCCTTCATCAAAGGTTAGAGGTCCATCTTCATATTCTTCAACACCTCAGAAGAAGAATCCAAAGTGGTATACAAATACAATCAAAGACTCTAAGCTATCCACTCCACTAGATTTTACATTGGATAGGCCTCGTACTCACAGCATGGCTCGATAGGAGAAAGATGCAACAGAGAATACTGGGGTTGATGATTTGTGTCAATATTTTGAGGAACTTTCTGTAGATCTAGAGAGAGATACAGAATATATGGATATTGATAATTATAGGTTGTTTATGTCTTCCATAGACAATCTTGAACCTGCATCAGTGCAAGATGCTCTTGGTGAGCCTCAGCGGAAGGCCGCTATGGATGTAGAGTATAAGTCTTTGATGAAAAACAAAACTTGGAAGTTTGTCGATCTACCATATAGAAATAAGCCCATAGGCTGCAAATGGGTGTATAAAGTTAAGTATAAGGCAAATGGGACAATAGATAAGCATAAGTCCTGACTTGTTGCAAAGGGCTATGCTCAAAGAGAAGGCATTGACTATGAGGAAACTTTTGCACCTGCTGCTCGGATGACAACCATTTGAGTTATTTGTGCTATGGCAGCACAATATGGGTGTAAATTACACCAAATGGATTTATAGAGTGCTTTTATAAATGGTGACCTCCAAGAAGAAGTCTACATAACTCAACCGAAAGGATTTGAAGTGGAAGGCGAACAGCAAAAAGTTTGCAAATTGGTAAAATCCTTATATTGTTTGAAACAAGCCCCTCGGGCTTGGTATATAAAAATGGATAATCACCTTCTACAACATGGATTTAAGAGATGTTCTTCAGATGCAAACCTCTATTTTAAGAAACAAGGTTCTGAAATAGTGTTGCTTGTACTCTATGTTGATGATCTGCTCATTATAGGGAGTTCAAAAACTATGATTTCTACTGTCAAAAGAGACTTGTGTCAATATTTTGAGATGTCAGATCTCGTACTTCTCCATTATTGTCTTGTTCTGGAAGTTAGCTAGAAGGAGCACTACATCAAAGTGTCTCAGAAAAAATATGCCAAGACCCTATTGGAAAAATATCGCATGACTGATTGCAAGCCAATGTCAACTTCGATGGAAACAAGAATTCAGTTATCACAATATGATGATTCACCTCAGGTAGATGGTACTCTCTATCGACAGTTTATTGGGAGTCTCATATATCTGACCAACACTAGGCCAGATATCATATTTGCTATCAACTATCTTTCGAGGTTCCTGTAAAAGCCTAAGACTACACACTGGAAAGCAGCAAAGCACGTTCTTCACTATGTCCGTGGCACAATGGAATATGGCCTAGAATAAAAGAGGAACAACAAATTCTTCTTACAAGGATACAAGGACTTCGACTATGCCAGATCATATGATGATCGTAAATCAACTTCAGGATATTTGTTTCATCTTGGATCTGGTCCTGTCTCTTGGCACAGCAAGAAGCAACAGGTGGTTGCTATTTCATCAATAGAGGCAGAATATCGTGTCGCACGTGAAGCTATGTGCGAAGTGATATGGTTGCGTTGCATCCTCACAAGTATGGGTCTTCCATCAAAATCTCCAATACACTTGTTCTATGACAACATGGGTGTTTTGAATCTTGTCAAGAATCCAGTACATCATGAAAGAACCAAGCACATTGACACACAATGTCACTTCATTCGAGATGAAGTTCCAAGGCACCGAATTCAGCTTCAGTACATTCCAACCTATGCTCAAGTTGCAGACATTTTCACTAAGGCACTTGCGCGTGTCAAATTTGAATTGTTTCACAGCTCTCTTTGTATTACCAAATGATGTAATTAGGGGGGTATGTTAGTAGTTCTTCAATTACATAAATAATGTAATAAGGGGGGATGTTAGCATATCATATTGATATCCTTATTTATTTCATTATTTAGGTTTATTTAGGCATATTGTTATTTTCTATAACAATCTCTATTTTTACCTCGGGTGGTTCCACAACCTCCGGGTTTATTTTAGAGCTGCAATGTATTATTTAAATCAGTTATTCTTAATGAAATAATGTTGTTCCGCCATCAGAAGAGTCTTTTTAGCTTTTGATGTAATGAGCAATGGGAGATAAAAATCACAAGATGCAAAATAATATAAAGAAATTAAATCTACAATATGACTGAAGCATGCTAAATAGAAATAACATAAATAAATACAACATAGCTATGGAGGAAATGAACACTCCATTAATGAATCTACTGAACTACATTGTATCCATCACCAATATATGGTGATATACACAACACTGCACTACTACCTACGACTATGCTATAAGCAACTCTATCTATCTATGTCCCCCTTCTCATATCTATATGACGATGAGGCCTTTCTTATATAGGAACATAGGTTCCTTGGTCAACACTCTATCTAGCTATGCAAGGGACAACTTGCACATATACAACTTGCACATTGACACTTGTGCAGTTATTACATTACATGAAGTAACTAGATAACGTTTCCCTAAAGTAATATAATATCCTAAGCATGTACTGTGGAAGATACATTTACATAACCCAAATGATTGAATAGACTCCATTTATAACACCCTCATGTATTACATAATTTGGGTATTGAAGACTTTAGTCTTTAATATGGATATTCCTCTAATGGATAAAGGAATTTGTATTCTCCTTTATTGCTCACGTTATTCAGGTTCTGCATGTAATATGTCTTCTATCTGACCACCATTGTAGTTCTCCTTGCAAGTATATTTATTTGGTTATGATTGTTGATGAATGAGTACAATATGGTGCAATTTTCCTCTCATCTTCTTTATTATTCTATGCTTATCTTTTTGGTATACTGGTTCTTCATTTTTTTCTACCTGTTTCTTTGTATATGTGTAAGCATCATTTTTGAAACAACACAATATCTTGAGAGATTTCCATTGCATCTAGGACATGTATTTTCACAAATTGTTCCTATTGCTTTTATTCCATATTGATTCATAATGATGCATGTATTGATCCCATCCATATATCCAAAGTTGACCATATAGTTATTTTCTACTAGCTTGCTCACTGAAATGAGATTGAATATTAAACTAGGAACATATAACACTTTTTGTAGTAGAATATCTGGAAATGATTTGCTAGGTATCACACATCCATATCCATGTATAGGATAGGTTTGGTTATCTATAATTTTTAGTCTTTATCCTCTAGTAACTTCAAGACAGTTAAACCAATGTATATTTCCTATAATATGATGACTGGCTCCCGAATCAATGTACCACATGTTTTCATGCTTTATAGACTAGTTCTTTTTGGAGCAAGTTTTACATTCATTATATGATATTCATTTTTCCATTTGAAGTAGAAATCGGGAAAAAATATAGAATTGTAGTCTACCTTATGGATCCCAATATTAGAATATATAATCTTGATTTGATAAAACCTTAGGTTTGTAGACTTCCTTATGTCTCCCTAGTGATAAGAGTATGAATACCTAATTTTTAGGTTTTTGTAGAAAGCTTATATCTTCCCAACTTGATAATCTTTGAAAGATATTACTAACAAGTTTTGTAGAATGCCTTATGACTCCCTAAAGATATAATATAGTGCTTTTGTAAAGATATAGTTTAATTTTGGTTGATTTTGTACAAATTTTGTAAATATCAACTTCTTAATGCCTTATTACTCCTATTGAACTAAACACTTTTTAATTTTGAAGAGATTTTAATTTTGGATTTCTTTTATCCCTTTAGAGAAGTTTTTTGAGACAAGAATATTATAAATTTTTCACCCTTAAAAATATTTAATAACCTCTTTTTATATCCCTTGGATTGTTTCTAATTTCCAATAACCTAGTTTGGAGTTGTAGCCCTTATGACTCCTAAATTTGAAAAATTAGACTACATTAATATTTGCAAATTTTAGATGAAATAATTCCTAGTATTCATTATTTCTCCTAGGTTATGCTTTACAAATATTAGACAAATTTGATATTTAATTTCCCTAAGTTTTACTTTCAAATGAATATTGATAGCTTTCAATAATTCAACCTTATAAATAACCTTATAACTCCCTTTTTATGGAAAGCAAAATAGATGGAAATTATACCTTTATAAAATCGATGGTAGAATATCCTTCTTGGGAATTGTGAGTAATGGAAGATTCTTCCACATGCAATTTGCTGCAACACTCACTTCAATGCTTTTTTGACCTGTTTGACCAGGAGTAATGTGCTTCACCGCTTGCTCTCATAATGTTCTCCAATTTGTTGTCGATCTGCTACCATGTAGCTACCTATCTACTACTGTGATACAATTGAAATATTGTCGAGTTGCTTCAGAATCGCTTGCTATCGTTGTTGCCTTGCTTTTACTATCCTTTCATCTCCTTGACCACCCTTTTTATGGAAGATAAGTCTTGAAATTATGACAAGTATCACAACTGTTATGTACGAGTGCTCACTCCTTTTTAATATAACAATCCTTTAGTAATTATCTACTAGCTTCTTGGTCACCTTGTAATGCATGAACACTTGTGTGAGTGCTTATAACTCCTTCATGAGTTTTCTTGGATGTTAAGAAATCATATGGCACCTTAGAGAATTTATGCCAAGTGGTTTTCAACCTTTCTGCATGGAATGCTTTCGTTGTAACACTTCCAAGGAGAGTATAACTCCTTTTTATATGCCTCTTCTTTGCTTTCTACATTTCTTGGAGTGCAAGCAACCTCTTCTCTTGTTAGTCGATTGTTGATATGATTTTGGATATTTGAATGGTGTTGTAGATTATTCTTTTGGTGGACAATATTCACCAAGCTAGCAACCTCTAAATATATCACCTGTTCTCCTTGTTCCTTGTCCCATTCACTGTGTTCCTTTTATGATGTTCATCCACATTGATTGAGGTAGAATTTGCCACCTTTTTGTTTGTAAAATAGAGCTCCATTTCTATCTATGTAAATGCAGGTTGATGATCGATTGATATGTGCATTGTCTTTTGCAGGTTTGTTCATCCAATATGTGAAGTGTAAGCCCCTTTGAATGGCTCCTTGTGTCATGGATGAGGAGTGCTTGATGTTTGACCTTTCTTGGCTAGATTTCCCTATAGTTTTTGTGCCTTTAGTGGCACCTTCAATCTGCCCTTTTCCTATGAACAATGTAGTGCAATACCTTGTAATCTTCTATGAGAATAATATGTTTTTATTGCACCTTTTTTGCACTCCTTATTGCAGGTCTTGTGGTCTAATTTTGTAGCATATTTTAAATGCACAAATGAGGGTTTTGAGGATGTCCCTTTCTATAGACTCCTTATCCTCTTTGCTTGGATATTTAATGATAG
This sequence comes from Wollemia nobilis, assembly GCA_028583015.1. Lineage (NCBI taxonomy): Eukaryota > Viridiplantae > Streptophyta > Pinopsida > Araucariales > Araucariaceae > Wollemia > Wollemia nobilis. The sequence continues at coordinate 5,515,494 of JAQPPZ010017002.1, forward strand.
ATCAAAGCTTTACAAATGTTGTAGATAGAATATGTTTTCTGCTGCACTTAACCCTGTAGTGCTTTGGATTTGAGACTCACCAAGTATCAATATTTGAAGCTTCTATTTCTATTTTTAGTTAGTTTTATTCGTCTCCAAGTTTTTGAGGATTATAACCTGATTTGGTGGCTTCACTTGGCCACTATGAGTTGCAGATTTTGCGCACTAATAGTGTCTTCAAACACTTTGATAATTTTTGCTTTTGTTCCCTTCTCAAGTATACAAAAGGTAATATTTTAAGAGCAATAGAATAGTGCAAATAAATCTAATAATATTTCACTTTTAATGCACTAACAATTTTACCTTATCACTCCAATCAACTCTCAAGAACATGCACTTAATCAAATTTATTGCAACTAATCAAGAATAATATGAAATGAACCTTCAATAATTATTTTGTAATATGTCTAAAGTTATATTTATAACATGAGATTAAACAATACTGCCCAAACTACCAAACTTGTTTCGGTCATATTGCACTCATCCAAACTTAGATTGAGCTAAAATATTGAGGGTAGATGCCTGACAAACCCTAGAACATCTCCACTAATTTTTAGATCATTTGGATCAACACAAATCCTAGCACATCCCTATGTGTGAATAACATTTTTGGAAAGTGATTGTGCAAGGGTTTCATCTGGGTTAAGTGCAAGCATCTCCAAAGGTTGGTTTTTGGGGCCTTCGGGCCCTAACAACCAGTATTTTTATGGTTTCTAATCAATATTTTAGTAGAAAATATTGTAGGGGATCCAATATGGGCTAGAAATATATCTTTAAATAGATATTCATGTTGTAAACTTGAGTGACAATGGCTTTCAATTTCCTACAAAAAAGAAAAGTGAAAATCATACCTTTCCACAGTGTCTAGGGCATTGATTAAAGAGATCACAAAACAAGTTTCAAGAAAATGATCAAAAAATAGCTCAGACCTCAAGTAAATATTGTGCTAAGGTGCACCCACAAAATAAGTCTACTATGGAAACCTCTATCAAGGGTAAATATTTCAAAGAATTAGCACCAAAAAAGAATTTTAAGGATGCCCTTCATGGTGTATAGCCTCAGCCTAATGCTAATTTTAATATTAGGGCTTCTCGTAAACCTCTAATAATGCCTAAGATTGATCCCAGGAAAACAAAGTCAAAATGTCTTAAAGCAGCTGATGGAACTCCTATTGTTAATCTTGATATGGGTAACATTCAGACTGGCATTGAAGATCTAGAAAAAAGAGGACTAATTTTTCATTTCATGGGTTTTCGTCTGAGCCTATTTGCTTTCAAAGTTTGGGCTACAAAAAGCTGTAAAACTAAAGGCGAGTTACAAATCTCTATTTATTCAAAAGCTTATTTTCTTGTTTTATTTGCTAATAATAAACATAGAGAGAAACCTTTTCAAGGGAGTCTCTGGTTCTTTGGAAGGGCGGGGCTTTTCATGAAGCCTTGGCATACTATATTTAAAGTTGAAGAAGAGATACCTTCTACAGGTCCTATGTGGGTTAGACTCTTTGGCCTCCCAATTGAATTCTAGAATTTGACTATATTTTCTTCAATTGGAAAATCTTTAGGAATATTTATGATGACTACTGATTGTACTAAAAAAATTGAACATATTATTTATGCTTGGATTTGTGTTTTAATGGATTTTAACAAACCCCTACCTAAAAATATCACTTTACAATTTGGGGAGAACACTTGAGAGCAAGTAGTGGACTATGAGAACATTCCTTTTAGTTGTAGAATTTATCATGAATATGGTCATTTCTCTAGTCTTTGCCCAAATAAAATTCCAAATCAAAAGAACGAAGATATAAATTCAGTAGGTTTCCAAATGCCTAAGAAAAAGAACACTAATAAAAAACCAGTTATGAAGGATCAATCAAATTTATTTGCTAATATGTTTGAAATTCTTTCCACAAATGAGGTCCCAATTGAGGAAGAGGAAATAATGGAAATAGAAACACAATTTACAGATAAAGAGAAAAACTCAAGGATAAACCAACAAATCAAAGGACTTCAACAAAAAAAAGGGAGAAAATGTTCACAAGAAAAACAATCTTTTAAATGTTAAAACCTCAAATAATACAGGTCCCAATATATATTTTGTTGAACCTTCTGGTAATATTTTAATTGTGTACAAGCATTCTTCAAGGCTAGAAGCCATCTTAGATTCAATTGGAGTAAGTCAAGAAATAGGAAAAAAACTGAAGATGGATTCTAATCAAAATGCAGGTCGCAAGACTAATCAATATCATATGGTAAAAGAAGGTAAAAAGCTTGTAGAGGAAAATAAGATTAATGCCCTTCGCAACTTTTTTAGCCCTGGTATTAATGAATATCATCACTTGGAATATTAGAGGACTCAAAGGGAGTCTTTCAAAATAAAATAAAATTAGAAGAATGATTCAGATAAATCATCCACATATTGTTTTCCTTCAAGAAACGAAGATGTCAATAGAGGATATGAAATCAATTGCTAGTAAATTTTGGCCAACTGAAAAAGTGATTTTCCTCAATTCCCAAGGGATTTTTGGTGGCATTGCTTGCCTTTGGGACCCAAAAGAGGTAGTTATTCACCATATGGTTGGCAGTTGGGGTCTTTTAGCTATAACTATTCAAAGTAGATATTCCAACCAAATTATGCTTTGCATTACTATTTATGCTTTGACTAATTTGGAGGAAAAAAGAAGACAGTGGAAGAATATTACTTATATTATCTCTCATTTTCCTGAAGCTTGGATCTTGATCGGAGGAGATTTCAATACCATTCTCTCTCTAGATGAGAAAATGGAGGGAAATAGAAAATTGGATAGGAGCATTGACCTTATGACTGAATATATTACAAACCTCCATCTTGTGGACATCCAACCAGATAATGGCCTTATGACTTGGTCTAACATAAGGCAAGGCTTAGCTTGTATAATGGAGAGATTGGATAGGTTCTTGCTCTTTGAAAATTTATTAATCCATGGTCACATTCCTAAAGTGAAGACTTTTAACATTGTTGGTTAGGATCACTAGCCTATCATGGTGGAAATGTGGAAAACCAATGTGAGTCTCTCCTTTTCGATTATAGTTAATGTGGCTTAGAGACAATTCCTTTAAACATTGATTGCAAAAATGGTGGAAGGAAGGTAAACCTATGTATAGGACTAAGATGTTATATTTTTTCAAAATATTGCAATACATTAAATCTAAAATCAAGACTTGGAATTGGAAGGAGTTTGGGGATGTTCATAAAAAAAACATGAAGTTATTGCTCAGCTTGAAAAATTGAATAAGAAAATCCGTTTAGGTGGCTAATTATTATTGGTACCATACTGGTAATTCAAAGGTTGATATATATTGGATCCCTATTGAGTACTGGCCTATTCAAATCCTAGAAAGACAAAGACAAGATATCCAGTGCATCCTTCATTGGATATCTCTCTCTTGGTCCCATGATAAATATTTTTTTGGATGGAACAACACTACCAAGGGTGAGTATTCAATTGCTCAAGGTTATTTGTCCTTATGCCATAATAATCCTAGCCAATCATCTGACATATTTTCTTAGTTGTGGGCTCAAAATCTCTAGCCTAAGATGATGTTCTTTACTTAATTTTTATTGCATCATAGGGTGCTTACTGGGGAGCATCTTATGAAGCATGATTTTCATGGTCCTTTTAGATGTGAAATGTGTGAAGAGAATGTGGAAACTCTCAGCCACATTTTTATTGAGTGTACTTTAGCCTCTAATATTTGGAGGATAATGGCCACTTTACTTGGATTACAGTGGTCCAATTTGTTTACTTTTGAAAAAAATTGGAGGGATTGGCCTAATCAAGAGGGTGTTGATCATTTTATTATGCAGTTAGTTTGGATGGGTTCTATCATTCTTCTTTGGAATTTATGGAATGAAAGGAAAAATCAGTTTTTTAATCAAGTAAGGAAGGATATTCACTATATCTAGAATAAGACCATTGCCAACTTAGTTGAATCAGTCCATAAGCTCCTTAATCATCCCCAAAACTCTCACCAAATATGGGATCAAGTGATGTAAATATTGAAGATTAAATCTTCTAAGAGAAACCATATTAAAGGGAATGTGAGTAATTGGAATATGGATAGAACAAATAATTGGCAACCTCCTCCTAAGGATTTTAGAAAAGTCAATACCGATGGAGCCTCTATAGGGAACCCTGGAAAAGCTAGTGCAGGAGAAATTGGTAGACTTGCAGATGGCTCTCTGGTTTTTACTTTTTCTAAGAATTTGGGTATTCTACACAATAACCTTGCTGAGGGGTATGATATCCTTAGAGGCCTTCAAGAGGCTACTAATTTTGGATGGGAAAAGGTACTAGTTGAGTCTGAATCTCAACTCATGATTAATATTTTGAAGACTCCTAAGAATCACAAGGTTGATTGGAGAATAAAAAGAATTATTGAGAAGATTCAATTAATCCAAATGGGATTTTTGAAAGTTGATAACAATCATGTGTTCAGAGATCAAAACAAGAGTACTGATGCTTTAGCTAATTGGACTTTGGACAAAGGTGATCTTACTTGCTACGACCACCCTCCTAGATGGTGGGCTTCACAAATAAGGGAAGCTCTTCTTTCTATCATTTCTTTGGATGGCTCCAGTTTTGAAGGTGCCTAGTTTATTCTTGCTTTATTGTTGCTTCTCTTTAGGTTGGTCAGGGTATTTTATTTCCCTAGCTGGAACTAATATTTCTTTTGTTTCCTTTATTGATTATTGCCTTAACAGTCTTTTGGTCTAGAAAGGTCATTGTTATGTTCTATTTTTTTCTTTTTGCTCTTCTAATTATGTCTGTGTTTTTATTTTGTGTTGTTTTATTTTTGTGTTTTTTGTGTTGTTTTTTATGTTGTTTTTTGTTGTTCTTGTGTTTTTGTTGTTGTTCTTGTGTTTTTGATGTTCTTGTGCTTGTGTTTCTATATGTTTGTGTTAATTGGTATTTTTGTGTTTTGGTGTGAGTGTTTTCTTTGTTTTTATTTTTCTTTGTTGTCTTTTGTTGGTTGTTTTTTTTATTTTAGTTTTTATTTTTTATTTTTTTAGGTTTTGTTTTTTTTTTTTTTTTCATGTTTTTGTTGGTTGTATCTTTGTAGCATTCTATTGTTTTTTGTTATGTTTGTGTTTTGTTATGTTGTTCTTGTGTTTTTTTTTTGTGGTTCGTGTTGTGTTTTTTTATCTTATTGTGTATGTGTTTGGTTGTGCTTTATCTTTTTGACACACTCAAGGAGCATATTTTTTATTTTTGTTTTTTAATTTTTTTTTTTGTTTGTGTGTTCTTGTTTTTGTTGTTTCAGGTTTGCTCCTTAAGTATGTCAAAGGCGGTAGGCCAGGTGTGAGCCCTGAGTTATTTTGGTGGAAGAGATACCCCTACCTCCTTGGGTCTTATCCAAAAGTGGTATCCCTTATGGGATGTTTTCCACACAAAAAAAAATCTATAATTTCACTACAATCAATATTGTAGGACTTAGTCTTCTTTTTATTTATTTAAAGTAGATGATAGGTAGTTGATAAAAGTAATTCAAAAATCTAATCAACTCATAATAAATGTGCAAATGAACCTTAAAAAGAACCTTTATTACGTTTGAAGACTGTAATCTAATTGCAACTTTAATCCAAATTTAGGTGCTTTAACAAATCTGATAAGTAATCCAATTAATGAATCTACTTGTACCAAGAAGTTTTTTACCTTTTTTCTAAAAAAATTCGTAGCTCTTTTACCACTTCTATAGAGAATGTAGATATTGGTGTCTAGGATCACCAAGTTTCCGCTTCGAGTAGGATCTTGCAACTCTTTGTAGACTATTTTGAATAGCTCCTTCACCAAATGATGGTCTCAAACTTTCTTTCATGAGCCTAGGATTTGGTGGCTTGTTCTCCTCTTGTGTTCTCCTCATTCTGCTAGTTTGGAGAAGCCTTTTATCTCTAAATTTTTGCCTTCTTACTGTGGGAGGTAATCTTCAAATCTACAATATTTGGTGAACTTTTTCTGCCTTCAAGTATTCTTGTTGAATTCTAACTTCAAGCATGATCTTCTTCTCAATATTTTGAATATCTTGAGATATTCACTAGATTCTTCTTTTGCTCATATTTGGTACTTCTTGCCAAATTCACCTTCTCTTGGGCTTGTTATCAAATAAATACAATTATCCCAAGTCCTTCACTATCAGGGGCTTCTCCTTGGTAGTGGATTTCTCCATTGAGTTCTTTGAAAAATTCTTCAATCAGGCTCTCTTAGCATTTTTTTGGATGCTCTATGAGATCTTCCCAAGGTATTTGATCTTACAGCTTATGCTGGTATTTCCTTGATATCTCTTACACCTTCTGCTCCTAGAAGTGTTGGTGATGAGATCTACTTCTAGATATCTAATTATGCTACTTCTAGATTCGAGCAGGACTTTCCTAGTCCTTCTTCTTCCAAGTTTGGAAGTCCTTCAATGAGATATTCTCTTTATCTCTTTTGCTTCAGGTGCTAAATTGATTCTAAAGAAGATACTCTTCCTAAATTTCTTGTAGGAAGTTTCCCAACTCATTGAATCCTCTTTTCCTACAACAAATTATTAGTACTAAAATATTTAATCTACTTCTAAATCAAATATTCTCTTTGAATTCTTCTTTAGGATCAAGGCTTCTATGGCCTTTTTCAGTATCAAGGCTTCTATGGCATTTTTTTAGTATCAAGGCTTTTGTGGCCTTTATTAGGACCAAGGCTTTTAAGGCCTTTTCTAGTGTTAATAATTTTGTGGCCTTATTAGTATCAAGACTTCTATGGATTCTTCTTCAAGGATCATATGGCATTTTCTTCAAGTCTTCTATGGTATTTTTATGTCAATGCTTCTATGGCCTATTCTTCAACTTGTGAAGTTCTTTGATTCAACAATGGAGATCTTCAGTCTCCTCACTTCACCACAGATCTTCTCTAGAAGTCTTCTTTCGTAGTATTTTTATCTTGCATAAGTAACCAATATCTGCACTATGAAGGCACACCGAACTTCTGGCAACCAAGTTAAAGTCTCCTAGATTCTTTTCATAGGAGGAGTCCCAATCCTCTGAGAATTAATTTTTTGCAATAAAAGAAACTTTAGGCAATAGTTAGAAAATTCCAGATATTCTGGATGATCCTCACTAGATGATTTGTCAATCCAGTGGATTGAATGCTAAGTCCTGGTCTTCACGAGTTTTTTTGTAACTTTGTGGAAAGACTCTAGTCAAATGCAATCTCAATATTTTTTGGAACTGAGATTTTTTTCAGTCTTCACTCGTGACTCTCCGTAATTCTACAACCTATATTCTTCCAAGAACTTTTGATAGTGGTTGGTCCAAAAATGCATTAGTTTGAAAAAATACTCAGGCTCAAATATAATGGTGGTTTCATATTGAACTACATAAACTAGATCTACCGTAGCTCTAATACCACTATTATATTTTGATATAATTAGCAATGGAAGATAACAATCACAAGATGTAAAATAATATAAAATAAAGTAAATTTACAAGATGACTGAAGAATGTTGAATAGAAATAACATAAATGAATACAATGTAGTTATGGAGGAAATGAACACTCCATTAATGAAGCTATTGAACTATATTGTACCCATCACCAATATATGGTGATATACACAACACTTCACTACTACCTATGACTATGTTGTAAGTAGCTCTATCTATCTATGTCCCCCTTCTCATATCTATCTAATAATGAGGTCTTTCTTATATAGGAACACAGGTTCCTTGGCCAACACTCTATCTAGTTGTGCAAGGGATAACTTACACATATACAACTTGCACATTGACACTTGTGCATTTATTACATTGCATGAAGTAACTAGATAACTTCCCCTAAAGTAATCTAATGTCCTAAGTATGTACCTTGGAAGATACATTTACATAACCCAAATGAGGGAATAGACTCTATTTCTAACAAGTCTCATATCCAATGTGTGTATATTGAAGACAAAACATTGTAATAAAGCATCAAGGAATAAGCTTTATATTATATTTGCATTGCTTAAGTAGATATTTCAATAATAAATTTAGTGAGTTATTGTTTATTGTTATTATGGATTGAATATTTTATCTTGAGATATTGTGAGATCCTATGAGAAAAATATTGAATTGCTAATAGATTCAAGGTTGCAACTACAATATTTGAAAGTAATGACACTTATAAATTCTTAGTATCTATAGAAAATATGACTTACCTTACTACATGTGAATCTAAAAGTGAATTATGGCATAAAAAGGTTGGACATTCAAATTATAAAAATTTTGCTACATTTTTAAATATGAACATAGTTGAAGGACTTACTTGGATCAAGGTAAACATAAGTGTGTGTACAAGATGTATGGTTGATAAATAACATAAAGAGAAATCTGAAAAACTAAACTAGAGGGGAAGTGAACCTCTTGAAATTTCCATAGCGATTTATGTATGCCTAGGAATTCTCTATCAAAAGGAGAGGCTAAGTAAATATTTGGGTATACTTCCTCAAGAAAATGATAAAGTGTTTGATAATTTTTTAATTTTTAAGGTATTGTTGTGACTTTCGCACAACATACCCTAAGGACCCACCTTAAATTTTGATGTTTATTTTTGGAATTTTGGGTTTGCATTGAATATTTTTTTCGTTGATTTCTTGTTTTGCTCTCTTGTTGTTGATTTTATGGTTTACCAATGCCATTACTCCATATCAAATTCCATTTCATTTGTAGGTTAATAAAAGGGAAAAAATAAAAATACATAAGTAAATTGAAATGAAGCTATCAATGCTTCTTGTGCTTTTAGTATTAGTTAAGTGTCGAGTTTATAGTTTTAAAGGGGCTAGTTTAGTTTTATAGTTTAAAATTATTAATTGTAGATTTCATTTAAAATTTAAGTTAAAAGGTTCATTTCATTTAATTTTGGTTGTTTTATTTTTGACCTTATAGGTTTTTGTTTTGTTGTGATATGCTCATCTAAGAAATAACGCTACCCATGAGAGACTTGGATCGGGACTAACATGGTAAACAAGGTTGAGGCCAGTGGTGACATAGACCAACAGGGAATATTGGTGGCATGGCAATGACATAGATGAGTATGTGGATGACCACGTGGATGTGGATGGCCATGTGGATACAAATTTGCACAAGGAATTACCAAAATATCAAGGATGTGTTGGCAATTTGAGTTATTTTGTGTTGTCATTGATGTCACATGGATCACATTGAGTTTTGGTGGTAAAAGTACTTCATAAATAATCATTTATGATATTTTGGAGAGCATGGATATATAGAGGGTTTTGTGGCACAAGAGGCATATAATATTTAATTTTTAAATATTATGTTCATGGTTTTTATTAAAACCAATGGCAAGGGTTTTTATTAAAACCGATGGAAAGGTTTTTAATTAGACCAATGGAAAGGATTTTTATTAAAACCAATGGAAAGGGTTTTTATTAAAACCATTGGAAAGGGTTTTTCATTAAAACCAATATGCTAAGACTTCTCCAAATGATGATGGATGAAAATGTTTTTTCAATTAAACCTAAGTGCAAAAATTTTCATGGCAAAATTCAAAAGAACGAAGGAGATATCCCATTTCAAAGATAAGAGATGAATTATTAAATATTTATTTAATAATTCTAAGGTCTAAGTTTAAATCAAATTATCCACCGACGTGCAAAATTTAGGGTGGCAAATCAAAATTTGCCAACGTCATTCGAAGGCATTCGAAGGCATATAAAACAATGAAAAACTTTGATTATTTCATTTGGCGAAGTGGAGAGGATAATTAGCGCATGAGAGAGTCATCAAAAAGAGGTAGCAGAAAGGCAAAACAAAGTATTGAAATCAAGGGCAAAGATAAAATAGGAAGCTGCCGGATCTGACGTAACACTGGACAGGCAGCGTAGTTGGCAGGGCATCATCTTTGCACAAGAAAGGTCTACGTTTGAATCTTGCCAGGAGAAAAAGTTTTTGAGAGAGATTATTTTCGTTTTGATAGCCAAGCACAAATATTAAATGAAGTGTTTGGGATTAAATCCCAATGTGGGTCAGCGCTCACATGGTAAGTGCTTCATAGCACTAGCAAGGAGGAACAGAGTTCGACTCCTGTGGAGGTGTGAAGGCACATTGATTTTTGGGCAAAATCATTGAAGAGTTCGAAGGTGATAAAGGCACATTGATTTTTGGCATAAGCATTAACATTTTCGAAGATTGCGGAGGCTACGATCTACGTCAAAAAGGTATTTATCTCTAGCGCATGGTAATATTTGATTTTGCCAAAGTTGTGGTGCATTAAATCATTTTTTCCAAAACTTAGGGAGTCATAAGGTATTTGTTGGAAATAAATGATTGTTGTGTGTGCTTAGGGAGTTATAAGGTGTTGAGATATTATTTGTTATCTATGTGTACATAGGGAGTTATAAGGTGTTGAATTAAATAATTGAAAATTGTTGTGTGTACTTAGGGAGTTATAAGGTGTGAAATGAAATAAATAAAAGCATAGGTGCTTGTTATTTATGTTAATGAAATTAAGGAGTTATAAGGTTGTAAAGTGTTGAACATGTATGTGTCCTAGTGGATGGTTTGATTATGAAATTAAACTAGGAACTTGAGACCTAGTTAATTGCTATCTTGAGTTAGAAGACTTGCACATGAGTTAGAGTTTGAAGTTGAAGACAAATTGCTTGATTATGTGCCTTGGCTATTGAGAGGAAGTGGATGGATAAGAAAATCAATTTTATGGATAAAATTGATGCTTGAGTTTATAATTTCTTTAGTGGAGTTCATTGAGAGTATTGCCACTATTGAGGAGGTTTTTGCTATTTCTTTGAGGAGAGTATTGTTGGTTACTTGTTGAGTACATTGCATCTATTTGAGACCATTGAGGAGATATTTTGCTAGTCACTTGTGGAGATCATTGTTGGGTATTTGAGAGTTCTTTGCTTAAGGAAGTTGTGCTAGTTTCTTGAGAGCTTATTGACATTGCATGAGGAAGATATTGTTGAGAACCTATTGTTATCACTTGTGGAGATTGTCCTTGGTTGGTTGAAGTTCTCATTGTTATTGCTTGGAGAGTTTTCATTAGAGAGCTCATTTGCCATCCATTTGAGAGTACATTGTTGAGCATTGTTGTCATCCATTTAAGAGAGTATTTGGCATACATTGTTGAGTACATTTTTGAGCATTGTTGTCATCCATTTGAGAGAGTCATTGCCATTCATTGTTGAGTTCATCATTGAGCCTTGACTTCATTGATGTGTGGTTGAGATTTGAGTGCTACTTGAGAGTGATTGATTGAGCCTTTGAAAAGGCTTTTGGGACAGATGTGTGGACATATTTGAGACAACTTTTGTGCATGATTGGTTGAGCCTTTGAGAAGGCTTTTGGGAAAGATTTGAGATAGCTTTTGTGTATGATTGCTTGAGCCTTTTGTGAAGGCTTTGAGGATAGATTTGGGATAACATATGAGTAGGATTGTTTGAGCCTTTTGTGAAGGCTTTGAGGATAAATTTGGGACAACATATGAGTGGGATTTTTTTAGCCTTGTGAGAAGGTATTGAGGCAGATTTATGAGCAGTGAAAGAGATAGAACAAAATAAAAAAAAACTCATCAACATCAGTTGCCTGGCTGAGCAGATTAGTGGAGTGCCTAGCTGAGCAGATCAATGGAGTGCCTAGCTAAGAAGATCAGTGGAGTGCTTAGATGATAAGATCAATGGATAGCCTAGTTGAGAAGATCAGTGGATAGCCTAGCTGAGCAGATCAATGGATAGCCTAGCTTTGAGTAGATCAAAGTAATCATTTGTATTGGGATAAGGATCCCTATTTCTTTATGAAATATTATAAGGAAATTATCTTGTGGACTACCCCACATTGGGGGAACCACATTAAAACTTGTGTCTCAATTGTGTGTGATGATCTGTGCACTTGCTTACTATTTCTATCTATGTTATTAATGCACACTGCTATATTTGGTAATTGCAATTGAGGACACTAATTGATATTGGTTTGGAAATAAAGTAAAAAGTGGGTGCTATATTTTTCACCCCCCCCTCTCAGTATAAGCTTGTGTTCTTCAATTGGTATCAGAGCAGGTTCCTTCAGAAAGACTAATAAGCTTGAAGGCAGATTCTACTAGGTTTATAGGATGGATAGATGGTATATTGGCAGTGGGTGCTCTAGTCATATGATTGGGTATAAGGATAAATTCATTTCTCTAAAAGGGAACAATAGTGGATCAATGAGATTTGGTGATAATGCTTTAGATAAAATAAAAGGGAGAGGAACCTTAAGTTTGGATGATGGAAGGACTACTACACAAGGTGTACTTTATGTTGAGGGTCTAAAACACAATCTACTAAGTGTAAGTCAACTTTGTGACTAAGGGTACACGGTTACTTTTTCTTCTACAGGATGCAAAATCAGGGAAACAAAAATAGGGAAGCTTGTTGCAAATGCAGGAAGAACCAATAACAATCTCTACATGCTTAGAGAAATAAAAAGAGAAAAATATCTTCTATCTAGAGAAGAAGAAAGTTGGTTATGGCATAAAAGGTTGTGTCATTTGAACTTCAAAATCATAGTAATGATAAGCAACAAATAGGTTGTCAGATATCTACCAAAGATAAAAATACCTTCAAATACAATTTGTGCACAGTGTCAGTATGGAAAGCAGACGAGATCAAGTTTCAAGGCAAAAGAATATTCCTCTTCCAAGGTTCTAGAATTGATTCATACTGATTTATGTGGTCCTATGAGAACCAAAATCTTGAAATGTGAAAGCTACTTCATGTTGTTCATAGATGATTATTCTAGAATGACTTGGGTCATTTTTTTGAAAGAGAAATCAGAGGCATTTGAGCACTTCAAAGTATTCAAAGAAATGGTAGAAAATGAAACAGGAAAGAAGATCAAGTGTTTACGATCAGATAGAGGAGGGGAATTCATCTCTATAGAGTTCATTGAGTTTTGTGCAGAACATGGAATCAGAAAAGAATACTCAGTAGCAAGGACTCCTCAACAAAATGGAGTAGTAGAAAGAAAGAATAGAACTCTTGAAAATATGGCCAGAGCAATGTTGAATGAATCAAAAATCTCATATGGGTTTTGGAAGGAAGCAATCAGCATAACAATCTATGTTATGAATAGAGCTCGAGTTAGAACAAAGCATCATAAGACTCCATATGAGTTTTGGAAAGGAAGACCTCCCACAGTAAACTACTTCAAAAATTTTGGAAGTAAATGCTATATCAAAAGAGAGAATAAGGACTTGGGCAAGTTTGATCCTAGATGCGATGAAGGTATTTTTCTTGGATACTCTACAAAGAGTAAGGCCTACAGATGCTACAATAAAAGAACACACCCCATGGTGGAAAGTATAAATTTTAGAATTGATGAAAGAACAGGAATAAATGAGCCATCTCAGGAAGTTATTCTTGAAGAAGAAGAAATTTGTCAAGAAGAAATGGGTGAAGATTCAGATGAAGAAGATTTGTAGAATGTACCTTCCAAAACTTCATCAAGATATATTCAAAAAAATCATCCAGAGGACTTGATCATTGGCACCCCTGATGTAAGACGGACAAGAAGATGAATCATAGGCTCAACAGAACAAACAAATGTTTCACTACTATCCAAGATAGAACCAAAGGATTTTAGAGAGGTAGAAAGTGATGAATGTTGGATTAAAGCAATGAAGGAAGAACTAGATCAGATTGAAAAAAGTAAGACTTGGGAACTAGTTCCACAACCAAAAGGAAAAAATGTAGTTGGTACTAAATGGGTCTACAGGAACAAACTAAATGAATATGGGTAAGTCATCAGAAACAAGGCAATATTGGTGTGTAAAGGATAAGCACAAGTAGAGGGGATTGATTTTGATGAGACCTTTGCACTAGTTGCAATATTGGAAGCTATACGGATGTTTCTAGAACTTTCAAGCTACAAGAATTTCAAGGTATATCAGATGGATGTCAAATCAGCATTTTTGAATGGTCACTTAGAAGAATAAGTTTACATTGAACAACCAGATGGGTTTGATCAAGCAGATAAGCCAAATCATGTATGCAAATTGAAAAAGGCTCTTTATGGCTTAAAGCAAGCTCCCAGAGCATGGTATTCAATATTGGATAAATATCTTCAAGGGCAAGGTTTCAGAAAGGGAACAGTTGATAGAAATTTGTATATTAAAAATAAGGGAAATGATTTAATGATTGTGGAATTTTATGTGGATGATATTATCTTTGGGGGTAGCAATGACAAAATGTGTCAAGAATTTGCAAGAAACATGACTAATGAGTTTGAGATGTCTATGCTTGGTGAATTAACTTTTTTTCTCGGACTATAGATTTCACAATTAGAAGAAGGGATATTTCTTTCACAAACAAAGTATATAAAAGAGATGTTGAAAAATTCAAAATGGAAGATAGTAAGCCAGTTAGTACTCCAATGGATACAGGTGTAAGTTAAGCAAATATGATGAATCTCCTGATGCAAATCAAACTCTATACAGATCTATGATTGGTAGCCTATTATATGTTACAGCCACAAGACTAGATATAATGTAGGCAGTTGGTTTAGTGGGAAGGTTTCAAGTAGCTCCAAAAGAATCACATGTGACAACAATGAAAAGGATACTCAGATATCTCAAAGGAACAATGGAGTATGGTCTATGGTATCCTAGAAGTAGTAAGTTCACTCTCACAACATACACATATGTAGATTGGGTAGGAAGTATTGATGATAGAAAAAGCACAAGCGGAGGAGCATTCTTTCTTGGTGATTGCCTAGTTTCCTGGCTAAGCAAGAAACAACCATCAGTGTCACTTTCCACAACAGAGGCAGAATATATTGTAGCGACAACATGTTGTTCACAGGTGTTATGGATGAAATAGACTCTCAAATATTTTAGTATAGAACATGATCATCCCATTCCTATTATGTGTGATAATACTAGTGCTATAAGTATCTCAAAAAATCTAGTAATGCATGCCATAACAAAGCACATTCTAATCAAGTATCATTTTTTAAGAGAGCAAGTTACAGAGCAACAAGTAAGATTGGAATATATTCCTACAAAAGATCATATTGCAGACATATTTACAAAACCATTACCAAGAGAAACGTTTGAGGGTTTGAGAGAATAGTTGGGAGTAAAAATACTCCCACCCCAAAATTAATCACCTCAAGAGAGAAGGTGGTGGAGGGGCTAAGCTTAAGAGTCATATCTTTTAGCCCCATAGGTGTCCCTTTTGCCATTGATGTCAAAGGGGGAGATATTTGAGTAAGGGGGAGAGCATTGAGTTAGGGGGAGCAACCTCCAAAGAGAGCATTGAGATAGGGGGAGCAACCTCCATAGAGAGTATTGAGTCATGGGGAGCATCTTTTATTCTCAAAGATGGTTTTTGCAGTGATTGTGGTGTTTTACATTAGAGGTGTTGCCATCAATGACAAAGGGGGATATTGTTGGCAATTTGAGTTATTTTGTGTTGTCATTGATGTCACATTGATCACATTGAGTTTTGGTGGCAAAAGAACTTCATAAATAATAATTTATGATATTTTGGAGAGCATGGATATATAGAGGGTTTTGTGGCACAAGAGGCATATAATATTTAATTTTTAAATATTATATTAATGGTTTTTATTAAAACCAATGGTAAAGGTTTTTATTAAAACCAATGGCAAGGGTTTTTATTAAAACCGATGGAAAGGTTTTTAATTAGACCAATGGAAAGGATTTTTATTAAAACCATTGGAAAGGGTTTTTCATTAAAACCAATATGCTAAGACTTCTCCAAATGATGATGGATGAAAAGGTTTTTTCAATTAAACCTAAGTGCAAAAATTTTCATGGCAAAATTCAAAAGAACGAAGGAGATATCCCATTTCAAAGATAAGAGATGAATTATTAAATATTTATTTAATAATTCTAAGGTCTAAGTTTAAATCAAATTATCCATTGACGTGCAAAAGTTAGGGTGGCAAATCAAAAATTTTTGACGTCATTCGAAGGCATATAAAACAACGAAAAACTTTGGTTATTTCATTTGGCAAAGTGAAGAGGATAATTAGCACATGAGAGAGTGAAAGGAGGAAACGAAAAGGTAAAACGAAGTATTGAAATCAAGGGCAAAGATAAAATAGGAAGCCTTCGGATCTGACATCACCCTGGACAGGCAGCGCAGTTGGCAGGGCATCATCTTTGCACAGGAAAGGTTTGTGTTCGAATCCCGCCAGGAGCAAAAGTTTTTGAGAGAGATTATTTTTGTTTTGATAGCCGAGTGCAAATATTAAAGGAAGTGTTTGGGATTAAATCCCAATGTGGGCCAGTGCTCACGTGGTAAGCTCTTCACAGAGCTAGCAAGGAGGAATAGAGTTTGACTCCCGCGGAGGTGTGAAGACGCATTGATTTTTGGGCAAATCATTGATGAGTTCGAAGGTGATAAAGGCACATTGATTTTTGGCATAAGCATTAATATTTTTGAAGATTGCGGAGGCTACAATCTACATCAAAAAGTTATTTATCTCTAGCACATGGTAATATTTGATATTGCCAAAGTTGTGGTGCATTAAATCATTTCTGCCAAAACTTAGGGAGTCATAAGGTACTTGTTGAAAATAAATTATTGGTGTGTGTGCTTAGGGAGTTATAAGGTGTTGAGATATTATTTGTTATCTCTGTATACATAGGGATTTATAAGGTGTTGAATTAAATAATTGAAAATTTTTGTGTGTACTTAGGGAGTTATAAGATGTGAAATTAAATAAATAAAAGCATAGGTGCTTGTTATTTATGTTAATGAAATTAGGGAGTTGTAAGGTTGTAAAGTGTTGAACATGTATGTGTCCTAGTGCATGGTTTGATTATGAAATTAAACTGGGAACTTGAGACCTAGTTAATTGCTATCTTGAGTTAGAAGACTTGCACATGAGTTAGAATTTGAAGTTGAAAACAAATTACTTGATTATGTGCCTTGGCTATTGAGAGGAAGTGGATGGATAAGAAAATCAATTTTATGGATAAAATTGATGCTTGAGTTTATAATTGCTTTAGTGGAGTTCATTGAGAGTATTGCCACTATTGAGGAGGTTTTTGCTATTGATTTGAGGAGAGTATTGTTGGTTACTTGTTGAGTAAATTGCCACTATTTGAGACCATTGAGGAGATCTTTTGCTAGTCACTTGTGGAGATCATTGTTGGCTATTTGAGATATATTTGCTTAAGGGAGTTGTGGCTAGTTTCTTGAGAGCTTATTGACATTGCACGAGGAAGATATTTTTGAGAACCTATTGCTATCACGTGTGGAGATTGTCCTTGGTTGGTTGAAGTTCTCATTTTTATTGCTTGGAGAGTTTTCATTAGAGAGCTCATTTGCCATCCATTTGAGAGTACATTGTTAAGCATTTTTGTCATCCATTTAAGAGAGTATTTGTCATTCATTGTTGATTACATTGTTGAGCATTGTTGTCATCCATTTAAGAAAGTCATTGCCATTAGTTATTGAGTTCATCATTAAGCCTTGACTTCATTTATGTGTGGTTGATATTTGAATGCTACTCGAGAGTGATTGATTGAGCCTTTGAAAAGTTTTTTGGGACAGATGTGTGGACATGTTTGAGATAGCTTTTGTGCATGATTGGTTGAACTTTTGAGAAGGCTTTTGGGAGAAATTTTTGGACATATTTGAGATAGCTTTTGTGTATGATTTCTTGAGCCTTTTGTGAAGGCTTTGAGGATAGATTTGGGACAACATATGAGCAGGATTGTTTGAGCCTTTTGTGAAGGCTTTGAGGACAGATTTGGGACAGCATATGAGCAGGATTGTTTGAGCCTTGTGAGAAGGTATTGAGGCATATTTGTGAGCAGTGAAAGAGATAGAACAAAATAAAAAAAACTCATCAACATTAGTTGCCTAGCTGAGCAGATCAGTGGAGTGCCTAGATGAGCAGATCAATGGATAGCCTAGCTGATCATATAGTGGAGTGCCTAGCTGATCAGATCAGTGGATAGCCTAGCTGAGCATATCAGTGGATAGCCTAGCTGAGCAGATCAGTGGACAACCTAGATTTGAGTAGATCAAAGTAATCATTTGTATTGGTATAAGGATACCTATTTCTTTGTGAAATATTATAAGGAGATTATCTTGTGGACTACCCCACATTGGGGGAACCACGTTAAAACTTGTGTCTCAATTGTGTGTGATGATCCGTGCACTTGCTTACTATTGCTATCTATGTTATTAATGCACACTGCTATATTTGGTAATTGCAATTGAGGACACTAATTGATATTGGTTTGGAAAGAAAGTAAAAAGTGGGTGTTATACTGTTCACCCCCCTCTCAGCATAAGCTTGTGTTCTTCAGGATGATGTGTGACAAGACATAACAACTTCTGACTTAACACGTATAGATGGACTATTGATCTCAAACCAGCAACAAATTTTAGTTCAGATGGCAAAGACATAACTTGATTGAATGGATGTTAATAGCATAATTCATGTTATTCATTGAGTTGGATTTATTTTTATTTAAAGGAATTCATTACTTTGTAAGTTGTGAAGCAGCGATGTCATATTGAAGTATAATAGAGGTTGATGTTACGTCCTCATTGTTTTAGATCTAAAATGGTATGAAGAAATGGGTGCAAGGGCCAAATATTTTAGAGGGGAGTTGTGGAGATTCAATGAATCGAAGAAATCACCACTCCCATTCTCTCAATAGTTTGACCCGCTAGTGAAGTCATTCGCACCACAATATTATCATCGTCTATACTCGCAACTCTCATGAAGATGGAAAACCTATGATGAAGTTACTAGAAACATTGATGTTGAAGATCATGATTTACCCATCTTGGTGTGTAGTGAGAAGCATGTAGGAAATAGCTACAGAGTTGGTGTTATTATCATACACGAATGCAAGATCCATTAGTCAGAGGGATACCTCACACAAAACTATTCTTTGAGTAAATAACATTATATTTAAATAGCCTCATAAGGTACATCGTCAAAGTGGAAATTAATGATCACAATGAAGGGTTGAAGCAAATATGACCAACAATATCAATAGAGGAGTGTTTTTCGGATACAGAGAATCACCACATTTCAAAATACGCTTGGGCTAGTAAGCGTTAAATTCCCACTGAGCCAGTACCACCATCAAAAGAGAACCGACATCAAAATAAATACAAAAAAAAATATTAGTCAAATGCAGTCATTGAGATACAATGGTTACAAAGGGATAAAGACTCACCAACACGTCGAGGACCATAACAAGCCAAGGAAAGAAGAAATAAAGTGGTATAAAAGTAAATGGAGGGTATTGACTACAAATTAGGTAATGCAAAAAAGAGAAACGTTACAAAATAGAATGAAGCACATAGGGACCATTACAATTTCTTCTCCATTATTCGCACATAGTAAGAGCAATCGAACCAACTACCATGGGTATCTCTAGGCTGAAGAGAGAATGTGTAAAACTTTCTTGCATTGTGATCTATCGATGTGGTGAGGCAGTGGTGATGTGTCCAAGTCAACATGGCACTACCAAGCCCGAGAGGTGCCTTGTTGAGACCAGGGGCTTATGCTCAAATTGTAGAGGCTACCATGGAGTGAAAGTGGTGTCACATAGATGTTGGAAGACCTCAACCTTGAAAGCATCAAAGTGGTACTATGTTGACAGATAAGACAAAAAAAAATGTTACGAAGCTAACTAAATGAGGGAAATGAAAACCAAGTGAGGGGAGAGTAAATGAAGGGTTTCCTGAAACTTTAAAAACCCATTCAAATGCTGAAAATAGGGCTGGAATTTTTTAGAAACACGGAGGCGTGAAGAGGATTGGGAGGTCTTCAAAGCTATTGCAAACTAATTTTTTCCACATTGTATGCAACAAAAGAAGGTTCTGAATATAAGTTTTCATTGCACATCTTTCTCATGCATGTATTGAAGTTATTTAATGGTGTTTATGCATGGATATGGTAGCATCATTTAATTTTTTTATACATGCCTTTATTCCTTAGACTCTTGCACTTAACCAGATTTAGATTGTGTGGATGTAGGTCTAACCTGGTTTTGTTTAATATTCATAATCTTCCATTTTTTGTAGAATAGGAGAATTAGTTTACAGTAGCTCTCTTCAATTGTTTTCCGCACTTTGTTTCATATTATTTCAGATTTTCATTTTTTTCTCTAGCCCTAGATTTTGTTATTTTTTATCTTATATATATATATATATATATATATTAAGTTCCATCAAACACTCAAAGCCCTAAAGGTTATATTATTTTGCACAAAATAAATAAAAATCAATAATGGGGGTTTTGAAGTAATTAGAGTAGCCAAATAATTTTGTTGATTAAGACTAACTTGTTAAATTATTTGGACACATTTTAAGGCATTTTATTTTAAGGTTCCAAAATATATATTTTTTGCACTCCACAGGTTATATCATTTTCAAATAAGCTTAACAAAGTTCACATTTTTAAAGGAATTTTGCAATTTTCAAGTTTTCACACAAGTTCACACTATTAAGAAAAAAATTACAATTTAAGTTATGCACAAATTCACTTTTAAAAGGGTAATACTAATTCTAACTTTACACTTTTAAAGATAAGCAAGTTAACTTCATTTCATGTGAAAGATGGAAATTTTAATAACTTTCAAAATTTCATTAAAATGAATCATTAAGGTGCTATTCCAAAGCTACTACATTGCAAAGTTAGATTTTAGTTATTTTTCTTTTATGCTCAAATAGAGCTTAACAAAAGAAGATAAAACTTGTTAACAAAGCAAGATAAAATTCGTTCACAAAGCAAGATAAAATGAATTAAATCACTATTCAAGATTCACATTTCAAAGTTAGATTTTAGTCTTTTCTTTTATGCTCAAAGCAAAGTTTAACAAAGGAAGATAAAATTTGTTAAAATCTGCTTAACAAAAGAAGATAAAATCTACCTAAAACACTTCAAGATAAAATGAATTAAATCACCATTCTAGGATGGTCATATGAGGGCCAATCACATCACATTTTCTTTTCTTTCAAATTTCAAGAACAATAAAAGTATGGAAGATCAAAGTAATACCAAAACATAGGCCCTTTATTAACAGTTACTTGCACCTCTAAGGTATTTCAACACATATTTGGCACATTTTCACAAGCATACAAGCAAACATTAAGTAAATAAGAACCTTGGAGAAATTTGAATTTCTTTACAAGAGAGGATTTTCTAACAAAATCATGGTTGTGAGTATGATTTTGCAATAGGGTAAAATTATCACTCAACAAAATTGACACTAGAAGGAGGGCTAGATTGGTCATGTCGTTGTTATTGCAAATGCTAAATTGTTCATTGTTACTTGAAAGGTTATTTTGAATATATTTGTCTTTACTAATGAGGTGTTGTTGATAGGTGATTATATACATTGATTGAAAATTACTTTAATTTATGATGCATTGATACTAACCTTCTTGAGAATATTTCTTATTGTGATAGTTTAATTGATGTATTATTATTAAATATTTATTGTTATCATTGTTAAAATGGAACCTAGGGGTATCATTACTAGATCTAAGGTTGCATAAGATACCATTTCCTAAAGCCTGTCTCCTACTTAGAGACACAAAAAATCCAAGAGTAAAGCAATTTTTACTAGTGGGGCTTTAGTTGAACCACCTGTTGTTCATGTTCTGCCTATTTTTCCTTTAGTCACACCACAACCAAATCCAATGGCTACAAATGCTACTTGGATGGGAGTACATAGTACCCCTTTGAACATTGTGGGGGTTACCCATGACATACCCAAGAACATAGAGAAGTACTTGCCCAAGTTCAAAAATGATGACACCCGATTAATAGAGGAACATATTTAGGCTTATAAAGACACCTTAATCAGATTGCAAGTGGAACATGAAGATGTTGCTTACATAATTTTTCCTTTAACCCTAGATGAATTGGAATATAATTGGTACATCAATATACATGCTAACTCCATTACGTCCTAAGTCCAATTAGAAACTACCTTTGTGAATCAGTTTAGGTTGCTCGTAGATCCTATCATAATTTATCATCAATTTTCTTCTTGTAGGAGGGAACCTAATGAACCATTTAGAATGTTTAACACAAGATTTCAAAATCTCTATTCGAGACTAATTGCTCCCTATGCTATCACTGCCAATATTGCTCTTCATATATACTTCATGGTATTAGATCCCATAACCTCCATGTTTGTTAGGAGAAATTCTTTGGTCACTACTCTTGCCCTAGCATATACGGAGGCCATGATGGTTGAGTAGCAATTGATACCACAAAGTTATGGGATAGGATAGTTACCTACTATAAGAAAGCTTGGAACATATAATTAGATCTCAATGATAAAATAGGCATTGTCACAACAAACTCACAACAAAAGCTTTTCCAACAAGAGGTGGATGATTTGGAGCTAGTTCCTAATGAGGATTTTTCTCATCAAGCTAGTTCAAGCAAAGGGAAGGGAATGAATTTAGTGGTTGAAACTTTTGATCCCAAAGATGATGAAGAAGAGGAGGATGATGATCCCATAGAAGAAGAAGTTTAGGCATTTAGGCAGTTTCAAAAGAGGAATCAAACTCTATTTCTAACCCAAATGATGGAATAGACTCTATTTCTAACAAGTCTCATATCCAATGTGTGTATATTGAAGATAAAACATTGTATAAAGCATCAAGGAATAAGCATTGTATTATATTTGCATTGCTTAAGTAGATATTTCAATAATATATTTAGTGAGTTATTGTTTATTGTTATTATGGATTGAATATTCTATCTTGAGATATTGTGAGATCCTATGAGCCAAATATTGAATTGCTAACATATTCAAGGTTGCAACTACAAGATTTGAAAGTAATGGCACTTATAAATTCTTAGTATCTATAGAAAAGATGACTTACCTTACTACATGTGACTCTAAAAGTGAATTATGGCATCAAAGGGTTGGACATTCAAATTATAAAAGTTTTTCTATATTTTCAAAGATGAACATAGTTGAAGGACTTACTTGGATCAAGGTAAACATAAGTGTGTGTACAAGATGTATGGTTGATAAACAACATAAAGAAAAATCTGAAAAACTAAACTAGAGGGGAAGTGAACCTCTTGAAATTTCCATAGTGATTTATGTGTGCCTAGAAATTCTCTATCAAAAGGAGGGGCTAAGTAAATATTCGGGTATACTTCCTCAAGAAAAATGATGAAGTATTTGACAAATTTTTAATATTTAAGGTATTGTTGTGACTGTCGCACAACATACCCCAAATTTTGGGACCCACCTTAAATTTTGATATCTTTTTTGGAATTTTGGGTTTGCATTGAATTTTTTTTTCGTTGATTTCTTGTTTTGCTCTCTTGCTATTGATTTTATGGTTTACCAATGCTATTACTCCATATCAAATTCCATTTCATTTGTAGGTTAATAATATATATATATATATAATAAAACATATATATATATAGAGAGAGAGAGAGTAAATTAAAATGAAGCTATCAATGCTTCCTGTGGTTTTAGTATTAGTTAAATGTCAAGTTTATAGTTTTAAAGGGGCTAGTTTAGTTTTATAGTTTAAAATTATTAATTGTAGATTTCAAATTAAATCAATGCACATATTTAAAACTTAAGTTAAAAGGTTTTTCATTTAATTTTGGTTGTTTTCTTTTTGGCCTTATAGGTTTTTGTTTTGTTGTGATATGCTCAGCTAAGAAATAACGCTGCCCATGAGAGACTTGGACCGAGAATGACACAGTGAACGAGGTTGAGGCCGATGGTGACATGGACTGACAGGGAAGACTGGCAACATGCCAATGATGTAGATGAGTATGTGGACGATTGCATGGATGTGGATGGGCATGTGGATGCAGACTTGCACATGGGATTACCGAAATTCCAACGACGATGTGTGACAAGGCATGACAACTTCTGAATTGGCACGTATGGATGGACTATTGATCTCAAACCAGTAGTAAATTTTAGTTCATATGGCGAAGACATAACTTAATTGGATGGATGTTAATAGCTTAATTCATGTTATTCATTGATTTGGGTTTCTTTTTATTTAAATATTCATTGCTTTGTAAGTTGTGAAGTAGCGATGTCATATTGAAGTATAACAAAGGTTGATGTTACGTCCTCATTGTTTTAGATCCAGAATGGTACGAATAAATGGGTGCAAGGGCAAAAGCTTTTATAGGGAATATGTGGAGAGTCAACGAATCAAAGAAATTGCCACTCTCATTCTCTCAACAGTTTGGTCTGCTAGTGAAGTCGTCTGCATCGATAACATTATCATCGTCTACACTCGTCACTCTCACGAAGATGGACAACCTATGATGAATTTATCAGAAACATTAATGTTGAAGATCATGATTTACCCAGCTTGGTGTGTAGTGAGAAGCATATGGGGAATAGATACAGAGTTGGTGTTATTATCATACACGAATGCAAGATCCGTTAGTCACAGGGATACCTCACACAAAAATATTCTTCGGGTAAATAGCATTATCTTTAAATAGCCTCATAAGGTACACCATCAACATGGAAAGTAATGATTACAATGAAGGGTTGAAGCAAATATGACCAACAATATCAATCGAAGAGTGTTCATTGGATACAGAGAATCACCACATTTCAAAATATCACCACAATATCAATCGAAGAGTGTTCATTGGATACAGAGAATCACCACATTTCAAAATATGCTTGGGATAGTAGGCATTAAATTCCCATTGAGCCAGTACCACCGTCAAAAGAGAACCGATCTCAAAATAAACGCAAAAAAAAAAATATTAGTCAAATGCAGTCGTTGAGATACAACGGTTACGAAGGGATAAAGACTCACCAACACGTCGAGGACCATAACAAGCCAAATAAAGAAGAAAGAAAGTGTTATCAAAGTAAATGGAGGATATCGCCTATAAATTAGGTAACACAAAAAATAGAAACGTTACAAAATGGAATGAAACACATAGGGGCCATTGCAAGGTCATCTCCGTTATTCGCACATGGTAAGAGCAATCGAACCAACTACCATGGGTATCTCTGGGACGAAGAGAGAATGTATAAAAATTTCTCGCATTGTGATCTATCGATGTGGTGAGGCAGTGGTGATGTGTCCAAGCCAACGTGGCACTACCAAGGTCGAGAGGTGCCTTGTTGAGACCAGGGGCTTACGCTTGGATTGTAGAGGCTACCATGGAGTGAAAGTGGTGTCACATAGATGTTGAAAGACCTCAACCTTGAAAGCATCAAAGTGGTACTATGTTGGCGGATAAGACAAAAAGAAAAGATGTTACGAAGCCAACTAAGTGGAGGGACTTGAAAACCAAGTGAAGGGAGAGTAAATGAAGGGTTTCTTGAAACTTTAAAAACGCATGCAAACGCTGAAAATAGGGCTAGAATTTTTTTGAAACAAGGAGACGTGAACAGGATTGGGAGGTCTTCAAAGCTATTGCAAACTGGTTTTTTCCACATTGTATACATCTAAATACGGTTTTGAATATAAGTTTTCATTGTACATATTTTTCATGCATGTATTGAAGTTATTTAATGGTGTTTATACATGGATATGATAGCATCATTTAATTTTTTTTATACATACCTTTATTCCTTAGACTCTTGCACTTAACAGGATTTAGATTGTGTGGATGTAGGTCTTGTTGACAATTTTGTCACATTTCTCAAGGGGTAGAAAAGAAACAAGTTTTGTATAGTGTTGTGTAAAGTTTTTTGCTTTGTTATTTTTATTTTGAAAAGTTGCAGCAATTTTGGCTTCCAATGCCACCCATTTGTACATAAAGTAGAAAGGAAAGAACTTCGCTGCCAAACAAGCTAGAAAAAAGAGCTTCGTCGAAGGAAAATAAAACAGCTTCGCACCCGAAGCATTTCCCACACTACTTCGGGTAAAAGTTTTGCGAAGTAGTTTTCGCCGAAGTAAAACACAAGAAAAGGAGAATGAAACTACTTCAGGCCCGAAGCATTTTCAAAAGCTACTTTGGGCAAGATTTCTGTGAAGCGGTGTGTCGAAGTAAAACGGAAAGCAAAGGCAAGAAAACTACTTCGCACCCAAAGCATTCCCAACATTGCTTCGAGAAGGGTTTTTTGCGAAGTAGAACTCAAGGAACATTGAAAGTACTTCGCCAGAAAGTTTCCGAAGTACTCACTTCAGGCCCCTCCATCAGCGAACCACTTTTACTTCGCCAGAAGCTCATTGCGAAGCATTTGCTTCGGCTAATTTTATGCGAAGTACTTCTACCCAAAGTGAAAGGATGCAATGTCTTTGAAGACAATTGCTTCGGCCGAAATTCTCTCGAACCACATTTTCAAAAGAGGATCGCAGCGAAGCATTTCTCCAAGGCATCAGCGAAGCAATTTTGTCAGCGAAGCAGCAAGGACGAAGAAGACCATTTTGCGAGGTGAATATGCTTCGGCACTCCCCTCCCCGAAGCAGTTTTGCGAAGCTCAATTTTGTGAAGTATAATCCAAGGAGGAGTTTTTGCTTCGGCCCAAAACCATTGCGAAGCGAAGTTGTGAATGAAGACTTAGCGAAGCGCTTCACGGGCACGCGTTCCAAGTCGGGTATCTTCCCGAGGTGATCAAGTGCCTCATAAATGCAATTTTTCATGCCCAACAAGCCCGTTGCTCATTTTTGGCAATCAAAAATGAAGTATCAAGCCATGATGGAGAGCCCGACGAGCATGGCGGCCACTCGAGCACCGCACCCGGAGACCAAGGACGTCCAGACGGCTCATCAATGCACCTTTCCATGGTTGACCCGGTTACAGTTGCCAGTTTTGGTAACAGATTTGAAAGCTCGGTCACGAGAGCCTCGAGGAGCCGAATTCTCAAGGCTCGAGGGCGTACTCTTCTTTGCTATGTAATTATGATTCAGAGGCCCGGGTCCTCTATAAAAACCTAAGCATTGTAATGGAAAAAGGGGGGAACTATCTGCTAGAAAGCTGTTGTAACTTGATGTCCTACGATTAATACTAAGAGGCTTTGAGCTCAATTCTTCTCTTTTATGCTGCCTTCTGTGCTTGATTCTTTTATCTCTCCTCGTTTGTATGTTGGATGCTAAATCCTACGTCCGGTGTGTGATCGGGGACTGTGTCCTGAAACTCGTTCTGAAGGATACATAGGAGTTGAAAGACATCCTATTGACTTTCTTTTATGTTGCCTTCTTGCTTGATTCTTTTGTCTCTCTTCGTTTGTATGTTGGATGCTGAATCCTGCGTTCGATGTGCGATCGGGGAATGTACCCTAAAACTCGTTTGGAAGGATACATAGGAAAATTGATATTACGTTCCTTCCATTTATCTCTTGGTGTTCTTTGCTTCTATTCAAGTTGTTAGTTAGTGATCGTGCTTCCTATTCTCTCCCACCTGAAATCATCAATCTCTCTTCCCTTACCCCTTTTAATTTATTTCTCTAACCCTAACTCCTTTTATCTCTTTCCTGCACTCTTATCTCCAAACACCCAAGTAGTTTAGTATAGGAGCCGGCCTTTCTCCGAATATTGGCACGAAGGGCATCTCTTCCCTTCGGCCTTTCAATGTTGGTCCAGGTCTAGGGCGCATACATTTACCCAAAATCCTTACCTAGGCAGATTTGATGACCAATAGTTTCTGGCACGCCCGGTGGGACCGATTGTGTATGTCTTAATAAGATCCATAACCAGTCAAGGCCCCATATTTTAAATCTCAAACCCGTCTTCACCGGGGCCAATAGTTCAAACTAGTTCCCGGTGTGACCCGGTCAGTCTCACTTGATTAGTGGTAGTGAGGACCGATGCCCTCATTACTGAAAGACTCTTAGCATCTGGCGACTCTGTTTACCCAAGAATATTTAAGTCGTAAAGACCAGTACCAAAAGTCTGTGCCTTCATGCAAACGAGATGGAGAGTTAAGAATAGAGGAGAGGAAACCGAGTTCTTTGAGCTAGATATTGATGCCTTCGAGGAACAATCAAGGTTGATCACCCCCGAATCACTGTTACAAGGAACATCCTCTGTTGGCAGACAAGGCTCAACTTTTGATAGTACAACATCTAGCTTTCCTCCCAATCCTCCCAACTCTCCGAAGCGTCCTAGTCCCTCCATTCCTATTAGTTGTCCTATTAGCAGTCAAAGGGGAGCTTCGAGAATTCCTATTTCTCAAAATCTAGGAGCAAATATGGCACAGCAGCAACAACAACAACAACAACAACAAATGCAGCAGCCACAGCCACCCAGGTTGTGCCCAGCATGGGATTCCTTGTCACCACTGAATCTAGCAGGGCAAGGACAAGTGCCACCTGCTGCCATAAAGAAGATCCCAACGTTCGATGGAACTGGGAAGACCGCTCTGGAGCATATCCAGGACATAATATCTCTGGCGGCGATCCATGACATTACAGAAGAGCAAATTATGGTAAAGCTTCTGGTTCTTTCCCTTAGAGGAAAACTCCTCTATTGGTACAGATCTCTACCACCCGGTAGCATTACGAGATGGGACCAGTTAGCTGGGCAAATGATGGGAAACTTCAATGAGTCTTCCGATCCTACTTCTCTTCTGCATCAGTTCACTTCGATCAAGAGACATCCGCAAGAAGAGATCATAGATTTCAATGTTAGGTTCGCTCGAACTTGGTAGAGAGTGCCAATTGGCCTTCGGCCAACCGACGAAGCTGCAACACTCTATTTCCTTTGGGATTTCAATCCCGATATCAGTCTCATGGTAAGATATTCTAACGTTAATACTTTTCTCGAGTTGTATGAGTTAGCCAAGAGAGCAGAAATGGATTTGATAGTTGTGGGCAAGCTTCCCCAAAGGATGTCGATGCCCATACTTCCCGAATTCTTACAATTCCAGTATGCAAGCGCAGCCGCTTCGCAAATCTCCACAACCCCTGCACTCTCGATTTCATCTTGGAATCCGAATCCTGTCGTGTCTCAAATCACCGCCCCACAAATCCATTTCCCTACATTTTCAACTCCACAGCCCACGGTCACTTCGGCTTTTCCTGTGCTGCCAGCACCACCTCAACACCCCGCTCTTCCTCCAATACCGACGATGGCTCCATTGCCACTCGTTTCGAAAGTCGATGATATACAAACCAAAATTCTGCAAGAGATGCAGTCTCTGAACTCTACAGTTCAGATGTTGTCAAATGACATGACCATTGTAAAGAAGAAGCAAGCGCAGCAGGAATTCCTACCGAGAAGACCTTATCCTGCGCTTGCACTTACCAAGGACCAAGCGGTCCAGCAAGGGAAGGCTTCGACGAGAAATGCTGCAATTGATGAAGCTCCGAGCACTTTCGATTATGTATATTGGTGCTCTACGTGCAATGATCCGCATGAAGAGAATACCTGCACCCTGCACCAACACTATGTACAAACGCTGGCAAACAGTAGTCACAATGGTCAAGTGAACGTCATTAGGCAGATGAGTCAGAACCTGGTAATTGGCGAGGAGGAGCCCGTTGCAGTACTTACCAGAGGAGGAAGGAAGGCAATAGAAGCGGATGCCACTCAGATGGCTCCTTCAAAAGAGCAAGTTCGAACCGAGAAAGGACAATCATCTACTTCGGCCCCGAGCGAAGCTCCTCCGCCTGCACTAATCAAAGAAAAGGCCCAAAAGGCCTCTGTCGAACCACCTCAGGTAGAAACTAAGGAGCAGGCTAAGGAAAAGCTCAAGTTTCCTTCCCTCACCAAGCGGCAAAGAGTTGAAGCTACAGAGCAATATCGTACCCGATACGAACCCAGAAAGGAACCCGAAGTGCCCAAATCTCCGGCATACAACATCGTAGAGGAATTGAAGAAGATCCCAGCCAAGATCAGCTTGTACGATGCACTGCAACTACCCGGACAGGTGGACTTGCTGCAAGAATCATTGAAGACAATTAAAGCAAAAAAGGCAGCACCGCTTGCTCTTGTGCGAGACCCTATCCACATCTATCACGGGGAAGAATAGACCACCTCCGTTCTACCTAACCCTACAAATGGAAGGGTATATTGTACATAACTGCATGATCGACTCTGGGGCCGCTACAACAGTCATGCCAAGGGAGTCTACGAAGAAATAGGAATGGAGTATACATGAAGCAGCCAGGGTGTACTCCAATTGGATGGTACTCCAGTGAAGACCGTGGGAGTGATCAAGGACATTCCTATCCGGCTACATAAGATGCCTCAGATTACAGTCATACAAGAGGTAGTTGTAGTCGACTTGGAGCCATATTTTAGTATGTGCTTGTCAAGGGAATTCATGGCTAAACTGGGTGGGTATCTATCTATGGATTACTCTCACCTAGAGGTTCCATTCAAAGGAAAGAAGGTGAAGATTTACAATGAAAAGCCTTCTTCCTTTCTTGTGCAGAAGATGTCCGAAGAAGAAAGTAGCGAACCAGTGAATGCACTAGTGGAGGAAATAGAGCAGATGGACCTGATCGAGGAGTCTCTTGCGCAATTAAGCTATGAAGATGAGTTCTCATTGGCAGACTTCAACGCCATGGTGGAGACCGAGATAGGGTGTTATGCGATCGCCAAGCCTAAAAATCACTCCCAACCAGGGAATAGAACAAGTGCCCAGGAAGAACTATGGAAGTTGTTCTTCGACGGTGCCCGATGTAAAAATGGTGTTGGGGCAGGGATTCTTCTAGTTTCACCTTTCGGAGAGCAAAAAGAGTATTGCTACCGGTTGACATGGAGCTGCACTAACAATGCAACGGAATACGAAGCATTATGCCTAGGACTTAAGAAAGCTGATAAGTTAGGCATAAAGCATCTCCAAATCTTTGAGAGATTCCGAACTGGTATGCAACCAGGTCACAAATAAGTGTACTTCAAAGAAGCATTATCTAAAATCATACCGCAACAGGGTATGGGACCTACTTGACCAGTTCGAATCTCTCAATCTACAGTCAATCCCACGAGAGAAGAACCGACATGCCGATGTCCTGGCATCCATCGCAGCCAAGTACTCTCCAACAGAAGACATGGTGCACAAGCCCAGAGCTGTGAGGATGATCTATAGGCCCTCTGTCCCAGACAAAGATCTGCATTGGCAAGTGTTTGACAACGACGAGCAGATTGTAAATTTCATGATCCAAGAAGCCGCCACAGTCGAAGACCGAAGCTCTGATGAAGGAGAGTATGAAGGGTTGATTCAATTGAAGAATAACCATGTTCCCAAGGGACTAATCACCCTTGAAAGTCTCTTTGATCGGAATGACCGAGCTCTCTCTCACATGATCAAAGTCCATGAGAAACAGTATCAGGATTTGGAGCTCGAACCTGGGAAAGCAATAAAGGTGGGAACCGACTGCACTTCGAAGGAGATAGAACAGATACAGAATCTGTGCAAAAGGTTTTCTGATATAATTGCTTGGTCTTATCAAGATCTCAAGGGATACAATCGATAGCTGGTTCAACACACAATCGAGTTGCAGGAAGGGGTCAAACCCTTTCGACAAAAGCAGAGACCGGTGAATCCCAAGATCGAGGTCTTAATGAAAGCCGAACTCTTGAAGATGCTCGAGGCAAAGATCATATATCCCATCAAGCACTCTTCATGGGTAGCGAACCTGGTCCCAGTCAGAAAGAAAAATGGAGATATCAGGTTATGCGTAGACTTTCGCAATCTAAATCAGGCGTCCCTCAAGGACCACTATCCTCTCCCACAAATCGATCAAATTTTGCACTCGATGGCTGGAGCTCAACGCTTCTCTCTGCTCGATGGTTTTTCTGGATACAATCAAATTTGGGTCAGGGACGAAGACCAACACAAGACGACATTCACCACCAAGTGGGGGACATTCGCTTACCAGCGAATGCCATTTGGCCTTTCGAATGTTGGGGCCACTTTCTAGAGAGCAATGGATCTTGCTTTTGGCGAGCTTCTAAATAAGGTCATCATCATCTATCTGGATGACATGACCATTTTCTCCCGAAGAAGGGAAGATCACCCCACTACATATACAACAAGTTTTTGAAAAGTGTCGAGAGTTCGGCATCTCA
Source organism: Wollemia nobilis (assembly GCA_028583015.1). Lineage (NCBI taxonomy): Eukaryota > Viridiplantae > Streptophyta > Pinopsida > Araucariales > Araucariaceae > Wollemia > Wollemia nobilis. The sequence goes on from JAQPPZ010017002.1 coordinate 5,547,544, forward strand.
ATTAATCCAAAGAAGTCCATATTCGCAGTCAGCGAAGGAAAGTTGCTGGGACACGCGATATCAAAAAAGGGCCTCGCTGTAGATCCTGACAGAGCCGAGGCTCTAATGAAGCTCCCACTCCCAGCAGACAAGAAAGGACTTCAATCCTTCTTCGGCCAGATTAACTTCGTGAGGAAGTTTGTCCCCGACTTCGCCCAAGTCATCAAGCCGATGTCCCAACTCCTGAAGAAGGGCACCGAATTTAGCTGGACCGAAGAAAGAAAAGAAGCTTTTGAAGAGATTAAGACTCGAATCGCTCAGGCGCCGGTCTTGATCAATCCAGACTACAGTCGAGATTTCATCATGTATGCCATAGGAGAGCCCGAGAGCTACGCTGTTGTCCTGACACAAAAGGGAGAAGATGGCGAGGAGCGTCCCATCGCGTTTCTGAGTCAGGTGATCAATTCCCATGAAGAAAGATATAATTTCATAGAGCGTCAGGTGCATGCAATAATGAAATCACTAAGGAAGTTCAAGCAGTTCATCTCTCAGAGCCGAGTCACAGTTTATGTCATTCACCCCGATGTGCGTAATTTCATTATCCAAGGAGAATTGGGAAGTAAAAGAGCTGGTTGGGTGAACAAAATACAGGAGTTTGACATTGAGATCAAGCCCACAAAATTGGTTCATGGCCGTGCATTGTGTCAAGAATTGGCAAAGAGCGCGATGGCCGAAGTGATAGAATCTCGGAGGGATGACTTACCAGCCGAAGAATGCTTCGCTAACCACGAAGAAGACGAGAAGGATTGGGTCGGTGAGATAATCTGCTATTTCAACACCGACAAGTGTCCTTCACATCTAAATGCATCACAACGAAGACATTTCAGGATGCGGTCCTCCAGATACACTCTGCGCCCCGAAGGCCTATTTTTCAGGAACATTGATGGTGTCCTTCTTAAGTGCATCAAAGACGATGATAAAAGGAGAGTCCTGGGAGAATTCCATTCAGGACTATCGGGAGGTCACTTTGCAGGAAGAACAACAGCGTTAAAGATCATTAGGGCGGGTTATTATTGGCCCACACTCTTTGTCGATGCCTTCGTAGTTTGCCGTAAATGCGAGCAGTGTCAGAGGTTCGTCGATCGAAACAAAAATGCTGCAATGCCCCTTCGTCCGATACAAGTAGAGACACCCTTTCAACAATGGGGGTTGGATTTTATAGGAGTCGTATCACCAAATTCCTCTGCGGGACATAGGTTCATCCTGAAAGCAACAGACTACTTCACCAGGTGGGCCGAAGCGATTCCTACCAAACATGCAGATCAAGAGACTGTAGTCACCTTCTTGGAAGGATTGATCACCAGGTTCGGCATCCCCGAAGCAATCATCACAGACAATGGCCCTGGCTTCACAGGCGCTAAAATCAATGATTTCCTCTACAGATATGGGATATATCATAAAGTATCCTCCAATTATTATCCACAGGGCAACGGCTTGGCAGAATCCACCAACAAGACTCCGTTGAGAATGCTAAGGAAGCTCATAGAGATGAACAAAAGGACTTGGCATCTCCTTCTAGATCGGGCCTTGTGGGCCGATCGGATTTCTGTCAAAAGGTCAATCAAAACTTTGCCTTATGCTCTGGTCTATGGCAAGGAGGCCATCTTACCCATCCATGTTGAGATCCCTGCACTGCGGCTGTTAGAAGCAGAAGATGGAGTTAATCCGATGGAGAACAGGTTAGCTCAGCTGCTGCGACTGGAGGAGGATCGCGAAGAAGCATACCAGGACTTCGCTAAGCATACTCAGGTTATCCGAGACTGGTTCAAGAAAAAGTCATCCGATCGCACATTCAATGTGGGAGACCTAGTATTGAAGTGGGATTCTTGGAAGGCCAAGCCTAGGAATCATGACAAGATGGACGCCTTTTGGGATGGGCCATTTGAAATTATGAAGGTAAACTCGGCCAATTCATTCATCCTCAAAGATGCAGATGGACAAGTTCTGCCGATCTCTGTCAATGGTCTTCACCTGAAGACTTTTCATCGCTAAAGACAATTTTTCTCTCTTTTAAAAATATATATATATATATATATGTGTATATATACTTCTGTATATAATTTGCATTTGTATATACATTCTCTTCCAAGATCACAAAGCCAAGTACCACTTCCAAATCTTCTTCGGAGACTTCTGATGTGAAGTAGCAAGTACAAAAGGTTCGCTGCGAAGAAGGTAACCAAAGGCAAAATTCTACGAACCAGTTTTCAAAAGGAGAACTTCGCACCCGAAGTATTTTCAGTAGCTACTTCGGGCAGCATTCTTGCGAAGTAGATTATAAGAGGCTCCTTGCGAAGCATGTTACCCGAAAGGAAGCCGAACCAAAATCTGAACCAAAGGCACAAAAAGAGCTTCGCACCCAAAGTATTTTAAGTAGCTACTTCGGGCAAATTTTTTGCGAAGCAGTTTTCAAAAGGGAAAACTTCGGCGACCCTCGAAGGCAAAGAGGCAACTTCGCCGAAGAAGAAAAGTCTAGGCCACGATTCAAGTTTGACCAAGGTGGAAGGACTTCGGGCCGAACCATTTTCGGTAAACACTTCGGCTAGGAAACCAGCGAAGCAAAATCCAAGAGAACATTGAAGATTACTTCGCCAGGAAGTTGCTGAAACATCTACTTCGGGCCTCCTCATACCCGAACCATTTCTACTTCGGTGGAAACCATAGCGAAGCATTCACTTCGGCTAGTTTTCGCCCAAAGCATTTTCGACCAAAGCGGCAACATGGTGAAGAAGAGATGGTTTCGGCCGAAATTCCCTTGAACCACATTTTGAGTAAGGTTCACCGTGAAGCATTTTTAGCATCAAGTTTCTCTTCGTCGAGCCAAACACGCGCGAGGTGGAGAATTCAAAATGTGCCTCGAAAAATGTGCCAACAATGGCCTTGAGAGGAGTACAAAGTGGATGAAATTAAGGCAAAAGGGTGGTGGAACACTGCCCGAGATGATCGAGTCAGAAAAAGAGAAGAAAAGCTCGCACCAAGGTACGAGGTGGCAGCGGGTGGCGTCTCCAGTACGAAGTATAATCATCAAAGCATGCAGCCCTATGTACCACGTCGTTGCAGAATCGGTTTGAGAATACGGTAATCTCTTTCGTTCGAGTACAAATTTAATTTTAGTAGGTGCCATAAATTCAGGTGGTTGCCTTTTTAGGCTATAAAAGCGAGTTCTTGGCAAGAGGGAAGTTATTTGTCCATCAGTTAGAATTACACTAAGAGCTTTCAGATACTCTGCAACTCTCCTGTCCTTTGCATCTGGTCATTCGCATTTAAGCTCCTTGTATCAAGAACTCTGCCGCTATCCATAACAACATGGGAAAGAAAAACTCTAAGGAGAAGGGGAAAGAGCCCGAAGTTGCAGGCCCCGAGAAGACAAAGAAGGGGAAAGAAGAGAAAAAGCGCACCCCAAAGAAGCTAAATCCTCCCCTTCGACCCGAAAAATAGCCAATGGAAGAGGGGGACGACTCAGAAGAAGAACAGCTTGTGGAGCCACCAATTGATGGGTGGGAGAGAATCCGAGACACGCAGCTCTCGAAGGGTGTATCCGATCTTCGGCACACCATAGAATTCATGACAAGCAGGCTCACGCCAGAAAACAAGAGAGCCGCTGCATATTACTCCCAGATCTACTGGTTTCTAACCCCACCTGCTCACCATTGTCCCGAGCTGGTCTACGCCATTGCACAGAATTACCAACCTACGACCAGGCAGGTGTTAGATGCTTCGGGACACAAACTATTTTCCATCTTGAAGGAAGATGTGCAAGCAGCCTTCGCACCGTAGCAGGGCCCGCCCAAGGGCTATTCTGTTCGCAATGTCCTCCTAAATGAACAAATGGAGAGATTCACCTCCAACAGCCACATATTGAAGTTCCTACGGGAGAATCTCAAGAGCGGGCTGCCTTCAAACAAGTTGCCCCAGATGCCCTTACCCTTGGAGGCCTTCAAAAATACAGATATTTTTTCCATCATTGCATGGGTGGCAGGCTTGTCAAAGGATACTTCAGTACAGCCCTGGCAGGTGTCTCTGGCCGAATGCATTTCAAGAGGGGAGTTTTATGCCCCTGACGCTTCAAGGCCAAACACCAACCCAGTTTTCTTTGACTGGGCAGAATGGGTGGCCCGAACCCTGCATACAAGGCTCGCTAGCATGAAGAATTCAGCAGCAGGCCAGTACTTCTCACCCTGTTCCTTTCTTGTCTGGCTATTCTTCTACCAAGTTCATAAGCATTTTCCCCATATCGCCATCTCCCCAAGCGGCAAGGATGGAAATCCTCTGCCAGTGTACCAATGGACTCCCCTCTTATTGAAGGAGGAGTCTTATTATTCTTTTAATCAACAATTTTTGGGACCCGCCATGCATTTGTTGAAAGGTTCTTCTCCTCGGGTACCACTCAGTTTGAGAGATAGAGTGGTGCTGGGAAAAAAGGGAGATGTCTTCCAATTGACACAGGGACTGGTGATTCGCATATTCGGCTTCATTGGGAAGCCCTTCCTGTTACCAGTCTACCCCTCAGAATATCAGTTCGCATTGGAAGTCGCTCGACAGAGCGACTCTACAAATGCAATATACGGTCACGGCCGTAAGTGGGCACATACCTGTGATTTCCCCTTCAGGATGGGGGTAATCGAAGTCTTTGCCCTAAAATAGGGCACGTTCCTGGAAGAAAGGCTTGCCTACTTTGGCCTACTCCAGATTCCTCAGCAGTGGCTCTACAATCCTTTGGGCGTGATGAAGGATCATTTAAAATTCAAGAGCTTCCACATCTGCCCTCACCCCGAAGTTGTGGAACAAAGGAACAACCCCAATGGAAAATATCTGGAGTGGCATTTAGAAAGGATGAGGACATTGCCTCCATGGCATGAGTTCTATCCTATAGAGGTCAAGTACGACCCTGATCAGCATCCCCTCCCGACTCCAGGCTCCACCTTTTGGAAAAAGGCAAGGGATGATTTGAAGGAGGAGGTAAAATACTGGAGCGAGGAAAAGCTTCGGGAATGGTGGACAATGAGAGTCCACCGTCAAAAGACAAACTCCTATGGACTCTTAGCATCGGATAAAGACTTCGCAATTCTTTATGACTCCAATGTCGAAACCTGGAAGTCGATATCCTTTGCAGATTTTATTCCCCCAGCTACCCCAGGATCGGGCGAAAGCCCAGGAGGGGCTAAGGATGCTTCGGAGGAAGATAAGGAAGCAAGTGCCGAAGAAGCAGAACAACCATTGGAGAGGAAGAAAAGGAAAAGGCAAGAGCAAGTTCAAGTGCCTCCGAGCCATCCAAAGCGCCCTCGCACTAAACTTTCAGGTACTCCTACTGGGTCCCCTGCATCAGGCCCGGTTGAGGCAAACATTGGAGATGAAGGGGCACCAAGTGCTGAAACGGTCCCCAAAATAGATATCATCGATGTGGAGGAACTCCTCCAACAAGAGAAGGACTCTAGAGCAGAAGTTGTAGAGGTCGGGAGTGATGAAGCCCAAGAGGGACAAGAGCCGACCATGCAAGAAGTGACCACAGCCGCTTTGCCAGGAGGGCATGTAGGTACGCACTCTCTTCCCTTCGCTTCGGTCTCTGACACATCCATGATAGTCCCGAGTGGAAGCCCTCATCAGTCTCTCCTTTCCCCATAGAGTCAATCCCCCACTCAAAAACTGCCCATCGCCAGCCCAATCCTGCATAGCCCCACTCCTCCCGAGTCATCTGAACAAGATAAGCCCGCTGAAACCACTTCGCCTACACCAAGCCCCATAGCCCACTCTCCCATAGCTCAAAGCATAGTCCCACTCGCCAAAGCCCCTGCTACACCCGTCCCCGAGTCGTCGGGCGAACCTGCCCCTGTTAGTTCTTTATATTTGTTTACACCTTTGGTCGGAGATTCGGCTTTCTCTGAAATAGACCTATCTTCAATAAAGGAGCGCCCTCTGGCTGAAAAGCTACTCTTAGCTCGACAGAATACAGAGAAGATGTTAAAGGAGGCGAGAAAGAAAAGAGGGAAATCTCTGGCTCAAGTTGAAAAATGTGCAATTTTTGACCTGAAGGGCGGAAAGTTGCATAAGGTGAGAAAGGTCCCTAAGGTCCAGAAGCCTCTGGATGAAATGACTCCAGCTGATTACGACTACCAGGAGAAAACCAAGGACCTGGAGCATTTAAATATAGATGACGAATCTGAATCCATGCATGTCAGGGTCGAAACTTTCAGAGCACATGCAAACATTGCCAACCAGCGCAGGTTTGAAGCAGAAAATGCCAACATCAAGTTGGAGGAAGAGCTGGCTAGGATTCGCTCTGAGCTGGAGGATTCACAGAAGTAGGGCAAATTGCTCAAAAAGGAAACACATGCCCTCAAACTGCAAGTTCTACAATTGCAGACTTCGGTCGAACAACAAGCACAAAAATAGGCCAAAAATGAGCTAAAAGCCAAAGAGCTCGAGAGCAAGATCTTGCAGTCCCAACAGCAATTATACCAAAAGGCAAACCTGGAGCTGTTCGACAAAGGTAGGATCAAGGAGATCCGCTCTCACCTACTCAAAGGTTTCAGATCTCGGGCCTCCAGTGCCCTGTCAATTTTGATTTATGTCATCGAAGCTCAGCATGCCATCGCTAAGAAGGGACCAATGGTGGACGAGGTGATTCAAAAAATTAAGAAGTGACTCAAGCTTGCCTTTGAGGTTCAAAGCATCAGATATCAAGACCTACAAGTCACTGCTATGAGTCGAACGGCTAGGGATTGGTCTACTGCCCAAGCCATTGTTCGCGCTTTCTTCTCCAAGGTGAAGAAAGCGCAAAAGGTGAAAGACCTCCTTGATATATTTGAGCAGGAGCAGCGCACATCAATGAGTTACTTTGAAGACCTCTCTTCTTTGGGTTTCCCGAGTTTCACAGATGATGATGGGAACCTTCTCACCAGGGAAGAACTAAAGCCGGCGTGGCTCCATTTTGAAAGTGACGTCTCCGAAATTGATGAGTGGGAAGAGCCGGTCACGGAGGGACAGGTCACGGACTTCATCCTGAGACACTGCAAAATCGTGACTTGCCTGAATGACCTAGGTGCAAGGATCAAACACGCCGACATAGGGCAGATTGACCGATTCCATGTTCTGGTCAAGGCACTCGAAGACCAAGAAATATTTCAGAAAGGGGTCTGGGCTCATGTTCGTCGAACTATAAAGAAAATCCGTGATCGCATTATCCCATCTCCACAGCAGGAGGCCACGCCAACAGACGAAGGAGCAGAGGAGGAAGAAGAAGGAGAAGAAGAGGGAGAACGAGAACCAGCTGCAGAGGCACTCCTAGAGGAAGAAGGAGGAGATGGATCGGGAAAAGACTCTGGCCCAATAGATCAAAGTTAAAGGGTCCTCCCACCGAGACGAGCTCGTTGCCCCGCGAGCCGCCAAGAATGTTGACAATTTTGTCACATTTCTCAAGGGGTAGAAAAGAAACAAGTTTTGTATAGTGTTGTGTAAAGTTTTTTACTTTGTTATTTTTATTTTGAAAAGTTGCAGCAATTTTGGCTTTCAATGCCACCCATTTGTACATAAAGTAGAAAGGAAAGAACTTCGCTGCCAAACAAGCTAGAGAAAAGAGCTTCACCGAAGGAAAATAAAATAGCTTCGCACCCGAAGCATTTCCCACACTACTTCGGGTAAAATTTTTGCGAAGTAGTTTTCATCGAAGTAAAACACAAGAAAAGGAGAATGAAACTACTTCGCGCCCGAAGCATTTTCAAAAGCTACTTCGGGAAGATTTGCGAAGCGGTGTTCAAGTAAAACGGAAAGAAGGCAAGAAAACTACTTCGCACCCGAAGCATTTCCAACATTACTTCAGGAAGAGTTTTTGCGAAGTAGAACTCAAGGAGCATTGAAAGAACTTCGCCAGAAAGTTGCCAAAGTACTCACTTTGGGCCCCTCCATCCGAACCACTTTACTTCGCCGAAGCTCATTGCGAAGCATTTGCTTGGCTAATTTTATGCGAATACTCAAAGTGAAAGGATGCAATGTCTTTGAAGACAATTGCTTCGGCCAAAATTCTCCCGAACCACATTTTGAAAGAGGATCGCAGCGAAGCATTTCTCTAAGGCATCGACGAAGCAATTTGTCAGCGAAGCAGCAAGGACGAAGAAGACCATTTTGCGAAGCAGATATGCTTCGGCACAAACCTTCCCCGAAGCAGTTTTGCGAAGCTCAATTGTGTGAAGTATAATTTAAGGAAGAGTTTTTGCTTCGGCCCAAAACCATTGCGAAGCGAAGTTGTGAACGAAGATCTAGCGAAGCGCTTCACGGGCACGCGTTCCAAGCCGGGTATCTTCTCGAGGCGATCAAGTGCCTCATAAATGCAATTTTTCATGCCCAGCAAGCCCGTTGCTCATTTTTGGCAATCAAAAATGAAGTATCAAGCCATGATGGAGAGCCCGACGAGCATGGCGGCCACTCGAGCACCGCACCCGGAGACCAAGGACGTCCAGACGGCTCATCAATGCACCTTTCCATGGTTGACCCGGTTGTAGTTACCAATTTTGGTAACAGATTTGAAAGCTCGGTCACGAGAGCCTCGAGGAAGGCCGAATTCTCAGAGCTCGAGGGCGTACTCTTCTTTGCTATGTAATTATGATTCAGAGGCCCGGGTCCTCTATAAAAACCCAGGCATTGTAATGGAAAAAGGGGGGAACTATCTGCTAGAAAGCTATTGTAACTTGATGTCCTACGATTAATACTAAGAGACTTTGAGCTCAATTCTTCTCTTTTATGCTGCCTTATGTGCTTGATTCTTTTATCTCTCCTCGTTTGTATGTTGGATGTTGAATCCTGCGTCCGGTGTGTGATCGGGGACAGTGTCCTGAAACTCGTTCTGAAGGATACATAGGAGTTGAAAAACATCATATTGACTTTCTTTTATGCTGCCTGCCTTGCTTGATTCTTTTGTCTCTCTTCGTTTGTAGACTGAGATGTTGAACTCTGCGTCCGATGTGCGATCGGGGACAGTACCCTGAAACTCGTTTCGGAAGGATACATAGGAAGGTTGATATTACATTTCTTCCGTTTACACTCTTGGTGTTCTTTGCTTTTATTCAAGTTGTCAGTTAGTGATCGTGCTTCCTGTTCTCTCCCACCTGAAATCATCAATCTCTCTTCCCTTACCCTTTTTATTTTATTTCTCTAACCCTAACTCCTTTATCTCTTTCCTGCACTCTTATCTTCAAAAACCCAAGTAGTTTAGTATAGGAGCCGGCCTTTCTCCGGAGATTGGCACGGAGGGCATCTCTTCCCTTCGGCATTTCAATGTTGGTCCAGGTCTAGGGCGCATACATTTACCCAAAATCCTTACCTAGGCAGATTTGATGACCAATAGGTCTAACCTGGTTTTGTTTTAATATTCATAATCTTCCATTTTTTGTAGAATAGGAGGGATTAATTTACAGTAGCTCTCTTTGATCATTTTTCACACTTTGTTTCATATTATTTCAGATTTTCATTTTTTTCTCTAACCCTAGCTTTTGTTATTTATTTTCATTTTATTTTCTTTAAGTTCCATCAAGCACTCAAAGCCCTAAAAGGTTATATTATTTTGCACAAAAAAATCAATAATGGGGGTTTTGAAGTAATTAGAGCATCCAAATAATTTTGTTTCTTAAGGCTAACATATTAAATTATTTGGACACATTTAATTAAGGCATTTTTTTTAAGGTTCCAAAACAGATTCTTGCACTCCACAGGTTCTATTATTTTAAAATTTGTTTAACAAATAAAAATTTTCTGTTAAAAAAATTAAAAAATAAAAATATAAAATAATATTAAATTAAAACATTTCAAAGTTAGATTTAGTCATTTTATTTCATGCTCAAACAAAGCTTAACAAAAGAAGATAAAACTTGTTAACAAAGCAAGATAAAATCCGTTCACAAAGCAAGATAAAATGAATTAAATCACCATTCTAGATTCACATTTCAAAGTTAGATTTTAGTCTTTTCTTTTATGCTCAAAGCAAAGCTTAACAAAGGAAGATAAAATTTGTTAAAATTGCTTAACAAAAGAAGATAAAATCTACTTAAAACACTTTAAGATAAAATGAATTAAATCACCATTCTAAGATGGTCATATGAGGACCAATCACATCACATTTTCTTTTTTTCAAATTTCATGAACAATAAAGAGCATAGCAAATCAAAGTAATACCAAACCACAGGCCCCTTGTTAACAGTTACTTGCACCTCTAAGGTATTTCAGCACATTTTGCATATTTTCACAAGCATTCAAGCACACATTAAGCAAATAAGAACCTTGGAGAAATTTTAAATTTCTTTGCAAGAGAGGGTTTTCTAACAATACCCTAACTATGATGGTGATTTTGCAATTGGGTAAAATTATCACTCAACAGAATTGGTGCTAGAAGGAGGGCCTGAATTGGTTATTTCATTGTTATTGTAAATGCTAAATTGTTCATTATTACTTGAAAGGCTTATTTGAAGGTATTGGTCTTGACTAACGAGGTTTTGTTGATAGGTGATCACATTCATTGATTGGAAATTTCTTTAATTGATGATGCATTGATGCTAACCTTTTACAAATTGAGAATATTTCTTATTGTTATGGTTTAATTGATGCATTGTTAACAAACACTTGTTGTTGTCATTGTTAAGCTGGAACCTAAGGGTATCATTACTAGATCTAAGGCTATAGAAGATACCATTTTCCAAAGCCTATCTCCTACTCAGAGACACAGAAGATCCAAGAGTGAAGCAATTGTTATTCCACCTAGTGGGGTTTCAGTTGAACCACCTATTGTTCCTATTCTTCCTATTGTTCCTTTAGTCACACCACCACCAAATCCAATGGCTAGAAATATTGCTTGGATGGGAGTGCATAGTAACCCCTTGAACATTGTTGGGGATGCCCATGATATGCCCAAGAACATAGAGAAATTCTTGCCCAAATACAAACATGATGGCACCAGATTAGTAGAGGAACACATTCAAGCTTTTAAAGACACCTTAATCAGATTGCAAGTGGAACATGAAGATGTTGCTTGTAGAATGTTTCCTTTGACCCTAGATGACTTGGCATATGATTGGTACATCAGTCTACCTACCAACTCCATTACATCCTAGGTCCAGTTAGAAACTACTTTTGTGAATCAGTTTAGGTTACCCTTAGATCCTACCATAATCTATCATCAATTTGCTTCTTGTAGGAGGGAACCCAATGAACCATTGAGAATGTTCAACATGAGATTTCAAAAACTCTATTCGAGACTAACTGCTCCCTATGCTATCACTATCGATATTTCCCTTCAGATATACTTCAGGGCATTAGATCCCATGACCTCCATGTTTGTTAGGAGAAATCCTTTGGTCACTACTCTTGCCTTAGCATACACGGAGGCCATGACTATCGAGCAATAGTTGATACCATAGGGTTATGGGATAGGATAGTTACCTACTATAGGACAACCTAGAGCATACAATCAAATCCCAATGATAAACCAGGCATTGTCACAATAGACTCCAATGTTGAACACTTTGCCCTACAATCAGTTTTACCCTACCATGCCCGCTTATCCTTCCACATTCACTTATCCGACTACACCCACCTATCCGACCACTCCATTACTCTTAGAGAATCAATTGGCCACCCACAAAGCCATAGAAATTAATGCTCAGGCCTTGCCTACATTCTTAAATCCAACACCCATACAGAGTTTGAATCCATTTCAAAATCCAAATATTCAAACTCAAGGCACCTTGCAAAATCAAAATGTTCAAAATCAAAATGTGGTACCAAATCAAAACATTCCAGGTTTTGAGAATCCAACTAATCCTACCACTACTACTATTCAACCTAATGAGCCTAATTCAGAGGTAAAATACCTAAAGAGGTTGGTCCAGAAGCTAAGTAGTGATATGGTTCAGTTACAAAAATAGGCACCACAAAACTCACAATAAAATAGAAACTATAGTTTTTAGAGGAAATAATGGAACACACGACCAAACAATGGGGGTGTACCTAGTCCGGTTGCTAATCAGAATAATGCATCTACTAGTTCTAGTCAATCTCATACAATTGTTAATATTTCAGATTTGACTATGAACAACTGGTGTAGGATGCATTCCACTAAAGAGCACAATGAAAATGAATGCCCAGAGTTTAAGAAGACCATAGATATTTTGCAACAAGAGATGGATGATTTGGAATTAGTACCTAATGAGGACTCTTCTCATCAAGCTAGTTCAAGCAAAGGTAAGGGAACTACTTTAGTTGTTGAAACTTTTGATCCAAAAGATGAGGAAGAAGAGGAGGATGATGATCCCATAGAAGAAGAAGTTCAGGCCTTTAGGTAATTTAAAAAGGGAAATCACAACTACCAGTTGAGAAGTAAGAGTAAGATCCCAAATACTTCTTCTACTCCTCCAAATAATTCCATTATTCCACTAGATACTAAGGCAAATAACAATCCTACACCTCCATCTCGGATTGATTCATCCAAACCACCACAAAAGGTGCAAAATCTTGATAAAATTGCTTATAACATTGTTGAAGATTTAAAGAAAACAAAAGCTAATATCACTTTGTTTGAAGTTGCACAATTGACAAACCAACAAGATTCCTTGATTAAGGCACTTGGTCAACCAAGCAAAACTGATGCTAGGAAAACTACAGAGTCACATTTGGTCTTGCGAAAGGAGAAAGGAGAGGTTCCTCCCTTCCTTCTAACAATCAAAATTGTAGGAAAGAATTTACACAATTGTCTAGTAGATTCAGGTACATCAGGTAATGTAATGCCTTATGTTACTTATCAGAGATTGGGTTTGAAACCCAATCCTTCAAATAGAATGGTGGTACAATTAGATAGATCTGAGGTGAATGTGGTATGCATGCTTCATAACATCCATATTTATATTTCATCAAAACCTAGAATTCAACAATACATTGATATTCATGTTGTTGATATTCCTGACAAGTATGGTATGTTATTGGCTAGGGATTGGAGTAAAAACTTGAATGGCTATATGGCCATAGACTGTTCACACATGTGGTTACCTTGGAAAGGGGTAGCCAATAAAATCCAAATTGAAAGAGAGCCTAGACTCAAAGAGTTGATCACGAAGTATAATAGAACAAATGAAACCCTTTATAATGAGTATGAGTTGGGTGTTTACACATTAGATACCAAGTTGGTTACAAATAAATCTAATGCTAAAATTCTATCTTGTGACCCACTTAATGATGATCATCTTGTTTGGACACTTAAATTTGATGGATCTAAATCCAAACAGGGTAGTGGAGCTAGGGTTGAACTCATTAGCCCTAAAGGTAGGTCTTCTCTTACTGCATTTAGATTACAATTTCCATGTACTTGCAATGCAATGGAGTATGAAGCATTAATTTTTGGATTACAATTAGCTCTGAATAAGAACATTAAATGTTTGAAAGTTTTAGGGGATTCAAAGTTAGTTGTTAGGCAAGTAAAGGGGCAATACACATGTCATGATGAAAGGCTAATTCACTACAGAACTAGAGTTAGAGACTTAATAGATGAATTTGAAGCCTTTAACATTTCTTTGATTTCTAGAAAGAGTAATCATGTTGCAGATTCTTTGGTAGTCATAACAGGTACATTAAATCCCATCGATAAAAGAAAATTTAAAAATTTTTCAATAGAATTGGTTCCTTGTCCTTCTATACCTAACAATGTTAAAAATTTATAGGTATTTGAAAGTGACAGACACATCTTTGACTTTGTAACTAACTCAGGTGTTTTTGAAAATTAGGTGATTGATGAAGACCAAAGGTTACAAGAGGATGAAGATGAAGAAGATGAGGTAATGAAGAGAACTAATGCTATCCCAAAAGGTATTGTCTCACTTGAAAAACTTTTTGATATTGACTACCAAAGCAAAAGGTGTGATAAAATCTCACCTTCAAATGATGCATATGATGTAGTTAATATTGGAAATAATGAAGATTCACATAATGTACTTATTGGGAAAGCATGCACACATCAAGAAAAAGAAGGAATAATACACGCACTTAAATATTATATGGATTGTATTGCATGGAATTATGAGGACTTAAAAACTTACAATCAAAACATTATCATGCATACTATTCCTTTGAAGCCTGATTCTAAACCATTCAGGTAGAAACAACGACCAGTTAACCCATTGTTAGAACCTCTCATAGAGAAGGAAGTTAAAAATCTATTAGATGCAAAAATTATATTTCCTATCCGACATTCCACATGGGTTGCAAACATAGTTCCTATTAGAAATAAAACTGGAGAGATTCGATTATGTATTGATTTCAGGAACCTTAATAAAGCTTCACAAAAAGATAACTACCCTCTTCCTTCTATCGATAACATTTTACAAATGGTTAATGGATCTGAAATGATGTCCTTTCTTGATGGATATTCTGGATATAATCAGATTCTTATTGACCCACGTGATAGAATGAAGACTGCATTTACTACTAAATGGGGAACATTTGCTTACAAGAGAATGCCTTTTGGTTTGCTTAATGCAGGTGCTACATTTCAGCGTGCCATGGACTATGCTTTTAGAGACCTCATTGGTAAATGCATAGTCATTTATGTAGATGATATCCCTATTTTCTCAAAGAAATGAGAAGATCATATTAATGATTTGAGAAAAGTTCTTCAAAGGTGTAGAGAACATGGAATTTCACTTAATCCTAAAAAGTGCATCTTTGGAGTAACTGAGGGAAAATTGTTAGGACATGTAATATCAAAAGATGGCATTTCTATAGATCCTACAAGAATAGAGGTAATTCAAAATATTCCTTTTTCGGGTAGTAAGAAAGAGCTTAGATCATTCTTTGGGAAAATTAATTTTGTTAGGAAATTCATTTATGGATTTGCTAAAATTGTTAAACCATTGAATGATATGTTAAAAAAGGATGTTAATATTAGGTGGACATGTGAGGCTAGGACTACTTTTTAGAGTGTTAAATATGCCATTTCTAATGCACCTATTTTGGTAAGTCCTGATTACAAGAAACCATTCTTCATCTATACTTTTGCATCTGATCATTCATTTGCTAGCATGCTAACTCAAAAAAGTGAAGGTAATTCTGAAAACCCTATTGCTTTTATGAGTTCACCTTTGAAATATGCATAATTAAGATATACCATTTTGGATAAACAAGTGTATGCCTTATTTAAAACTATCAAAAATATTAGGCATTACATTTTGCATAGTAGAGTTTTTGCCATTGTACCTGACCCTGCTGTGAAAACCATGTTGATGCAGAATGAACTAGGCAAAAAATGAGGAAAGTGGATGTCTACCTTACAAGAGTTTGATCTTGAGATCCATCCAATGAAGCTAGTTCGAGGACAAGGCTTGAAAAAAGCACTTGCAGAGATTGATCCTCAGATTTCTTATCAATAATATAATGTAGAGGATATCATGCAAGATGAATGGTATATTGATATTGTTTATTTCCTTTTGAATGGTAAGTGTCCTTCACATTTTAATTCCATGCAAATAAGAGCTCTTCATTTAAAGTCTATGAACTTTATGATTAAAGTTGGTGTGTTGTACAAGAAAAACCATGAAGGAATTTTTCTTTGTTGCTTGAATAAGGAAGAATCCACTCACATCTTACATGAGTTTCATGGTAAGTATGGGATGGGGCATGGTTCTACAAATGCCATGACACACCAGATCTTGAGATCTGGTTACTATTGGCCACACATATTTAAATATGCCCATTCCCATGTACGTTCTTGCCATATTTGTCAGCTTGCAGCTAATAGGGAGAGACATGCACCTATGCCATTACAACCTGTAGTTGAGATGAGACCTTTTGCTCAGTGGGGCTTAGATTTTGTAGGGGTCATAAACCCTAATTCTTTAGCTTCCCATAAGTTCATTCTTACTACCTCTGACTATTGTACTAGATGGATAGAAGCTATCCCCACCAAGAATTGTACTACTGAGGTTGTTATTCAATTTTTGGAAGAACACATTGTGACTAGGTTTGGAATGCCATATTCAATTGTTTGTGATAATGGTCCTGCTTTTACTTCACTTTATTTTGTAGAATGGGCATATGACAACAAGGTGAGCATCAAATTTTCTTCTAATTATTATCCGTAAGGTAATGGCTTAGCTGAATCATCTAATAAGAACTTGTCAATTATTAAGAAATTGCTTGAACATAATCCTCGGGATTGGCATAATAAATTAAAATTTGATTTGGGCTTATAGAAAAAAAAATTATCTAACATCACCTAATCAATTTTTCTTCAAATATTAAATTGTAAACTTTACAATTCATGAAGGAATATCTTGAAACGGATGATAAAATTGAAGCTCATCTCACTCACCTCATGCATTTAGATGAAAAATGAGAGGATGCTTTACTTCATTTTAGTAAACATCAGGATATTGTTAAAAGATGGTTTGACAAACGAGCTAAAATTAAAGATTTTAGGATCTCTAATTTGGTTTTACTATGGGATAAGGCACATGAGAAAAAGGGTGAGCATAATAAATTTGACTATCTTTGGCTTGGTCCTTATCAAATTTAAAAAATTCTTGGAGAAAACACTTTTCGATTGAAAACTTTGAGTGGGGAGGATATTCATTTACCTATTAATGGGTAGTTTCTCAAGCATTACTTTCACCCATGAAGCAGTTGAATTCTTGCATCATTTGTACCATGCTTGTATATTATTGTATATAGCTTTTGGTTTTCATGCTTTTGCATTTAGCATTTTCTTTGTGTGGTACTTTTGTACATAATATCTTGTTTTGCAAGATTTTGCTATTTTCTTTTATTTCATTAGGTTAGGTTTTGGTTTATTTTTTAGTTTCACATTAGGTTGGTTCCTCTAATTGAGGTTGTTTTTTGTGATAGCTACTAACTCTTGGTTTCTTTGTTGATAGTGTTCCTTTGTCATGTAGGATGGATGGCCTAGTTTGGAATCAGGTGGAATTGAGGAAAAGGAAATGAAATTGTTTAGTAATCATTCTTAGATTTTGGACTAAGATGGTGGATTTTGGAACAATGAAACATTTCACTGAAGCTCCACATGTAACTCACATATTAAAGGGTATTCTTTGAAATCTTGAAGGATAAAGTCATTTTGGTTTGCAAATTAAGGCAAAAATCTAATACACTCCATATTTAGCCTTAAGTGGTCTCTAACCCAGGTGGCATGTAAATTTTGCAAAGCAATACAATGCTTAAAAAAAAAAAGGAAAGAAAAGCCAAATCAATCAAAAAGTTTAGATAATCTTCACCAGGGCTATAGACGCCTTGGAGCAATGTCTAGATAAAATAAAAGAAAAAAGTAAATGCAAAATTAATCTAATGCCTGGGTGATTCAGATAATCTCTACCGGGGCTATAGACGCCTGGATGGTAGTAGAGCAAGGTCTAGAAGAGATCAAGGTCATCTCCACCGGGGCTATAGATGCCTGGCTGGTAGTGGAGCAATGTAGAGGCACATTTTTAATGAGTGACATTCTATAGCCTAAATGCAAAACAAATGATGGAATCTGGATTGTTTCAAGAATGCAAAATGAATCACAATTCACACACTGAGCAAAGGCAAATGGTTCATCTATTTTCATTTGAAGTTATTTACCCCATTTTCTCTGGATATTGCTAGATGATGTTTATTTCTCTAATATTTGGTTTTCTTGGTTTCAGATCGGGTTCTTCATCCGAAATGCTCAGGAGCATTTCCCAATAGAGTCACCATTTGTTGTGACTATTGCACAACATGCCCCAAATTTGGGGACCCACCTTAAATTTTGATGTTTTTTTGGGAATTTTGGGTTTGCATTGAGTGATTTTTTGTTGATTTCTTGTTTTGCTCTCTTGTTGTTGATTTTATGGTTTACCAATGCCATCACTCCATATCAAATTCCATTTCATTTGCAGGTTAATGAAAATATATATATATATATATATATAAAGTAAATTGAAATGAAGCTATCAATACTTCTTGTGGTTTTAGTATAGTTAAATGTTGAGTTTATAATTTTAAAGGGGCTAGTTTAATTTTATAGTTTAAAATTATTAATTCTAGATTACGAATAATCAATGCAAATATTTAAAATTTAAGTTAAAAGGTTTATTTCATTTAATTTTCATTGTTTTCTTTTTGTCCTTATAGGTTTTTGTTTTGTTGTGATATGCTTAGGTAAGTAATAGCACTGCCTATGAGAGACTTGGATTAATACCGACACAGTGAATGAGGTTGAGACCGGTGGTGACATGGACTAATAGGGAAGACTGGTGATATGGCAATGACATAGATGAGCACATGGATGGCCATGTGGATGCAGATTTGCATAGGGGATTACCAAAATTTTGAGGATGATGTGTGACGAGGCATGGTAGCTTCTAACTTGGCACGTATGGGTGGATTGTTTATCTCAACCTTGAAGTGAATTTTAGTTCAGTTGGCAAAGACATAACTTGATTGTATGGATGTTAATAGCTTAATTCATGGTATTCATTGAGTTGGGTTTCTTTTTATTTAAATGAACTCATTTCTTTGTAAGTTGTGAAGTAATGATGTTAGATTGAAGTATAGTAGAGGCTAATGTTACATCCTTAGTGTTTCGGATATGGAATGATATGAATAAATGGGTGTAAGGGCCAAATATTTTAGAGGTCATACATGGAGAGTCAACAAATCAAAAGGGATTAACACTCATATTATCTCAATATTTTGTCCTTCTAGTGAAGTCGTACGCACTGATAAAATTATCGTCATCTACACTCGTCACTCTCACAAATATGGACAACCTACGATGAATTTTTTAGAAAAATTAATGTTGAAGATCATGATTTACTCGGCTTTGTGTGTAATGAGAAGCGTATGGGGAATAACTACATAGTTGGTGTTATTATCATACACGGATGCAGGATCTGTTAGTTACAAGGACACCTCATGCAAAAATATTCTTCAGGTAAATAGCTTTTTTTTAAATAGCCTCATAAGGTACACCGTCAACATGGAAAGTAACAATCACAATGAAGGGTTTAAGCGAAGATGTTGATAGTATCAACAGAGGAGCGTTCATCGGATACAGAGAATCACCACGTTTCAAAATATACTTGGGCTAGTAAGCATTAAATTCCCACTGAGCTAATACCACCGTCAAAAGAGAATCGATCTCAAAATAAACATGAAAAAAATCAGTCAAATGCAGTCATTGAGATACAATAGTTATGAAGGGATAAAGACTCGCCAACATGTTGAGGGCCATAACAAACCAAGGAAAGAAGAAAGAAAGTGTTATCAAAGTAAATGGAGGGCATCGACTATAAATTAGGTAACACGAAAAAGAGAAATGTTACAAAATGGAATGAAGCATATAGGGTCCATTGCAATGTCATCTCCATTATTCGCACATGGTGAGGGCGATCAAACCAATTACCATGGGTATCTCTGGGCCAAAGAGGGCCTGTGTCAAAATTTCTTGTGCTAGAATCTTCTGCTGTGGTGAGGTAGTGGTGATGTCTCCGGGCCATCATGGCATTGTCGAGGTCGAGAGGTGCCTTTTTGAGACCAGGGGCTTTCGCATGGATTTTAGAGGCTACCATGGAGTGGAAGTGGTATCACATAGATGCTGGGAGACCTCAACCTTGAAAGCATAAAATGGTACTATGCTGGGGAATAAGATAATAAAGAAGAGACATTACAAAGCTAGCTAAACGAAGGGAAATTAAAACCAAGCGAGGGGAGAGTAAATGAAGGGTTTCCTAAAATTTTAAAAACCCATGCAAATGCAAAAAATGGGACTAGAATTTTTTTGAAACAAGTTGTAGACACCAAAACAGCACCAATATGATTACGTGACAACAAGCGTTGATCGCATTGACACACACAGCCCCCAGGGCAGCCCACAGAGGTTAAATAGTGGTCCTAACCACTCTCACAATAGTTTTGGAAGGTCAAATACTATTTTGGCACCTTTTAGGCACTCAGCTCCTTATTCGTTCCACCTAGGGACAAATACAAACTTCCAGTTCGTGTTTGCTCTTGGGTGGGACGAATACCAGGTTTGACCAGCAAAAAGTCAAACCTCAGCCCATGACAACTCAGAACTATCACTTAACTATCCCTTCATTGCATGGTAGTTCGTGTGAAGTTTTCTGAGCATGCAGAGGCAGTTACAGTACCAGTTGCAAAGACATGCACAGAGGCAGTTAAGAAGCCCTTGATCAAGACAAAGTCTTCTCTTCACAAAAAAGCATTCATGCTAAGTAACACTTCTGCATGTTAATTCAAGAGACCCCTTGGGTCTATAAAATGGTGAATTTCCTCACCCAAAGAGATACAGAGAAGGAGCATTTTGAGCAATGAAGTGATGTTGTTTTGCTGACTTACGATTTGTGTCTTTACATCCATAATCTCTTAATCGAAAGGGAGGTTATTGGGTGACTTTTGGAGGCACGAATCAAGACCCAAAACTCAATTTTTTGGACACAATATCCTACCAATTTGTCGATAACACATCACAACAGGTTTCGGACTCATCCCAAGTGGATTGGTGTCGAAACAAAGTCTCAACCGATAGGTGGTTTGCCTTCGGGCACCCCCTGCCTTATTGTAGGTTTACTTGTTTCACCCTGGAATGAATACCAGTTTACTACAAGTTTACTCGTTTCACCCCGAAACGAATACCAGTCTATTGCAGGTTTTATTCGTCCTGCCCCGAAACGAATACCGATCTGTGTCGAATTTGGTGACTGTTTCTTTTGCAGTATTTTATTAATTACCTGTTTATGCTTCTGTCAAATTTTTAGTCTATTTGGATTCATTTTAATCATCGTTATATTCATCTTTTATATTCATTAACAGTACTCTTTCAGATTTGCAAGTTTCATTATGATACATAGGTGCTACTGATGATTTGTTGTTTCTTTGAACGCAATAGGAGCAGCAAGGATTAAATATTCATCAATACCAGTGGTGGCAACACTTTTTCTCGCCCATTTCACATGTGGGCATGCGAAAGGAGGAACACTAAATCCATGATTGTAATTGAAATTATGTTAACGCTCCTACCCCCTAAAAGGGAGGAGACGTCTTTGTAACCGAATTGGAAGAGTATAAATAAAAAGGGTTGTGCTTTCTGTACTTCCTTTTATCTCATTTAAATTCGTCTATTTTCTTTCATTTCATGCATTTCACTTTATAGGACCTTAAGCGTTAACTTTGGATTTTGAATACATCGCATTAGTTTTCCTTTCAATCTTTCGAAATCTCGTGCTTTCAATGGCAATCACGATGGGACCTCTGTCCTCTATTTTTTTTAGGTTAGATTTCTGATCTAAAATTGCTTGTTTGGATTACAGGTACCTATTTTTCAGTCATTAGACTGTTATTCATCTTGGTCAGTGACGATTACAAAATTGGGATTCGTCTCACCCAGGGACGAATAGGCATTCATCCTACCCTGGAACGAATATTGTTCTAATATTCGTCTCACCCAGGGATGAATAGCTTTCTATGCATTTTTCAGAGCAACAGATCAGAAACATCCTTTTGGGCAAAGAAGAGGTAGGGGTTTTTAACAAGCCTCTGTCAAATTTTTGTTTTCTGTTTTTTGATCTTCAGTTTTTGTATGGCTTAGGGAAAGTTTCCTTTTTGTTTGCCTGTTTCAATTTTTGCAAATTAAAATGAACCCCACACATCACGTGGTTACTTAAACCAAGGATCTGGTCGTAAAACCCCAACCCTTGAGCAAGACCAACAGTGGATTTCATCACCATGTTGGCTTGGAAATTTGCATACATTTACCCCGATTGTCACTATTGCTCGACGTAAATCCTGACGAAAGTTGATCGAGTGTCGCTGGGGTGATTCCCAGCACACGAGGATAAGTCTTCTATGGTAGGTGTCATAAACAGGGCAATCCCCCTTCCGTACCACCTATGTTCCATGTATCATCTGCTCTCATGTACCTATAGTCTCCCTCACGTAAGGGCGGGTATATAGAGAGGTTGGTATATCATTCCGGCAATGGTATATTGAAGGGGCAGCCATTTTGGGAGTCATATGAGCCTTCATGTTGCATTTAAAGACTTCACAAAAATTTTCAAAAACAAAACAAAATCATCATCAAAAACACACTAAAACCAGTCTAGGACACACCATTAATATTTAAAAGAGATAATCATTGCTTTGTGTGTGTATGTTCTTTTCTGCTTAGTGTAACAAAAAAAAAATCAGAAAATCATAAACAAAAGATAAAAATCTACATAGCTTGTAGAGGGACATCGTCATGGTGTTCACCCGCAGCCAAGCCCAATCACGGGTAGACGCTACGAAAAATGTCCAAGGAGGCACGAGTCGCCTCCGTTACAGTCCCAAGGATTTGGTCATACCACCTTGGCGATCTGACACACAAGGCAGTCCCCTCCACACCTTAAAGAAAAGGGACTATAGGGGCACCTCTTCTAGGGGCACTCCTATTCAGCATAGCACCCAGCACACACCCTTCCATGAGGGGTACATCTATAGGAGAGCTCCCTTAGATGCTCACTATGAGTAGTCACCGCGCGAAGAAGCGCTAGGTCAACATAGGGTTCGATAGGAGGAACCACATGATTACACTATCCCTCTTTCACCCCCTCTAGTTGTCAGGACTACAAGGACAAATCCAGAGCACAAGGATCCTCAGGCGGGGCGAGCCAACTCCTCCCGTTCCTTTTTCATTTTCGAAAGAGAGCACGAGGAAAACCCTTATCTTCCTCAAGAAAAATATACATCGCGGGAGCAACACGCCTCTGCAAATGCTAGCTATCAGGATCACCTACTAAGGCCAAAGCCTCGGGGGAAAGCTGCTACCCTCAACCTTGAAAGCAAAAAATGGTACTATGCTGGCGAATAAGATAATAAAGAAGAGACATTACAAAGCTAGCTAAATGAAGGGAAATTAAAACCAAGCGAGGGGAGAGTAAATGAAGGGTTTCCTAAAACTTTAAAAACCCATGCAAACGCAAAAAATGGGACTAGAATTTTTCTGAAACAAGTAAACATAAAAACTATTTTTTTTCACATTGTATGTAGCTAAAGAAGGTTCTGAATATAAGTTTTCATTGCACATCTTTTTCATGCATGTATTGAAGTAATTTAATGGTGTTTATGAATGGATATGGTAACATCATTTAATTTTTTTATACATGCCTTTATTCCTTAGACTCTTGTACTTATTAGAATTTAGATTATGTGGATGCAAGTCTGACCTGTTGTTGTTTAATATTCATAATCTTCAATTTTTGCATAATAGGAGAATTGGTTTACAGTATCTCTCTTCAATTGTTTTTCACACTTTGTTCCATATTATTTCAGATTTTTTTTTTTTTTATCTAACCCTAGCTTTTGTTATTTTTTATCTTTTATTTTATTTTTTGTTTAAATTCCATCAAACACTCAAAGCCCTAAAGGTTATACTATTTTGTACAAAATAAATAAAAATCAATAATGGGGGTTTTGAAGTAATTAGAGTAGCCAAATAATTTTATTTAGTAAGACTAACTTGTTAAATTATTTGGACACATTTTAAGGCATTTTATTTTAAGGTTCCAAAACAAATTTTTTTTTGCACTCCATAGGTTGTATCATTTTCAAATAAGCTTAACAAAGTTCACATTTCTTAAAGAAATTTTGCAATTTTTAAGTTTTCACACAAGTTCACACTATTAAGAGGAAATTTGCAATTTAAGTTTTGCACAAATTCACTTTTAAAGGGGAATACTAATTCAAACTTTGCACTTTTAAAGACAAGCAAGTTAACTTCATTTCATGTGAAAGATGGAAATTTTAATAAATTCTAAAATTTCATTAAAATGAATCATTAAGGTGCTATTCCAAAGCTACTACATTGCAAAGTTAGATTTTAGTTATTTTTCTTTTATGCTCAAACAGAGCTTAACAAAAGAGGATTAAAAAAATGTTAACAAAACAAGATAAAATTAATTAAATCACTATTCGGGATTCACATCTCAAAGTTAGATTTTAGTCTTTTCTTTTATGCTCAAACCAAAGTTTAGCAAAGGAAGATAAAATTTGTTAAATTCTGCTTAACAAAAGAAGATAAAATTTACCTAAAACACTTCAAGATAAAATGAATTAAATCACAGTTCCAATATGGTCATATGAGGGCCAATCACATCATATTTTTTTTCTTTCAAATGTTAGGAACAACAAAAAGCATGGCAAATCAAAGTAATACTAAAACACAGGCCCCTTGTTAACAGTTACTTGCACCTCTAAGGTATTTCAACACATATTTGGCACATTTTCACAAGCATACAAGCACACATTAAGTAAATAAGAACCTTGGAGAAATTTGAATTTCTTTGCAAGAGAGGGTTTTCTAACAAAATCCTGATTGTGAGTATGATTTTGCAATAGGGTAAAATTATCACTCAATAGGTATTTATGGAAAATCAAAGTGGACAAAGGATAAAGAGGATAAGAACAAATAATGGTGGAGAATATGTTAATAATAAATTCAAGGATTTTTGTGACTATCATGGAATTAAGAGAGAAATGACCAATAGGTATACTCCCCAACAAAATGATGTTTTTGAAAGGAATAATAGGACCTTGGTGGATATGGGTTGATGTATACCATAGTCCAAGTATTTTCCTTTGTTTCTTTAGTGTGAGGCAGTCAATACAACAACTCATGTTTTGAATAGATCACCTATAACTTATTTGAAGAACATCACTCAAGAGGAAGCATAGAGCAGTAAGAAGCCCAATGTTAAGTATTTTAGAATCTTTGGATGTGAAGCATTTGCTCACATACTTGATGAGGTTAGAGAAAATAAATTTGATAAGAAAAGTGTTAAGTGCATCTTTGTTGGTTATAATGATTAGAAGAAAGGATACAAGTTGTAACATCCTAGTGTGGAGGATGTGTTCACAAGTAGGGATATCAAGTTCAATGAATGATTTGAGGATAGGATTCAAAACTCTTCCCACAAGTGGACACAAATGATGATGAACCACATAGTACCTTTGAAACTGCTAAAAGTTCAAATGTGACTTCTAGTGAATATAAATAATTAAGTGCTCCTAGGAAGACCAAGAGTCTTCAAGAAATATATCAAAGTACTCAACCAATCAACTATGCCCTAATGACCACAATTATGAAGATTAATGATCCTCAAATTTATGAGAAGGCTAAGGGAAAACCTGAGTGGGAACAAGTTATGCAAAGTGAGTATAACTCTTTAATTAAAATTAGAGCTTGGACACTAGTAGAGTTACTTAAAAGGAAGAATATGGTAAAAAATAAGTGGGCGTATAAGACCAAATTCAATTTTGATCAAAACATTGAAAAATATAAGGCAAGCTTAGTGGCTAAAGGGTATTCATAAAAGGAAGGCATTTATTACACATAAACCTTTCCTCTAGTGGCTAAGATTAGTACTTTCAATAATATTATATCTATAATAGCTTATCTCAAATGGTCTCTTCCCTAAATGGATTTGAAAAATACCTTTTTTAATGGAGAACTTGATAAAGAAATATACATAACTCAAACTTGGGAATTTGAGCGTTTAAAATAGAAACACTTAGTTTGCAAGTTGAGGAAATATCTCTATAGCTCGAAGCAATCTCCAAGGTTTTAGTATGATATTATTGATGAGTAATTTAAGGCACAAGGACTTCATAATGATCACCATGTTCTCAACTTATATGTAAAGGAAATTTATAGAGATATTATACTTATTATTGTGCTCTATATTGATGATCTTATCATCACAAGTGATAGATTGGACAAAATTAGTGAAGCAAAGATGATTTTGAAAGATAGATTTGAGATTTGAAGAGTGACTATTATCAAATCTAGATTAGGGAAGGAGATGAGTGGAATATTGCATTCAAGACAAAAGATGAATTTTTTGAGTGGTTGGTTATGCCATTTAGATTGATAAATGCACCCAATAATTTATGTGATTGGTGAACAAAGTGTTGAGGCCATTTCTTGGCAAGTATGTGGTTGTCTATTTGGACGACATTTTGATATTAAATAAGAGCAAAGAAGACCATTTGACACATCTAAAATTGGTCTTATAAAGGCTAAAGGATGAGAAGTTGCTGGTCAACTTGAAGAATTATACTTTTATGAAAGAGGATTTGGTGTACTTGGTTTTTGTGATTTTCCAAGAGGGGTTATGGATGGACCCTAAGAAGGTCAAGGCCATTGTGAATTGACCATCATCTAGAAGTATGTTTGAGACCAAGAGTTTTCATGGTCTTACAAATTTCTATAACATATTTATCAATAAATTCAGTGAAATTTGTGCTTGGATTACACAAATTATGAAAGGAGGAAAACATGAGTTCAAGTGTACAACTATAGTAGAAAGAAGTTTCTAAATCCTGGAAGAGAATATAACAGAACAACCCATTCTATATTTGTTAAATTTCAATAGTCTTTCAAGTGTATTTTGATGCAAGTGGAAAAGCGAAAGGTGGAGTCTTGAGCTAGGAAGTCAAGCCCATTGCCTATTTCAACAAGAAGTTAAATGAGATAAATAGGAAATAGTTGGTCTATGACCAAGAATTTTATGCCATTGTTCAAGATCTAAAGAAATAGAGGTATTATTTGCTTCCAAAATAGTTTGTCTTGTTTGCAAATAATCATGCTTTACAATTTATCAACAACCAGAGTAAGTTGAATCAAATACATGAAATGGGTGGAATTTTTGCAAGGATAGTCATTTGTCTTGAAGAATAGAAGTGGTCATTTGAAATGAGTAGTGGATGCCTTGAGCAGAAGAAACTTGTTGGTAAACACAATGTAGATTGAAGTCTTGGGTTTTGATGCTATGAAGGAGCTTTATGTTGATGATTTAGACTTCAAGGAAGCTTGGGAAACATATAGTAATCCTACTATAGGGGAAAACACGTTATTACTGGATTACTTTATCTAAGAAGGATTATTGTTCAAGGGATACCAATTGTGCATACCATGAGGTTCAATGAGGGAGAACCTGATAAGAGAGAAACATAGTGGAGGACTAGCTAGACATTTTGGAGTGGATAAAATAATGAGTCAACTTTGTGCAAGTTATTGTTGGTCTAGAATGAATACAGATGTAAGAATATTTGTGCAATATTGTAGATTGTGTTAGTATACCAAAGGAGGAAGCCAAAATATTAGGTCATATCAACCATTACCAGTGCTAGAGAGGCCATGGGAGGATGTGAGCATGGATTTTATTCTTGGGTTGCCGAGGACACAAAAGGGTAATTATTCTATTTTTGTTGTTGTTGACAGATTCTCAAATATGGCACATTTCATACCTTGCAAGAAAACAAATGATGCTACCCATATTGTTGATTTGTTCTTCCAAGAAGTTGTAATATTACATAGTTTGCCAAAGAGCATTGTGTTGGATAGGGATGCAAAGTTTATGGGTCACTTTTGGCATACCTTATAGAAAAAATTAGGGACCAAATTGAGCTTTAGTTAAGCTTATCACCCATAAACATATGGATAAAATGAAGTAGTGAACATAAGCCTCGGGCATTTGTTGCAGTGTCTAGTTGGCAAGAAATTGAAGTTGTAGGATACCATACTAGCATAGGCAGAATTTGCATATAATAATTTATCAAATTGAAGTACAATGAGAAGCCCATTCCAAATTATGTATGGAACTCATCCTAGAGGAGTAGGTGAGTTATAGAGTACAATTGATTTGCAGAAACCTAGTGCTTTAGTAGATGATTTTGATGAATATATACAAGATATACATCGGGAATTGAAGGTCAATTTGGAAAAGAATATCATGAAATATAAGCAACTTTCTAACCTCAAGTGTCAGACAAAGGAATTCCAGGTTGGAGATTTAGTATTGGTGCATTTGTGGAAGGAAAGTTTTCCCAAAGGAACTTACAACAAGCTCAACTAGAAGAAGATAGGACCTTGTAAGATCTTGAAGAAATTTACCGCTAATGCATATGAAATTTAACTTCCAGAGGGGATCGTCATTTCACCAATCTTTAATATCGCTGACTTGTATCCATACTATGATCAACCTAAAGACGAGGATGAAGATAATACAATTGATGTTTTAGTAGAGCAATGGATAATGCAATTGCCAGAGAAGGCACAAGTTGAAATTGAAGCAATCATAGATTCCAGAGCGATGAGATGAACAAGAGGTAAGACATATTATGAATATTTGGTTAAGTGGAAGAACTAAGAGAATGATACAACTACATGGATGAATGCTTTTGATATTGCCAAATATAGAGTATCCATTGAAGATTTCAACAATGTTCATGAAATATTTCTATTACCTGGTGAGTATGATGTAGGAGCATCCACGTGTAAAATCGTCTAACCCAACAAAACTAGAAGATTAACTGTTTGGGCAATTGAAATGTTCAACTAGTTGTATGATAATTGTTTCCAAAACCTATATATGCAATGGGTTAAAGAGAAAAGAGGATGGTGAGAGAGAGAAAAGGGGATATCAAATCCCTACCACATATTCCCAACGAAAATAGAAAATATTTGAACAACATTTTTGTTTTTGCATGTTTAAATGATTTATGCTTTGTGCTATTTAAATTGTATGTTGTGGTTTGCTTAGATTATGTTAGCGTATGTTATCTTTAGCATATGGTTAGTTTGTTATTACATTATTGTTTGGGGCGTATCATATTGTTCGAATGTCCTATTCATATTGGCATGTTACAGTTGATTAGATCCAGATTCTACGGACTAATCCTGGCATCATTGTATTATTTAATTAACTTCTGATTAATGAAATGCAGTTGGTTTTTATTACATGGTATCAGAGCTACGAGAATTTGATTTATTTTTATCGTGGCTAGTTTGATCAGTTGACCTAGGCATGTTTCTCGAGGTAGAAATGGACCTGTATCTCCAGCACATTTTTTGAGGACCTAATAAGTGGATGCGATCTGGACCTGACCCCTACATGGACACATAGATCGAGGACCTGTTGACGTGGGCAACAGGCCCTAACACCTAGATCAGATTGAATCTGAGACGAGACGTTGTGATTGGACTCGATCTGCCAGAAGGACACCTAGACACGGAGTAGTCGTGGATGAGGGATGCACCTAAGAAAATAAGATGCTGACTATTGATGTAGAATCCTAACCCTAAGGGGGTGACAAACATACATGATGTAGAGGGCGTTCGAAATAAGTAATCATACGAGTGACAGATTAAAACTAAGCACACATGGATAGGGGCGAAGAAGACTCACACATAAGGACTTTATGTGATGTTGGGTATAGTCTACCCAAAGGTAGACACTAACATAGGGAAGGCTTTTCCATTTTAAAGCCTCCTTAGTATTGCGATGCAACACATGTGGGATAATCTCCCAGTAGTCATGATTGCACAGAGCCTATATTGTGGAGTTGTAGCGAAATATGGCGTTCATTACCACTAAATCCTTACAAATCGCCTAGTTTCGATGCAAAACTTTCTAGATTGTACAACCATCATCGTACAACAGTGCAGATTAATCACTCATGAGTTTCAGGGGACACAAAATTTCGTTCCATCATAATGCACTAGATGATCGCAGTTGTTGCATGATTTGAATCTAAAGTTATCGCAAACCAAGTAGACCAAAGTTTTTTTTATGATTGGAAAATAATCGTCGTGTTTGCATGATCATTCTAAGAGCGACTGGTCGAATGGATCTGTAGCGGACGAGGTGCACCAGCAGGTACACCACTATGTAATCAGAAACCATCACAACACATTGAAACTAGATTCGTGTGTGGGAAAATTACAATCGAAATGATGATTGCTTTTCGATTTGCATCCATGATCAACCATTTTTTTTATAGATCCCTAGAAAACACCTACTACGATCACGATTGTTGGCTTTCTCAAGCCACAGAATCACACAGTGCTTGAAAAAGGGGTTTCGAAGTGCATGTAGATCACTTACATTTTTTTGTGACGATGAAGGAGTCATTTTCTGTTCTACGCAGATAAAGAGCAACGAAAGCGTTGATTTGCCACCGCACCTTCGAGGAGAGGAGGAGCATCGTGCAACTGTCAGTGGTGCTTGGACGAGAGGCATTGCTCAGTGGAGGGAGCTCGGGTGGAACGTTGTTATCAATAGTGTCATCCACCACAATCCTCATCGATCGGGGTAGCCTGACCAATGTTGTTGCTAGAGCTAAGTTCTTGGGAGGCCAAGGTCGCGGGTTCGACCTATACCCCTTCTAACATGAAAGGTAATTTTTTGATTAATTTTTTTTATGTTAGAATTTAGCTTTGATTTTAGTGTTAGCATGTTAAAAGGCCCTAAAAGGAATAACTCCATAGGAAGCATGGAGTGGTCAAAAACCCTCCATCTTGCATCTATGCATTTTCGGATGTAAAGCTTTTATGCACATATCAAAAGAGAAAAGGAAGAAACTAGATGAGAATACATTGAAATGTGTTCTTCTTGGCTATGATGAGCACTCTAAGGGTTATCGTTTGATTGATCCTTTGACCAAGAAGATTCATATCAGTAGAGATATTATTTTTGATGAGGCTTTCACATCACAAAGCACATCTTATGTATACCTAGATTTTGAGGAATCTAAAAATGAGCAGACTCCTTCGTCATATCATACTGGAGGATCTTCTTCTTCTTCTTCACCATAAAAGAAAATTCCTAAATGGTATACAAGTATTAACAGAGACTTAAAGTTATCCACACCACCAAATTTGACTTTAATAGTCCTCGTACTCGCAGTATGTCTCAACAGGATATAGCAGCAGCAAAGACTATTGAGGTTGATGATCTTTGTCAATATTTCGAGGAGCTTTAAGTGGATCTAGAGAGAGAAATAGAGGATATGGATGTGGATGATGACATGGTGTTTATGTCTTCACTTGATGAGCATGAACCTACCACTTTTCAAGATACCCATAGTGAGCCACAATGGAAGGCTGCTATGGATGTTGAGTACATGTCTCTGAAAAAGAATAAAACTCATAAGCTTGTCGATCTACCACAAAGAAAGAAGCCCATTGGCTGCAAATGGGTGTACAAATTCAAGTACAAAGTAGATGGGAAAATTTATAAGCATAAGGCTCGTCTTGTTGCCAAGGGCTATGCGCAAAAGGAAGGCATTGACTATGAGGAAACTTTTGCACCTACTGCTCGGATGAAAACCATTCGAGTTCTTTGTACTATGGCAACACAGTTTGGGTGGAAAGTTCATCAGATGGATGTCAAGAGTGCCTTATTGAATGGTGATCTCCAATAAGAAGTCTATATGATAAAACCTAAAGGATTTGAAGTGGAAGTCCAAGAGCAGAAAGTGTGCAAATTGGTCAAGTCCTTGTATGGTTTGGAACAAGCTCCTCGATATTGGTATATAAATATGGATAATCACCTCCTATAGCATGGATTTAATAGAAGTCCATCAGATCCAAACCTCTATTTCAAGAAATAAGGTTTTGAAATAGTGTTACTTGTACTCTACATGGATGATCTGATTATCACAGGCAGCTCAGAAACTATGATATTTATCGTCAAAAGAGACTTGTGCAAATATTTTGAGATGACATATCTCAGACTTCTCCACTATTGTCTTGACCTGGAAGTGAACCAAGAGGAGCACTACATCAAGGTGTCTCAGAAAAAGTATGCCAAGACATTGTTAGAAAAATATCACATGACTGATTGCAAGCCAATGGCAATTCCAATGGAATCATGACTTCAGTTATCGTGATATGATGATTCACCTCAGGTAGATGGTACCCTCTATCGACAGTTTATTGGGAGTCTCATATATCTGACGAATACTACGCCAGATATCGTGTTGTCAACTATCTTTCGAGGTTCATGCAGGAACCTAAGACTACTCATTGGAAAGCAGAAAAACATGTTATTCACTATGTCGGTGGTACTATAGAATATG
Organism: Wollemia nobilis; assembly: GCA_028583015.1. Lineage (NCBI taxonomy): Eukaryota > Viridiplantae > Streptophyta > Pinopsida > Araucariales > Araucariaceae > Wollemia > Wollemia nobilis. Next base: position 5,579,503 of record JAQPPZ010017002.1, read on the forward strand.
GTTTAGAATACAAGAAGAATGATAAATTCTTCTTGCAAGGATACACGGACTCCGACTATACCATATCATATGATGATCGAAAGTCAACTTTAGGATATATATTTCATCTTGGATCCAGTCATGTCTCTTGGTACAACAAGAAGCAACAGGTGGTTGCTATCTTATCTATAGAGGCAGAATATCACACTGCATGTGAAGTCATGTGTGAAGTGATATGGTTGCATCACATTTTGACAAGTATGGGTCATCCATCCAAATCTCCAATCCACTTGTTTTGTGATAACTAGGGTGTTTTGAACTTTGTTAAGAATCCAGTGCATCATGACAGAACCAAACACATTGACACACAATGTCACTTCATTCGAGACGAAGTTCCAAGACACCGAATTCAACTTCAATACATTCCCACCAATGCTCAGGTTGCAAATATTTTTACAAAGGCACTTGCACATGTCAAATTTGAGATGTTTCACAGCTCTACGTATTGCCAAATAATGTAATAAAGGGGAGATGTTAGCGTATGTTACTTTTAGCATATGGTTAGTTTGTTATTACATTATTGTTTGGGGCATATCATATTGTTCGAACGTCCTATTCATATTAGCATGTTACAGTTGATTAGATCCAGATTCTACGCACTAATCCTGGCATCATTTGTATTATTTAATAAACTTCTAATTAATGAAATGCAGTTGGTTTTCATTACATATTAGTGTGTGTAGGGTTGCAAGTAAAGGAATTTCTACTATGTTTAAATAATTTTTTCTTTGTGCTATTTAAGTTGTATGTTGTAGTTTGCTTGGATTAGTTTGTGTAGGTTGTCGAGAAGTTGTCAAATTACGTGGTTTGCCAAAGAGCATTGTGTCAGATAGGGATGTCAGTCACTTTTGGTATACCTTATGAAAAAATTTAGGTACCAAATCAAACTTTAGTTTAGCTTATCACTTGCAAATCGATGGACAAACTGAAGTAGTGAACATAAGCCTTGAGAATTTGCTATGGTGTCTAGTTGGTAAGAAACCAAAGTTGTGGGATACCATACTAGCATAGGCAAAATTTACATATAATAATTCATCAAACAAAAGTACAACCAGAAGTCCATTCCAAATTGTGTATGGAACTCGTCCTAGAGGAGTAGATAAGTTGTAGAGTATAGATAATTTGTAGAAACCTAGTGCTTTAATAGATGATTTTGATGAATATATGCAAGACTTACATCAAGAAGTGAAGGTCAATTTGGAAAAGAATATCGTGAAATATAAGCGTTGTGCTGACCTCAAGCATCAGATAATTGCTAGAGAAGGCACAAGATGAAATTAAAGCAATCATAGATTCCAGAGTGACGAGATGAACAAGAGGTAAGGCATATTATGAATATTTGGTTAAGTGGAAGAACTAGGAGAATGATGTAGCAATGTGGATGAATGCTTCTAAGATTGCCAAATATGGAGTATTCGTTGAAGATTTCGACAATCTTCATGAAATATTTTTTTGACCCGGTGAATATGATGTAGGAGCATCCACGTGCAAAACCTTCTAACCCAACAAAATTATAAGATTAATTGTCTAAGCAGTTGAAACGTTCAAGTAGATGTACGATAACCGTTTACAAAGCCTATATATGGAATGGGTCAAAGAGAAACGAGGATGGTGAGAGAGAGAAAAGGGGATCTCAAATCTCGGCCATGTATTCCCAATGAAATTAGAAAATATATGAACAAAACATTTTGTTGTTGCATGTTTAAATGATTTCTGCTTTGTGCTATTTAAGTTGTATGTTGTAGTTTGCTTACATTAGTGTGTGTAGGGTTGCAGGTGAAAGGAATTTCTACCATGTTTATATGATTTATGTTTGTGCTATTTAAGTTGTATGTTGTAGTTTGCTTGAATTAGTGTCTGTAGGGTTGTCGGTGAAAGGAATTTCCATGTAAGTCTCATTGTCACACGACCAAACAATTATCGTTAGACTGAGAATTGCTTGAGCAAAGTGTTGTTGTGGTTTACCCATCGCTGAAGACGAAAAAAATTACCTCTTATCCCTTGTCATCTTGCCAACTAAAAAAAATTATCATTTACGTGCCATCACAAGAAACTACTGTTGTTGAGGAAGTGAGGGATGACAAAAGAAGTGCTATCAAGTAAGTGCACACCGTCAAGGAATTGTCATCACAAAGTTTCCTACCAACTTACCGTCATATAGTAATACCATCACCAAAGGACTAAAGTAAGGTGTCCAAGAACTTACCATCTTTACCCTTACCATTTTCCACATTGTGGTCTTGTGTAATAAAAAATTACAACTGTGATCAAGTGACACCATCCTCTTGTGAAGTTGTTGTCTTATAAAATCCAAAATATGCCGTTTAATCCAATCATACAATGTGGCAAGAAAGGAAAGGCTACGGTACAATTGAAACCCTATCCTCCGCTGCATCATAAGTTATTTTTTTTCATAGGGTTTTTGCACGGTACCATTGGGGCTATGTTCCATTGATGACTACACATTTGTCATATTGGGGCTATGTTCCATTGATGACTACACATTTGTCATAGGGTTTTTAGGCTGTACGATGGGGCCTATATTCCATTTCATGTACCATAGCGACTTAAACTAGGCAACGAGGATGACATATATTTGACGATTTTTGGGCGGTTCGGCTGGGCCTATTTTCCATTTCATGTGCCATAGCGATTTAAACTAGGCAACGAGGCCGACACATTTATCATAGGGATTTTGGGCGGTACGATTGGGCCTTTCATGTACGACATCTCTACGTCTCCATTGCACACAGCCGTCTTTAATGGACAACGTGAGGCTGCACGTCGAATTTTAAGCACCGGCTTGAAGAAGCGTCTGATGATGAAGATGGAAGAACATGGATGGTGCGCAGTTCATGTGGCCGCCATGATGGGCCACCGCGAGATAATAGAGGAGTTTTTGTCGTAATTCCCCGTAGTAAGACCACCAAGGCTGAGGACAAGAAGAGATATCATGGCATCCTTATATCATTGATAAAAAAAGATAATCGCTTTACCCGCGATAGCCTTGGGAGCTTTGTTGGGGAAGCAGGTTTATGACTTTATATTCAGACGTATAAACAATCCACGCCCAACTATTCACTCATGGACGTTGTATGTTCTCATAGGGTGTTTGGTCGGTACGATTGTGCCTATATAGAATTGCATGTACAGTGACAATTTAAATTAGGCAACGAGGATGACACATGACGATTCCCGCTCTCAAATTTGGAGAGAGGTGTTAACATGTGCAATGTTAAGGGTGATTCATGAGGTAATTTGGAGAGATGTATTGAATTGTTCAATGTTAAGGTGATTCATGAGGTGTTTTATTAAGTTGGTAATTGTTTAATTATTTAGTTTCAGAGAAAGTGTAACGGTAAGGGTTTTGGTTTTTTTTTTTTTTTTTTGATGAAGATTCAAGGTTCAAACGTTGGAGTGTGTGAAGGGTGGGTGTGTGTTCATCAAAAAAAAAATTGTTTAACTATTTAACATGTTTTTTTTAGTAGTTGCTTTTAAGGGTTTGTGGATTGGTAGTTGTTTGTCTGGTAAGGTATTTACCAAGAAGATATTCAGGTTCAAATTTTGGGGGTAGCTTATTTGCAAAGGTAGTTGTCTGATCTGAATCTTTTGACTGCGCGTCAAACTGACAATGATAGTATGAATCCCAAGCGGTCAGTGGTCTTCTTATGTCAGATCAACAACAACGAGGTGGAATAGGTTTGGTGGAAGCATGCCCTCTGGTTTGAACTGATGATGATACAAATCCCGAGCAATTAGTGGTCCCCTCATGTCAGGTCAAAAACAACAACGTGGAATAGGTTTGGTGGAAATAGATGTGGTTTGAATCATGTGCTTGACAATTACTAAAAATAGTGTGGTTGTAACCAACTCTCCTATGTATATAAAAAAACAAAACAAAAATTGTTTTTTTTAGTGTTAATTGTTTTAGGATTTTCAATGTCTTAGTGTGATTGATGAGGTGTTTTATTATTGTCAATCTAGATCTGACAATTTATATATTCTTCTTCCGTAAGGTTTGGTGGAAGCAACCAACTCTCCTATGTATCAAAATAAAATAAAATAAAAAAGTAAAAAATTTATATATTTTTCTTGCTTAAGGTGTGGTGGAAGCAACCAACCCTCTTATGTATCAAAAAAATAAAATAAAATAACAAAAAAAAACATGTTTTTTTTAGTGGTAATTGTTTTAGGTTTTCCATTGTCTTAGAATGATTGGTGATATGTTATATGATTGTCAATCTGGATTTGAAACTTATATATTTTTCTTGCATAAGGTTTATATTTTTCTTGCATAAGGTTTGGTGGAAGCAGACCTTGTGGTTTGAACCATGCGCTTGATAGTTACCAAAAAATAGTGTAGTTGTAACCAACTCTCCTATGTATAAAAAAAAAATGTTTTTTTAGTGGTAATTGTTTTAGGTTTTTAAATGTCTTTGATAGAACCCCAAGTTCTATCTTAAATTGAATAATTAAAATAATGGAAAAATAATAGAAGTTTGCAAAAATTAAAACGAACCACTGTTGAAATAGAATCACATGCCACTTATAAGAGGGCTCCCTCCTAAATGTTTGAAATACAAATGATATTCTTTCGTTTATGTCCTTCCTAAAGATATCTACCCTATACTTATATCTATCCTAAGGTTATTATTGAAGGACGTGATGCTTCATTTATGAATAATTATTAAATAAACAATTAAGTAAAAAATAATAAGGATATGTTAGGATGGGGAGTCCTAACATGCCACCCTCCCTAAAAGAAGCTTTGTCCTCAAAGCTGAAAATGAGGAAATTATTGTTGGAATTGATGAAGCACTTCCCAAGTAGCATCCTTGGAAGGTAAGCTCCACCATTGAATTAGAAACTTAGTGATGGTGCGATGGCAAAGTTGACGGGTGCAACAATCCAAGATGACTTCAGGTTCAACCATAAGTGATCCATCCTCGATGAATTCATGTAACTGAGTTTGTGTTGTAATGTGTGACCCAACAAATGGCTTGAGGCAGGATACATGAAACACAGGATGAATTTTGGAAGACTCGAGCAACTCCAATTTATAAGCAACGGGACCTATGCACTGTAGAATTTTATATGGTCCATAGAATTTGGGGGCTAATTTCTATGGATCTTTGAGTTTGAGAGAAGTTTGGCGGTAAGGTTGAAGTCGAAGGAATACCATATCGCCTTCTTGAAACTTGTGTTCGATCTGATGTTGATCTGCCTGATGTTTCATGCGATGTTGTGTTGTGAGTAAATTTTCTTTGAGAAGACAAAAAATATTGGCTTGAGTAGAAATTTCAGAATCCACCGCCGGCACATTGGTACACCTAGGAATATAAGATGTGATTGTTGGTGATGCTTGGCCATATAAGGCTTCATAGATGGTCATTTTTATGGAAGTATGGTACGAAGTATTATACCACCATTCCACCAAAGGAAGCCATTTTACCCAATGAATAGGTTGAGAAGAAGTAAAACAACGCAAGTAAATTTCCAAACATTTATTTCAAATCTCCATTTGGCCATCAGTTTGGGGATGATAAGCGAAACTCATACGGAGCTAAGCGCATTGGAGCTTGAACAATTCCTTCAAAAAATGACTAGTGAAGATGGGTCACGATCATTGACGATGGTGGAAGGCATACCATGGAGTTTAAAAATATTATCAAGAAATAGTTGGGCTACATTAATAGCCTTGTAAGGGTGTGCTAAGGAGCAAAAATGAGCATATTTAGACAATCGATCCACCACTACTAGAATAACAATTTTTCCTAAATATTTGGGAAGGCCTTCAATAAATTCCATCAAAAAATCAGTCCATGTTTTGGTCGGAATAGGGAGAGGTTGAATAAGTCCAGAGGTACCCATGGTTTCTCCCTTTTGTTGTTTGCAAACCTCAAATTCGAGAAAAGAATGAATTTTTTAATAAACTTTTGAATTGTACTATCTTTTCCTTCCTATCCTCTAGAGTCGTCATTGGGAAATACAGGCTTCTATAAGCTTCTTTCTTGATTCAAGGATTTTACTATTGGAACTTGCTCCTGAATACCTATTTGGTCTTCTTTGTCCATTTTTGGAATTACGGGGCCAGAGAGTGATCACCATCACTGCTAACCTGATGGTTGGTTGAAGTATTGAAATTTATCCATTGTCTAAACTTCTTTGGCATGAATTTTCTATCAAAATGTAACTATGTGATAATACTACAGGTATGTCTAGCCTACTATCACTTTCTTCTTTGTTATATTCTACTTTCTATTATGTCCCTCCTTTTCTGTCAAAACTATCCTTGATAAGTTGTGACCCATGAATTTGATGGAATTGTTGCCACTAGAGCTTAATATTTTTGGGATCTATCCCTTCGACTTGTAAGAAATATGGTCCTTCTTATATGTTTTGCTTGTATACTGCATCACCATCCTCAATTCTTGCTCCCTTTGAAATTGATGATTTCAATAAATGAGAACAAGCTCATTCTTGGTTTTTTGCAGTGGGCGTGACTTCACTTCCTCTAGGGATTTACTATGGGGTGGGGTGGGAGGAGTATGATTAATTAATCTGGGAGGGAGTTTACCAGTTATGATCAACATATTCTCAGCTTGAATGGCTTCCTAGAAAATATGAGGGAATATTTTTTCTTTAGACTACTGAATAAGGATAGCTAAATCAAAATGAAATGCATGAATGTAATAGAGATATGCTTGTGGGTGGAAGGGTTAGTATTCTTGGGGAACTCTCCACATTATTTTGAATTAGACATTAAAATAAAAAGGCTTTCATGAGCAAACATCTTTAAGAAAGAAAATTGAGTAAGTAGCAAAAAAGGATCCCTAGGATCATCAAATTCATCAATGAAAGCTCTAACTAAGTCTACTTAGGTATCAATACTTTTGTCTTCTAAAGACTTATACCATAAAAACACTTTGCCTTTAAAGGACAGAACAAGAAATATAACCATGACATCTTCAAATATGATGTTGTAAACAAAATATAAGGAAGTTATATCTTGATAATGCTCAACTTTTTTTCTCTTTCCCTTTATAGCTAGGTAAATATCTCAAAGCGATCTTAGGTATCTCATGAAAAATCATAATATTAAGAGGGTCGATATCATACCATGGGGGAAAATGTTGGTGAGCCATCAAACCTGACCTATATGATTTTCAAGTGTCATATGATATTTGGGGACCTCATATTTTATGGCTTGAAGCACAAGGAGGATATACAATGCTATATTCTATGAACCAAGTTTCCAAACAAACATACAAGCTAGAAACTAGCCCAAAACTATTGTTACGAGAAGTCAATTGAATGAAAAAATATAATAAAAAATAGGGCTTCTAGGCTCTATCACATACAGAGTCACCAAGTGAACTTACAATCTTTTCTTAATGAGGTCAAGGTAATTCACTACAACCTGGTTCCTTCAAGAAGCAAAATTAATCAGGCAATTGTGGATTAGGGTCCCACCATGCATGCCAAATATTATTATGGCTTAGATTGACATCAAGATAAACTTGAAATGTGATTATCATCCTTAATGATATGAAAGAAAAGCATCCACTAATCACAACCCAAACCACACATTGGATGGATCAAAATGCTTTAACCCAACCTCTAGAGTAGGCTAGTATTCCTTGTTAACTTACTAAATGTTGACTCAATTAAGCTCAGTTAAGAGTATAGAGGATAGGGACAAAAATAATAAGGTTTAGGAAGGAAATGAATTAGTGGTGGATGGATAAATCTAACAACATAGGCATCTACAAGAAACCTTTGACAAATCAACTTCCAAAAAATAATACTTGGGGCTAACAACATTCAAAACCTAGTAATCTTCAACATTAAGAACAATTGCATGCTTCAAGAATTATTCCAAACGTCTAGGGTATCAATAATCCAAATTAATATAATTAGATTAATACTCAGACTAAGAGAAAAAAAACTCTTTCCAAGCATACATTAAGATATGAATCATTTCAATTTGATCTAAGCTAGTAATCCAAATTAACAAAATACACTAACCATAGCAGCAGTAGCAGAAATGACTTCATAGGTTTTGTAATCCAAAGAAAATAAGATATAGGTATGAGGAAAACATCCCAAATAATTCTCCTTCTATTAATTTGTATAGAATATACAATCGTGGCACAAGCAAACACTTTAGATTCGATCTCTTAAAATGAGGGTTCAACCTCTATAGATTTTACATTATCATACAAAGATATTCTTAGAATGCCTCTAGTTTTCTACAACCTGCTTAACATATTTCATGTCCAGCTGTGTTTTATTGAATTAGTTGAGGAGAGTAGAATCTAAGTTGTCCCCTATTCTTACAACATCTTTGTTGCCACAAATCTACAATTGATTTTGTTGATGAATCTATTCTAGAAGCATCTATATTAGAACACTTCATCTTCTTCAACGGTTCAACTTCCATGGCTTTTGATCTGATTTTCTCGCTTACTCTATCGTGTGGTTGCATGAGCATCACACTTAAAATTTGAATTATTGATCAGTTTTGATGTCCACCATATATCTAGATTTTAATGGCCATGATTAACTTCAATGAGGTACATCATTTGGCTTGTAGCCATGAACTTTTCATATTTTGATCATCTGGATCCACATCCATGAGAAACTATCTTCACTTCTTAATATTTCCTCGAGATCATGCTCCATTTTATGACCCAAAGCTATTTGACCAATTTGACCAAATGCGGAGGAAATGCATGGCTTAGGGAGCTCTTCTCTTATTTTAGGCAACTTGACTCATGGTCGTGCATCTTGTGTTTCTTTTTTTCACGCTATTTTGAAAGGAAAATACTCAACTGTGTGACAAAATGTGATTTGGCTGATGTTGACCATTTTAATCGTAACGTAGAGGAAATCCACAGCTTTGAGCATTCACTCTACCCATTTTCTCTTGATCATGATGCTAACAAAGGAAACCTAACGACTGTGTGATAAAATGCAATTCGGCCAATTTTGACCAAATTGATTGCATATTCACGAAAATTGGCACTTTTGAGCTATTCTAACCATTGTGCTCTTCTTGGTTGCATCTCTTACAAAGGGAATCCTATGGCCACATGATAAAATAAACTTTATATCAACTTAGCCTTATTCATCACGGATTCATGGAAAATCACGGTTTTGAGTAAAATGATGCATGGTCGCTTACCTTTCACTTCTAAACTTAATTTTGACCAATTCTCTAGTGGTTTTGGGGAAATGCACAACATTGAGCTAAATGACCCGTGATCGTGATCTTTTGAACACTTCACTCTTTTTTTTACCCAAATGAGTGTGATTTTAAGATAACCTATGGTTTTGGACCATCAAATGAACACTTAACCATATTTTGAAATATTTAATAGTCTAATCTTACATGTAGCTCCCTCTACTTGCACTTCCTCTCATATTTGTAATGTGGTCAAAAATTGATCTACAAGTCTCCTTAATGAGAGATGTACCAATAGCAATTCAAGTCATCTTCACATAAGAGAAATCAAATTTGGAGAAAGGTTCAATAAAGTAATATTGCTTAAGAGAACCAAATTAAAGGAGAGGAAGAAAAAGATCATGCAAAAGAAGAAGAAGAACATGTTTTTGTTATACAGGTTCAGCCAAGTCAACACAATAATGTTTGGTATGACTTTGAAGAAAAATAAATATGACAAGTCATGAATTTTCATACAAGTCATAGAAGAAAAATATCTCGATAATAAAATGCAACTAGGGACATCAAGAGCCTAGTTGATCACTCTAATCCACTAGAGAACCAATAGAAGAACAAGATGAATAATTAAACTTTGTAATTTCAAATGAAGCAAATTCAAGCTCCCAAGATTGTAGACAATGGTGAGTACTTTCCTAGGATGAGGGAATGATAGATCTTAGGGAAATAATGAATGGCAATCGTGATTGGAGGTCATAATGTTATGGCTATATACTTTTCACTTAAACAACTTATACTAGACTGATCAAACAATTGACTAATAATGAGTCACTATAGATTGATGGTGGATGACTAATAGGTTACTGATGAATGAATCAATATTAGATGGATGTCTAGATAGATATCTAGATGGATGGGATAAAATAAATGTCTAGACGGATGGGCTCAAATTGATATCCATATAGATGGGTTGTTTAGGCGGATGACGACAACTTTGGATAACCTAGATGAATAGCTTATGATGGATAAGCCAAATGGATGGCTTATGTCAGCTTCCATTTATCAGTTATCCTGTAATAAGTTACCTATTTGCAAGTCCATAGATCTTCTGTGGGTTCTCCTTCATACAAATTTTTATAACATATACAACATTCATAACACAAACCAGATACCAAACTACTCCATAGCATTCATCACGAAGATATCTACAACACAAGATAATATTCTTCATGCAATAAATCTACACAATAGTGGATTATCTCTCATGGATATGCATATCTGTATTGATTGATTCTACAAAAATTAAAGGGGGGGTTATATATATAGGGTGTCTCTAGTAGTTATTGTAACCAACCAATCCCCTAACGTCCCCAACTATCCTTTTGTTATCGTGCTTTAATCAATCTGGAAGTAATCTACCTATAAAAAATTAGTCTAGAACTAACTAATCAGTCCTTAACAAATCAGTCTAGGACTAACTAATCAGTCCTTAACAATATATGGTGGCTGATTACACATGTTAATTTGCATTACAAAACAACGTTATTTGACTTTTCCAATTTCCTACGTAATTACATTGCATTCAATAGACATTTCATCAAACATTGTGGCATATCATTTTTTTTTTTAATTATTTTTTGCATCTATCCTTCCCTTTAGAATAGTCGATGTCCTCAGCGAATTCCTATGTTTTCATGTGGGATTTTCAACATCCTTTGGCTTAGCAGCCTGGAGTCCTTCTAATTCTTACACCCAAAGCTTGAAGGCTTCTCGTTCATTGTAAAGTCTCTTAGCATAATTAAAATACTTGGCCCATTCCACTCCCATGTTTTTGGCTATATCTTCCATTTTTTAGAGTTTTAACAACTTCGATTCATGTTGAATAAATATTTGCTTCATTTAGTGTGATGTCAGGGTTGAGGAAGATGGTTTCGTCTATTCTAGCTCCTCCTTGAGAGCTGCTTCACGTTGTTGTGATTGAAGCAATTCTCTTTGCAATGCTTACATTTCATTATGCTAGGTGTCCTCACTCTAACTTTTCTAGGCCACTAGTTCTATGTTATGTTGTAGAAGTAGCTCCTTGGCCAATTTTTAGTGAAGCATTTCCTATTCCAAGGTCATAATCACTTGCTCCTTCTCACTCAATTGAATATTAAGGTTTGAGAGTTCATACTATTTCTCCTAAATCTACCACAAGAAATATCCCAACTATATGACATCTTCTACCAACTGATATTCTTTTCCTACAGTTATGCCTTTGTCATTTGCAGGTCTTTATCAAGATTTTGCCTCGTCAAATTCAACTACTTGATCACTTCAAGTAGCCAACACAACAAGTGTGCTACAAAGTTAATATGATTGTACATCGATAGTAATTTTGGTACTAACTCCATGTATGGCATTTATTCTATGGTACTTTAAGAAGGAGGTTTAGTACCAGGTTTGAGAACATACACCTATGATGGATCCAAATAGAGGGTAGGTGTCTTGTCTAGAAATTTCTTGACTACCTCCATGGTCTTCAAATACTTAGTAGGTAGAGTCCATGGTTGTTCTTGGTAAATATAAAAAATTTATAATCGTCGACCTCTTTCTAGCCCATTTAACCAACTTGTCCAACTCTTCTGTTGCCATCAATTGCCATTTATTCCACTGCCCCACACAACCTATATCAAATTACAATTCTAGCCTATCCATCACATGGATTAACTTTGTGAAACATGCTACTGCTTGTTGGTTAATACAAGCACCCATATTTGGTGGATCAAGAAAGTTAGGTAGTTCCAACAGTATGTGTTCATACCATTCATTCTCAATTTTCTCTTCTTCCCTAAGTTTGAGAGGCTCCTTCCCTTTTTTGGAGAGATAAATGGGCTTCTTAGATGTTTTCCCCTCCATGTTCATTGATAATTTTGTCTATATATGTGATTGGTTGCTTTCTCCTACTAATATTACATCTTGTTATGCATATCTATCTATTGTGGGTCATTTTATTGCATTGTTCTTATCTCTTGCTCCTAAGACACTTCCTCTTCCATTGAAATAGGATGTTGATATGTTCCAACAGATTTTTAGTGGTTGTCTGGATGCATGGTGATTCTTTATTTATCATACCTATTTTTGCTTCCTTTTTGGTCTTTGTGTCTACAAACTGGCCTTTCGCCTTTGCTTCCATAGTGATGATCATATCCTAAAATAAGAAGGTCCTTAGGGTGTCTATAGAATGTCCTCACAAACTAGAATTTCAGTGGTACTTTAGGTGACTCTAAACGACCTCAACATTGCACTTTTTCCAAGAATTCTATAGTCCCTATATGTACAGTAGTATTAGGTCCAAATAGTATGTCTTTGAGAATAAAAAATATTTTAAAATCTACCTCTTCAATTTATATCCTCGTAGCTTGTGATACCATTCATGTTTTTTACCATTGTTGCTCAATTTCATGGGCCACTAATTGACTTTGAGCTATTTTCTCTATCGTTACTCCTTCCATTGATTTTAATGATGGTGATGGTGGTTGTAATTTCCTCCTCTTCCTTTACAATGGTGTATCTACCTTTGCTGGTCATGCAATTATATACATCTGGTTCTTGCGACGCATCCTCCTCCTCTTCCTTTACAATGGTGTATCTACCTTTGCTGGTCATGCAATTATATACATCTGGTGCTTGGGGCGCATCCTCCTCCCCTTCTGATTCCTCCACAAGTCCATCCTCGAGTGAAGTTTTGCTAAACCGTTGCTTAACTCGCTACTTTTTTATTGGAGTGGACTTCTTTACTTGGGGTTTAGCATTTATCCATCATAAAATTGATGGCACTAATATAGGCAATTCCTTGGGAGGGTCCATTCCTAGAATCTAGACCCCTGCTCTATGCACTACATCCAAAAAAGACCTATTGCATGGAAGACCATTGAGAAGTTTTTGGTGGTCCTCATAAAAAAATTCTAGATGCGGACTACCAAATAAGCTGCTCAATCATAGGCAAATCCCTTCTCAATGCCTTTCAGGTATGGAATCAGCCAAACTGGAAAATTTGATGCCCATTGTTCTCTTGATAGTCTAGTCATCAACACATTCATAATACACTACAATTTAGCTTCAATTTCCTCCTCCTCGAACATGGTAATACCCTGAATTAACTATGGAATCTTCTTAGGATCCACACATTCATTAAGAAAAATTTCCCCATATTTTGGTAATCCAAAGGTTCTCCTAAACGCTCTAGCTAAAAAATCCACTTCTACGGTCCTGTCTTCCACTTGCACCTTACTGACATTCTTTGCCATGTCATACGTCAACAACATTTGTATCAGGTACTCCTTGAAGAAATATTTGTCAAAATTGGGGACCTACAAGATAAAATGCACTCCAGCCTCCTTAATCTTCTATTTGACTAGGTATTTCGATGATGTCTACTCCCACAATTATCAGCAAAAGTTCCCCGTGGTATGAGTCCACGTGATTTCTTTAAGGGGTATCTGATATTATTGTCCTTGAGTCTTCCCTTGCTTAATTTTTTGTACTTATCCACACATCATCCCTAGTATGATAATATTCCTAGTGATAGCAAAGTCACTTCTCTACCACTAACTTTGGAAATTATTCATTTCTTAAGGTTACCTTTATTTTTCCCCTCCTGAATATTTGGGCTCATTAATCTTGATCTACCCTAACCTATTTAGACTCATCCTCTGGTGATGACAATAATCATCTTATTCACTAATTGAGATAACCTTAATTGATTCTCTCCTCTAGATGGCTATAGGTAAGGCAACTCCTTCTTGTCTAGCTATAGTCCTTATGGCTTCTCCCTTAGATGGCTCAAATAGATGTATTCCTAATGGCTTCTCCTTTAGATAATTGTAATTATGATGACTTCTCCTTTAGACAACTCTAGTCCATACGACTTCTCCCTTAGATGGTTCTACTCCAGATGGCTTCTCCTTTAGATAGCTCCAATCCAGATGGATTCACCTAGCTAACTGATTTATGGAATCATTTGGTAGCATGATTGATGGATATAGTAGTTTTGAGATTTCTCGCAGTCTAAATGTGTTAGCTAGTGTCGTATCTACACTTCATCAAATATGTCTAACTATGAATTTTAAATCAAAAACACCTTGCAATGCATTGTATTCCTCAAAATTTTCATGAAGTCTTATAGATTTTTTAGCTAAATGTTGTTCTTTAGATTTATCTTACTTGTAATGTTGATGCACAAGTTGTTCTTGCTTTGGATCTCCAACTATAGCTTTCTCCTTACGAATGCCTCACATTGCGATGCAACAATGAGCACTCTCCTCCCTAGTTGTCTAATTTATAGCCTTCTCCTCTAGCCATTATTGCCCATGCAACTGCTCTGTAACTGTCACTTTGTGCCCTGACTACTACATGTGTGCCACCTCGCCACCTTTGAATGAGGTTATCGTCCTATCCTTATTTTATCTTTTTTTCTATTTTCTTATTCCATATATATATACAAATATATATATACAAATATATATATATATATATATATATACAAATATATATATATATATATATATATATATATATATAAAATATATATATATATATATATATATATATATATACAAATATATATATATATATATATATATATATATATATATATATATTTTAACCTCTTCTTTCATCGACGTCTCATGAAGCGCATGGCAATGCCAATGCGGACTTCTAGTGTTTTTGGTGACATTTCCTCCTGTTGATGACTGTGAGTCCCTTGACTACTAAAGTCATCATCACCATACATTGATTCAGTCTATTGGTAATTCCGATGATTTCCTTGGCTTTAGGGGATCTCCATATATGGTTGTTCCTCCCTCCTAAAGTTCCCAGTCCTTACAATATACCAATTTGATCTATCTCAAACTTTTAGATGGCTTCTTGTTTCTATTGGTGGTTGATGAAAATCCTATGGATCTATTCTGCTATCGATATCCTAATGGGTTCCCTACCTAACGTCATCCTGACTAATATTATCAGTTCATCCTTCTTTATGAATTATTTCACTAGATCTTCCATCATTGGGATGGCTATCATGTTCTATAGTCTATAGGATGGATTATGTCATCTACCTGAATACTACCATAATCAAGATAGATTTTATTAACTTCTTGTCCGATTTGATCACTCATATCATCCTCAAGATGGATTCTACCACCTTCATGAGCTAATTCTATCAATCCTATCATCCTCATGATAGATTATTATACTATCATCAATGTAGCAAAATTCAATCATGTTCTACACCTAACGACTATCTATCCTTCCATCCAGATGGTGGTTCCCTTGTCATCTATCATTCCAAAGAATCCTTCATGTAGCTTGTCCTCTACCTCGAAGTCCACCCTCCTGCCTTCAATCATCTACTCTTTCTTGGCATGTCAAATTTTGAGTTGTATTTCTTGGAGGTATTTGATCCCTATTTTTGAATCCATGTCTCCCTCAAACCTACTCAAATCGTCCTCTCCCTCTTTCTAGTCGAATCTCCCTTATGTTGGGCTATCGTACTCCCAACTGCCCAAGATTTGGTCAATCCCTCGATCACTCATGACGACGTCTTTAGTTTCTATGAGCTCATTAAGGTAGACCTGATGGTCTATCCTCATGAATTCATAGTTGTTGGTTGGTTTGAACTATGTCTATAGATAGCCCTTGTGGTCCATCCTACGGACTAGTCGACCTATGGGTAGCAGGAGGGGAATTTCTTCCTCTCAAGCTACCAGGAAGGAGACCAACCAAACTCCCCCCTTGGTTAGGCACACTTGGGTTACCTAAAAGTCTTAACGAACTTCCTGGGTTACCCAAATTGCCTCTATTTCTGGCCTGATCAATGAGTTCTGCTCTAGTGTTTTGTTCTATGCAATCTTGGGTTTTAGGCATCAACTACCTCAGAATCCTCAATCTTCTATCTACCCTTATCAATCTTCTTCTCCACCTCGCTTCTTCAAAGCGTCTCTGAGGTGCACATTGAGCTAAGGCTTCCCTATACTAGTCTGAGAAGGCAAAATTCATGCTTGAATCATTCCCTTCTCCTATAGTATTCATAGGCCAGCTTGATGTTTCCTGAACCCTTCTTTGCAATCGTCTAACTTCTCTCCTTTGTCTTTGTAATTGATATGTAGTGAGTCGATACTCTGCTACCTCCCAACGTTTTGATGGCCTTTTGATTGACTCATCTTCACTACTTGAATGATTTTCCATTCTTCCTTCCTCTTCCTCCTAAGGCATTAGTGGTTCATCATTTTCAATAACTTGGACCATTTCGAGGAATTGGACTCTTGCTTGCCGACTTTGGACTTCATCCCTTTGTCTTCTTCATTCCAGATTGGGACTTGGGTAGGGAGTGTTAGGATCCCTAGGGATATTTTCATCACTGCTTGATTCTTCTAACCATCCTCCATTCCTAGGTTGTTTGGGTACTTCTCTAACATCCCTCCATAAAATTGTAGTTGTTTGTTCCCTACTTACCTGATGTCTTGTATTGTTGGCAAGACCTTGTTGAGGTTCCCTTATCATTTCTTGTTTTGGTGGCCTTATGGTCCATTGTCTTCTGGAACATCTTGTCAATGGTGAAGTAGTACTAGAAGAGTCTTCAGTATTCAAAAGGATTCTCAGTGTTGCTAAAGATGAACTATCAGAGTCCAAGGAAAATAGGTTGCTTTTCAAGGGTACTTCCTCATTACCTTCTGTGCTTCCCCTTAACTCCCCTTGTTGCCTCTCCAGTTGTTCAAATTCATCCAACTTGGCTCTTCATACTTCTTCCCATTCTTGCATTCATTGCATGGTCTCATCCAACTCTTGAACCACTTGTTCTCTCAATCATGCATTATGCATCCTTAAGGTTTCATATTCTTCTTGCAACCTATGTGTTTCCCTAATCATCTATTGTAGAACTCTTGATTCCTCATTTCCCTCTTCTTCCACTTCTAGTTCTTGCTCTTGTAATGCGACATTCATGAGGGTCCAAAGTCGTTCTTCTCCTTCATTACTTGGAAATCTAACATGAACTTGTAACCACCTTTGTTCTCCTTCTCGAGGTTCCAACTCTCTTTGTTCGATTACAGGTTCTCTTTCTGCTCCGAACAACCACTCCAGGTTTATTATTCTTCTTCTCTAACAATCCCACTTGGTTCTCCATGTTCATAGGATCGTATCCCTGGTCGTGATTCTTCTATTGTTCTTCCAAAAGTTTCTCCTAATGCTTCTAAGTTGATCACGTTCACCTGTGCCTGTGCTTTGTACACTTTCAACTTAGAACCATTTATAGTTTTAGGGCAAATTGTACCATCCAATTTCTTTAACTAGACAACCCCATTGTCCAGTACTTCTTCTACCTGAAATGGTCCAAGCCATAGAGTCTTCAATTTCCCTAGCTTGATTTCTCGCTTCCCATCATACTTGAGTACTAGGTCACCAGTCTTCAAGTCCAATTTTTGAAGATGCTTATCATGCCAATATTTGTATCTTCATTGGGCAATCTTTGTCACCCATTATGCCATTACCCTCTTTTCTCCTAGTTGTACGAGTGTTGTGAGCCTTTCTTCCATGCTCTCTTCATCACTCAGGCGGTTCTCTACTACTATTCTCAAACTTGGTACCAGAAATTCAACTGGCACCACCGCCTCTTGCCCATACATCAACTAGAAAGGGGTGTGATTTGTGGTTGGTTTGAAGGTTGTCCTATACGCCCACAGGATTGTTGGTAACCATTCTTCCCAATTGACGCCTTCTACGCCACATGTTTTATACATTATAGAAACCAAGACTTTATTTGTTGCCTTTGCCTGCCCATTCGCCCGAGGGTAGTATGGGCTAGACAACGAATGAAAAATCCTGAATTCCTCTGTTAAGTTTTGAATGATTTCATTGACGAAATGGCCTCCTCGATCACTTGTCAACTGAAGAGGAATTCCAAACCTGGTGATAACTTGTTCATACAAAAATTGAGTCATGCTCCTTGCAGAGTTATCTAGTAAGGCCCTTGCTTCTACCCATTTTGTCAAATATTCTATTGCCACCACAATGTATCGATATTTCCTTCTTTTGCTTGTTTGCAATGGTCCCACAAAATCCAATCCCCACCTTTCAAAAATTTCTTGGGGTTGGGAAGGATGCAATGGCATGAAGTCCCACTTTAACGACTTTCCCATTCTTTGACACGTATCACAAGCCTTTACATATTCCTTGGCATCATGATAAAGGGTAGGCCACCATAGCCCTACCAACAACACTTTCCTAGCTGTTGCATCTAGCCCCATATGGCCTCCTACCAATCCCTCATGTGTCTCCTTCAATATTTGTTGTACTTCATCTTCCATCACGCATCTTCTTAGAATGTGGTCCTCCCCCATCTTGTATAACAAGCCTGCAATCAATGTGAAGGGTGCCGACTTTGTGATGACTTTCCTTTGATCCGTTGTCGTCATCTCCTTTGGTAGCTCTCCTATCGATAAGTATTCCTCGATATGCTTATACCATGTAGGTACCACACTTATCATGAATAACTGTGCGTCAAGGAACTCATCTTGTATTCCTCCTTCTACAGGTTCTCCTGAGTGAATCCTTGACAACTGATCCGCTATTACGTGCTTCTTCCCTAGTCTTACTACCACTCGAAACATGAATTCTTATAATGTGATGAGCCATCTACTTACTCGTCCATATATCATTGATTTATTGATCAGGTATAGCAACACCTGATGATCTACATAGAAAGCGAATGGGTTGGCTAGCAGATAATGCCTGTACTTTTGTACTGCATACACCATTCCCAGCGCTTCTCGTTCTGTCATGCTATAATTTTTCTCTGCTCTGGACAATAACCGACTCGCAAAGTATATGGGCTGATCTAATCCGAATTGTCCTTCCTGAGCTAAGGCACAATCGATTGCAAAATTTGAGGCATCTACGTGAACATGGAATTCTTTCTCCCAGTTTGGATAAACTAGGATAGGAGCCTTCACCAAATGCGCCTTCAGGCCCTCAAAGGCCTCTTGGTGTTCCTCCACCCATTTGAAAGGAACACTCTTATGTGTAAGAGCATCTAATGGATGAGATATTTGTGCATAGTTTCTTATAAACCTCCTATAGTAGCCCATTGTCCCTAAGAAGGTTTTTACAGAACTCACATCGTGTGGTTCTTCCATCAGCAATATTACCCATATCTTGTCTAGGTCTAGTTTCAAGCCTTCCTGACATACGATATGTCCTAACAACTTCCCATATGGCACCATTAAGATGCACTTCCTTGGGTTTAATGCAATTCAAGCTTTCCTACACAAGCTCATGCATTCCTCCAACGCCTTCAAGTGATCCTGCATTCGGCCATATAGGGACCAATCATCCAAAAAGGCCTTGAAATTTCCTATGGACATCTTATCAAAAATATATAAGATGATTTGTTGAAAAGTAGTTGGCGCATTGCATAATCCAAATGGCATGCGGTTATATGCATAAATACCATTTTCCACTATGAAAGTGGTCTTCAACTTATCCTCCTCCACAATGCTGATTTGATTATAACCTAAAAATCCATCTAAAAACGAATAAATCTCATGGCCGGCTACTTCCTCCAAGATTGAATCTATAAAAGGAATTGGAAAGGGATCCTTTATAGTTACGACATTAAGACTCTAAAAATCCACACAAATCTGGATCTTATTGGCTTCTCTTTTCAAGGTAATCACTATCGATGACACCCACTCACTTGTCATAACTTTGAATATGATGCTTGCATCGAGCATTTTCTCTATTTTGGCATTCACCAAGGCTGCATACTTTGGATTCATTCGATATGGCCGCCTTCTCACTGGTTGCGTACCTTCAATTAGAGGAATCTTGTGCATGCATAACTCTGGTGGTACTCCCTTCAAATCCTTGTATGTCCAAGCAAACACATCCTTATATTCCATGAATATCCTGAATGTTGTTGCCTTAAGTACAGGGTCCCAATCATCTCCGCACTTAATCATCTTTTCTTCGCCTTCTTCACCAAGGTTAATCTGAACCATTCTTGGTCCTTCATACTTGATGGACTCAGGTTCTTCTACTACCTTGAGGACATCAATGGGATGAGCTGGTTTATCTTCGATCACTGCATCTCCCATTGTGTATTCTACGAAGTTCCTTGGAAATGTCCATTTCTCTCGTTCTTGGTCCTTCTCTATTGTTGACTTCTTGTTGGTTTCTCCTTTTTCTTGTTCTTTCTTCCTATTCTCCTGGTTGTCTTCTGTGTGGATACATAGGCACTAAGGTGTGAACACTTCATAATCTTCCATCTACCAATGGAGTAGGCCTCTATCATCATCATTCTCATCTTCCGTACATTCTTCTAGTTGCAACACTCCTTCATCCGGTTCATACCTCATTTTTCTATCGGATGACGAACTCTTCGATTCGTTCGAGGTTGCAATATCTTGGCTCACTGCCTGGTTCTTCAAGTTGATCATGTATTTATGTTGGCCTTTCTTGAAGGTGAGGTGTTCCTTCTCCCAATTGTGGTTTACTTTTGCCATCCTTAGCCATCCACATCCAAGCAATGCATCATATGTGGGTTTTTGCATTTCAATCACTACAAAATCTAGCATAAAGTCTTGTTCCACTATCCACACTTTCTGGTTCATCAGTACTCCTTTCGTTTCTATGTCATACTGATCTGCTCCATATAACCTAAAATTTGGAGATCTTAATTTGGGCTGGCCAATATTTTGCCATGTCTTCTCTGGCATCACGTTTACGCTTGATCCTCCGTCTATGATCACTTGAGTCAGTCTATGGTCCAATATCTCCATATGCACCAATGTTGGCTTCTTCTCGACTTTGATCATTAATATCATTGGATCAATGAATTGTTCTTGTTTGATGTTAGCTACCTCTCGGACTTCATTTCTTTTCCTTATCTTTATCATTTTGCCCATTGTAGCATACAATTCAGGTACTGAACTGAGTAGATTTGATATCTTTACTTCCATGGTCATGTTGAGTACCTGTGTCACCAAACGTTCCATTGATGCCTGGTTCTCTGTTATGATCTCCATTCTTTTTAGGGCTTTTTCTTGGAGTAGCCTTTCTTGCTTCTCCTTCTCCAATTCTTCTTTTATCATTTCCTGAGCTACCTGCCATCGCTCTTTCTCCTTGGCAGGGTTTGGATACTGCTCCATTTTCTTAGCGTGAGATCTGGTCACTGCTAGAACTTCTTTTTCTTTCTCATCCTCATTACTAACTTCAGCAATGTCAATTAAATTGACATTTTGCATGCCACTCGTACTTGCTTTATTTGGGCAATTTATCTCTTTATGATTGCCTGGTCCACACCATCGACACATCTGGGTAACATTGTTACCATTGGTATTACCTCCATTTTGAGGTTTGGGGCAATTTTTTGTGAAATGTCCCCATTCTTGGCAATTTTGGCATTGGATAATTGGTCTTCCGTTGGAGTCATACTATAGGTAGTTTTTCCACCTTGTCTTCCACCTCGATGGTTATTCCTATATCCACCACTTGTTGCACTTTGTCCATTCCTCCTAGCATTTGGTTGTTCTTCCTGTTGTACTATCATCATTTGATGCCTTGCTCCTCTCAGATTAAACAAACAGTCTGCAACAGGATGTCCTGCCACATCGCATATATTGCAATATGCATTCTTTGGATAGTTGATATTCGTGTGTCCTTCCGATTTGCACTCCGAACACCAAATGTCTTTTTGGTCCTTCCTCACTTCACCTTTAACTTCTTTCATAATTTTCTCAAATTCTTTCCGAAAGGAATGTATAGCGCTCTGGACCTTGTCTTCTGCATCACTGTCAGAATCGTCATTCCTTGGATGCCCTATGATTCTAGTTATCATTTGTTTGGCTTCGCTCTCAAAATTCTTTACTTTTTTGAGAGCTTCCTCATATGTGGAGGATGGTACTGCCTTCATCTTCTTCCTATACTTTGGTAGAAGTCCATCTATAAACCAACGTTTCACCAGTCCATCTACTGGTGGCATTTGCATCTTGTCAACCAGTTGTTTTAGTCTTCTGTTATAATTCTTCACATCTTCATCTGGCTTTTGTTTTGTTGCATATATTTTAGTTATAATCTTCGTATCATCTCTTAATGGCCAAAATTCTTCTATAAATGCATCCCACATAGTATTCCATTGTGTAAAAGGTTGGGTACTCTATTTCTTTAAGTACCAATCTATAGCCATTCCTCGTAAGGTGGCTAGAAATAATTGCAACCATTCTGCCAGTTGTGTTACTCCATTCGCTCCCCAAATCATAATACAAGTACCTATGTGGCATGTTGGGTCTTCTTTCCCTTCCCTAGTGAAGGGTGGGCATTTTTGTTTGCCTGCTCTATTGGCAATATTTGCCATTGGAACTCTTCCAATATCCATGTCACTTGATGATGACTCTTATGGAGTTCTATTCCACTCCCTCTCCATTGTAGGTGGTTCAAATTCTCGTTCAAGTACCTATTCAAATAGCCTTCTTCCCGATTCACGTACATCACTACTTCGTGACCTTCTTCGTGAGTATACAAGATGCGGTTCTGGTCTTCCTCCCCAAGAACCCACATGTGGTTGCTCTGGTGCAAAACTTTGATCTTCTGCACCTGTTGGCCAACTCCTCTTCATTGGATCAGGTGTTACCATCCACTCTTCGCTTACAATGTTAGGTTCAACTACATCCCTAATATCTTCCTCTGCTATTTGATTTTGTACTTCATTCTTTGTTGTCAACAATAGTGTTTCCCACCTTTCTTGCTCTACTCTTGGACTCTCGTCGTCCAAGGGATTCCACACTCATTCCACCTCTGGTTGTGAAACTTCATCTTGAATTTGTGTTCTCTAGATTTGCCACTTCTTCTAAGTGGTATCTGATTCCTTCCTCGTTGGCCTTGTAGCCTAGAATTTGTCATTCACCTCCTTGCCTTGTCATGTTCAGTTCTTCCTTGACCCGAAGCTGATCTAGGCAACGACACCAAATGTAGACAGTGGTGAGTACTTTCTCAAGATGAGGGAATGACAAAGCTTAGGAAAAAAATAAACGGTAATCCTAAGTAGATTTTATGATGTTATGGCTATGTACGTGTCACCCAGATGACTTATACTAGATTGATCAGACAACTAACTGATAATGAGTCACTACAGACTTATGATGAATGACTAATAGGTTGTTAACGTATGGATCAATCTTATATATCTATATGGATGGAATCAAATGGATATCCAAGTATATGGGCTTAGATAGATGTCCAAATTGATGGGTTGTTCAAGCAGATGATGACAACTTTGGATAAGCCAGACTGATGGCTTATGATGGATAAGCCAGATGGATGGCTTATGTCAGCTTATGTTCATCAGTTATCTTACAATCAGTTACATGTTTGTAACTTGACTCTTCATTGGGTGCTCCTTCCTATAACTCTCCAACACATACAACATTCACAACACAAACCAGATACAAGACTACTACATAACATTCATTATGAAGATATTTGCAACATAATATAATGTTCTTCATGCAATGAATCTGCATAATAGTGGATCATATATCATGGATATGTGTATCTATATTGATTGATGTTAGAAAAAAGAAAAAGGAGATTTCATTTATAGGGTGGCTCTAACGATTATTGTAACCAACCAAGCCCCTAACATCCCCAACTACCTTTCATTACAGTGCTTAACTAATCAGTATTAAAGTAATTCGCATATAACTAATTAATCCTTAACTAATCAGTCATCAACAAATTAGTCTAGAACTAACTAATCAGTTCTTAACAAATCAGTTTAGGATCAACTAACCAATCCTTAACAATATACGATGGCTAATTACACATATATCAATTTGCATTACAAAACAATGTTATTTGACTTTTCCAATTTCTTTCATAATTACATTACATTTTATAGATATTTCATCAAAAAATTGTGGTATATAATTTTTGTTTGGAACTGTAGTCTACAAAGATTAAAGATGTGCACTTTGTATGTGATTCCCCTCCATCCATGGAAGGATTTGAAGTAAAAACCAATAAAAAGAATGATAAATCAATGCATCATGAATTTAAGACTCAACCATCAATAGCACACCAAAGAAATTGTGAATACAAAAATTTCCACAAACATCTTCTTCATATGAACAATGCTAGGATAAAAAAGAAGCTTAAGGTGATTGATCTTACTACATCAAGTGATGATCAAAACATGAAATGGATATAAGTCAACATAGAAAACATAACTATGCAAGACAAAAAATGACAACCATTCAATTCAATACTCGACACAAGATGTATGATAGCTCATGACAGACATCCTCTATACGAAGACATTAGAGGAGACATATACTACTTGCATTGAATCTATTAGGTATTTATAATAATTGTGATTCTTTTGGTATGATTGGTGAAACCCAACACTCCTAAGTATTATATTATATAATCTACATTGAAGGGGAAAATTTTCTCTTCTAAATTCCAACATCAACCTAGAACACATCATCAAGTCAGAAACCAAGAGCCATAGTCAAAATCCAAGAGCTAGAGTGAGAACCAAGAGCCATAGCAAGAGCCAAGAGCAAGAGTTTGAGCCAGAGCTAAGACTATGATGTAATTAGGGGGTATTTTAGGAATTTATTACATCATAGCCCATATGACAATGAAAATAAAATAACCACCCATCACAAGGAATATGTATGCACTATAGGACAAGGGTAGTTGTATGTTTAATTAAGGTTCATTATGCCAAAAATGGGCATCAAATATATTTAAATATTCATCATTTCATAATACAAATCATTGAAACATTAATCATTATCAAAAACTGCTAGTCCTAGATATAGAGATATCTATAAAAATTACAACATGATTAAGTATGTTTACTCACTAAAAATCATGATTGTAACCATTGCTTCTATATATATATATATATATATATATATATATATATATATAATTTTCATATATTATTTAAACATAGTGGTAATATTGTTATTGTGGCTATTATTCATAGAGAAAACTTATAAATATATGAAAGAAAACAATATATATATAGAAGTTCCATTAACAATGTAGCCTACATGGATAGTCATTATTGCATTTAGAATTGATGTAGGCAAATCAATAAAATTTAACTATAAAATAAAAAGCAAATGAATACATTGTCTCTCCTTCAACTTCCTTTCTATCCACATAAATGGTCATGAAAAACTATGCCAAGATATAAGATGCATTTCAATCACTTTATCTAGTTAGATTATTATACTAGGTTTATGTATTGATTACACTCTCTTGTATTCTAAATAAAAAGTTAATTATTAAAACAATAAAAAAATTATTAAATATTTTTTAATAAATATTATATACTAATATAAATAAAATTATAATTAGATATCTAAAATTATTACTAAAATGTAAACTTAAAAATAATTGTTAAAAAAAAATATAAAAATAAGATGAAATTTAAATATTCTTAAAATTAATTATTAACATATTGATTTTTGATACTAAGAAAATAAACTTGTTCTATTCTACAATCTCTTATGATCTATCATTCTCTATAGATATAGGATGTATGGTGATATCCTTCTCGAAACTCCATAAAATAAAATTGAGTAATTTATGACAAAACTTTCTTAATATTAAGGACCAAATACTTGAACTTATTTTCTTTTGAGAACTAATATCACTTAAATTGATTTAAGTTCAAACATGTGGGTTTTATAAATAAAATCCACTTGATATTAAACATGATAATCTTTTGGAAATTGTGTAAAAATATGTGCATTTTACTTGTATACATACTATCGACCTTCATCTAACCCATCTACCTACCCTAATAGTATGAAAAGTTTTACATGGAAAATATTGGTTGCGAAATTAAGAAGATACTCCCATGATTATCTACATAGATAAATTGACAAATGATTATATACATAGATAAATGGACAAACGGATATAATCAAAAAGTTACTTTTGCAAATATAAAATATGCCAAATATGTAATTTTAATCAAATCAGTTTTAAAATATTTTTTATTGTAAATATTATATTAGCATTGTGTCTTAGTTTAGAGTGTGAGTTATATTTCCCCTTATATAAATGTGAATGTGTAAGATATGCATAAGTGTTATGTAAATTTGTAATGTGCAAGAAATGCATAAGTGTCATGTGAGTGTGTGTGTAAATGTAAGTTGAGTCTATGTGCACAAGTGTCTTATATGTAAGAGTGCAAATATGTAATGTAAAGATGTGCACAAGTGTCTTAGATTAGAGTGTGCAAAGTGAAGATCAAGAATCGTGTCTAAGTGTGCATATAATACAATGTTAAGTATCCATCAAGTATGCAAGTGTGAAGTAGAGAAGCCAAGAGTCATGAGACTTGGCATATGGAGAGGAATAATCAAGTATCCTACGACTCATACTACTATGGATATATACTCCATAAGGATACTCCATATCATATTGGGTCAATCAAGAAGTATCGAGTATCAAATTCTATCATATTTGTAAGAGAAAGTGGAGTAATAAAAATTGCATAAATTTTGAGCAATTAATATTGTAAGTTGTTCTACATGCTTATTACATGTATGATTCAGGCTAGTTACATTAATATTGCTTCTTATTATTGAATGCTTTGATAAACATATTAATTTGCTCATTATATTCTACTCATATTATTATCTTGATCTTATTTGCTTTGTGCCTCTATTATATTTGATCTTGTGATATTTAACCTATGGTCTTTTTGGTAGTATTAAGGCTTAAAAAGCCATCAGTGATACCAAAGTTAACATCAATTTTTTTTCAATTTGATAGAATTTAATCTAGCTACTTGTAAAAATTGATTTTGTCTAGTTTGATAAAATTGATTTAGAGTTTGTCTACTTTAAAGGTAGTAAGACTCAGACTCTATTATAAGGTCATAGTGAGTAGAAAGGCTAGAGTATTTCCATAGTTGGAGACCAATCAGTGAAGACTATGACTCAACTATAAATTATTTCCATGGTTGAAGAATAACTAGTGAAGACCAAGACTCACCTATAGAATCTTTCCATGGCTATAACCAATCAAGATTAGGACTTAGTTAGATTGGAAGGCATATTGACTTTGAGATAGTTGATCATTCAGGGATAGCCAACCCTTGATATTGATTTCAAAGATAGTTGAAGAATCAAGGATATTTAGAGTCACCTTGACATGATAGAAGCATAAAGGAAATTCAAAGTCACCTTGACATTAGAGATATAGGCATCAAGGACATTCAAGTCACCAAAATAAGATAGAGAAAGAGTTTCAATAAAGATTAATCATCAAAAGTGTGAGAAGCTTCCTACAACAGATAGAGAAGAATTACATCTTCTAAGTGTAAGAGAAAACAAAAAGGAGAAGTATATATCAAGTCTTTCTTAAAGTAAATTTTCTTTAAGCAATAGATTAATTAGAGTTGCAAGACATTGAAGATTTAAATTTTAGAAACCTTGACATTGAAGTTTAACGTAATAGAGAAATTGATCTTGACATTGAAGACTTATGTTTTAAAAATATTGACATATGGAAGTTTCTGGTCTTGAAGACAGACCTTGACATAAGCAAAGTTTTAGGTCTTGAAGAAAGACCTTAATATAGAAGAAGTTTTTTAGGTCATTAGATATTGACCTTGATAGAGAGGCTTGATAGGAGTAGCCATATAGAGATCAAGATATAGCAGTAGAGAAAAGAGATATTTTTAAAGTAAAAAGGTTCATCCATTTATTGAATTGAATAGAAGGCCATAGAGTAGTAGCAAGAAGTCTAAAGATAAGTAATTTAGGCTAGAGTTTGAGTAAGCCAAGCTGATGTAGGAGCATCTGAGGGCAGCA
The DNA here is from genome assembly GCA_028583015.1 of Wollemia nobilis. NCBI lineage: Eukaryota > Viridiplantae > Streptophyta > Pinopsida > Araucariales > Araucariaceae > Wollemia > Wollemia nobilis. The sequence goes on from JAQPPZ010017002.1 coordinate 5,607,607, forward strand.
AAGCAATCGAGCATCAACCAAACTTTTGTTGTTCACGACCCAAGGCGGAGAAAGCGAAGTCGAAAGCCAAAGGGTCACGAAATCGTGACCCAAAACGGAGAAGGCAAGGCCGAGGGACACAAGGGTCGCGAAATCATGACATGTCACGAAATCGCGACCCAAACGGAGAAGGCAAGGCCGAGGGACACAAGGGTCACGAAATTGCGACCCAAACGGAGAAGGCAAGGCCGAGGGACACAAGGGTCACGAAATCACGACCACTATAGGGAAGCCAAGGCGTGAAAGGCGCAAGGTCGTGAAATCGTGACATGTCACGATTTCACAACCAAAGCAGGGAAGGCAAGGAACGAAAGCCAAATGGTCGCGAAATCGTGACATGTCGCGATTTCACGATCAAAACGGGAGAACAGAGGTCGATAGGAAAAACGGTGCGAGTGGCCAAAACAGAGAGAGAAGGTGCAAAAAGAAAATGGTTGTGATATCGCGACATGTCGCGATATCGCGACCAAACAGAAAGACACGCACTTCCAGCTTTCATAAAGACGTCCCTTCGTGCACGGAAAGTTAGAGGCAGTGAAGTAGCAGTTCCAAAGGAGGATTTCAACGGACATGTTGGCCACTCACACAAGATATCTGGAAGACGCATTTAAAGCATCTAACAACAAGCAACAGATCAAGAAGTAGATTCTGTTGGATATGGCAGCCAGTCGTGCACCTCACCAAGAGTCCCATCAATGCAACTTTCCAAAATTGTTCCAAGTGGCAATTGTAGATCGTGGGAAGTGGGAAAGCACAAAGGATTGGGTCCTCAATAAAAACCCATGGATTGTAAGGAGAGGAGGTTGGCAAACGGTAGTTTGGCTGTATATTGTAAAATTTCTTCCTAAGTATTGAATACAAAATCTTGGGCTCTTGTTTTTTTGGTTTTCTGTGTTATGCAAGATCTGTTCTCCACCAAGTGGTATCAGAGCCAGTAGTTCCTGAGCGTGTAGAAGATCACCGAAGGAGAGGCAGTTACACCAAGACCTGTGGAAGGGTCTTAGAATCGGGTGAACAGAATGCCTCCAAGGAGAAATCCTATTGGTGGGAGAGGCATGGCAGCAGCAGAAGATGTTCGAGCTTTGCAGCGGCAAATGCAAGCTCTACAAGAAGAAATGCATAGAAGATTGGAGCCAAGAAGAGATGAAGGTAGTGAAGAGGAAGATGATGAAGAAGAAGACCAACCTGAGGAGGAAGAAGAAGCAAGAGATCCGGCTCGAGCCGGACTATACAAGGCCATATCTCAGATTGGGAAGAGGTCGAAGATGAAGGTTTCCACATATTCCGGGGAACCTTGAGCCGGAGGAATTGATCGACCGGATCAACGATCTGGAAGAGTACTTTGAGTACGAAGAGGTTGAGGACCCTGATAGGGTCAGATTCGCAAAGACCAAACTGAAAGGTCATGTTAGCATTTGGTGGAAGGGAGTGTAGCTGGAGTGAAATAAAAGAGGGAAAGAAAGAATAACTAAGTGGGAACGGATGGCAAAAAAGCTAAAGAGGTAGTTCATCCTTGGTGATTATGAGTTAGACCTATTGAAGAAAATGCAAGGATTGAGGCAATCAAGCAAGTCTGTGAAAGAATACACAGAAGAGTTTCATAAAATAATGATTAGAAAAGGCCACTCAGAGGCCAATAAGGAGAAGGTAGCCCGTTACATTAATGGGTTACAATCCAACATTTAGGAGGAACTAAGTCTAGTCCGGATGACCACCATAGAGGACGCCTACCAATTTGCTTTAAAGGTTGAAGAGAAGCTCAATAGGAGGTTTGAAAACAAGCAAAGAGGAAGAGGTCATGGTGGAAGGACCGACGAAAGGAACAGTGGAAGAAGAAATGAAGAATCTCAAAAAAATGGAGAAAGTAGCAACAATCAAGAACAAAGGAGAGAAAATACAGACCGCTCCCGTAATCAGAATAATGGTTACCGAGGGGGAAGAGGCCGAGCTGGACGTGGACAAGGAAGAGGAAGGTTCCGAGGGACTTGCTTCCAGTGTGGTGAAGAGGGACATCACCAATATGAATGCCCACAGCAACGAGAAAGAAATAATCGAAGGCCGAAAGGAAATGCCAGAGTAGCAGTCGTGGATGAAGATGCTGGGTCTGAGCATTCTGAAGAAGCTGAGAGAGGAGAATTAATGATTGCAAGGAGAGTCCTGCTGAATGAAGAGGGAGCTGCAGATCAGAGGAAAAGATTATTTCGCATAAGGTGTAAATGCACGGGTAATATTTGCAACATCATCATTGACAATGGTAGCACAGATAACCTGGTTTCAGAGGGAATAGTTACAAAGCTACAACTGGAGAGAAAGAAACACCCGCACCCATATTAGATCGCGTGGTTGCAGAAAGACCATAAGGTTTTGGTCAATGAACAATGCCTGGTCAAATTCAGCATTGGAAATTACCATGATGAGGTTCTGTACGACATTCTGCCCATGGATGCATGCCATTTGCTGTTGGGAAGGCCGTGGCAGTTTGACAGGTGTGCGGTTCATGATGGCCGAGCCAACACCTATTTCATGACCAAGAATGGAATGCATCATAAGTTGAAGCCCCTAAAGGAAGTGGAAGAAAAGGTGTGTGGCAGTGCAAGAATTTGCTTGGTTGATGGAAGAAAAATTTTAGATGATTTGAAGCATGAGCATATGTGTTATGCATTAGTTCCTAGAGTCAGGGATGCAGAATGCAAAGATGCACCAGCAGAAGTCCAAGAGCTGTTGAAGGAATTTCCAGATATCATATCTGATAATGTGCCTGAGGGTTTACCCCTAGTAAGAAAAATCAGTCACCATATTGATTTGGTGCCAAGGTCAAGCTTGCCTAATAAAGTTGCACATAGAATGACGCCTATAAAAACTAAAGAACTAAACAGGCAGGTCCAAGAGTTGCTGGAAAAGGGATTGATTAGGAAGAGTCTTAGCTCGTGTGTAGTACCTACAGTACTAGCACCCAAGAAGGATGGAGAGTGGAGAATGTGCACAGACTCTCGAGCCATCAACAAGATAACAATAAAATACAGATTTCCACTGCCAAGGATGGATGACATAATGGACTGTTTGAGTGGAGCCAAGTACTTCACCAAAATTGACCTCAAGAGTGGTTACCACTAGATTCGTGTCAGGGAAGGAGATGAGTGGAAGACAACCTTCAAGACAAGAGAGGGCTTGTATGAGTGGTTGGTCATGCCATTTGGGTTGTCCAATGCACCAAGTACCTTCATGCAGCTGATGAATGAGGTACTGAAGGAGTTTTTGGGAAAGTTTGTGATTGTTTATTTAGATGATATATTAATATTCAACAGAACCTTGGAGGAACACCTGATGCACATCAAGAGGGTTTTTGAAAAGCTGCGAGAGGAGCAACTATTAATAAATCTAAAAAAGTGTAATTTTGTCAAGAAAGAGTTAGTATACCTGGGATTTGTAATCTCAGAAGAAGGTCTGAAAATGGACCCAGAGAAGGTGAGAGCTATCATCGAATGGCCTACCCCAAGAAGCACAACCGAGGTAAGATCATTTCATGGTCTAGCCAGCTTTTACAAGAAGTTTATAAGAAACTTCAACAGCATTTGTGCACCCCTCACAGAAACAATGAGAGGGGATAAGAAAGAGTTCAAGTGGACCTTAGGGGCTGAAAGGAGCTTTGATGCATTAAAGAAAAAGGTCACGGAACAGCCTATTTTGGCACTTCCGGACTTTAACAAAGTATTTCAGGTCGATCGTGATGCCAGTGGCGAGGCAATAGGGGCTGTACTAAGTCAAGAAGGCAGACTCGTTGCTTATTTTAGTGAAAAGCTCAATGATGCTCGAAAAAAGTATTCAGTTTATGACCAAGAATTTTATGCTATAGTTCAGGCTCTAAAAAAGTGGAGGCATTATTTGTTGCCAAAAGAGTTTGTTCTATTTACTGATCATCAGGCATTGCAGTACATCAATAGCCAGACAAAATTGAATCAGCGACACATGAAGTGGGTAGAGTTTCTCCAAAGCTATACCTTTGTATTAAAGCACAGGAGCGGGAAATCAAAGAGTTGCAGATGCTTTAAGTAGAAGGCAGAATCTATTGATTGAAATGACAGTGGAAGTAGTAGGATTCGAAGAACTAAAGGGTCTTTATCCTGAAGATCCTGATTTTGCAGCATCCTGGACGGCTTGCTTAGCACCTGTCATTGTGGACAGGACAAAATGGTTAGATTTCCTCATCCAAGATGGAATGCTATTCAAGGGAAGTAAATTATGCATTCCAAGGAGTTCCATGTGGGAGAACTTAATCAAGGAAAAGCACAATAGAGGACTGACTGGGCATTTTGGTCTAGATAAGACCATTGCCCTGGTGAATGAGAATTATTACTAGCCGCAACTTCAGCAAGATGTGAAAAAGTTTGTGCAAAGTTGCAGAATATGCTAGATGGCAAAAGGCGTAAGGCAAAACATAGGATTATACCAACCATTACCTGTACCTGAAAGGCCGTGGGAGGACATAAGCATGGATTTTATTCTTGGATTGCCAAGAACACAGAGGGGAAATGACTTTGTATTTGTGGTGGTTGACCGGTTCTCTAAAATGGCACATTTTATTCCTTGCCAGAAGACAAGTGATGCAATTCACATCACAGGGTTATTTTTCAAGGAAGTGGTACGACTTCACGGTCTACCAAGAAGCATAGTTTCTGATAGAGATACAAAGTTTATTGGGTATTTCTGGAGAACATTGTGGAAGAAGCTGAAGACAGATCTGAAGTTCAGTTTTGCATACCACCCACAAACTGATGGACAGACAGAGGTGGTAAATAGGAGTCTGGGTAATTTGCTAAGATGCTTGATAGCAGATAAACTAAAGGGATGGGATTTAGTTTTGTCGCAGGCGAAATTTTCATACAACAATTTTGTCAATAAGAGTACAAAAAAATCTCCATTCCAAATCATATATGGAAGCAGTCCGAGAAACATTTCTGAGCTAAGAAAATTAGATACAGGAGAAAAGTGTAGTGCAGAGGCTGAGGAATTCGCAAAACAGATGAGAAGCCTGCATGAAGAAGTAAGGAAACAAATTGCAAAAATGAATACTCAGTATAAAACAAGAGCAGACCAAAAGCGATAGTTTAAAAAGTTCGAAGTGGGAGATGAAGTCATGGTCCATCTCAGAAAAGAAAGATTTCCAGCCAAAACTTACAAGTTGAAGATGAAGAAGTTTGGGCCATGCAGAATACTAAAAAAACGGGATTCAGGCAATGCATATGAAGTGGAATTGCCAAGTGGACTTGATATTTCACCTATTTTTAACATATCTGATTTAGTGGAATACCATGAAGGAGATACTATAGAGGCACCAAGCACAAAATTGTGGAGCATTCCAGCGTCTAGCCCAACCAAAGAAGAGATAGAGGAAATATTAGATACTCATGAAGGCAGAAGCACAAGGAACAAACAATATTCTGAGTATTTGATCAAGTGGAAGGGCAGACCTATCGAAGATGCAACTTGGTTATCAAAAATAGAGGTTGACCGCTCGGGTCTTCCTCCCAAAGATCGAAGTGAGGATCACTTCTCAATCCACCCCAGGTGTCTGATGCGAGAGCATCCGAGGGCAGCAAAGCAATCGAGCATCAACCAAACTTTTGTTGTTATTTCTTTCTAAGTAACAAAGTTATTTTTTTGTTGTTGTTTTCTAAGTGTTACACAGGGTCACGAAATCGTGACCCAAGGCAGAGAAAGCGAAGCCAAAAGCCAAAGGGTCATGAAATCGTGACCCAAAACGGAGAAGGCAAGGCCGAGGGACACAAGGGTCACGAAATCATGACCCAAAATGGAGAAGGCAAGGCCGAGGGACACAAGGGTCGCAAAATCGTGACATGTCGCGAAATCACGGCCACTACAGGGAAGCCAAGGCACGGAAGGCGCAAGGTCGCGAAATCGTGACGTGTCGCGATTTCGCGACCAAAGCAGGGAAGGCAAGGAACGAAAGCCAAATGGTCGCAAAATTGCGACATGTCACGATTTCGCGATCGAAACGGGAGAACAGAGGCCAATAGGAAAAACGGCGTGATATTACGACATGTCGTGATATCGCGGCCAAAATGGAGAGAGAAGGTGCAAAAATAAAATGGTCGCGATATCGCCACCAAACAAAAAGACACGCACTTCCAGCTTTCATAAAGACGTCCCTTCGTGCGTGGCAAGTTAGAGGCAGTGAAGCAGCAGTTCCAAAGGAGGATTTCAACGGGCATGTTGGCCACTCGCACAGGATATCTGGAAGACGCATTTAAAGCATCTAATAGCAAGCAGTAGATCGAGAAGTAGATTTCGTTGGATATGGCAGCCAGTCTCGCACCTCACCAAGAGTCTCATCAATGCAACTTTCCAGAATTGTTCCAAGTGGCAATTGTAGATCATGGGAAGTGGGAAAGCACAGAGGATCGGGACCTCAATAAAAACCCATGGATTGTAAGGAGAGGAGGTTGGCAAATGGCAGTTTGGCTGTATATTGTAAAATTTTTTCCTAAGTATTGAATACAAAATCTTGGGCTCTTGTTTTTCTAGTTTTCTGTGTTACGCAAGATCTGTTCTCCACCACAAGCAATTATTATAAATAGGAAGAACAAACTCTAGGTATGAAACACTCAAGGCAAAAACTAGAGGTTCATGAGAAGACATCTAGCATAAGGTAAAAAGGAGATTCTCAAGGCAAAAATTAGAGGTCAATTTAGTTTCGTTTGTAGGAAATAAATATTTACAATAAAAGATATTGAAATGATGCTTAATTTAAAGATGCAATTTGATTAAGTCTATGTGTGTGGATCCACGTTATGATCTAACAATGCATTATTTATTTAATATATTTTATAATTCTATATTATGCAAATTTAATAAAATTTATGTTCTAAATTTATTCTATGTTATAATTCTATGTACTGTGTTTTTGGAGGAAGAGATTTAGGGACTATCTTTTGGAGTGGGCCCTGCATCCTCAAGGTTAGTATTAATCTCCTCCCCTTTTTACTCTATTTTATATTTCAAAATTTTATATTAAGTTAAACAAAATTTCATACTACTCAATTCATGTTTGCAAGAAAAAGAAATAAAATTACAACATAAAATAAAGCATTGAGAAAATAAAGACTTGTATTACCATACTCGCATAAAGACAATTGACGCTAAATTACTCTTGTATTCCAATCCACATAAACATGTTGTCGAATTATTCTCCACTCGCAGAAAGACAATTGACGCTAAATTACTCTTTTATTCCATTCCACATAAACATGTTGTAGAATTATTCTCCACCTCTTTTCCTGCATATCTCCGTGGACCTCTCTATCATAGAGGGCTTTGTAATATATCCTTTACATTATTCCCTTAGAATAGAAAAGTCAATATTCTATGGTTTTGAATAAATCTTGCCCAAGTGGCAAAGATACTAAATTCACGTAACAAGGACCTAAAATCTAAATAACCTACTAACAACACTAAGCAATATTTTTGTCTTTTTCTATAGGAGGACACAATTGTTACATCACTGAAATTAACAAATTACATATCTTTAGCAAATTATATAGCAAATGCTATTGCGGTCAACAATATTCCCGTAATAAAACAACTAAACTAACTTGGACTTATTATAAATGACTTTGTCCTTTTCTTTAGGAGAGGACAAAGTCAAATTACATTTGAATTACACAACCTTTGATTAAATAACATATTACATAACAAATTTTAACGCGATCAACTAACAAAGAATGACAAGTCATCCACGCTGATTATTTCAACTGCTCATGCAATATTTGACCAAGCTGGAAGCATATGTGGCATGTTTATTACACGAAACGGGTTTATGAAATCAATAGGTTTCCATAGATGCTTTCCAATTTTTAATAGGTGCTTTTCGTAGATGCTTTTCGTAACTTACTCTTGACGCATCTTCTCGCAAACTGGTTCATATGCATTTGGTTGTAGCATTCCCTTGCGAACTACTTGCAATATCCACCTGCTAAAAACACAATATTCTTGCACAATTGTCATGAAATTACCAACGTATAATACATAATATGTCACAGATCAAATATATTAAAAATCACATGAATTATGCATAACATTTATCAAAACATATTCATAATCATCAAATTTGCATCTTAAAACTAGGAATAAAACTGCATTTCATAGTCAATTTCAACAATTATCATTCCTCCAAACTGAAGAGAATGTATGTCCTCATGCATACATACACAAATAAATGCTAAAATGAAAGAACGAATCTTATATGAATATAGATAAATATAGATATGCATTTATTTATTTATTTATTTTATTTTTATAACCAAAGTTTTTAAAATATTTAAAACTTAAATGTTTTTAGCTGCGTTTGGTTTTGATGTCTTTTCGGTATATGGTTTTTTAAATAAGCCACAACGTTTGACTTAGTAGCGTAGTAAGGGATTTTGACAATAAAATTTGCACGACCTCTCATTATTTTAAATTCAAGGTTGGATTGGGAGAAGGTTCTAATAATTATGCTAAAATTATGACACTCAAATTGTTGATTCAATTGGCAAAATCAAAAGGAATACAAAATTCTAAATTTATGGAGATTCATAGGTGGTAATAAACTCGATGCTTGGTGTTTTTAGGATGGAAAACACGATTCTACAACCCATCTTCTCTCAAAAAGAAGTTGTGGATAGAAGTGAAGCTTTTACTTTTTGGCATATTTATAGAGAAATAAATAGGAAAACAAATAAACTTTCAAAGGAGATGCTTCATATTGAACCATGTATGTGCTTAGAACAAGAATTCAGTGAGGGCAATGCATTGCAGCTAGTCCATATATCTATCTGGGGGATTAGTTCACTATAGTTAAAACAAGCACAATTAAAGCAGTTGTTCAAAAAACTCGAAAGTCATTATGATTTAAATGATATTGATTGACAAATAGGGAAGGTGTCTAAGGATAGAAATAGAGAAGGTGTAGTTATGATATATAAGCGACCTAGTTTTGAGGTCATTATTGAATCTTTGAAGAAATTCCAAAGAGGCATCTAAAAATGTAATTTCATGTCTGCTTAATATAAAACTATTATTTTCTTTTAAAAAAATCCATATAATAACTATTTATTTATTAGTTTTATTATAATATATCTTATCTATTAATTTTCAAAGAACAAAAATATAAATTTGATGAGCCTGACAAAGAAAATGAATTTAATTATAAAGAATCACAACTAGTTTTTCACATCTACAAGGTTATATGCCATATGAGACAACCTTCATGGAAGATATTATCTAGCCAGTATATGTTTATCCAACCTTTCTACAATAACTTTTTACTTTTTTGAGATCCAAATTTATGGAGATTCACATTTGGTAATAAATTGGATGCATTTTGCAATCCATCTTCTCTCAAAAAAGAAGTTATGGATAGAAGTGAAGTTTTTACTTTTTTGACATTAAAAAACTTAGTGTTTTTAAGATGTAAAACATGATTCTACAACCATCTTCTCTTAAAAAAATTATGAGTAAAAGTGAAGATTTTACTAAGCACATAAACTTTCAAAACAAACGTTTTATATTGAAGGAGGTGCGTAGTTATTACAAAAATTCAATAAAAACAATACATTACAATTATAATCCGTATCTTTGCTAGGATTAATTCACTATAAGCAGTTATTCAAAATAGAATACTTAAAAAGGATGAACCTAACCTAAGTGGACCAGTTCGACCGGCATGAAAAGTCCGAAACGGTCCGACAGTCGAATCTCCTAAGGGCACGCGGAATCAATTTGGTGTGAGGAACCTGCAATGTTCTGTATCAGGGAAAGGGTAAGGCACAAGTATACCAGGAGGCGCTTCATATTGAATCAGGTATGTGCGGAAGAGGCAAAGGGTAAGGCTGAGGCTGAATCAGGTATGTGCGAACAGGCAAAGGGTGTGGCATCCAGGTTTCAGATTTAATAATCACAACTATAGCAGGAACAGGGAAAGGGTAAGACACAAGTATACCCATCACACTTAGTGCAATCCATTTTTATCATTAGTTTGTTACTCTTCACCGAGGATACACGTCTTGCTTCCTCGTTAGGGCAGAGTCGATGGTTAGAATGTCCTGAGAGTGGCTCTCTGCCTTCGTTTTCTTCTCCATGGGCAAGGATTTTCTGGGTGCGGGTCAAACTCAGAATAAATGATCCCATGTTGTCTATGGTCTACATTCCCAAGGTAGTATCTCTAAGGCCGATTCACTTCGTGAGAGCAAATATTGAAGAAACGGAATTTTTGAAAACCTAACTTTGTTCCCAGTTTTTGCCTAAGAAAACGGAAGCCTGGCAAGATTTACAACTCTTCACCAAAGATCATCTTCTTCATTGCCTCTACGAATGTTGTCTATGGTCTACATTCCCAAGGTAGTATCTCTAGGGCCGATTCACTTCGTGAGAGCAAATATTGAAGAAACGGAATTTTTGAAAACCTAACTTTGTTCCCCATTTTCGCCTAAGAAAACGGAAGCCTGACAATATTTACAACTCTTCACCAAAGATCATCTTCTTCATTGCCTCTACGAATGTCTGAGTGCTCCAAAGAAAAGACTGCCGAAAGAAAAGACTTTCGGGACAAGTCATGGTATAACGTTGCTCTGATCGATGATAACACACTTCCTAGATTGCTTCTCAACTACAATATAAAGCTCTTCACTCCAATCATCCCAACGTCGGAGATATCTAGGTTGCTTCTCAAATACAATATAAAGCGCTTCACTCCAATCATCCCAATGTCTGAGATGACTCAGATCATCGCAATGTCGTTTTCGGAGCGAGAGTGGTTGCTTAATTTCACTCATGATTGGCTTAATTCCATAGCAGAAGCAACCACTCTCGCTTCGAAATCGAATCGTTTTCGGAGAGAGAGTGGTTGCTGCTGTGGAATTAAGCCAATCAGGCCTGAATTTCACTCCTGGTTTGCTTAATTCCACAGCAGAAGCAACCACTCTTGCTTCGAAATCGAAATTTGGATGATCTCAGTCATCTCCGAAACGGACATTACGATGATGTGAGTCATCTGACTTCTTGAACCAGGTACTTGAGGAGCAACCTAGGGAGTGTGTTCTCATCCAGCAAAGCAACGTTGATACCATGACTTGTTCCGAAAGTCTTTCACTCTTGATTGACTTAATTCCATAGTAGAAAGTGGAAGAGAAAGTGCGGCGAATTTTACAAAGAATATTTTTCAAAGCCATGGGTTTTGGTATCAGCTATTGGAGCCACGGTTTTGCTTGGAATGAGTGCTGCACAAGTGTTCTGTATGTTCTACACCTGCAATAGAAAAGCCAAAATTGTGTTAAGACTTTTGAAACTTGCGATGGAAATAGGTAAACATGGTAAGCTACACGGGTTCATTAAGGTATTGTTGGTATAGAGCCAAAAGTTTGAATTAAGTAGTTAAGGGAGATGTGGAGTTTCATTAGAAGTCTACACGGGTTCTTTTGAAAAATTACGTATCTTCTTTTCGATTTGTACTAAATTTCTATTTTATCTATGCAAGTTTTTTTTTTTTTTTTTTGGTCTACTTAGATACGTAGTATACTTGACTTGGTCGGTGGTCCTGTTGCCACATTTTGCACGGGGTGCCATGTCTTCATTTTTCTTGTAAGGATGCTGCTCTCCCTTCCCTCCTCCTTCTTTCCCTTTCTCCACTATCCCCTTTCTTCCCTTCCATCAGTTTCATTCCCTTCATTCCCCCCCTTTCTCCTTTCCTTTTTTCTGTCAATTTCTCCAAGAGAGCAAAAGGCCCCTAAAAAATTGACTAAGTATTGGTATTGCGCAACCCGACTTCGCAGCGAAGTCGGGCTGCGCCCTTGAGTTTGAGCGCACTTGGGGAGCCGAAGTGCGGAGAGATGATCAGAAATTTTGCTAAGTATAAGAGCGAACCCCGACTTCGCACGGTGGTTCGCTCATCTTCTCTCGCACCTGGGCATCAGTGGAGCCCTGAAATTTCTAAGTGTTGAGTGCGCAACCCGACTTCGCAGCGAAGTCGGGCTGCGCCCTCAAGTTCATGCGCAGTCGGGGCGATGTGGCTGAAAAAGTGGCTAAGTGTTGGGTGCGCAACCCGACTTCGCAGCGAAGTCGGGCTGCGCCCACTTACTTGTGCGCACTCGGGCAGAATGTTGAAGACAGCCCGGAAATTTTCTAAGGCACGGAGGCCTCCCCAACTGCGCTACTTCCCCCTTGCGCTGTCTGATTGCGCTCCAATTCCGGGCGAAGTCGGGCAAGAAAGAGAGACGAGATCCCAAGGCAGATTTGTCCCTTATCGATTCTGACAAGTGTCCAGCCTCGGGATTCGAGTCGGAGATGTGACGGGTGGTGTGCGAGCGTGAATTGGATTATTGTACTTAAGCTGCCCTCAGTCAAGCTGACTCGGAGCATCATCCCCTCACCGCCACGTAGCTGCCAATCCTTCAGGTGGACCTTACCGCAAGCACATTCCATGCCGGCAGAGGTCAACATCAACCGCTTTTGCCGCTTTTGTTAGCTTTGTCAGCTTCTTCGGTTAATTGTCAGGTCTGGGATCCTGTGCCCAATGATGTAATGGGGGGAAATTTGCGCTATAAATAGCTCGGCAATATCATTGTAAAAGGGTGGAAGGGGGATATATTGCTAGGGAACCATTGTAGTCGTGCGTTTGCTTCTGAATACAAAATACACTTGGCTCTATTGACTGTTCTTGTTCTGTATGCTGCCTTTACTTAGCATTTCTGCCTCATGTTGCTTATGTTATTGCTTACTGCTATTCTGCTATCTGGATATCGGTATTTGATAGTTAAGTATTCCTGGAATGCAAAGGTAGAGGATACATAGGATGAATGACATTGATAGTTTCTGCAACGTATTCTGTGTTTAATTGTTGTTAGTAGTGGTGATTGATAGTTGTTGTGCTGCTTATCCTCCCCACCCAATACAAATACATTTATATTTCTTTCTGCATTTATAATTTCTTTCCTGCACTCGAGCTGATAAACAATCGAGAAAACATAGGAAGCCGGCCTCCTCCGGAGATTGGCACGGAAGGCATTCCTTCCTTCCGGCCTTTCAATCTGTTGGGCGAATCTAGGGCGCATTACACTAAATCCTATCCTAGTGGCAGATTCGTAACCAACAATTTCTCTGGCACGCCCGGTGGGACACGGGAGTTTCCCACCCAAAACAGAATCGAAGCATTGGTGTTCGCTTCATTGTTGTTAAATCAGAACACCTGGCGACTCTGCAAGTACCTGAATATCCTCCGAGTCCGTGAGACCGGTCCAAGCGCCTTCATGCATACAAGAAGGTGGAGAGCAAGGAATCCGGGAAACCAACCTGATCTCTACGAAATCGACATCAACGCTCCTGGAGAGCGCGTAAGGCTGGCTGACTACCAAGCTCACATAGACGAATTCGAAGCCGAGATCGAAGAAGCTGAAGTCGAAGAGGCCGAAATTGAAGAGCAACCTACAACTTCGGACAACACTGATACCGAGTACACGACCGGAGAGGAAGAAGACATGGCTGCCCAACAAAATGATGACGACCTCTTCCCAACAGTTGACTCCACAGGGCCTTTGGCTCTAGTTGGACAAGAGGTTGTGCCCCCCGCTGCCTTGAAATCCATCCCTACTTACGATGGCTCCGGGAAAACGGCATATGAGCACATCCAAGACATTTTGGCCTTGGCTGCACTGCACTCTATTACGAGTGAGAGTGTTAAGACCCGTCTATTGGCTCTTTCTCTGAGAGGGAAGCTTCTCTACTGGTGGAGATCTTTGCCAGAAGGAGCTATCACGGGGTGGCCCCAGTTGGCAGGGAGGCTCGTAAAGGGATGCAACGAGTCCGCCGACCCCTCTTCATTGTTGCATCAGTTTCAGAGTATCCAACGCCACCCGCAAGAGGAGATATCAGACTTCAACATAAGGTTTGCAAGGTCCTGGAAGAGAGTACCTCGCGAACTGCGACCTCCGGCGGGACAAGTTGCACACTATTACCCGAGGTCTTTCAATTCGGATATTTGCCTACTTCTCAAGATAGCCCGGGTCGACACTTTCCCTGCCCTATATGAAGCTGCCCAGCAAGCAGAATTAGACATAATATCTATAGGCAGACTTCCGCATAGAATGCAACCTCCCATCTATCCTGATTTCCCTCAGTCCCAATACCCATCGGCGTCTGGTGTAATGCCATCCTCATCAAATCAGTACCCCCAGCAGCCATGGAATCCAACACCGATTATAAACCCCTATGGTCAGCCTCAGATCCATTATCCTAATCCGCCACCTCCACCTCCGCAGTATCCCGCACTCCCAGCTCCCCCTCATTACGCGGCGTATTCTGCACCTCCACCATTAGCTGCAATACCTCCGCCGGCCCGGCCGGCGCCTGCTGATAATGACATTCAGAATAAAATCCTTCAGGAGGTACGGGCTCTGGCCTCTGGTTATCATACTATTTCCAACGATATGACAATAATGAAGAAGAAGCAAGCCCAGATGGAGTTCCTTCCAAGGAGACCATATCCTCCCCCGACGCTAACAAAAGATCAAGCTGCGCAAGCGCAAAGGCCCCCGGCAAGGAATGCTGCCAATGAGGTTCAACCTGGCACTTCTGACCAGGTTAACTGGTGCTCCACATGCAACGATCCACATGGAGAGGAGAGTTGCACGCTGCATCAGCATTATCTTCAGACCCTTGCGGGCAGCGCCATGGAGGACGAAGCATACATGATCCTGGATGATGAAGGCAACTTTGCAGTCCCAGAAGAAGATCCTGTGTCGCTCTTGACCAAGGAAGGCAGAAGGCCCATTGAGGCTGCCACGGCCCAAACAAAGCCGTTGAAAGTATACGCCAGAAGAGAGAGGGCGCAGCCTCGTTGGGCTACCACCGACAAGTCACCTTTGCCTCCTACAGCCAAAGAGAGGTTCCCTACGCTCAAGGCTCCCGCGATGAAGGCTCCCGCAGCCCAACCTCTAGCCGAAACAAAAGAACAAGCTCAAGAGAGGCTGAGGTATCCGTCGCTGACGAAGAGACAGAGAGTCGAAGCCACGCAGCAATACCGGACCAGGTATGAGCCAGCGAAAGAGATAGAGGGAGCCGACACTTCAACCTACAATATAGTTGATGAGCTCAAAAGGACCCCGACAAAGATAAGTATGTACGAGGCTCTTCTGCTCCCAGGGCAAGTTGACCTGTTGCGGGAATCCTTGAAAAGCGTGAAAGATGGAAAGCCGACGCGACTCGCTGTGTTAGCTCAGCCCTTGACAGTTTTTGCTACCAGGAAAAATATGCCACCTCCTTTCTATCTATCATTGTAGATGGAAGGCTATATAGTACACAACTGCATGGTGGATTCTGGTGCTTCCACTACTGTCATGCCGAGAGCCGTCTGGGGGGGGAAGGGGGGGGAAAAAAAAAGGGGGAGGTGTGTTGCAGCCTAGACGGCACCCCTGTCAAGACAGTTGGTGTCATCAAGGATATCCCGATCCGACTGCATAAAGCCCTCGACATAGTGGTCATCCAAGAGGTCGTTGTGGTCGACTTGGAACCCTACTTCGGCATGTGTCTCTCTAGGGAGTTCATTGCGAAGCTGGGTGGATATCTGTCTCTGGATTACTCACATATGGAAGTGCCCTTCAAAGGAAGAAGATTGAAGATCTATAATGAAAAGCCTTCCACATTTCCAGTAGAGAAGATACCCGGAGAAGAGCCGCAGAATGGCATGGTTCAGTTGACAACTGAAGAAGCTGGTAGAGGTGGATATGGCGGAAGAGGCCCTCGAGTCGTTACAAGTGGAGGATGAGTTCTCCTTGCTAGACTTCAATGCCATGATTGAGACCGAGCAAGGTTGTTACTCCGTCACCCAGCCTGAAAGACTTGACCAGTCAACAAAGAAGGAGGTTGGACCTGCACCAGAAAAGCTATGGAAGTTGTTCTTTGATGGCGCCCGATGCAAAAATGGCGTCGGTGCAGGTGTACTTTTGGTTTCCCCATCCGGAGTCCAGAAGGACTACACTTACAGGCTGGCTTGGAGCTGCACTAACAACGCGGCGGAGTATGAAGCTTTGTGCTTGGGTTTGAGAAAGGCAGAGAGACTGGGGGTAAGACATTTGCAGATCTTTGGCGACTCAGAGCTGGTGTGCAACCAGATTACGAATAAGTGCGCCTCCAAGAAGCATTACCTCAAGGCGTACCGTAACCGTGTCTGGGATCTGATGGAGTCATTCGACTCTTTGAATGTCAAAGCCATATCGCGTGAGAAGAATAAGCATGCTGACATTCTGGCGTCTGTTGGAGCCAGGTACGTCCGGTTGATGACACTGTCCAGAAGCCGAAGCCGGTTCGTACCATCTACAGGCCTTCTGTGCCTGATAAAGACACCCACTGGCAAGTGTTCGACTGTGACGAGGATATCGTCACTTTTTTGATAAACGAAGCAAGTACAATCGAAGGTAGAGACCCTGATGACGAGCAATACGAGGGGTTGATACAGTTAAAAAACAATCATGTCCCGAAAGGACTGATTACTCTAGAAAGTCTCTTTGATCAGAACGATAGAGCCATATCCCATAGAATCAAAGTGGACCCCAAGCAGTACATGGACCTGGAACTGGAACCTGGAAAAGTGATCAAGGTCGGGACAGACTGCACTGAAAAGGAACTGGAGCAGATCAGATCTTTATGCGAAGAGTTCCCTGATATTGTGGCCTGGTGCTACCAGGACTTGAAGGGGTATGACAGAGAGATGATCCAGCATACTATAGAGCTGGAAGATAATGCAAGACCTTTCCGGCAGAAGCAAAGGGCAGTGAACCCAAAAATTGAAGCCATGATGAAAGCAGAGCTCTTGAAGATGCTGGAGGCCAAAATCATCTACCCCATCAAGCACTCATCTTGGGTCGCGAATCTGGTCCCTGTGAGAAAAAAGAATGGAGACATCCGCCTCTGCGTGGATTTTAGAAACCTCAATCAGGCTTCACTGAAGGATCATTATCCGCTCCCCCAAATTGATCAAATCCTCCACGTAGTTGCTGGAGCACAGAGGTTCTCTCTCTTGGACGGATTCTCTGGATACAACCAAATATGGGTAAAGGACGAAGATCAACACAAGACAACGTTCACCACCAAATGGGGAACGTTTGCATATCAGCGCATGCCCTTCGGCTTGTCTAACGTCGGCGCTACATTTCAAAGAGCTATGGACTTGGCGTTTCGGGAGCTGCTCAACAAGGTCATTGTCATCTATTTGGACGATATGATTGTATTTTCACATAAGAGAGAGGACCATGCCTCCCACTTGCGGCAAATATTTGAGAGATGTCGTGAGTTCGGCATTTCCATCAACCCGAAGAAGTCAGTCTTCGCGGTAAAGGAAGGCAGGCTGCTAGGACATGTCATTTCTGAGAAGGGCCTTGCAGTGGATCCTGACAGAGCAGAAGCTCTTCTTCGCTTATCCATCCCAGTTGACAAGAAAGGGCTACAATCATTTTTTGGCCAAATCAACTTCGTGAGGAAGTTCGTACCGGACTTCGCACAAGTAATCAAGCCCATGGCCGAACTCCTAAAAAAGAATGCTGAATTCTTGTGGACTGACGAAAGGAAGCAAGCCTTCGAAGAGATCAAGGCCAGAATCGCGCAAGCTCCAGTATTGATAAATCCAGATTATTCCAAGGATTTCATCCTGTACGCGGTGGGAGAGCCCGAGAGCTACGCTGCAGTCCTGACTCAGAAGGGAGATGATGGCGAAGAGCGCCCCATAGCGTTCCTAAGCCAGGTGATTCAGCCGCATGAAGAAAAGTACAATTTTATTGAGCGGCAAGTGCACGCAGTCATGAGATCTCTCAGGAAGTTCAAGCACTTTGTCTCCCAGAGCCGGATAACTATCTTTGTGATACATCCGGACGTCAGGAATTTCATTGTACAAGGGGAGCCAGGTCACAAGAGGGCAGGATGGATAGCTAAAATCCAAGAATTTGACATAGAGGTACGGCCAACGAAGCTGATCAGAGGCCGGGCCCTGTGCCAAGAGTTGGCCCGAAGTGCTGCAGCTGAAATCTCTGCCTGCCAGTGGGAGGATCCAATGGCGGAAATTAACCTTGCCAACTCCTTATCAGAGGAGAGTGACTGGACGAATGACCTGGTGTGGTATTTTAGCACAAGGAGATGTCCAGATCATCTCAATGCCTCACAAAGAAGGAGGTTTAGGCTGAATGCCTTGAGATATGTACTTGCGCCCCGAGGGGCTGTATTTTAAAAATATTGACGGCATCCTCGTTGCGGTGCGTCAGGGAATCAGACAAACCAAAGGTCCTCGGAGAGTTCCACTCCGGGATGCCTGGAGGACATCATTCAGGAAGGCCTACGGCCTTAAAGATTATCAGAGCCGGGTATTATTGGCCCACCCTCTTCACAGACGCACATGCGGTCTGTGTAAAATGTGAAAAATGCCAGAGGTTCGCCGGCAGGAATAGGAAGGCACCCTTGCCCCTCCAGCCAATTCAAGCCGAGACTCCGTTTCAGCAGTGGGGTCTAGACTTCGTCGGGACCATCACGCCCAACTCTGCAGCGGGACATAAGTTCATCCTTACAACCACTGATTATTTCACTCGGTGGGCTGAGGCGATCCCCACTAAGCATGCGAGACCAGGAAACGGTCATTGGGTTCCTTGAGAGCCTCATTACCCGTTTCGGGGTCCCAGAGGCAATAGTTACAGACAACGGTCCGGGGTTCGCAGGTGCTGTACTCACGGAGTTCACCAGCAAATACGACATCTATCACAAGATGTCCTCAAACTACTACCCGCAGGGGAATGGCCTGGCCGAGTCCACTAACAAGAATCTGCTGAAGATTATAAAAAAAACAGTAGAAAGGAACAAGAGGTCGTGGCACCTACTTCTGAACCGGGCGTTATGGGCGGATCGCATATCTTTCAAGAAATCTATCAAGACATCCCCCTACGCGCTTGTATATGGCAAGGAGGCAGTTCTGCCTACCCACATAGAAATGCCCGCACTCTGGTTGTTAGATGAAGAGAAAGGCGACGGGGATCCAGTGGATGCCAGACTTTGTCAACTGTTGCAGTTAGAAGAGGAAAGGGAGAAGGCATACCAGGCCTTTACCAAACATGCCGAGGTAACCCAGAGCTGGTTTGCAAAAGGGACCACCACCCGAGTTTTCAAAATCGGGGACCTAGTGCTCAAGTGGGACTCACTCAAAGCGAAGCCGGGCAACCATGACAAATTTGATGCCCTCTGGGAAGGCCCCTATCAGATCGCTCGGGTAAACCAATTCAACGCGTTCGTGCTCAGGGACATGGAGGGACAACTTCTCCCTATTCCTGTCAATGGTTTCCACCTAAAGGCCTATCACCACTGAAGGTGCCCGAGAGGTCCTTCCTTGTACATATTTTTTCCTGCATTTCAGTTTATGTCAGAATGTAAATATTTCTTTCAATTATTCAGTTTTCAGTTTTCAAAACCGAAATGGGCTAAGTGTGAGAAAAGGAGCAAAATTTTGCGTTGCTTAAAAGTCTGACCAAGCATAGAGCGAACCCCGACTTCGCAGCGAAGTCGGGCATCGCTTCATGAATTGTGCGATGTCGGGAGTTTGAGAGAAAAGAGCAAACAAAAAGCCTCAAAAAATTTCTAAGTGCTGGGTGCGCAACCCGACTTCGCAGCGAAGTCGGGCTGCGCACCATCTTGGGAGCGCAGTCGGGCAGCAGAGGAAGCAAAAATCGGCTAAGTGTGGAATCCCTACTGCGCAATATTTTCCGGGCGAAGTCGGATTGCGCACATTTTTTGAGCGAAGTCCGATTGCGCTCTTGATTTTGGGCGCACTTCGAACGACCTGTCAGGGAGAACAAGGGGCATAGTGACGAAAAATTTCTAAGTGTGGGCCCAGGGGGCGCAATGTGTATAGCGCGAAGTTAGGCCGCGTCCCTTCTTGAGCCCTGGGCCAAAGTCTCCCTCGAAGTGTGTGCCCAAGCGGCGGCTGTGACGTCATTGGAAGCACGAGGTTCAAAATTTTTAAGGAATGATTGCGCGGATTTCGAAGCAGATGTCATTAAGAAGCAAGCACATTAGGACCAACCGCGTACAAGGTGCGCCTTCCAAGGAAAAATCCCACGCGCGGCCGCCAAGGAATAACGGCGCTTTCTACCTACTTCGGGCAAATCACTTTAAACCCCTCCTCGCGCCATTAATGCTACGTTTTCATTCCTAGAAAAGGGCCCTGGCATACTCAGAACATTCGAATTATCAGGGTAAATCCGAGCTGCGCGTTTAAGAGGAAGAAAGGCGCAGAATTAAAGACTGTGGTGACTAGAATTCCCGTCTCTGCCACCACGAGCAGAAAACAGAAAATGGACAAGGGAAAAGCGCCAATGCAGCCGTAGTCCAGCGATACAGAACAGGAGGCTGAGGAACGCACAGAGTCCAGCGCTCATGAGAGCGAAGTGCCGCAAGAGCAGACAAGGAAATCCAGGTCGAAGAGAAGCAAAGGGCAAGGTCCTCCGCCGCCGCCCGTCAATCGCCTGGCCGGGTATAAGGATGGCGAGTACTCCATTAGCCTCACCAAGCTGCGGCCAAATATTGCAAAGTGGGCAGGCAAAGTCTCGCCCTCGCACCATGTCGGAGCTGCATATAAGTCGAACTTGTACTGGTTCTTGTGCCCTCCCGTCCACCATTGCCCGGAGCTGGTTGAGTCTATTGTGACATATTACAAACCAGCTACCCGGCAAGTCTGCGACAACCAAGGAAGGGTGTTGTTCACCCTCTTCAAAGAAAGCGTCCAGCCAGCCTTCGCCTCGGGACTCCAGTACGACCCCAATGCCATTGTCAGAAGAATCAACTTGGATGAGCAGGCGGGCAGATTCGTTCAGAGCAGAAGGATGAGAGAGTTTCTCGATTCAGAACTGAAGTCCCCGCTGCCAGCAGGACAGTGGCCATCAGGCCCCATACCCCTGGAGAGGTTTGAAAACAAATATATTTATATTATCCTTGCATGGGTACTCGGGTGCGGCACGGACAGAATGGTGCACCCGTATCAGCTGGCGCTCGCGGAATGTATCTTGCATGGAGAGTTTTATGACTCCACTGCGCAAAGGAGCGGAAGGCGCCCGATTTTCTTTGATTGGGCGGATTGGGTGGCGTACGCCATACATTCGAATCTGGTCAGGATACAGCAGAAGCAGACAACTGAGTTCCGACACTGCTCATTCCTCACATGGTTGTGCCTTTACCATACGCACTACCGAATTAAAGTGCCTGATCTAAAAAAGGTAAATGAGAAGGGAGCGCCGCTGCCTGTGTATGAGTGGACGGAAGCCCTGTATAGGAGAGGGTCTTACTACGACTTCAACTTCAAATTTTTAGGTATGACCCTGGCGCTGTTCAACGGCAAAGCATCTCGCCCTCCACTGGCCATGACGAACTACCTGAGGAAGTACAAATGCGGAGATACCTTCCGGTTGACTCAGGGCATTGTTATCAGAATCTACGGATTCAAAGGGAAGCCGTTCTTGCTGCCCTATTTTTGCACTGAGCATCAGTTCGGTATGGAGACATCGCGCCAAATGGACTATGTAGAAGAGGAATTCGGCCGAGGGAAAGAAGAGGGGCCATATTTTCAAGTATCCTATTACCTGGGCGAACATTCAAGTGCATGAGATTGGGCAGCACATCTACCTCGAACAGGAACTCCTCAACATGGGCTTGATACAGCTACCGCAGCGCTGGAAATACGACCCGATTGGGGTCAGGGGAAAATTTGTACATATTTGCCCCCGAGCAGAAATCATGGAGGAGAGGTGCAATAAAACAGGCGCAGACCTGGAATGGCACATCGAGCGGATGCAATCATGGCCACCATGGCAGGACTTTTACTGTGTGGAGGTGGAGTATGATCCGGAGCGCAATCCAGATCACAGGTTAGACTCAGCGGGCTTCAAAAAATTCCTCTCAAAGGTGACGCCCCTCAGCTGGGAAAAAGACAAAATCATTGAATGCTGGAAGATGAGGTGTCGCACGCAACACGATAAGTCTAACCGAAAGACATTGGCCGTAGATGATGAGTTTTCGGCCTTATATGATAAATACGCCGGCAAATGGGAGTCGTTCGCGTTTCGAGATTGCGTTCCCCTAGGCGCCAGAAAGAGATATAAAAGGAAGCCCCCACCCCAGCAATTACCCATTCAAAAACCTCCCAGCAGGACGCCAACAAGCAGTCAGGTGGGCCCGATGTTGTCTCCAGCTCCCGAAGCGTCGCCTCAAAAGGAACAGGAGCTAGAAAAGTCAACCAGTGAAGCAGTGCCTCAAAAGGAAAAGGCGCCAGAAGGGTCAACCGGTGGGCCATCGGCAATAGGCGTCCCTTCGTCAAAGCCCAAGTACAAATTCACCATGGGAACACCATTGCCAGCCGCACCAACCGCCTCCGCCTCCTTCGAGCAAACTGCAGCTCCAGGAGAAAAGAAGAGAAAAAGGAGCGAAAAGACCAAGCGGCCGAAGAAAGAGGCTGCGCAGCAGACGGCTGCGGCACGAACAGAAGCAGCCGCGCCGGAAATCATCTCTCTAGACAGCCCAGGGAAAGAAGCAGAAGTCTGGGCAGCAGGCGTCCTCCAATCAGCGGCTCAGGCGGAGCCCGCAGGTACGTCCTCTTCCCCGGTTCCCCAAATCCCAGTTGGCCCTGCCGTGACACCGTCCCCCTCTGTATCAGGGCAAGCCTTAGTCGCATCTTCCCTATCGCCTATCTCCCAATCCTTCCATAGTCCCCATTCTTTCGAACAGTTTGCCCAGGACCTGAACGTTTTCCAAACCCTGGGTCAAACCCTAGACCCCTCATCCGCGGCCAGTGCCGAAGCTGTACCTACATCGCCGCGCCGCTCACCCACATTATTCAAGACCCCGTCTTCACCTCCTACTCAGCCGCCCGTTTCCCCTAGGACCCAGTCGCCCTTGAAAGCGACCTCACCTTCTGGAATATCTCCTGCTTCATTGTTTGCAGGAAGGATGCCGCAGCAGGATTTAGCCTCGGCATATCCTATGCTGGCAGAACTTGACTTCATGGGGGAGCAGCTGCAGATTACAGACGATCAGCCTCTAGCAGCGAAGGTCGTAGGGTGTTCCGCCTCTTTCCTCCAGGGCGTCAAACGAAGAAGAGCCGAGGAGATAGCCGCCCCGGTGAAGCGCACCAAGTTCGACTTGGACAGGAGAGTGCTGCGAACCGAGAAGTTGATCCCTAAAGTAAAGAAGCCTCTCCGGGAAATGACCGAGGCCGACTATGAACACCGGATCAAGGAGAAGAATTTTGATGACATAAGCGAAGAATACGAAATCAACGGTATTCGTCGCAGGACTGACAATCTCCTTGTTAAGCGACTCGAGAATCAAGAGAAGTTGTTTCAGCTTCAGAATAACTCGAGACAGCTGGAGGAAGATCTGGCCAAGGCCACCACGCGGCTGGAGTCTGCCCAGAAGGAGATTGAGGACTTGAAAGCTCAGCTCGCCGCGTCCCAGCAGGAGGCTACAACACAAAGGAAGACGGCCGAACAGCTGTCGGAAGAGAAGAGGGCAGCACTGGAACATGTATCCCAGCTGCAGGATTTGTTGAGGCAGGCCCAATCTCAGCTGAAGGAGAAGGCGTCCCAGGCGGCTGCCTTTTCGAAAAACAAGATCAAGGAGATGCGGGCTGGTTTGCTGCAAGGGTGCAGGGCTAATGTGGTCAGGTCCCTGTCCGTCCTGGATTTCGCATCCAGGATCCAAGAAGTATCTGCCCAGGGAAAGCCTGTGGTAGAGGAGGCCGAACGCCAAGCGAAGCAGTGGCTGGACTTGGCAATAAAACTTGAAGAGTTCGCGCGCAAGGGCCTCCGATTTCCCCCCATGTCCCGGATTGCCCTAGATTGGGCGGATGCAAGGGTAACCTTGCATAATTACTTTGAAAAAACGGAAAAAACCAGGGCCGCCAGGAAGATGCTGGACGCATTGAACCATGAAATGAATATCTGCCTGGCCCCCTTCAACACTCTTTCTGAGCTCGGATGCCCGAGCTTCGTCAAGGATGGGGAGTTTCTGCCCCTTGAACAAGTAAAGCTGGATTGGCTGTCTTTCGAGGCAGATACATCAGAAATTGACGGTTGGGCCGAGCCAGTCCAGGAGACGCAAGTAACCCAAATGGTGTCAAGGTTTTGCAAGATTAACACCTCCCTCCAGGAGTTGGGAGAGAGATATGACACCATTGATGTACACATGGTTGCGGCATTCAGAGCAGCGCTGAAAGATGTCAGCGATTTAGAGCCCTTCCAAGCGACGGCTTGGGACCAGGCCAAGACCGCATACAATCACGTCCGCGAGCGGGAGCAACCTGCCGAGCGAGAGGGCGACAATGGTGAGCATTCGGATTCGTTCAGAGCAGGAGGAGGAGAATCAGAAGAAGAGACTGCTGAGAGTGAGTCCGAAGAAGAACAGTTACCCAAAAAGGGGACTCAGCAGCAACAGGAGCAGCGGGATGCGAGGGAAGGGAGTTCCTCTGCGCCCAAAGGATAAAGGCCTGGTTCGTTGCATCGAGGCGAGCTCGACACCCCGCGAGCCGCCAGGAATGTTGCCACATTTTGCACGGGGTGCCATGTCTTCATTTTTCTTGTAAGGATGCTGCTCTCCCTTCCCTCCTCCTTCTTTCCCTTTCTCCACTATCCCCTTTCTTCCCTTCCATCAGTTTCATTCCCTTCATTCCCCCCCCCTTTCTCCTTTCCTTTTTCTGTCAATTTCTCCAAGAGAGCAAAAGGCCCCTAAAAATTCTAAGTATTGGTATTGCGCAACCCGACTTCGCAGCGAAGTCGGGCTGCGCCCTGAGTTTGAGCGCACTTGGGGAGCCGAAGTGCGGAGAGATGATCAAAATTTTGCTAAGTATAAGAGCGAACCCCGACTTCGCAACGAAGTCGGGGTGCGCTCTCATTTCTGTGCGCACCTGGGCATCAGTGGAGCCCTGAAATTTCTAAGTGTTGAGTGCGCAACCCGACTTCGCAGCGAAGTCGGGCTGCGCCCTCAAGTTCATGCGCAGTCGGGGCGATGTGGCTGAAAAAGTGGCTAAGTGTTGGGTGCGCAACCCGACTTCGCAGCGAAGTCGGGCTGCGCCCACTTACTTGTGCGCACTCGGGCAGAATGTTGAAGACAGCCCGGAAATTTTCTAAGGCACGGAGGCCTCCCCAACTGCGCTACTTCCCCTTTGCGCTGTCTGATTGCGCTCCAATTCCGGGCGAAGTCGGGCAAGAAAGAGAGACGAGATCCCAAGGCAGATTTGTCCCTTATCAGATTCTGACAGGTGTCCAGCCTCGGGATTCGAGTCAGAGATGTGACGGGTGGTGTGCGAGCGTGAATTGGATTATTGTACTTAAGCTGCCCTCAGTCAAGCTGACTCGGAGCATCATCCCCTCACCGCCACGTAGCTGCCAATCCTTCAGGTGGACCTTACCGCAAGCACATTCCATGCCGGCAGAGGTCAACATCAGCCGCTTTTTGCCGCTTTTGTCAGCTTTGTCAGCTTCTTCGGTTAATTGTCAGGTCTGGGATCCTGTGCCCAATGATGTAATGGGGGGAATTTGCGCTATAAATAGCTCGACAATATCATTGTAAAAGGGTGGAAGGGGGATATATTGCTAGGGAACCATTGTAGCTGTGCGTTTGCTTCTGAATACAAAATACACTTGGCTCTATTGATTGTTCTTGTTTTGTATGCTGCCTTTACTTAGCATTTCTGCCTCATGTTGCTTATGTTATTGCTTACTGCTATTCTGCTATCTGGATATCGGTATTTGATAGTTAAGTATTCCTGGAATGCAAAGGTAGAGGATACATAGGATGAATGACATTGATAGTTTCTGCAACGTATTCTGTGTTTAATTGTTGTTAGTAGTGGTGATTGATAGTTGTTGTGCTGCTTATCCTCCCCACCCAATACAAATACATTTATATTTCTTTCTGCATTTATAATTTCTTTCCTGCACTCTGAGCTGATAAACAACTGAGAAAACATAGGAAGCCGGCCTCCTCCGGAGATTGGCACGGAAGGCATTCCTTCCTTCCGGCCTTTCAATCTGCTGGGCGAATCTAGGGCGCATTACACTAAATCCTATCCTAGTGGCAGATTCGTAACCAACAGGTCCATGATACAGAGTTTAATACATTTCATTATATAAATTAATAAAATTAAATTTTAAATTTTTTTTTAATAAACACTTAAGTTTTCGAAATGTTCGTTTATATTTTTAAAATTGTTTTTTATACTTCTTGAAAAAGTTACAGGATAATATACTATTTTAATAATTTTTTTTTATCATTAGAGAAATTTTCTCCGGAAGATTTTCAGAAAAATGGTTCGTAGACACAGCATTCAACAATGGGAAGATGCGTGGCTATGTCAACAGTTTATCTCTATTTCTATTTATGACAATGATTTGATTCAAAAGTCCTCCCATTATATGGAGGCAGATGTTATCTTAACTGACTCGGTAGTTGTTTAACTACCTTTTAGACTCTATTTTAGAGAGAAAGACATGATGATTCAGGGTTCAGTTCAGACTTATTTTACTTTGATTGAAGTTTAAAAAAAAAAAAGACGAATGTTTTAAGCTTTTCTCGCCTGTTTATAGCTCTAATTCTGATTCAAGCAGAGCAGAGATCATTTTTAGTTTTTCTTGTGAGAAAGTGCTTCCTTTGTTTCATGAATGTTTTCTGAAAAGTGAAGTAAATTATTAGTGGATGGGTTTTAATGCTTGCTAGTTTAAAACATATTCATTGATATGCTTTATATGTTCAAGTGTTTGATGAATGAACTAGAATATGCGGATTTTTAATTGTTATTGGTCCAAACACCTGTTTTTTTAAAGTGAGTAGTTTTGCTAGTTGAAATGGTTATAGTTAGTCGTAAATTATAAAAGAAATATTTTATTGTTAAGCAAAGAAAGAAAGCAACTAGTGCTTTGAACTGGAGGGTTGTAAAAGCCTTGGCTGTTGCCTACTTAGAAACTAGTCAACACTTTCCAACTTCATTCAATTAGTATTCCAAGGTGCCAATAGCGCCAACCTTTAAAGTCTGAACTTTTTGGACAAACATATTGCAGCAGCATGATGGGCCTCAAGTGGCAAAATACCATTAGTATGCCTTTCACATTTTTTTCTTAAGATATTTTCACTCACCAATAGCCCCAACGACTTGGTCAATGTCTTTCTTGATCATGGCATACCATTTGGTCTTTTTTAAATCTATTTGAATTTTGTTACAAATGGGACTTCATTCTGCCACTATTGCCAAACTTAAGACACTTGAAACTTTTTCTGCAGGAGACCATATGACTCCTATCGTCTTCCAAAAATTTCAATCCCATCAGAAATTATTTCTAATGCTGTTTTTGGCAAATCTGTGAGGATCTGCAAAATGGTGTGGTGGAAAATGCCAAGGTTGGACCTGAAAATCTCCTTTTCAATCCAACAATGACTTTCTGGCAATACAACTGAACCATTTTCACAGTGCTGCCAAGTTGTTTGCTGGATTTCATAAACTGCTGCTGAAAGGTGAACGCTACCAACTATCTTCATAATATATGCTCAATGACTACACATGTCCACAAGAACGACTTAATGGATATTCTGGATACTGGAACATGACAGAAGCATTGATGCAAGAAATTATAAATTCAAATACTTCTTGTTTCATTTTCTTATGAGCACCCAAAATTTTCCCTTGGCAGGTAGAGAAGGATATTTGTGTGTGTGCCTATAATGTTTTAAAATAGATATGCCTATGTTTGTGCTTTACGTTTAGTTTTGAAAGTAATATTAGATTTCTTTTTACATAGCTAGCACTAGGATATCTCCAATTAAAGTTCCTAACTTATAAGAAGCTTTGGAAGTAACTTGCTGTTCTGTTAAATATTGTAAAATACTAAAAACATTTAAACTTATAAAATTGGACGATGAATTATACTAGCCTTATTTTATTTCTTTATTAACTTTATTATTGACAATAATTAATAAAATTAGTTAAACAAGATAACTGAAAGTATGTCTAAGGCATTGTGGAACATAAGTTAATGGGATGTGATTATATGTGCACAACCCATGTTCATATCCCTGCATTATGATGGCCACTCCCGCAATAAGGCAGTTTGTGATAATACGTTTTGTTAAAATACCACTTTAATGTGGTCTTGATGTAATACAGGTGGGGTTTGTTTCAAATCCACAACGTATAGAAAAAGGATAATTTAAAGATAAATTTAACTTGGGACTGCCAAAAGCATAACACACATGATGGAAGAAGTTTACGAGAAACATCACATGATACGATTCCTCTGCTACAAACTCCAGAGTGAGAAGTACTAGAAACTACTTTATAGAATAATCAGACAGCAACTTCCAACACAACTAGAATTTAAGATCCCCGCATGCCAGACAATATATGAAATTCAGCAAAAAAGGATTATGCAGAGATGGAAAACCAGTCCTCAAACTTACATGCCGATCTGAAGGGTAACATCTCAATATTTTTAAAACTCCTCCAGATCCTGAAAGTACATTTTATGCTTCACCAACCCGCTGTTCTAGCAGTGCATATACTGTTTCATAAGTGCCAAGGAACTCTTCTGCTTGTCTGGCAAGACAGAGTGTGTGTACTTAAATTTCTTATTTTGTTCATACAAACTACTATCTCCAGAGATTGCTATTTGCCCCAGCTTTCACAATTTTGCTTAACGGTTCTTCAAAAGTTTTCTTTTCTGCTTCACAAGGGCTGAGGGAGGGTGACCTGCTTTCCCGTTACCTTTCATTTATTATGGCACATGCTTTGAGACGAAGCATAAGTATGGATAAAGCTAAAGGGATTTGACAAGGATAAAAAATTGCCAATAATAATAAACCAATGTCACACGCTTAATTTGTGGATGATGCTCTCCTTATATGTCAACCTACAGCTAAACAAATAAGAAAATTAAAGATTTTGCAAAGGGATAATAAATTTGCATCAGGGCAAAGTATAAACTGATGAAAATCAAGGATTTTCTTCATTAATATGGATAGGCAATCACAAGTTTACTTTGAAAGACAGTTGGAGTGAAAGGAGCAACATAGCTGAACATTGCATGGGAATTCCACTTTTTCAAAGGAGAAAGAAAAGTAATTATTGGGCATCTTTATCAGATAGGGTTCTTAACAAAATTTCTAGTTGGAAAGGTAAATGGTTGTCTTAAATAGGACAGGTGATGTTGATTCAGGTAGTGTTGTCAGCTCTTCTCAATTAATGGTTTTCAGTGTTGGAGGACTGACAAAAGTGATAAGCGAAATGGATAGACTTATTAGAATCTTTTTCTGGCAAGGAACATAAGAAAAGAGAAAATTTCCCCTAGTGCCATGGAAGCAGTTCTATCTGCCCAATTGTACTCCATAATACTAAAATAATTATGTGGCTCTGTTATCAAAGTTGGCTTCCCAAGAGTTTATTCCAAATGCAACTGCTTTGGAGTCATTTGTTGAGAGACAAATTTTGATAGTGATTAGGAAGAGAGATTCTTTACTTCATGAGGTCTCCCAAGGGGCTCTTCCATCTGGAATGGTATAGTAGAATGCAGAAATTTTCTCCTCCAAGATTTTTATTGTAAAATAGGCAATGTGGGGCAAACGAATTTCTGGGAAGACATATTGTTCAAAGACCAAGCTTTAAAAGGACTAGAGGAGTTGAAATAAGTGAGCATAGGTCCTGAATGTACAAAATTATTGGTGTCAAAGATTCAAAGGAAGAATGCCTGTTGAGAATATAAGTACACGGAGACAAATTCAATTACATCTATGGAGTCTTTACAAAGGTGGCAGGAGTAGTTTACTGGATTTCAGCCATCACAATCAACAAAGCCAGACTTCCATCAATTGGATAGGAAACAAAAGGGGGAGTACTTAATTAGATACGCATAATTGAAAAGAAGAAAGAAGCAAACACCTTAGCAGTTTGGAAGGAGATATGGAGAAACCATGCCTGGCCTAAGGCAAAGATGTTTTTGTAGATAGCAACAGAAGGGAAAATCTTGACAGGGAGCTGTTAAAATGGCAAGGAATAATTGGGTCATCCTAATGTGTTCTGTGGAAGAAAGTAGAACAGGATAGTCACCAACTGATAACTTGCGATTATTCCTGGTTAATATAACAATATTTATTACAATCATTCCCACTTAAGGGGTTTGTCATCAAACATTAGAACTGTGTTGATTAATTGGACTCTTCCACAAGGATTTCAAATGCTAGAACCATTATGGGAGTCTATTCCAGCAATGATAATGTGGAGAATTTGTTTACAACACAACAGAAGGATCTTTCATCATGCTGAATTAGTAATGGCAGCGTTAATTAGGAAGATCGCTGGAATGATCAATGAAGCAGTTAAATATTTCAAATGGCACACAACACAGTAGTTATCTGAACTAGAAAAAAATAATTCTATAAAATCGGTTCTCTCTCCAAATTGTGATCCAAATTGGTTTCCATTGTCTTTTCAGGGACAACTCTCGATCTATTTCTACCTTATTTAGATACCTGGACCAATGGTGTCTCGCACTCTTTCTCAGGGAGACAACTCAGCTTTGACGACATAAAAGTGATCCTCTAGATGGATCTCACCCTCCTCAACATTGGCTCATCACAACATACTTCACTAGCTTCGATGGACTAGGTGACTCCGGACAGAAACACCCCACATCATCCAGTTCGGACGGAAGCAGGGTCACTAGACAGTGCACCCACAGTTTGTCAGGGTTCCGAACTAGCGCTGGTCAGAGACATATCATGGACTTCTTTAGCTCCAGTACTTCGGCCTCGACTGTTAGGAGAGATTAGTTTTTGGGGGTCCTTGGAGCTTGCCCCTCTTGGGCTGCTCCCTCCCCCCTCCTCTCTCTCCGTTCTTGGTGTGCACTCCTCTCTTCTGGGCTACAACCCTCCCCCTCTCTGCTCTCCCTTTTCTTTTCCCTTTCTCTTTGGCCCGGTTGTCGGGTTTTGTCTTGTATTTATCTTAGTTCTTTTCTTTGTTGGGTTTTTTAGCCTGCCAGCTGGCAGTCATTATTGTCCTTCTTATAGTCCCTTGGGTCTTATTTTGGCCCACTACGGACATTAATAATATTTCATTTCATTTCATTTCATTTCTGGTGAAAACAGAGGAAAATGTGAAAAGGCTAGATGGAAAGCTCCCCAAGAAGGATGGTTCAAGATGAATTTTGACGTAGCAGTCAGGGGAAATCTGGGGGTTTCAGAAGCAGGTTGTGTGATTAGAGACTAGCAGGGTAATGTTCAAACAATGAAAAATTTCAAGACAGGCTTTGGTGGCCATAGCTAGGCAAAAGGAGAAGCATTGATAGAGTGTCTCAAAATGGGGATAGAGGAAGAAGTAAACAATTTAATGATTGCAAGAGGTAGACAATTTGATCATTGCAAGAGGTAGACAATTTGATCGCTGAAGGAGGTTCCTTCTTGTTAATTAATGTCATGAAAGTATTGGATAAACCAGAAGGACAGGTTAGGAAGGTTGCAAAGGAAAAGATCTCAATACCTATGTTTCAGCCTTGGTTTTGAACATTGTTACCAGTTGACTAATAAAACGGCAAATTAGTTGACCAATTTTAGTATAGATTCTAGCATAGATAGATAAGTTAGATAAGTAAATTCTATTAATGTCCATAGATGGCCAAAGTAGGCCAATGGTACTCATTGAAAAGAGCTGTTACAAATTACAATGCATTGTAGTAACCACAAAGTACAACAAAAATAAGCTAAAGTAGAGTAAAGAATCTAGTGTAAACTACTCTAAAGTGGAACAATTATATGGCTTAAAATTACAGCCTCGAGGGTTACCCAAAATGGATAAACCCAAACATGCTAAAAGAAATGGTTGTCAAATATGATCAAGTTATTTCCCTATGACATAATGCTTTGGTGGATGCACAAAGTGCTGGAGGAAGTTCCCTTTTATCCAAAGCTTCAACTAGGGTAGGTGATATGATCTACTCTAAAGTGTGGTCTTGGGTGTGAGCTAATGGTTTGGCTGGACAAAAATTCCCAAGCCATTGACCTCTCTTTAACATTTTTAACTTCTTTTGAAAGCTTGGCAAGGTGGTTTTTAATTTCGCTAGCTCTCAGCATCAAGTTCGTATTGCCAAGTGTTGTGGATAGGTTCAAGAAGTGTCTATGGATGATTTTTGTGTTGTGTCTTCATGGTCATTCCTTCACTCGTTTCTTGATAATGATGTCAAAGTATTAAAGATTCAAGATAGCATTTAACAAATGGAGTAAATTTCAACAAATGATTATAGGCTTAAAGAAGAAAGGCATTCAAAATTGATTTTGGAACAATGTGATAGCCATAGGCAAAGCAAAGAAATGACATTCAAAATGGTCCAAGGTGTAGATGGGTGCAAATTTGGAGTTTCTTAAGAAGTCACAAGTGACGTGTAGGCCAACTAAGACATAGGCTTCCTTATATAATATTCAGGTAAGCGTACGGCTTTGAAAAGGACAAGGTGCAAGTAAGAGTCTTGGCATTGTCATAGAATAAGAGCAAACTAGGCAACAAGGAGCTACAACAAAAGAAATAGCAACGAAATTATCGCTAAGTCCACTTTTTCACAAAGACACAATTCATAGGTTGCTTAGATTTGTTTTGAGTTTCAAATTCAGATTGACCACTTTGGATGCTGGCAAGTCAAGAGGCTTATATTGCAAATGGTGGTACTAAGATGATTCTTCGTCTAACTTTATGGCATACACATTATCAAGCAACACAACACAAGAATTGGTAAGCTGCCAAAGGAAAAGTCTCAACAAAGTAGGTTAAATAGTTACTATGTAGTTTATGCTAATATCCAATATAAAAGGTCTAGATAAAGATCCATGTAGTAGCTGACTACTACCATCGCTTCTAGAACAAGTTCTATCATGCAATTATTATGAAAAATGTGAAGGACCAAGTCAAATTTCATAGGCGCTTTGCTTTGAGTATTTTCCACTCCATAAAGTGCTTGCTCGCTAAAGCATCTCGCTCTTCAAGCACCCCACTCTCCAAAGCGACCTCACTCCCCTAATAGAGGTCCTTTGCACAAGCTGAGGCAGAAGATAGAGTAGGGCAGAAATCAAGATTTGGTTAAGTGTTTGGATGCTCTCTAAGTGCCTCGCTCTTATAGTGACCTTCTCTCTGAGCACCTCACTCTCATAACAACCCACTTTTTGAGCGACATCGCTTCCCGAATATGGGTCTATTACACAAGTTAAGGAAAAAGACAGAGTAAGTCAAAACTAAAAAATTGGTTTAGTGTTTGGAAGGAAGAGGCACCCCACTTTCCAGGCGCCATACTCTCAAAGCAACCTACTCTCATAGCAACCTTCTCTCTAGGTGCCCTACTCTACGGACGCTCCGCTCTCAAAGCAACCTGCTCTCCACGTGCCCCGCTCTCATAGCAACCCGCTCTCTATGCACCTCACTCTCATAGCAACTTGCTCTCTAAGTGCCTCACTCTCATAGCAACCCACTTTTGGAGAGACCCATTGCTAAGGCACCTCACTTCATGTCCATCTTTAGTAAACAAATAAGGATGATGTAACCACCTCGTAATAAACATCGAGGTTCATTATATGTAGTCCATTTCATGACTACAAATTCAAGTATAAATAAAAGCTAAACGTTCATTGTAATGGTCTTTTGACCTTAGAAGCAATACAGAGCTACTATTCGGAGTAAGAATTATAAAACTTTCAAAACTCAAAATCAATAAAGAGTTGTGCATGGCTTCCATATTTGATTGTTTCTCTGACCTTTGCTTTATGGATGTGTGAAATCAGTGTCTTTGCCCTTATTTCCCTTGTTAGTTGTTCTCTTTGATTGTTGTTGGAGGTATTCAAAGATCTTACACAATAAAGTTATTTGGTTTCTGCTGAGAACGCCAAAATCAATAAAGAGTTGTGCATGGCTTCCACATTCGATTGTGTCTCTGACCTTTGCTTTATGGATGTGTGAAATCAATAAAGAGTTGTGCATGGCTTCCGTATTTGATTAGAGTTGTGCATGGTTTCCATATTTGATTGTGTCTTTGACCTTTGCTTTATGGATGTGTGAAATCAGTGGCTCTGCCCTTCCTTCCCTTGTTAGTCCTTCTCTTTGATTGTCGTTGCAGGTATTCAAAGATTTTACATGATGAAGTTATTTGGTTTCTGCTGAGAACGCCAATTGCACTAGATTTGAAGCCCACCACGGCCCCGATCAAGTTTTGCATTTTTCTTTCTCTTACACCCTTCTCAAACAAAGTAGATTAAAATTGTTTTCTGTGTGGTTTCTATCTAAAATATTTGTTTTTAAAATTGGATAGAAGGTAAAAGGGAACCACCTGAGATCCAGAGGTGGGGGAGAGTAGAAACCTCCCAATCCATTTGTTGAATGGCGGTCACAAGCGCAAATCTCACTTGTCGATTTGCGTGTCCAACAACCCAACACCTTGTTAATCCATTGAACGAAAATACACAAATGTGACCAAAATCACAAGCTATGGTAAAAAACATTTTGCATGTTTGATATTGTTCTTCCACAATTAACAAAGAGTGGCAAGTGGTTGATTCAAGCGGATGGCAAAAAGGCAAAGTTATCATATATGGCAACATAACTGTTATCCACAAACTCAAAAAAGAACAAGTTCATATTAGTCCTTGCAAATTTTAGTTATATAGGCGACTAGGTAAATTTTCATATTGTCAATTGTTAAATCAAATTGAAAGTAATTTTCATAATGTCCGTGAGGCCATAGGCCATATGAGACAGATGTTGTTCACCCAATATATGGTTCTCCAACCAACTCCGGTTGCCCAAGCATGGTGTACAGCCCTACCCCTCACATGATTTGAACCTTGAATCTCTATTTAGAGTTCCAAAGTCTCTACTGTTAGGCTACTCAGGCTGTACATAGGAAGAAACTGGCCAAACAAGCATTTGAGAAAAAATAGCTCATAAAATAGGGTAAAAACTGCATCACAGCTAGAAATAACAATAATGAGCAGTCCTTTGCTCACCAAACTCTCTAGAATCATATAGAGGTATGACAATACATTATGAGACACAGATTATGCTGGCTTAAAAAACCAACACTGTGCTATCAACCATATCCTCACACTTAGGATCAAATGTTGGTGTAGTTTGTTACACGCATGATTTGTGTGATAGAATTGGTTACCAACCAATTCTAGTTTTTATAATATGACAGAATTGGTTACTAACCAATTCTGTTTCTATTCATTATTATTATGTCAATCCATTTAAGTTTAACTCGGAAAGGTTGTTTCATGCACCTTGTCTATAAAGTGCACATTGTGCTTTCTGTAATTATATCCCCAGAGCTCATACTGTATCATCAACCGGAGGAAATAATGCATAGCATTTTCTATTTGCTTTTGATTTTATCACTGGAAATTGTCGGCTAGTTTCTATGGTGATTAGATCCTGTGACCTTGCAAATTTACGTGAAAATAATGCAAAATCAGACACCAAAAATTATGGTAATAATAAAGATCCATTCTGTCATTTTGCCAGCTTTAGATAAGCCTTTGACAATGTCCCAAGGGGAAATATTTGGAAGTGCCCAGCAGATATAGGTATTCCTACTAATATAAGAATGGTGGTACAGAGTCTATATTCATGAGTGTTTACACAACCTAAAAATAACCAAGACTGGTCCAAACAAATCCATGCTATATAGCATATGGACAAGGTTGATCTCTATCCCCCGAAACATAAATAGATTGACTAGAAAGACTCCTTAAAGGGGAAAAAAATTGTACGAAAAACCTCTCCAATGGACCATCATATAACTGATATAGCCTTAATTGTTAAACATCATCTAGATTGACGAAAACAATAATGTCCACATTCTGCAATGTCCTTAATTGCTAGTCTTGATTTTGGCTTCATCAATATTTATGCCAAAATCAAGATTGTCAATTCCAAAAAAACTAGTGGCACTGGAATTTCTTTAACCACTCCCTAGAAATAGTTCAATCTTACAAATATCTTGGCCTTGACCTCAATCATAAACTGAGTTGGACGGTAATAGTGAAAACCGTATGTATGCAAGTTGGAAAGCTTATTTATGGATGAGAAAATAGTTTTTGAAGTCCTAAAATTTGGAATTGAGAAAGAAAATCATTTATATTGTTTAGTTATGTCCCTTCATTGATCTGAAATTCCCAATAATGGAACCTTAATCAAAACCTTTTATAAAATTTGAAGTGCTCTTTGGTTTAGTTTTACTCGGACTCTTACGACACTAGTCACTTGTAAAACCCTCTATCTTGAATCAAAATTACACTTTCATACCGCAAACTTCTCTTGTATGATTAGTCACTTGTAAAACCCTCTATCTTGAATCAAAATTATACTTTCATACCCCAAACTTCTCTTGTATGATAAGAACAAAGGGAAAGTCTATAAAGAACCAGAAGCAATATCAATGAAGTCTATCTAAGGCATTGTGGAGCAATGACATATGGGATGCAATTGAATGAGCGTGACCCAAATTCAAATCCTAATAATGTGATGGACACTCCCATTATATTATATGGTTTGTTGAAATAGCACAACACTCTTGCAATATAATGTGGTCCGTTGAACATAATGTAGGACAAATGGGGCCCATTTCAACCCCATATAAACAAAAAAAATATTAATGAAGATTGAAATCTGCTGTAAATGCAATAATAGTGTTGTGTTAAATTAGTGTCTACTTCTAGCTCAAGTTTGCTAGTTTCCAAGCATGGAAAACCACATAAGTTTTGCAAATCCTATAAATGAAGATAAATGAAAATAATATGTTGATATGCTAAGACATACATGACAAATTGATTTAATGTTGGGAACCATAAATTGGAGATGAAAACCCACATATAAAACCTTTAAGCTTCATATTCCTTGCAAAAACAAAGAATGTACAAGAACTATTTTCCATCAAAATAGTCCTTGCTGAGATGCATAGCTACTATGCCTTGATTTGCAGCATCACATTGCGCCTCTCAATGGTCCTCTTGCTCTTGCTTTGAGGGAAATGACTTGCCTTTGTTCTTTGCTTTGAAACTGACTTCTTCCTTCCTAGTTTTGACCAAGAAAGCTTCATCCAGTCTCCTTCTCTTCCAAATCTGAGATCGTAATTGATGTTCGTTTTTTGCTTAGGCTCCTTGAAGGTGTAGAGGTGCATGGAAGTGATGTATCATGCTCCCCCCTACACATTCATCTTGACACTCGTATCTGTTTTCAACTTTGGACAACTTGCACATTCCACTTCAGTCTATATATTGAGAACTTGTTGGCTAGATTGTGTTTTGGTAGCCACATGGGATATGATGGCAAGGATCTTCGATATAAATTTTGGCTCATTTGGAACTCCTACGATAAAGATGTAATGACTAAAGCAGAGTAATTTTTGTCATATTGAAAGATCAAATGGATGTATTTTAGGATGAAAATTATGTTAAAGATAGCTTTTTGAGTCCTCTTTCACTTGGCAAAAGAATCAATTTGGACACCATGGATTGAGTCATTCCCAAAACATGAATCATTGATCTGAACTTTTATTTCCTTTGTTTTGGGGGTCAATGATGGAATTTGAAGTTAAAATTACTTTTGAGCATTCGTCTTGATATCAGCAATGTCCCTCTAGATCTTCAATTCCAATTTTGTTTCAAAGAGTTATGACGAAAAAACAATGATGCCCTGCTTTGGAAGCTTGTTAGGTCATTGTCACTTGATTGTTGTTTCCTTTTGTCAACTTGTTATGCTTTCAAGTGACTTGTCATGTTCACACCTCCTAAGGGACAAGGCTCTTTTTTGGAAAGTGGGGAGATGGGAGAAGGCACGATTTTGGACAGATTCATGGGATCAATACCCTTCTATCATTATTGATTTTGCAAAACTGCAACCTGTAAAAATAGTCATGGAAAGCAGGTGTTGGATCCAAATTGAAAGTTATTTCAACACTAGTCAGCTTGGGGATTATAGGTTTAAGCAATTTAATAAGTTGGATGAATGGCCAATTCCAATCCTTTCGGAATTGACACCCATCATGACTTATATCTTGGCAGAAGTATTTCTCATAGGTAGAGATGAGGAGGATGAATTAGCTTGGGGCTATGGGAGCCTTGGAGTCTACACAGTGAAGGAGGGATATGATAAGATCCTTTTAGAACCTCCTCATGCATATCAGGTTGAGGATTGGACAAAGATTTGGCAGTCCTAGGGTTGGCTGAAAGTAAACTTCTTTGCCCGGGCAATTCATGCACAATGGAATTCTTACTTTTGATAATCCGAGACGTAAGGGAATCGTTGGTCCATTCCAATGTGTTTTATGCTACAAAAGCGAGGAAACATTTGACCACTTGATGTTTGAGTGCCCGTTCATGCGCCAGATTTGGAAGCGATGACTTTTAGCTTATAAAATCTGAGCCAATGGTGATTTGAATTTGATTAATATCTGGGAAAGAGGAAAGCGGGGTAGATTTAAATCTAAAGCTCTTCATATCAGATGGAAGCTTGGATTAAACTTTATTTGGTGACAAGTGTGGTTGGAGAGAAATGACATATTTTTAGAGAAACCTTTTCATTCTTGGATGGCGTCTGGCTGGTCATTTGGAGCAAAGTCACGGAAATTGTGGCAGTTTATGCTAAAGAGGAAACTCAAGGTGATATAGGAACAATGGAGAAGGAAGTTGAAGTGCAAGAGGGGCAAGAAAGAGCTAGTTGGGAACTACCCCTAGAAGGTTGGATTAAAATTATTACTGATGGAGCTGCAAAAGGCAATCCAAGTAGAATTGGAGTGCTCTGTAGGAATCATATTGGGACAATGATCTATTGGGAACTGTAGGGCTTGGGCAGGGCCACAAACAATGAAGCAGAAGCCTTAGCTATCCAATCTGTTGCTTTTTGGGCAGTAAGACAAGGTTATAGGAGTATAATCATAGAATCAAATTCTCAAATCTTGGTAGTAGCTTTAGATTGCATAAGGAACTTTGCTTTGGAGACATGGAGGTTGAGGATTCTTGTCACCCAAATTAAGGAATTGTGGAGGGAATTAGATGATGTGATTCCGATTTATGTGGGTAGAGCTCTGAATAAAGTGGCAGACTTCTTGGCTAAGATGGGTACCGAGAAGGAGGTAGGGGTTCAGTGGTATAGTGGCATGGTTATTGAGGATGAGAGGATTAGGTAGGTTGGTGAGCAAATCCAATGTTTAGCTAATTTGGACAGCCATTGCAGACATATGGTTTAAGACATTTGGCTCCAATGTAGATCTCCTTTTACTATTGTAAACAGGTGTTCTTGTCGGCTAAGGTTGGGAGGAGTCTCGTCCCAACTTGTAAATAATCTTGTTTTAATATAATTTTTTCAAATTGTTTTTCAAAAAAAAAAGGGACAAGGCTTTTTTTTCTTCAAAATCCTACTCGAAGAAGATGGGAGATTGTCTCTTTCTACCTTTATTCCCTATGGAAGTTTCGTCCTACTTTTCTGTGGACTTAAGTGGATTTGGTGTTCCATTGTGTTGTATTCTCTCTTCCAAGTGTATAATAGCAACATATTTTGGGCATAGAGGATCAGAGCTGCATACTTTGAGCATAAAGGATCAAGGATCATAGTTGTTCAGATCGATCATAACTTCTTTATGCATATACATCTTATCCATGTACCTACAACTATATCTTCCACCCAAAAGGAACATAAATGCCTCATTCAATGTAAGAAGTGAGTTTCTTGCCAGTATGCGTTGTGAGCTTCTAGATGCTCTTCATCACTCTCCCAAGGCCTTTTGGCATACCTTCTTCCAAGGAATCCCTATAGGAACTAGTTCTAGAAAGTCACCGAAGCAACAGATGTAAACATTATACATAGGAGAAGTGTAAAAATGCACTAAATTTTGTAATCAAAATGTAAATGAAAGCCAAATAAAAATGAAATGTAATTTTAAATGAAACACGAGTGAAATGAAATAAGTTTGATTAAGAGAATTTGTAAGTGTACGGCTAATGTAATAGTCGCATAAGGGGATATGGTAGTTACGTGGTGAGGTGTCCAAGGAGGCAGTTGCTTCCAACTGCCAACCCACAAGCATAAAGGACCACCCCACTCATTTTTTCAACAATCCTAGAGAGAGAGAGAGAGAGAGAGAGAGAGAGAGAGCATGTATTGGATAGTATGAGGATTCCAGGAGTGCATTGTGACGTGAGGATATCTATAAGATCTTTGCAGTTGTATTTGTAATCCAAGTGTTGTACAGGCAATATAATGCAATGACATTCCATTTCTATCTTTGAATGCATGTTTGTGTGACGAAATTGTTGTAGTAGTTGTTAGGTTGTGTGTATGCTAAGTTCTATAGTAGTTAGGTTGTGTGTATGCCAAGTTCTGTGTGTGCAGGGTAGAAGAGAGTTGCAGACGGAAGTTGCAGTTTAGGATAACTATACATGAGTCGTCGTGCAAGTGTTGTTGTTGGAGCATAATACGAGGGTCGTACGGGCAACGTGATGGATTTGTCGTACAAGCCATTGTTGACATATAGTTGTTTGGGAGATTGTTGTCAAAGAGGATTGTAACTGTGTTGTACAAGTGTTTGTCATGAAAGTGTTGTGGAGATATTATCGTACAAGTGCAAGTTGGTAACTTGTCGTACAAGTGAAGTTGTTGTACAAATGCGTGTGCTTGGACCAGCGACTACTACAGTCTTAGTTGGCTCCTAAAATCTGTCATTCAATTGTTCCTCCAACCGTTAGAATACTCATCGTCGTGCTACAAGCCCCATCCCATGTGCATCGATAACAAGTCCTGGGTCTCCCATGCTAAATGTGCATCGATAACAAGTCCTGGGTCTCCCATGCTAATTCCTTATATGATATCCCAAGACAACCTACCATTCATATCTCTTCCTCACCTACATCATGTCACTTCAGGGACGTCAAAAGAGCTATACATAAATTATGCACTAGTAAGGTTGCTGATTTTGAGGGATTTTAGGTTGAGTTCTTGAAGTATGCTGAAGTTCCTGGCTATCCCATTGCAAATTATTTAATGAGGTTGCTTGTTCAGGGTTCCTTGCCTCCTGGTCACAACATATTATCCACCCATCCACAAATATGGGGACTATTAATATTCGAATCACTACAAAACTATCATGATTGGGCACACATTTGCTAAATTTTATGCAACAATTTTAAATATAAAATTCTTAGAACTGTTAGATCAAGGCAAGTTAGAGCTTGAGGGTAGATTTGTTTTAGAAGGGATCATCATACTATTGATCATGTTGTCATTCTCAGGGCTACTATTGAGGAGGCTTAGGGCTAATATTTTGTTGTTTTGTGGACTTTAGAAAGGCCTTTGCCACCATTCCGAATCATCTTTTATTTCGAAGTCTACATGCCATCAACATCTCAAAACTCTTTATCATTGCCATCAATTAGTTCTTGCTTGTTTTTGGACAACTTTTGGTTTCTAAGAGGATGTCCAAAGCATCATTGGCGTCAAACAATGTTGTCCTCTTTCTCCTTCACTATTTGGGATCTACACTGACAAGCTTGAAAAATTTATTCATCAAAACACACATGTTGACAATGGTTTCCTTCTACAACATGTCTTGATAGCTATATTATTTTTTGCAAATCATGTTGTTATTCTTGCTTATACTCCTAAGGGCCTACAAACACAGTTGGATGCTTTTGCTCATTTTTATGACTTAAAAGTTTAAAACAATTGGCAATCAATTTTAGCAAGACAAAGGTGATCATTTGCAACACATCATAAAGCACCTTATCTAAGTTTCGGTTCTTCCATAAGGGCGAGTCAATTGAGATCACCACTACTTACACCTACTTGGGGTTTCAGTTTACAGGTTCTCCCCTTAATCTTTAACCAGCTTCACAATTACGTCTTTGCAACTGTTCTATCAATCTTGGAACGCCACTATTTCCACAAGCACTTCCAAGAAATACCTACAAAGATGTGCCTCTTTGATTGCCTCATCAAACCCTCAATCCTTTATGGATCTGAGATTTGGGGTCCAAGTGTAGCATGTGTTGATTGGGCTTGCATTGAGAGGTTCCAAACTATTTTGCTTTAGTGATTTATCCTATGTAAAGAACAGTTCCCCAATGTATTGTTCAGGCTGAGTTTGGTGCTCATCCTCTTTGCCTGAAGAGCATTTTCAAAATTATATTTCAGCTTCATTGGCTTAGACCCACCTCAGACCGAGAGAGATACAAATATTTGGCACTCTACTCAGAATAAATTACCTCTATGAGCACTTTTGGTCGCTATCATGGATGGTACTCTAAATTTATTTCTCTTCTTAAGTCAATTGCATCTCCATAGATCGATTACCTACATGCAAATACTCTTTAAAAGCTCCTCCCTACCTTCTTTTTGATAAGAGGGTAATTAATCAAGCAGCGAAAGATGATGTTTATCAACAATATATTCAAATCATTCGAGTCACTCCATCTTAACCTCTCAGTCCTAAGTTGGAGTTCTACACTAAACATTTCATGAGGATTGAGAATGGGATTATTACAACGGATTAGAGTCCTAATTATGTCCAACGACATTGGACACACAAACTTAGGATTCTTCTTGGTCAACTCAGAGTGTGCTCACATTAGTTGCGAGTGGAGATGAACCACCATACTCCTTAAGAGGATAGAATATGTCATCTTTGCTTTATTGGTGAGGTGGAAATTGAAGAACATTTCATCTTCAGGTGTCTTGATTATTATGAGATTCAAGGGAGGTACTATTGCTTGCATAGAGACTCAAGTGGATTGCTTGCCACTTTTTTCAACTATCTTGACCAAAGATGATTGGATATATACCTTAGGGAAGCTATCACTCTCCAACATTTGTTATTACATGGGAGATCTGCTATTGCTTTACTAATCACCTCATTCTATCATTTTATCTTTGAAGTCAAGAGTAATAAGTGTTTATTTGAAGCTACAACTCTCTAGAATGTTAATGAGATTTCTGCACCCTTTTATTTATACAAGAGTGGCTACTAGGGCTCCAATTCTTTCTTCTTATTGCTTGTGGTAGGACAGGACTGCAATTCTATGATGTCGGGTTCAGGCCATCCTTCACATACCGAGGAGTTGTAAATAGACACAAGTTAGTAGTTCCATGACCATGGATGCTAGAAGAGTCTTGAGGGGTCAAACTCCATGTCCTCCAAGAATTAACCAACCAGGACCTCTTAGTCTTGACCATTCTCCTGGGAGCATCATTAGATCTTGTGTTAGCCCTTTTAGGATAGTTGGTGATGAGAACAATTGTTCTTCTACTTTGCATCCCACTATAGATTGATGTTGACACTTGGATCCACAAGAGCTCCTGTCTATCTTGGCTTTTACCTTGACCTTTGGCTCTCTTAAATCATTACTTTTTGCATGTTAGGCTCTATTCATTTTGGGTAACCCTCGAGTCTGTAATTTTGTCATACAGTTAATCCACTTCAGAGTAATTTATACTAGATTCTTTACTCTAGTTTAGCTTATTTTTGTAGCACTTTTTGGTTACTATAGTTCATTATAACAACTCTTTTCAATGAGTTCCATCAGCCTAGTTTGGCCATCTGTGGACAATAATAGAATTATCTTGTCTCATGGCTGCATACTTGCTTGCTTCTCTATTGGAGCTCACATAGGGCCTGTCGAACCATTCTTCTCTGGAACTCTTCTCTCTTGGAGATGCTTGTCATTTTTGCTTGGATCCTTTGATGGTATCACTACTTCCATTGTGCATATTTTGATTAAATTGCAGCTTTCTCTTCTCTTTGCCTTCTTTGGAATGTGCATCTTTCATTGGAGACGTTTTACACTCCTCAACTC
Organism: Wollemia nobilis; assembly: GCA_028583015.1. Lineage (NCBI taxonomy): Eukaryota > Viridiplantae > Streptophyta > Pinopsida > Araucariales > Araucariaceae > Wollemia > Wollemia nobilis. The sequence goes on from JAQPPZ010017002.1 coordinate 5,651,566, forward strand.
TTGCTTGATAATTTTAGAAATGAAATTTAACGTACTGAAACTCAATTCCATTTCTACTTATATAATTCCACAGATCTACCTGCAGTAATTAATAATAACAATACACACAGGAAACATCCAATAACAACAGCAGATGATAAATAATATACGCAGATTTTATATTAACAGCAATTGTACAGCACTTGCATACAATCTGCAATTTGTACGGCTATAGCATTACAGGGTTTTCTGCAAATACAGCATTACACAGACTTAATTGGTTACAGCAATGCACTCTCCTTTCGGTGCAATCAACCATTTACAGCCAACAGCAACCAGCCACCACAACTTTCAATACAAGCATATGCGTTGGCCAACTCCACCACCATCGGCATACCTCCATCAACCTTATGTATGAATGAATGAGGCAAGGGTCATATTTATACAACTAGAAATTAGTTGCACCCTCTAACTACTTGACACCTCATCATTCTCCCAAATTACATTTGACTTGCATTAGCTTACATTTACATTTCATTTCATAAGTCACTTTATGACTTTGTCATACATGCTAATATTTCACTTTATCACATATTATTATATTGCCACTTTATAACCTTATTAATTATATGTACACACATTTTGTCAAACACTTTGCATACAACTACAAAATAACCCAAATAACAAAACTAAATGCAGACATCAATTTGCCTGCCTACAATAATGCTACCTCCCTTAGGCTTGCTTTGGTGTAGGGGTTGTTGGTCCTTCTCCTTAGTAGGCACATCTTCATTTTTCTTTGATCATTTATATTATCCTGTTGGTATACAAGCCCCATGTATGAAGGCCTTGGTATTACCCTTTTTATTCTTTCCAAGCTCTTCTCCGTAATAGCCAATATTCTTCAAAATTTTGGAGCCTATGCCTTTTGCATGCTGCTCAAAACTTGCAAAATTATAATTCTGATTGCTTACTGTTATCTTCTTTATCATGGTGCCAGCATCCTTGATGGAAATCTGCTCTTTCTTTTGTATTTTCTCACATGCTTCTTGCACTTGAGCTAACAAACTCTCCATGATGACAATTTATCACGCATTTGGTTGACTTCCTATAGATAATTACCTTCTACTTGTGCTCTGTCCTTACAAGCAAGGCTATCTAATTGTATTATTTGTTGTTGGATCCTGCCAACTTACTTTACCACAATGGCTAAGAATCTTCTTGTTCTTGGAGCTTCATTTACGGCATCTATTTTCTTTTCTCAACTCGAGAATCTCCAGTAGTGACACTTAAGTGGTTTAAGAGCCCCAACACTTGTCACACTCCTTCCCAATGGGGTAGCAGGCTTAGAGGTGCAAGCCCTCGACCTTGTTCATGTGGGATTTCTCACCCCTATTAATATTGAGTCGTGGCATGTTGGGGGGTAGGTGTAGTTGGCCCTCCTGCTTTCTAATTGGATTATTATTTCTAGTGAGACCATCCTTCTTAGATCAAAATTATTATTTCTTGCTTAAAACTCCTCTTGTACTATAAGAATTAAACTAAGTGGTGAAGATGTTGCTCGAGTCCTCATGACCATTGGTGCAACCCTTAGTAGATGCTAATGCAAAAACATGTATTTGCAACCAAGGACCACAACTCAACAAAACACCAAAGTCTAACACAAAGCAATGCCAACCCTTCACCCAACCTTCAACGCTAAGGGCCAACTCAATGTCAAGTGCCAATGGCTCAAGCACCAACACCAAAACACAAACAATGTCAATTTCAATGCCAATGCCAGTGTCCACCGTAATGCACCAAAAGATCAATCTCAACCATCAAAGCATATTGTCAGCCAACGTTTTGTAGGCAAAAGAATTGACATGTCTACATGAATGCATGATTGAGCATAGCAAAGTGTATGTGTGCATAAAGTGTTTGTAATAAGTTGTCATATTATGTTGTGTGTAGGTGACAAAGTGTTTGTAGTATGTTCACATGGCAAAGTGTTTGTAATAATATAATGCAATAGGGTATTTTTAATGTTGTATGTAAAAGGATAGTTCGGAGGCAATTAGGAAGTTGCCAACCGCCTACTGGTCCCGTTATACCTATAAGTAGGTATTATGTGAAAATGCGAGTGTTTTGTAGTTGGCAGAAGAGTATCTTGTTGGTAGATTGTCCATCAAAGTATAATGTATTGCAGATAGTTGTTGTGCAGTGTATCTATTTGTATTTTTGAGTATTCCCATTTTGTATTTTGTTTATATAAGTGGTAATGGAATTGTATCGCAGTGTGTTATATTCCATTTCTACATTCTGGTGTTGTTGCCTGTTCGAAGTTAGGTCGAGTTTGGTGACATGGAGTTGTGACGTTCGAGAACGTACACAATGATGGGATGATTATAGTGCAACCGACAAATGACATAGTTTCCCTTGGGAGGAGGGAAGATTGGAGATTGCAATAGAAGAAGATGCATAGAGCTCGTGCACAGAGGAGATGTATGAGTAGACACACAAGTGTTCATGCACAAAGGAGACATACAAGTGCTTGCGCTTAAGGTGGAAGTGTTTGTGCACGAAGGTGACGTGCAAGTGCTTGTGCAAGAGGGGACACATAAGTGTTCACGCATGAAGTAGACATGGGTGTCTATGAAGAAGTTTGTGCAAGTGAAAATGTACATGTTGACATGGAAATGCAAGTTGATGAAGATCACGGGGGGTCATTTAGTTGAAAGCCTTCAAAACACATGTGTTCACGAGATTCTTAAAAAAACCCCCTATTTTTAAAATTTACCACCTCCTTTTTGAATTTATCAAACCCCTGGTTGTAAACCCCTATATAATAAATAATAACCCCTTTTCAAAACTTATCATTTTGTCGAAAATATTTTGAATCAATTTTTAATATCCCTTAGTAGTTTTACCATTTTATCAATGTATATCCACTGAGCATGTTTGACTCATTCAGTTTGGACATTCAAAAGGCCAAAAAACAGTCCAACCAACAAAATGGCAAGGAAGAGTTGGATGTGCAAGGTGGCTTGAAACTGATTTGAACAAGTGTCAAGAGGAATATGTGCAAGGAAAAAAAACATGACCATCGTCACCCATGCATGTTTGACACTTTTAATAACCTTAATAATCAAGAAACCTTAGTTTCACTCCCAAATTTGGAAGAGATAGAGACTAGATGAGGCCTATTTGGACCAAAGCCAATAAGATAATGGGGATTTGGCGAGCCAAGAAAAGGGGCAAGGCATTTTCCATAATGAGATAACAAGGGAGAGGCACCGTGTGAAACTGGAACCATGAGCATAGTCATGAGGGCCAAGTTGATGATGACAACTCTTGCAATCTCTGTATTTTGCATGGCATAAGAAGCTTGAATGATTCATTCCTGGATTTTCTTTCCGAAAGGGTTTCCCATGTTAAATGATATGTTTTTGTTGTTGTATGTATGTTCTTTTCCAAGCATTACAATAGTTTACTCACATTGTCTTTATTCTATGGGATTAGAAAGTTTATATGCTTTCCATGCTTGGAACCTATCTAGTTTGAGCTAGAAATGGACACTAGTTTGGTGCAGCAATAAATTGTTGGTTCTTCAGTAAATTTTTTGGCTCTATAAACTTTGCATTAGTCTCATTATGGGCTGCCCATACTCTGATACTTTCTTAAACGACTTTTGGGCATGAGAGAGTAGCTTCAATGCAATTTTAAGGATTTCACTAATGACTAGTTTCACATACTCTGATACTGAAATGTTTCATTCACGTGTGTCCCAAACCGTGTACTAGTGTGAATTCAATGAAAAATGGTTTAATTTATAGCCACAAATTTGAAGATATTCATTGCACTATATAAATAATACATGACAATAACTCTTCATTCTAATGCAATCTTACAGCCATGGTTGCACAAATACAGGGGATTTTCTACTTCATGGAAAAATGCCATAAAATAAATTTACCATCAACCCTATCTTCAACAAGGCCTTGCGACTTACGAATACAAAATCAAATCTATATATAGTCATGGTTAGAAATACAAAGCAAAATTAACCAACGCTTAACTAGTTTGCTAGGCAACGTAGTCCACATTGTAGTTTTTTGCAAACTCTGTCCAACCTGGCTCAATCAATTATATACGAAGAGAGAAACCAGCTAAAGAAGAAAAGGTTGTCGTTTTCTTGAAGCGTTGCCAAGAAAATTGAAAACAAATTCGGCGAGTGCCTTGCATGCTACAAGGCTTGATAACTTTGATAATTAAAGATAATCTTACACATTGCAAGAAATACTATAGCTAAGTCATAGTATGTATGCAGTTTCCTGTTGGCTCCACACTGTGTTATGCTGTTGAAGGACAAAGCCAAAAGATCTAAAAGCAAAATTAGTTGCCTTTGACTTGCAAAATGTATACACTAAATGTTAAAAATACATATCCAAATTGACTAGTGCTTAAGCTTACTATTCAATATTCACTCACGCTGTAGTTTTCTTGCAAACTTTTTTCAAAGAAATTTGAAAAGAAAAGTAGCAAAGTGCCCTTTGTGTCACAAGGCTTGTTAATTTATGAACACAAAATCAAACATTCATCCTGCCATTGCCAAAATACTAAAGATAACTCAACTAGAATTTGAAAAGTCTCCTATTGACTTTGCCCTATACTTTGTCACAGGCAAAAGCCAAAGAAAATAGGAAACAAGGTCAAACAAACAGAGGTCGGTCATTGGCAAATGCTTAGTTGCCACTGCCAAAATACTAAAGATAACTCAGCTAGCATTTGAAAAGTCTCCTATTGACTTCGCCCTATACTTTATCGCAAACAAAAGCCAAAGAAAATAGAAAACAAGGTCATGGTGGCTGATGGCAAATGCTTGGTTGCCACTGCCAAAATACTAAAGGTAACTCAACTAGCATTTGAAAAGTTTCCTATTTACTTTGCCCTATACTTTGTCGCAGACAAAAGCCAAAGAAAATGAAAAACAAGGTCAAAAAAATGAGGTCTACGACTGGCAAATGCTCAGTTGCTACCAATCCGCCTATCCACGCATAACAAAGCCAAATTGCTTGGCCTTGAAATAGTTTAAATTAATAAAATATCAATTATCATCCCCCTTGCACTTTATTCTAACACATTTTTTGAAGGTTACAAAAGTATCGGGGATGGGGGGACAGGGGGACGGGGAAACGGATTGTAGGGACAACAAGCCAATTTTAGGAAACAGTTGTGGGACATCAAGTATAATAGTATTAAAATTTATAGAAATTTTTATACTAATATGTAAATGCTGATTTTGGTTTTTGATCAATCAAGCTTAGTAATCACATAAGTAATTGGAGTGGTTCTCCTTTTGTCTATATAATTTCTTGGGCTTGTGGTTATGATTGGTGTTTTGCAAGAATTTACTTAAGAATTCGGTAAGAATAGCTTGGCATTGTTAGCATGGGAATTAGATCCAAGACCACAATTGTTTTGTGTCCAAAGGGCTGCTACTCAAAATTTTCAACAAATGACAAGATTTTTCTTAATGACAATTGTTTTTATGTAATCCTTTTCTTTTGTCAATCCATCTCATTATATAGGAAGTAGTGTATTACTAATTTTGAAGTACAGGTGTTGCTATTAATTTCCATCTGTAGCACCCGCTGAAACCCACATAATTTATTCCAATTTTTTTTCTCTTGGCACATAGCAATAAGATTCGGTTAATTCTCATTCTCGAAAGAGAAATATGTGACATCTATACTGGCTTGGCATGATTGGCCATAACGTTTACACTCTAAGCAATTATTCGTCCTAAAGTTCTCATTTATATGAGCTATCATTGCCCTTTGATTGACAGTAATACAACAGACAATGAGGACGTGGTAATTCATACATTACGTGCATATTGGCAATTTGTTCAGGACATCATAACAAGTGGCAAATGGCAATATGAGCTACTATTAATTAAACGCACATGGGAAACGTACACCAGTATCGTAAAACACTATGATTAATTTTCAAGTCGATTACAAGTTATTTTAAAAAAACAAAAAACAAATTATCAATAAAAATAAAAATAACCATTAACTTTGCAACCATAGAGAGAGTTGAATATCAACTACCCTCTCTACTCGAGTCAAATTTTGGAGCCATTACAAATGATTTTTTTTTAAATTCTTTAAAGGGATTTAAATTTGAATTTTGTTAAAAAATATATTTATAATTATTAAATTATTATAGTACTAAATATTTAAAATCTACGCACTTAAATTTTTTTTAACCGTTTATTTTAGAATATCTAAAAAATAAGGAGGGATTATTCTAAAAATTTAAGAGGGATTTGTCACAAGGGTTGCCACAAATCTGCTTAAATGCTTAGTGTAACTTGCGGGCACAATTGACCTCTCTTAACCATAATAAAATACACCTACAGGTTCATGAGTCATGATACAAATCATTCTCCTCATTTTTGAATGAGCCTACCTCTAAAAAGTTGACCTTCAAATGGTGAGGGGCCCTTCTTTGTGAAGTTTGTCCGTGTTTTAGAGTTTGACATGTAAAGCAAGTTGCAAATAGTTGTACTTCATTGAGTTTCCTCTTCAAACAGTAATACATTGAATCAAGGAAACAAAGAGAATCTAGAAAATGTTTAACAAAGGAGAACTTCAAATTTTTAAGATGCTAAGACTTGTCACGGACGAATTTTCATGGCAAAACTATCGATAGCCGCCGGTGGCAAACACATGGAACCGTAACGAACAATTTAAAGAGGGCTTTCATTTAATTTTCCGTCTCTTTGAAGAAAATGTAGAGAAGTTGTGTCACCCATAATAATGTGTCAATCTATGGCTGTACAATTCGATGAATGAAAATTCTGCATTTAAGTCACTCCGATCCTAGAAAAGTGACGAGGTTGTTTAACGTTTGAGGTAATTTTTCCGACGAATAATTCCAGGTGATTTCTACGCAAGAAAAGTTGCTTGGAAGAGATTTTCGTGGCTTTAAACTATGAAAAAATTAGTATTTTCTTTGGCATTTTTGATTTGGATGAAAAATCTTGTAGTCGACCATCTCCCACGACGTCCCCTCACAATAGGGGTATCGGGGACGAAAGGGGGCGAGGACACGTTCTTAGGGGTGGGGGACGCGTACCTGTGGAACACTGCATTTTTTACAGTTGTTATCTTGACTTCCCATTTTGGTCACTAAATCCTAGATAATCTAAAACAAGGGATTCACACGACTACTTTCTTTCATCGCTAACATTCAAAATGCATCACTCTTTCCATAAAGAGGCTTTATAATATCATCAAACAAGCCTTTAAAACATTATCAAGCAAGAACACACGTACTAAACACTCCATTTCTCTTGAGATTCTTTCTATTCAAACCCTAAAAATCCTAATTTAAAACTGTCACAACTTTCAATAAATTGAGCACTTAATATAACATTACCCTAGGAGTGAAAGGATTTTATGCTACTTACCTTGGAAGGATATTCAACACAGAGTCGCTCGCACATGAAGGTTGCATTGAGGTAGATGTAAAGGTAGAGGCTGGAGTTCACGCACTCCACCATTTTGGCCTCCATCTTACATCAACGTAAACTGCCAGTTACCGCTAGCGAATTACACGTGTTTCGGTTTTGAATCACAGCAACAATGTAGAACCAGAAGGAAAGAGCAAGGACATTGCTTAGATCCGCGTAAAAACACAGCTGCCATTGATGTATATGAGCGGGAAAATGAAATGCTCGGGGGTGCGGCTTATAAAATTGGAACCCTCCCTTTCTTCCTCGTTATGGGTTGTGTTTTCTTTGCCGCCTATAATAACTAGTTTTGTTTAAACTTTTTCTTTCTTTCTAAATATTTTTTTTCTGTTTTGAGTATCTTCCATGACTGAGTAAAGTAAACTATTACTAATGTTGGTGATGTTTTTGAAATGGTTGTGTGGCACAATTCAAATTGGAGGGATTTTTTTTTTTATTGTGGGGGATTATTGGAGACATTGCATGCACATGTGCTCGCGTGTTTTGAGGGGGAGTGGCCCTCCTAACTAATGTGGCACAAGTTGATGCAAAGGATTTTGATGATTATGATGTCTAGAAAATTTTACTAGACATAAAATTTAAGGTTTAATATCTGGTTTTAAAAAGTTAAGTAAAATTTTCTTCTTTGTATAATTTTTATTGTATTATTTTAGAATTATTTCATGTTATAAATGATATAAATATTTGGTATGCAACTCAAATATAACTCCCACCCCCTCTTCTCCAACCCCTTTTTTTACCGGTAGAATCTATATCTAGGTATGCATGAATTTTAAACACCCCTCCCCTATAAGATACTTACCAATATACCGATGGTTCAACTTGATATTAAAAATACCCCATGTATGCACTCACGTGGTATTTACCATTTCCTAAGAGTGACCCCCCCGTGACGAAGATGGACAAGTGCGTGGTAATATGCATGGAGGTGACGATGGCACACACACAAATGGACGAGTTTGCACAGGTGAAGTCGAAGATGTGTGTCCAAATAGATGAGTTTGTGTAGGTGAAGATGTGTGTTGATATGGAAGTTTGCTGTTGATGACGTCAAGCATGATGGAGTTGATGACATGTTGAATGGAGGAGAAAACTTGGTTTGACAAGAAAGGTTGGGAGTCATTGGAGCGGGTGGTGCAATAGACTATGCATGACAAATGTTTGACATCGAAGCAATTGCAAGTTGGTGTGTTTGATGCTGAGTGGGACAGGAGTTCAACATCGATGCAAATGCAAGATGACCTGTTTGATAGTGTGCATGATAGGAGTTTGACACTAGAGCAACTACAAGTTGGTGTGCTCAATGGTGAGCAGGATGGGAGTCCGACATTAGTGCAACTGTAGGTTGGCATGTCTCATGGTGCACGGGACAAAGTTTGACATGAGAGCAATTGCAGTGGGGTGTGTCTAACGATGTGCATGAGGGTGAAACATGTGAACAACCATTGCCAATATCGAACCAACCTATCATGTTAACGACTAATTTTGGCATATCGTACAAGTGTTCCATGTTTCATGGTTGTGAAACAAAGGACCCAATTAGGCATTGGAAAGTTTGCCTCACGATGTAGAAGGCAAAAGAATGTACCAATTTGGAGGAGGTTATTCCTTGCAACATTTTTTGGAATCACAATGGACTGGTACATGAGATTGCCAAAGGGCAAGTACAAGAGCTGGGAAGAATTGCACAAAGCAAGGAATTTTGATTGTTCGACAATGATGATAAGGTCAGTACTTAAATTTATAGAATGGAACAAGATGAGAAAGAGTTTGTTCGGTCCTACAACTGGAGGTTGAGTGAGTTGTTTACCCATCTAGAGGAGGATCCATTGGACGCATTGAAGAAAAGATGGTTTGTGGAGGGCCTTCTTCCTGTGTAGTGAAAGAAGATTAGGGCGGTCCCTCCCACGTCATATCAAGAGGCCTTTGAGCAATTATTGAACTTGGAAAGCGATGCAAAGATGTTATTAAAATGTTGAGGTCATGTTAATGAGGATGAGAGCGACCCTAAAGATGAACTTGACTTTGATGTGGAGAGTGACTCTAATAGTGAGAGTGATGATTTTGAGGATGAAAGTAGTTTGGAGGATGATTTGAGTGCATAATCCAAGTGTTGGGGTCAAGAAGTTAGTGAAGAGAGTGACCTTGAAGCGATGACTACAAGGATGAGTTTGATGCAAAGAAAACATGTAAAGACATGAAACCATCATTGCAGGTATGTGCAACACAAAGGGAGATTGTAACAAGGAGGGATGCCATTAGTGGTGTAGTTTGTGACAATCACCAAAGAAATGTAAGATGTGGAATTGAGTATGATATTGAGGGCATACCCATTATGCAATATTGGCGATGCCATTTGTGGTGCACTTCGTACGTGAATGAGAAAGTATTGCAAGTCAAGACGAACCAGTGATGTGTAGAGGCTTCAGAGATTCAGAGAAGAGTCACAGTCCTAGCCACAAAGCAAAGAAGGTGAACTTGATTGTAATTGAGAAGGTGAACTTGATCACAATCGAGGAGGCAAAGATAATAGTTAAAGCTACGTAGGAAAAGGAGGTTGCACAAGTGGTTGAGATTACACAGGAGACTAAAGTTGTGCAAGAGGTTGAGATTACACAACCTTTTGAGATTGTGCAGGTGGTTGAAAGTGAAACTATGCAATTGGGTGGAAGTGTGTAGGGGTTGGATGAAGAGACTGTCATGGACAATGTGATTATTGTGCATTTTACTCCAAAATATGAAGAAAGACGTGTGCAAGCCTCTGGAGGAGAAATTCATCGTGTTGGTTGCAGACGACAAAGTGAGTGATCTGGACGACGAAGTGAGTGATGTAGACAACGAAGAGGGAGGTTTTTTGGCATTTGACAATCTATCAAGGCCATTTGGCCATTTGGACTTGGATCATCTACACCCAAACCTTGACTATTAGGACTTGGATCGTCTAAGCTGGGACCCAAATTGTTTGACCCAAAGTCGAAGTGTTGAGTGTAGGACAGAAGTGAGGTTTTGATGGAGTGAAACCAAAATGTTACAGGGAAGAGAACAACTTATTGTGGAAGTTTGACGAACCAAAGTTTGGCAACTGAAAGTTCAACGAGCTAAAGTTCAGTGAGTGCAAGTTCGACAAGTTGAAGTTTAGTGAGCAAAAGTTTGCAGGTGGAAGTTAGGCGAGTCAGACAAGTTCAGCCCAATTTTGGCAAGCTTGACATGCTTGGTGAGCTTTGGAGCAGGTTGAAGAGATGTACAAGAAGTGTCAATTAACCTTATGCATGGCAATAGTAGCTTGCTAGATAGTCACTTGTAAAATAACGTTATGCATGGCAACCATTTACTAGATAATGGAGTGCACAGGTTGACGGAGAGTAGCAGTATGAGGAAGAAGACTAGAGTAGTACCACAACTCTAGCTCAGGATTAGATAGACGAAGCACAAGAAGTCATCAAGGTAGTTACAATAACTCTCACAAGAAATATTACCATTAGGCAATGGCAAGGACAATAATGTTGAGGTATGCCCATGACAAAGTGGCGGGCCATTTGCTTGATAGTGGGTTGAGTGCACAAGGATTGATTGGGTCGAACCTTGGCAAAGAAGCATCTCAGACAAAGAGTTGCATGAAGCACTAGGATGGTGAAAGAAGAGGTACAGGGGTCAACAAAGGCGGACATTAGGTTTGAGATTGAGTTCCTGGTCAACGGAGGCAAGAGAGCTAGGAATTTCGAGAAAAACTCTTAAGTGTCCCAATGGCAGAGCTACCAAGGGTCATTGATGAATATTGGACCGTCTGCAAGTAATGTACAATTCCTTTGGCAGTCTGGGAAGGTCGGTAGACCCCTCACGCCATCTAAAAGAGGGGATAGATGCAAGTAAATGAATTGACATGTTTGCATGAATGCATAATGGAGTATACAAAGTGTTTGTAATAAGTTCTCATGTAATGTTCTGTGTAGATGACAAAGGTTTGTAGTAATGTGCACGTGGCAAAGTGTTTGTAATAATGTAATGCAATAGGGTATTTTTAATGATTTATGTAAATGGGTAGTTTAGAGGTGGTTGGGTGGTTTCCAACCGCTTACCTATCCCATTATACCTATAAGGATGCATCTATGTGAAACATGCAAGAGTGCATGTTGTAGTTGGCCGAAGAGTATCTTGTTGGCAAATTGCTTGTTGAAGTATAATGTATTGCAAATAGTTGTGTAGGATATGGTGTGTGTGAAGTGTATCCATTTGTTTTTGTAATCATTGTCATTTTGTATTTTGTTTATATAAGTGGCGATGGAATTTTATTGCAGTGTGTTGTATTCCATTTGTATACATTCAATCTAACACCACAAGAAGACATGCATAGAACCATTGCGTGAATCAGCATAATTGTCTTCTTGTATCTGTCGAAAGTTGAACCATTTATGTTTCTGAAAGAACCTTGTAACTATATTATACATTTTGTATATAGATTATTTTTTTTGTATTGATGACTCTCTTAGCATCAACAATGGCATCAGTTTGAAGTTTGTGGTGCTCAAACTAGTCCAACAATTATGGTATGTAAACAAAATGAGAATCAAAGAAACTTCACTTTGGGTGTTCTTAAAGGCCCATTGTAGCTCAAACCAACAACTTGTAGACTAAGCTTTGGTATTATTGTGAGCTTGGCCACATGAGGGCCTTGTACTCTTAGAACTTACATTTTCATTATCAATAAATAAAGATTTCCTTTTATTTACATAGTTTCTATTTTTTGTGCACTTCTTGATCAACATGTCTTTATTATTCTCTTTTCTATTTAACACGATGTTGCATGAAGAAGCATTCATTGTTCCTGTTGGTCACGAATCCGCCACGAGGAAAGGATTTGCTGCTATTGCGCCTTGGACCCGCGAACCAACATTGAAAGGCCGGAAGGAAGAGATGCCTTCCGAGCCGATCTCCGGAGAAGGCCGGCTCCTTTTGGGAGGCTTATGTTCAAGCTAAGAGTACAGGAAAGAAATAAATGTACAGAAAGAGATAAATATACAGAAAGAAATTACAAATATGTCCAGAGGTTGGTGGGGGGAACTAACAGTACGGGAACACACTAATTACCGCTACTTACTGCATTATAAACACAAAGCATGACCAGGAACTGCAAAAACTACGTGTACTTCCGATACTCAGGCAGTGTATGCACAGCTTCAATGATCCCCTAGCAAACATTCCCTACAAGGAACTAACAGCATGGCAATGCATCAATCACCAGATACGTACACTAACAGGAGTAGAAAGCAAACTAGAGATATCAGAACCAGGTATATGTGTTTATGTAGAGAATTTAACCGCACAGCTCCAATGGCTCCCTAACAGACATTCCCTACAAGGAACTAACAGTACGGGATCGCATCAGTCACCAGATACGGGCCAGCAACAAAACACATAACTGATGGAACTGCTACTACATCTATTCTATGTATCCTTTTAATTAATGAAGTACAGGGGGTGCTTTAAACAAGCAATGCTAGAGGCACCTGCTCACCAAATGCTGAAATGAATCAGCGAGCCGTGACAGGTTAGCCTAAGGCATGAATAGAAAGAAAGGCAGCATAAAAAACAGAAGCAGCAGAACAGAACCAGGCATACAGATTATATTTATAAGCAGAAGCACGGTTACAATGGGCACAGTGGTTCCCTAACAGACATTCCCCTTCCACCTCTTTACAATGAAAACGTGGTGGCTATTTATAGCCCAAAGTCCCCCCGTTACATTAATGGGCACAAAGTCCCAGTCAAACATTAGCTGACAAAAGCAGCCGCGGAACTGCTGGTGCTGACTTGCTCGGTCGGATCGTACTCTCGGCATGGTCTCCCTGAAGGTTGAACAACCACGTGGCAGCGCGTTGGGTAGAACTTTATATTGACAGGAATGCGGGTAGCTGAGGTAGGTGGAAACTCACATCAGTCTTAAATGAGGCAGCTGGCATAAGTAGTGCGGCCCATGCTTGTCCTTTTTCTCGGCATGTATTGGCTCAGATCCCAAAGCTGGACACTTGTCGGATGATGCTGCTTGACACGTGTCTGCCTTAAAAGGCAGTCTATCCAACTTCGCCGGGATTAGAGTGCAATCGGGTAGCACAGGTGAAAAACAGCGCAGTCGGGTTGACCTATTTCCCTACTGCGCATCGGTCAAAGGGCGCAGTCCGACTTCGCTGCGAAGTCGGGTTGCGCACCGGCACTTGCTGATTCTCACTACTGTTCGGACTTCGCCTTGGAAAGGGGGAGCAGTCCGACTTCGCTGTGAAGTCGGACTTTGCCCCAACACTTAGTCATTTTTCCTGCCAGCCTGCCAGCCTTCTACAAGGTGCGCCCAGAAGAGGGGCGAAGTACGCACTTCGCACCAAAACTGGGCGAAGTGCGCACTTCGCACCAAAACTGGGCGAAGTGCGAACTTCGCACCAAAACTGGGCGAAGTGCGCACTTCGCACAAAAAACTGGGTTTCCTGGTTCAGCTTCCCAAGGCCATAACTTTTGATCCGCTGACCCGATCGCCTATTATAATATATCGTTGGAAAGCTGGCGAGAAGATCTGCAATAATAAAATATCCAGAGCTCATTTTGTCCATTTTATCGCCCCTGTTTATGGCCCGCAAAAGCCCGAACACCTCAACATGCCCTGACACTTAGCCATTTTTCAGGGCAACTGCTGTCAATTTTGAGAAGAATGAGAATGTAGGGAAGAGAGAGAAAGGGGGAGAAGGAAGAGCAGCTCTCTTACAAAAATTGAAAACATTGCCCCCCGTGCAAAATGTGACAACAGTTCCTTCTACACAACTCTAAAACATGACTTATCTAGCTTCACAAGTTGAAATAGGGGTCATCCACCATGCCACCATCCTAGGCCCTATGAGATGGATCATTGACAATAGCGCAAGTTTTCACTCCACTTTGTTGCAGGCACCAATCCTTGTTCTTGTTGCAACTTGTGCTCAAGTTGAGCCATTTGATATGCCCATCACCGAATGTCCCCTCACACACTTGCGATATTAGAAGGAAGGTATTTAGCATGATTTTTTATTTGAACACCCAAATGAACATTGTTTATTTGCAAAACTAACCGAATTTGTAAATTCTTCAAACTCCAAGGCTTCAAACATCCAACAACCCATCAAGGACACACTAAATAAACAAAGTATGATTCTATTTGGTCAATCTGTGACCTCATACTTTAGGTGGATTTGACAACTACATCCACTCCTACCCTAAGTGGGTCTAATGATGGATTCTTTGAAAGTCTGAATATCCTGCAGGCGCTAGGGTTGTACAGCATGCTTCAGTAATTGGAGATGGTTGGATAACCATATATTGTGTAAACAACATCCTCCATGAGGGTTGGCTCATATGGCCTATGGCCTCGTGATGTTAAACTTTACTTTACCCTTTTCAGAATCATAGTCCTCTAAGGGTGCACACAAATATTGACATTTTTGTATTCCAAGAAAAGACTAATGCTTACGAATTGGATATCTAGCTATGGCATCTAGAATGCTACTGTGATTAATCGGTTTACTGACGTTGATAAGATTTCCTTTGTAGCATTGAAAATGTTAAAATCCATTTTGTGCCGGTGGAAAACCACTAGCACCCAACATGAGAATAATCTTGATCTGGTTGACAACTAGAGAAAATTCATCTAAGTTCTCATGATGGCCTTCACTATCACATCCACTTTGCGATGGAGTTTCTCTCTATGGACACCGTATCGCAAGCTTACTTGTTTGTGACCAAGCCATAAAAGGAATCTAGAGTGAAGCAAAAGGGTCTTGTGTAGTCATCATGTAAGACACAACAGGTGCCAAAGCCAAAGGTTCACTCAATGCACAAAAAGCAAAAACCCCCAACCACTTTGGAAAAAGGAAAACAAAAGATAGAAGGTAAGCACTACAATCACTATAAAACCCACACATCATGATTCTAAGTATAGAGTAAAACAAAATATTTTGGTTCTATAGGCCAACGCTTGTAAATGCACACAAATGCCAAACAACGATGAAAATACAAATGCCACTTGCTTGAGAACCAACCCTCAGAGAAATGACAATGCCTTTGCATTAGATGCTTCTGAAGAACGAATGCACTTGTTCCAAATCCATTGTTGGGCTAATGTCAAGTTGCTCCAGGTCATCATTGATTTCAAAAGTCCAAAGAACATCATTGCTCAATATACTACCAAGTGCTTGATTTACCAAACTAAAATGCATCCTTAGCTTTATTCCTTTGGGTGGCTTGGATAGGAAAAGGTGATTGAGATCAAGTGTTGGTGTATTTTCGAGTTGGGGAAAAAACACGTGTGACACTATCATCTATGACATGGCAGTTTTGGAGATCTATGCCATCTTGGAAAGCCTTATCTCTTTGACTGCAAAGCAGCTATTAGGCTTGCCCTCATAAATGGTCTTTGTGAGTCAAGGACGACTTACTGCATGATTGAGTATTTGTCCAAGACAAAGATAGCACTTGTTTCAGCTAAGCAGTATAAGAAACTCATTTCTCATGCTCAAAAGTTTGTGCTACTCATGGTCCGCTTAGATACATCTACTCAAACCAAGAGGCTTTCCCTTGTAACATGAAGTCTACTCACTTATGCACAATCCTGACATATGGACACGCTGCTCCAGCCTCACTTTGATGTTTTTGAGGAACCATAGGAAGTCTCTCTTCACTATGTCGTCAAACATCAGACGGACCCAATTCCACATTCATCTCTGTCAAATAGTGCTCTCTACCACTATTCGATGTGGGAGACCAACAAGATCAAGTGTTAAAGATAGGAGTTGACCAACCAAGGGAACATTCATCCAAACTCTTCTCCCTATGGCAGCTTTGATCTTGCTACCACCAAAGAAATATGGTGTTCATGCATTGACTACCACAACCTTAACAAGATTGCCATGAAGAACAGGTATCCACTCCCTCACATAGGTAAAGTTTTGGACCAAGTCCAAGGCACTCTCTATTTCACAAATATTTATCTCAAATCAAGTTCCCATCAAGTGCTAATCAACCCTAAAGACATTTGAAAGATGAATTTCAAGACCAAGGACAAGTTGTTTGAGTTGTTGGTTATGTCTTCACTGTAACCAACATGTCACCCAAATTCATGCACCTGATGAATGACATTATGAGGTTGTCCACTAGTTTCTTCGTCATTATCTACTTGGGATGATATTCTCATCCATAGTAAGACGTGGTAAGAACATGTGAAACAATTTCTAGATTCCTTGCACTAGTACAAGTTGCAAGCCAACATGGCCAAATGTACATTTAACATCTCCAAAATCCAATACTTCTGCTACAACATCAATTGCCATGGCATCCATGTGGACCCAGAGAAGATAAAATCCATCCAAGAAAGGCCTATGCCAACCACCCTAATTGACCTCAAAAGTTTCTTGGACTTACCAACTTCTATCACCACTTCGTCCTTGGATTCTCACATGTATCTTCACGTGCAATATAGCACCCTTCAAATGGATCAGTGTCCAATAGCACACTTGTGAAGTCCTGAAGAAGTGCCTCTATACAACACCAATGCTAACCATACTACACATCATTCAACGTTTTGAGATTGAGACCTACACATCAGACTATGCACTAGGTGTCATTCTCACTTGACATGGGCATCTTGTTAGCTATCACTTAGAGACTTTCAACGACAATGCAGTGGAACTCATGCTATAGTGCAAGTTGTCTACCAATGACACCACCACATAGTGGGTAAGGAGACCATCATTCGTTTTGAGCATAAGCCTCTTCAGTTCTTGCACTCTAAAAGCAATCCAAAGAATGCACACCACATGAAGTGGATGACCTACCTATAATAGTTCCACCTTGTGATCAAACAACACAAGGGTAAGGAGAACCAAGTAGTTAATTGTCTATCCATCCACCAATCCATATGCTCATCACAATGATAGATGCTCATGGCCATAACTTCATTTTGTGGGAATCTCTCCAACACACCAACCTACTTGCACAGGACAAGTTAGTTATCAAACACCATCTCAGCAATGGACTTGTTTATCACTTGGTTTATCTCTATGTCTCGTTTGGCATTCGTTGCCAACACCTTATATGTAAGGAACACTACTTCCAAGTGGTTCGATATTTTTGCATTAGTAGGACACTTGTGGCACTACAACAATGTTTCTATTGGTCTCAGATCATCGCTAGGATGGAGAGTTCCACATCCAATCCTTTATTCCATACAACATCACCAAGCTAGCAAACAAGATGGTTGACAAGTTCATGAAGATGACCTTCATGGTAGTGTGCAAGAAAGCATCAATGTCACTCAAATAGCGCACACGTTTTTTTTTACTGTATGGGTTCACTTAGATATCCCAAAATCCAATGCATCAAATCGTGGTTCTATGTTTGGTAGTCCATTGGCAACACTTGTAGTCTGTTTGACACATGCCTAGACTACTTAATTGCTTTCTAACCATAGGCAAATGGACAAACTGGAGTGGTGAACAGAACTCCAGTATACTTACTTCGAACATATAATCACAAACATCCTCACATTTGTGATGATAATCTGCCCATCATCGAACGTTCATATAATCGAGTTTTAAACAACTCCACATATCACAATTCCTTCATTCATGGAGTTCCAGCATAGTGCTTCACTATACATATCCTTCCAAGTATACCTTAGGTTCCAACCTAGCATTTCATTGTACATAGTATTCCAAGCACCTATTAGCACATAGACACCTAGTGAAACCAAGGAAATGGACAAGGTTGAGCATTTTCTGCAACATATTAAGCATGTACATCACAAAGTTCAGCAACCACTTGAACCAAAAATAGGAGTACAAGAAGAAAAAATATCAACATCGCACCCCTCACAACTTTCAACTTGCACATAGGGTTTGGCTCCATATTTAGAAGGAACGCTACTCTAAACCAAATAAAAAGATCAAACCAGTTTGTTAAGGTCTTACACCATTTTCAAGGGAACTTCTTGACCCCTTGACTTATTGCCCTACATGCATCTAATCTTCAACATGAGGTGCGACGCCCGACGCCCTACATACAGTCCACCTATGTTAATTCTACCTCTACTTAAACCAGGGGTTGTGTAACATCTATCAAACAAGGATCTGGAACAAATAAGCCCAACAACAGAGGATTAGTTGATAGACTTCACTTCCAAGTGCACCCGCCAAGGAACTCACACTTTTTCAAAGTTGTGAAAGTTGGCCAATTTGCCACTTAGTCAAAGTGATGTACACTTGATCAAGTCAAGCAACAGTTTCCGTAGTTGGATTTAGACGCAATGGGAGCCATCACTCCTCGAGGGGAGAGACCCGCGGAGCAATGGCCACCCAAGTTGTCATGACCAGTAGTGTCAATCCTCAATAGATGCCAGTGCAAAGACAAGTCTCTACAACCAAGCATTGCACCTCAACAAAAAGCCAAGTCTGGTGCAAAGTAGCATGAATGCCAAAACACACGTCCAAACGCCAAGCACCAACGCCATCCAACTAGTACTAATTCTAATGTCTAGCTTCAGATGCTAGAAGATCAAATGCCAACTGTTAGGGCACACTGTTGCCCAACATTTCATCTAGCACCACAAGAAGACATCCAAAGAACTGTTGTGTGAATCTCCATAACTGTCTTTTTGTAACTGCTGAAAGCTAAATTGTTTCTGCTTCTAAAAAAATATTGTATTGCACATTTTGTGTATAGATTAATTATTCAATATAAATGGCTCTCTTGGCATCAGACGTAGTATCAATTTATGATATGTAGCGCTAGGAATAGTCCAACAATCAAGATTATGAAAACTAAATGAAAATAAGAGAAATTTCGCCCTTAGCATTCCTGAACACTCAATGCAGCTCAACACTTGCATTATGTCGCCTAAGCTTTGGTATTGTTTCTATGTTGGCCATATGAGGGACTTACATTCTGCTCTTTGTTTACATTTGTGTCGTCTGTAAATATAACTTTCCATTATTTACATAATTTATCATTTTCCTACACTTCTTGATCAACATTCCTTCTTTGTTATTTCTCTTTTCTATCTAACATGGTATAATATAAGGAAGCACTCAATGTGCCTTGTGCAATAGCACAACTCTTAACACATAATTTATCTAGATTCACTAGCTGAACTAAGAAGATGTCCACCACACCACCATCCTAGGCCCCTTGGGCATGGTTCAAGAACAAAGTATGGGAAGTCCATAATGAACTTGATCCGATATTAACTAAGTTTGAAATTTACTATAAATGCAAAAATAAACCGTGTCAAATCAGTGTCTATTGCTAGCCCCAATTTGCTAGTTTCCAAGAATGAAAAACCACAAATTTGCAAACATCATAAAATGAAGAGAAATGTGAATAAAATGTTGATATGAGAAGAAAACTCACACACAACAGCAAATGACATAGTAATTTAATGTGGAAAACACTCTTTAGGAAGGAAAGCCAACAGATGAATCCTTTATAATTCATATTACTTGTAAAATAGAGAATGTACAAGAACTATTTGCCATCAACATGCTCTTTTCTGAAATGTAAAGCTGCTATGGATTGATTTGCAACATCACATGGTGTCTCTTAATGGTCTTCATGCTCTTTTATAGAAATGACTTGCGTCTATTCTTGGCTCTTAAACTGCTCTTCGTCATTCCTAGTCTTGACTTAGAAAGCTTCATCCAGTCTCCATTTCTTCCAAATCCAACTATGTAATTGATGTTTAGGTTTGTTAGGTTTCTCGAAGGTGTAGAGAGGCATGAAGGTGATGTGTCATGCTTCCCCTGCACATGTTTCTCTCAACACTTATTTATTTTCGTTCGACATCTTGCACATGCCACTTAAGTCCATACATTGAGAGCTTGTTGGCTGCTTGTCTTTGGGACTTTTCAAGGTCCATATAGATGGGTTTTGTGCTGAGGTAGGCACATAAATTATGATTCCAAGAACCTAAAGTAAGGACTGCACAACAAACTGAGTTTTTCCATTTTGAAGGGTAGGGCATATATATTCTGGGTTGAAAATTGCATCTAGTCCTCTAAGTCCTCGTTCACTTGGGAAAATAATTAATCAATTTGAAATTCATTTGGGTGAGTTATGCCCAAAACACAACTTGCTGATATGAACTTCCTTCCACTTATTCTGAGGATCAAATGATGCAATTTGAAGCTCAAATTACTTTTGAGCATTCCTCTTAATATCGATTGTGAGGTTTCCTTCAATTCCAACTCCATTTGAAGGAGTATGGTCAAATGACAATGACACAAGCTTGTCAGGTTGCTGTTACTTGACTATTCTCTCTTCATACCTACATGTTATGCTTTCAAGTGATCTATCATAGATCCCATATGGATCATTCATTCTCTATAGTTGTTAAATATGGAGCAGAAGCTTATGTTGGGATACATAACGATCTGAGCAAAGCAGGGGTTGCTCAGAATCTCAAGGAGCATGACACCATAGCCATCACAACTTGCAAACCTTGGCGCCTATCCAGGCCCTTTGCCAAAAAGGCTAGCGCCAAGTTGAATCATAGTACCATGACTTCTGTGGCGCCAACAGTTAGAAATCAACAACCATTAGGCACTAGCTCAACGTGTCACCATGTAGTGACAAAATGACAACTAACCTTGGACCAGTTCAACAACCTATCTATCCAGCGACTAGCATCAAATGTAGAGGAAGCTGAAGAGGCAGTTCACAAACTACATCTGAAACTGCTTCTTGATCAGCTGGAAGCTGAAGCGTCTCACCTTCCAGCTGCTTTGTAATTGTTGCACGTCTTGTATAAAGTCTAGTGTGGGAACTCCTTTCTATCTTCTTGGTTCCTTCCTAGTCTCCTCCAGCCCTCTCATGTTCTTACTTTTCCCTTTCTTTACAGACTATTCTTGCTACCACAACAGAATAGAGTGCCTTACACCTAGTAGTGTCACACACTCGTATTAAGCATGTGTAACATATTCTTACTTAAGTCTTGTATTCTAAAGTCTATTTCCATGTTTCCAATATGTCTCATGAACGTTATCTTGTATGAGGTGCATTTCTTCATTGCTTTGAAAGGGAGACTTTGTTGTGTCATGTCTCCTGTAGCGTAACTTTGAACATAACTTTCAAATGCCACAAGTTGGTTCTGGGAGTTGTCCACCACGCCACCACATTCTAGGCCCCATGGTGCGGATCACATGAAATAAAATTTAACAAATAAATAATTTTTTTTCATTAATTACTTGAAAATTAACTGCAATACACTCTTTTCTATTCTTCTCATGAAGGTAGATCTACTACCTAATGGAAGTGAAGCACTGAAAGTCTGAAACATTATATTATATATGAAGGCAAATTGTCTAAGCTTAACCAAGATAAACATCCCACCATTGCCCAACAATCTTGCTTAGCCCATCTTCCATTTAGAAGAAAAATGTCAAAAATATAAAAAATAAAATAAAAAATCAAAGAAATGGCTGAAATATTGGGATACCCCCATAGATAAAACAATTTCAAATATTTAAACCATAATCATTAATAACCTTAAAAATGATAACAAAATAAGAAACAAGGAAAAGCTTTGGTATTACAAGAACATGGTTAATCTAAATTGGAACACCTCAGCTACCCACAAAAGGTTCCCTGTCTTTATTTGAAAAAGGATGCAAATTAACTTATAAGGACTACATCAAAATGGCACGAGCTCAACCAGTTAAATTCCTCAACTTTCGAAGACTCAAGTTCAAATTTTGCCAAGCGATATATGCATTAATGCCAAACCATTGTACTGTTACTATGTTGTCATGATGTAATATGGGTGAGGTCCATTTCAATCCTATATAACCAATTAATATAATAATAATAATATATATTTTTTAAAATAACTCATAATGACTACATAGTGAAACTGGTAGATGGATGCACCCAAAGACTTCTATGGGACAAAGGAATTGCAAGGTTTGCAATTCAAATAAAGTAGAGGATGGAACTTACTTCCTCTTACTATGTTCCTTATATAACTATATTAGAATAAATTACATAGACAACTTCAATCACAAACGAGTTCTTAAATAATTTATTATAAAGCTTGAAAATCGCAAAAACTATTTGCCAGCCAAGTATACATACCTTGATAGTTCTTATATATCAGTTTGGCCTAAAGGATATCATAAGACTTTGTCATCATTAATGTAACTTGTAACAAGAGTTTCAGTAACCATGTAACTCTTTGTAGACCTTGCAGTCCTAAGAATTGCATTATCAATTTCCCAAGGCTGTCTCATAGAACAAACCATTCTACCTAAGTGGTTATTACTTCCTGCTTGCTTTATAATGATCTACATGATCATGTATCCATTCCCACTTCAAGTTTATCCCTCCACATATTTAAGAAGAAGACATTTTTTTTTCCAAAAACTCCCCATCAGTAATTGTCTTGATTAATCTTTCACATGAAAATAAATTCGTTTTCACCCAAGAATCAAGTAAGAATTGTCTGCTAAAGCATAGCAGCAAATGAGTTATAAAAAATAAACATCCATGGTGATTTACTTAAAAACCATCATTTTTCTTATCAACTAGGTAGTAACCAGATTTTTGTTATATCGTTTTAAGTAAAAATTGAGCTAACAAGGTTGTGCGAACATTTTTTTTTGGTGGGAAGAACGATGGAGAATGAAGCCGAAGTGCAAGAGGGGCACAGGACAAAGCTAGTTGGAAACCACCTCTAGAAGGTTGGATTAAAATTAATATTGATGGAGCTGCAAAAGGCAATCCGGGTAGAGATAGAATTGGAGTGGTCTGGAGGAATTATGTTGGAACGGTGCTCTATTGGGAACTGCAAGGTCTGGGCAGGGCCACGAACAATGAAGCAGAAGCCTTAGCTATCAAATCTGCTTCTATCAGGGCAGTAAGACAACTTTATAGGAGGATAATCATAGAATCAGATTCTCAAATATTGGTAGGAGCTTTAGATTGCATGAGGAATTTTGCTTTGAAGACATGGAGGTTGAGGATTCTTGTCACTCAAATTAAGGAATTGTGGAGGGAATTAGATGATGTGATTCCAGTTTATGTGGGTAGAGATCTAAATAAAGTGGCAGACTTCCTGGCTAAGATGGGTACTAAGAAGGAGGTAGGGTTCAATGACACAGTGGCGTGGCTATTGAGGATGATAGGATTAAGCAGGTTGGTGAGCAAATCCAGTTTTTAGCTAATTTGGACAGCCATTGTAGATATATGGTTTAGGAGATTTTGCTTCAATGCAGATCTTCTTTTACTGTTGTAAACATGTGTTGCCGGCTAAGACTAGGAGGAGTTTCATCCCAACTTGTAAATGATCTTTGTTTTAATATAATTTTTTTCAAATTCTTCTTCAAAAAACAAGGTTATGTGAACAATTGTACTACTTTTGCCAACATCTAAAGGTAACTCTTCTACCAAAATTAACCCAGACACCACTGCAATAGAGGCCAGATGTTTTGAAATTTAAAAAATTGTCTGGATTTAAAGTGATAAACCCCTCCAGAGCTAGAAGTCTGTAATTCAACCTTAATATGCATGATCATTTCTGTTTGGATGAAATAGTAATACCCAAATTCGCCAAAGTCATTGTGGCCACTCATTAGCAGCTTATAAGCAACTATGACCCAGCAATTCATTGTAATCCCAGATAACTTAGTCTGGGGTGGCCTGAGACATCACAGGGTAAGACAATTGTCAACTAGCCTACATTAGCAAGGAATGAAAAAAAACATGAACACAAGTACAGAGAAACACCTTTTAACCATCAAGGGATTTGGAGCAAGTGGGGAGTAAAGAGTTTCATATCATAAACTAAAGTCTGAATTCATAGTAAACCTTACCAATTATCTATAGTGGTTAAACATTTGGACTTTTAAAAAAAGACCCAAGTTCAAATCTAAATCTTGTCAGCCAAGAAGATTCATATATGATTGTCAAAAATGTTTTTGTAATAAAACTATGTGATAATGATATATTTAAAATTAAACCATTTCAATCCCATATAATCTGTTTAAATAAATAAATAATACAAACTACATTGAACCATAAATAACCAAAAACAAGATTGTGACACACCTGCTGTATCATTTCTTCTAATGTCATTGGGTTTGGCCGCTCCTGAACTCTAGATTGGTCTGCTGCTGCAAACAGGGCCATTGAAAGCCATCTGTTAGATACCATGCTTCTCTTGCGTCCAAGATTTAGTCCAAGTACAGGAAAATATGAGAGCAGTAGTGGGTGTCTTTTTGTTATTCTTGAATCGGCGGATACTTTGGTTTTGAAGTGTAGAATGGGGAACAGGATTTTGTGGATGGATTACATGAATGATATGAAATATGGCTTGATATAAGGAGGATTATCCGGAGCCTCTTGTGTGAGCCAGGTGTGACAGTATACATCTAGCATTTGATTTTATTCTACCCGTTGTATATCTTAAATGTGGTTGAAGCTCAGCTCAAGTTTGAAGTAACAGCCAAAGATGATGATTTTGGAGGAAAATCGACCACAATCTATGCCACCTATGTTTCCTTTATATTCTAAATTTAAATTATAGAAAATGAATAAGATTTTTTAACCACTCCTATGTAATTAAAAAAAAAGAAAATATCCGCTCATGTAGAGGAGTTGGAGAGCAAGTGGGTAGTTAAAACTCTCCAGTTATCGAGAGGCCCAGGTTCAAATCTCTCCCCTCACATGTTACGGATATGTATATAATGTTACAGATATGTTGTATATAAAAGGTTCCTCATCAAAAAAAAAAAAGAAAAGAAAAGAAAATGAATAAGATTTTTTTGCTTTTCCATCAACTCTTATATCATTCACTTCTCTTCAGTCTTGAATATTGGGAGTAATCCTTCAGTCTTGAATATTGGGAGTAATCCTTGATCCACAGATCTTGTATATCATATGTCATTCTGTTTACTGTTTTTCTTATATCTTTGATCCACAAATCTTGTATATCATATGTCATTCTGTTTATTGTTTTTCTTACTTTATTTTCTTAGGAGCTGCATTAGGCACTCCCGTTGCTTTGTATATGTCTTACTTTACAGTCCTATTGACCTCTTTTAATCACCCATGAACATTAATTCCTTTGTATATGTCTTACTTTACATGCCTATTGACCTCTTTTGATCACCTATGAACATTAATTCAAATTCAAATGTTCATGAATGCTCGTTTATACAGGCTAAAACAGGAAAAAGTATCTAATCGATCAACGTTGTATTCGTATTAAAATATATAGCTTTGGATTATAGTATTATTTAAATGTAGATTTATTTTTAAAATATAAAAATTTGTTGTTGTATGTTAGTTATAAAATTAGGATTTTTTAAAGATTAATAAATTAAATTATTTGAAATTAGGTTCTCGTGGGATACTACAACAGTTAGGACTTTGTCTTTTTTTTTTTGGAGGTCCACGGTTCAAACCGTGACATGTGTACAATTCCGTGTGGTTTGAGGTTTGATTCCTGTGAACACGATGATATGGATTATGTATAATTTGAAAGAATAGTTAAAATTAGATAATATTTTACCTTTAAAGGATTTAATATTTTTAAACCAAGTTTTTGAAGTATTATATAGTTAAATTTAGATTATATCTTTACCTTTAGAGGTTTTAAGATTTTTAAGCAAGTTTTTGAAGTATTATATAGTCAAGAGTGAGATAGAATGCAATCATATGAGTCTAGTTCAAGTGTGATGGACACACTTTAAGATTGTTTAAAGTATTATATAGTCTACACTTAGATTATTTAAGTATTAGATTATATCTTTTTACTTTTAGAGGGTTTAAGATTCTTAAGCCAAGTTTTTGAAGTATTATATAGTCGAGGGTGAGATAGAATGCATGAGTCTAGTTCAAGTGTGATGGAGACACTTTAATATTGTTAAAAGTATTATATAGTCCACACTTTAGGATTGTTTAATGTATCATAATGAGATATTTTAAAGTATTAAGGGTGAGATAGAAAGCAATCATATGAGTCTAGTTCAAGCGTGATGGACATACTTTAGGATTTTTTAGAGTATTATATAGTTACAATTGTTGAGCAAGGTGCAGCAAAAGCATTTGAGAAAGTATTGTCATTGTTGTCAACACAGATGCATTGATGCGATTGATGCGATTCGGAGGTCGACGGATCAAGTGCAGAAAGTTTCAAGCAAAATAGAGGTGACCCGGATTCGAAATTGGCAGAAAGAGACAAGGAAGAAAACTGTCGCGATATCGCGACATGTTTTCTGTCGCGATTTCGCGACAAAAAGTAGGAGAGAGAAAATGCAAGCCAAAATGTCGCGATATCGTGACATGTCGAGTTTTCGCTGAGGAGAGAGAAAATGTGTCGCGATTTCGCGACAAAAAGCAGGAGAGAGAAAATGCAAGCCAAAATGTCGTGATATCGCGACATGTCGAGTTTTCGTTGAGGAGAGAGAAAATGTGTCGCGATTTCGCGACAAAAAGTAGGAGAGAGAAAATGCACGCCAAAATGTCGCGATGTCGCGACATGTCGAGTTTTCGCTGAGGAGAGAGAAAATGTGTCGCGATTTCGCGACATGTTCCATTTTCGCCGGAGTTGGCAAGGAGAGTTGTACGGAAGAGCAAAGTGTCGCGATTTCGCGACATGTTCCTTTTTCGTTGCTGCTAGCAAAGAAGAGTGTACGGAAGCCGAAAGTGTCGCGATTTCGCGACAAGAAGGATGATGACGTCAGCAAAGTTGAAAAGTGTCGCGATTTCGCGACAGGATGAAAGAAAAGCCACTGGAAGCCGAAAACGTCGCGATTTCGCGACAACCTTCAGGGTGACGTCAGCATAAGTTGAAAGTGTCGCGATATCGCGACAAGATGCAGGGAAAGCTTCCAAGAGCCAAAACGGTCGCGATTTCGCGACATGCTTAAGGATGACGTCAGCAAATGTTGAAAGTGTCGCGATATCGCGACAAGATGCAGGGAAAGCTTCCAAGAGCCAAAACGGTCACGATTTCGCGACATGCTTAAGGATGACGTCAGCAAATTTTGAAAGTGTCGCGATATCGCGACAAGATGCAGGGAAAGCTTCCAAGAGCCAAAACGGTCGCGATTTCGCGACATGCTTAAGGATGACGTCAAAAAGTTCTAAGTGTCGCGATATCGCGACATGAACAGAAGGAAAGCTTTCAAAGCCAAAATGGTCACGATTTCGCGACAAAGAAGGGCATGAAGTGTGCGGCTTCAAAAAGTGTCGCGATATCGCGACAGTAATAGCCCAAACCCGTAGGAGCATGCAAGGTGACACGTGTCGAAAAAGCAGACAGAAAATCATGCAAATACGTAAAAAGTAATCGATGTCTGATCCAAGCTACAAATTGACAGTGTCGATCATGCACTAGAACAGTTGTATACTCTTGATTGAAAAAGCATTCGATGCATCACATATGGAGTTTCGAAAAAGCATTCGAAAAGCCGTATTCGAAGAAATTGAACAGCCAAATATGGAGAATCAGAAAAGCTTTTTAAAAGACGTATTGCTGGTTTCAAAATCAAGTGCATGGAACCGAACAGCAGTATTGAGGTTTCGAACAAAAGTGCATGGAACCGAACAACCGTATTGAGGTTTCGAACAAGAAGTGCATGGAACCGAACAACCGTATTGCATGGATTCGAACAGTCAGAGTATGTGATTCGATTGCATGCAGGATTGAAAGGTTATAAAAGAATAATCGTACAGAGAAGATGGTGCTGCTGTTAGAGAAAAGTTGTTGCAGAAAGAGAAATATTGCTGTGAAAAGAGGGTTTGAATAAGAAAATTAGCAGAGCCGTGAGAGTGTGCAGAGTTGGATTAATTGCAGACTGACCGTGGTTGTGCATGAAGTGAAGACACTTTTATGTCATTCTAATTGATCAGAATTGTAGTCCAAGTTGGTGCTTGGTACTAGGGGTTGGTGCTCCATCTGTTGCAGTAGAAAATTACAGGGGTTGGTGCTCCTTCCAATGGATGCTGGTAAAGAAGTTGTAAAATTGAAATTTTGCAAAGACTGGATTTGGATTGAAGTCCAAGCAGTTAATTTTTGAGGAGTAGCCAAATTGGTGAACCTCGTTATATTGTGTGTTGTGGTGTGCTCTCATTTTGTTCTTCTGGTTTTATAAGTTTTCTGTGCTTCAGTCTTTGAATGCTGTTGTTTCAAAATTAAATAACTACATTGATTCACCCCCCCTCTCAGTGTCATTGTGTGAACATCAATTGGTATCAGAGCGAGGTTCCTTGTACAAGCTTAATCAGCTAAGGAGATCTTGGAAGAAACAATGGCAAGGGGTGAAGGATTTTCATCCAACAAAGCTCCCTTATTTGATGGAACAAATTACACCTTCGGAAACTCGTAATGCAAACATATCTCGAGTGCATTGGGATATGATATTTGGGATTCGTAGATAGTGGATACACAACACCCACTACTCCTCCAACAGACATCTACCGAGAAAAAGAAATTTGAGAACAACTCCAAAGCTAAGAATGCCATAATGTGTGGGCTTGTTGACAAGTGAACCGATAAGAGTCATGAGTTGTAAATCAGCAAAAGACATGTGGGATAAATCGAAGAGCATCCATGAAGGAGACAAGAAGATTAAGGAAGCAAAACCGCAAACTCATCGAGCACGGCTCAAGCACTCGCAAATGAATGAAGATGAAAACATAGAGACTTATATGCCGAGAGTCAACGGAATTATTAATGCAATCAGAGGACTCGGTGAAGAAATTGATGATGTAGCTTGTTGTGAAAAAGGTTCTCGAAACACTTCACAAAAGATTTAACTCCAAAGTCTCTCGCAATAGAAGAGGCAAAAGATCTAAACAACTTCAAGATGGATGAGTTGCATGGTTCCCCGACAAAGATATGAAATGAGAATAGGACAAACCAAGTCTACAGACAGAGAAGCAACTTTTAAAGCACACAAGAATGTAAAAGCCGAACATGAATCCGAGGATGAAGGAACACCGGATGAAACAGAAGCCAATTTTGTTCGGAAACTCACAAAAGGAAAAGGAAAATATAGAGGGAAGCTACCTTTTAAATGCTTCAATTGTGGAGGAGTCGGTCATTTTGCAGCCAAATGTCCAATGCAGGAGAGAACCAAAAATGGTGAAGGTTCACACCAAGAAAAAGGTGACTGGAAGAAGAAACAAAATTTTAGAAAGAACAACTTCAAGAAGAAAAGCTTCATAACCAAGAATGTCAGTAGTTCTGAAGAAAGCACAGATGAGGAGTCTGAAGAAGAAGGAGGTGAAGCTCTTTTCATGGCACTTGAAGAAGAAAGAACAGAGAAAAATCAGGAAGGTGATGAAAATTCCAAGGATGAAGCTGAAGTGTATTTGGAAGGAGAATTGGTTGCTGCACTTGAAGAGTTGAGTGCAGAAAGGAAGAAGAATAAGAAATTTTCAAAGAAATTAGAGAATGCCACAGACATAATAAACAATCTGAAAATACAGACAGAGGAATTCAAGAAAATGTCTGAAGTTCTTGATGAACAATTAACTGTAAAGACAGTTGAATGCAACAAGCTAGAGGAAGACATTGTTAAGTTAAGGATGCAGTTAGAGGAGATGAATAGAAAATTGAACTGTTTTCATAAGTTTGAAGAAAGTACTGTAAAGCTGGATAAAATGTTAAATAACCAAAGGCCTTCTGGCATAAAATTTGGTTTAGGCTTTGATGAAGGAGAATCTTCAAAGGATTCAAAGAACTTGAATATAGAACTCATAAAGAAAGAAGAAAAGATCAAGGTTGAACCAGAAAAACCAAATCTTGCAAAAGAAAACAATAATGCCAGATTCAAGAAGAATACTGACAAAGATGGATTCACAAAAGTCACACATCCAAGGAGGAGAAGAGTCATGGCTCCTACTTCAAACAGGCAAAGACCGGCACCTAGGTTTAATCATGCATTTTCTCGGTTATTGTTTTAAATGCAATGCTTATGGCCATAAGATTTCAGATTGCATGCATAATGTATCTCAAAGGAATTTTACCAACAGAAATGTTTTTTCTCCTTTAATGAATTATGCAGTTGAATGTTATAATTGTCATAATTTTGGACATATTGCTAGAAACTGCAGAAGCACTTTTGCATCAAATAATTATCGTGGTAGAAAATCTCAGCCAAGTGGGTTGAAACAAAACCAAAAATTTCCTGAAAAATAGGCACATGCTAATGAAAGGACAAAGGCAAAACAAGTAGCAAAATCTGCTATCAAACCGTAATGGAAAGAAAAGGAATCTTTGATTGTCCAGATCGCTTTTAAAGCTCATAACAAATCAGCACCTTGGATACTTGACAGTGGTTGTTCCAACCACATGACAGTGACAAGCAAAAGTTTGAGAATTTACAGAATTATGAAGGTGGTTCTGTGAAATTTGGAAATAATGATGGAGCAAAGATTGTTGGAAAGGGATCACTCAAGATCAGTGATGGCAATATAAAATCAAAAGAAGTCTTGTTTGTAATTGGCCTCAAGCATAACTTGCTAAGTGTAAGTCAAATATGTGACAGAGGCCATGATGTAATCTTCAAGAAGGAGGGTCATGAAGTAAGAAAGACAAAAAATGGAAAGTTAATAGCCACTGGATCGAGAACTTCCGGAAATCAGTATACACTTTCGAAACTCGCAGAAGGAACATGCTTGATTGGACAGAAGATGAAAACCGGCTATGGCACAAGAGGCTTGGGCATATTAGTTTTGACAATCTGGCAAAAATCAGCTCAAAAAGAGCAGTTAGAGATATACCAAACATTGGCAAACCTCGTAAATAGCATCTCGTGAGTCATGCCAAAAGGGAAAACAAACCAGAGCCACTTTCAAAGCAAAAGAATACTTCACTAGCAAGCCATTAGAACTAATTCACACCGATCTATGTGGACCCATGAGAACTGAAAGCATAAATGGACACAAATATTTTATGCTGTGTATAGATGACTACTCAAGAATGACATGGGTACTATTTCTGAAACTCAAGTCAGAAGCCTTTGAGATGTTTAAAACCTTCAAAAATCTTGTTGAGAATCAATCAAGAAAAAGAATTAAATGCCTAAGATCAGACAGGGGAGGAGAGTTTATCTCCGAAGAATTTGCAGAATACTGTCAAAAACATGGGATAAGAAGACAGTTTTCAGCAGCTAGGACACCTCACAGAA
The DNA here is from genome assembly GCA_028583015.1 of Wollemia nobilis. Classification (NCBI taxonomy): domain Eukaryota; kingdom Viridiplantae; phylum Streptophyta; class Pinopsida; order Araucariales; family Araucariaceae; genus Wollemia; species Wollemia nobilis. The sequence goes on from JAQPPZ010017002.1 coordinate 5,683,267, forward strand.
TGGTGTTGTAGAAAGGAAGAATAGAACAAAGGCAGGAAATGGCAAGGACAATGTCGGTAGAAAACAAAATAGCCGACTGATTTTGGAAAGAGGCAGCTCATACTGCAGCTTTACATTCAAAACAGGTGCATGCCGAGACCACATGAAAGCAAAACAACTTATGAGTTGTGGTTTTGCAGTAAAGGCAACAACAAGACATTTCAAAGTATTTGGCAAGCAAGTGCTACATAAAACGGATTGAAGATAACCTCGGTAAATTTGAAGATAGAGCTGATGAAGGTATCTTTCTTGGTTACTCAACAAAAAGCAAGGCATACACATGTTACAACAAGAGGTTGAAGAAAATTGTTGAAAGTGCTGATGTGAAAGTTGATGAAGGTAGAGAACAAGAAACTACTTATCAAGAAAACTACCCTATGTATGAAGAAGTCATTGAAGGTGATGATGAAAAAGAAACAGAGAAGAATCAGAAAATTGATCCGGATGGTGTAAAAACCGAATCAAGAAGAAGAAAACAGGAAATTTAAAACAGGACAACCGGCGTAAAAATCATCCAAGTGAACAGATTATTGGGGATCCCACAGATGGTATTCGGACAAGAAGAACAAGTAGTGAGGAACTATTCTCTCGTTATCTAGTATTGAACCTAAAAATGTTGCTCAAGCAAGCACTGATGAAAGTTGGATGAAGGCAATCAATGAAGAACTAGATCAGATAGAGAAAAACAATACCTGGGAATTAGTACCTAGACCAACAAATAAAAACATAATTGGCACTAAATGGGTTTTTAGAAATAAATTGAATGAAGATGGGCAGAGTTGTCGTAAATAAGGCAAGATTGGTATGTAAAGGCTATGCTCAAAGTTGAAGGCATTGATTTTGAAGAAACTTTTGCACCGGTAGCGTGACTAGAGGCAATCGAATGTTTCCGCATTAGCAGCTCATAAAAACTTCAAAGTATATCAAATGGATGTAAAATCAGCATTTTTGAATGGAAAACTGGAAGAAGAGGTTTACATTGAACAACCAGATGGCTTCCAACTTGGTGACAATCCAGATTTTGTTTGCAAGTTAAAGAAAGCTTTATATGGATTAAAACATGCACCCAGAGCATGGTATGCAAGGCTGGATAATTATCTAATTAAACAAGGGTTTAAGAAAGGTTTGGTGGATAGCAACTTATATGTCAAAACAGAGAAGGGTCATCTTATTGTTCTTGTTGTTTATGTAGATGACATAATATTTGGCAAGCAAGGATGGATGAATACCGCAAAGACATATCAATTAAAATGAAAAAAGAATTTGAGATGTCAATGATTGGTGAACTTTCTTATTTCTTAGGATCGCAGGTCAATCAAAATGAAAAAGGCATTTTTATTTCTCAAGTTAAATATGTAAAAGAAATGCTGAAAAAGTTCACAATGGAAGACAAGAAACCGGTCAAGCACTCCCATGACAACAGTCGCAAGTTGAGCAAGGATGATAAATCTCCGGATGTGGATCAAACAATGTACTGTGTCTATGATTGGAAGCCTCACTGTATTTAACAGACTACTAGACCAGATATACTACAGGCAAGATGCATGGTTGCTAGATTTCAGTCAAGTCCCAAAGAAACTCATGTCACAACTGTAAAAAGGATCTTCGTGTACCTCAAAGGTACCATGGATTATGGGTTGTGGTACCCAAAAGGCAAAGACTTCACTTTGATTGCATATTCGATGCAGATTGGGCAGGTGCATTGATGACCGAAAGAGTACAAGTGGAGGAGCATTTTATCTTGGAGACAAGTCGGTAGCATGGCACAAAGAAGAAACAAGAATCGCTTCTCTATCCACTGCAGAGGCAGAATACATTGCAGCCACAACTTGTTGTACACGGATATTATGGATGAGACAAACTTTGAAAGATCTTGGTATCCACTTCAAAGAGCCAATATCAATAAAATGTGATAACACTAGTGCTATCAACATATCCAAGAATCCAGCTTATGCATTCAAGAACCAAACACATTGCAATCCGATATCATTTTTTGAAGGATAAAGTTGCAGAAGGAGAAGTCAAGTTGGATTTTGTTCCAACTACAGAGCAAGTAGCTGATATATTCACAAAACCATTGCCCAAGGATGTTTTTGAGTACCTTAGGAATAAGTTGGGAGTGGTCACAATTCCCAAGAACTGACTATCATTAGGGATCACATTCTCAATGGGTGCATGCATGCCTATACTTATAGTTTTGCTTATGTTTATGATTTTTGCTAACTATAACAATATTTTCCTGAGAATGGTGTACAGAGACTCAGGGGGAGTCTGCAGCAGCCCTTTGGTATTATTGGCAAAGGGGGAGAAGAAGTTGAGCAAGGTTGCTGTGTGTTGCCAACAATTCCAAAGGGGGAGATTGTTGAGCAAGGTGCAGCAAAAGCATTTGAGAAAGTATTGTCATTGTTGTCAACACAGACAGATTGATGCAGTTGATGCACTCGGAGGTCACCGGATCAAGTGCGAAAGTTTCAAGCAAAACAGAGGTGACCCAGATTCAGAAATTGGCAGAAAGAGACAAGGAAGAAAACTGTCGCGATATCGCGACATGTTTTCTGTCGCGATTTCGCGACAAAAAGCAGGAGAGAGAAAATGCAAGCCAAAATGTCGCGATGTCGCGACATGTCGAGTTTTCGCTGAGGAGAGAGAAAATGTGTCGCGATTTCACGACAAAAAGCAGGAGAGAGAAAATGCAGCCAAGTCGCTGTGACTTTTTATGAGAGAGAAAAAGGCGATTTCGACAGTTCCATTCGGAGTTGGCAAGGAGAGTTGTACGAAGAGCAAAGTGTCGCGATTTCGCGACATGTCCTTTCCCCGCAAAGAAGAGTGTACGAAGTAAAGTGTCGCGATTTCGCGACAAGAAGGATGATGACGTCAGTAAAGTTGAAAAGTGTCGCGATTTCGCGACAGGATGAAAGAAAGCCGGAAGCCGAAACGTCGCGATTTCCGACAACCTTATGACGCAGAAAGTGGAAGCGACAAGAGGGAAAGCTTCCAAGAGCCAAAACGGTCCACGACATGCTTAAGGATGAGCGTCAAATGTGTGAAAGTGTCGCGATATCGCGACAAGATGCAGGGAAAGCTTCCAAGAGCCAAAACGGTCGCGATTTCGTGACATGCTTAAGGATGACGTAAGCAAATGTTGAAAGTGTCGCGATATCGCGACAAGATGTAGGAAAGCTTCCAAGAGCCAAAACGGTCACGATTTCACGACATGCTTAAGGATGACGCAAAAGTTCTAAGTGTCGCGATATCGCGACATGAATGTAGGAAAGCTATCAAAGCCAAAATGGTCACGATTTCATGAAAGTAAGGGCATGAAGTGTGCGGCTTCAAAAAGTGTCGCGATATCGCGACAGGTAACAGTCTGGCAGGTAAAACCCGCAGGAGCATGCAAGGTGACACGTGTCAGAAAAAGCAGACAGGAAAATCATGCAAATTAAAAGTAACTGATGTCTGATCAGCAGTTACAAATTGACAGGTGTCGATCATGCACTAGAACAGTTGTATACTCTTGATTGAAAAAGCATTCGATGCATCACATATGGAGTTTCAAAAAGCATTCGAAAAGCCGTATTCGAAGAAATTGAACAACCGAATATGGAGAATCAAAAAATCTTTTTAAAAACGTGCATGGAACCAACAGACGTGTGGTTTCGACCAAGTGCATGGAACCGAAACAACCTATTGAGGTTCCAACAACCAAGTGCATGGAACCGAACAACCGTATTGCATGGATTCGAACAGTCAGAGTATGTGATTCGATTGCATGCAGGATTGAAAGGTTATAAAAGAATAATCGTACAGAGAAGATGTTGCTGCTGTTAGAGAAAAGTTGTTGCAGAAAGAGAAATATTGTTGTGAAAAGAGGGTTTGGATAAGAAAATTAGCAGAGCCGTGAGAGTGTGCAGAGTTGGATTAATTGCAGCACCAGCTGGGTCGTGCATGAAGTGAAGACATTTTTATGTCATTCTAAATTGATCAGAATTGTAGTCCAAGTTGGTGCTTGGTACTAGGGGTTGGTGCTCCATCTGTTGCAGCAGAAAATTACAGGGGTTGGTGCTCCTTCCAATGGATGCTGGTAAAGAAGTTGTAAAATTGAAATTTTGCAAAGACTGGATTTGGATTGAAGTCCAAGCAGCTTAATTTTTGAGGAGTAGCCAAATTGGTGAACCTCGTTATATTGTGTGTTGTGGTGTGCTCTCATTTTGTTCTTCTGGTTTTATAAGTTTTCTGTGCTTTAGTCTTTGAATGCTGTTGTTTCGAAATTAAATAACTACACTGATTCACCCCCCTCTCAGTGTCATTGTGTGAACATCAACAATGAGATAGAATGAAATCATATGATCCTATTTCAAGTGCGATGGACGAAGACACCTTTGCAACAGTGGCTTATTATTTTATAATGATATGATATTATATATATATTACATATTGTTGAAATGATACAATATCAATGGGTTATATAAGTCAATCTCAAATCATTAATGAAGGTTTGGCTTTTGCATTTGATGCTTGATGGAATGGTCTAAACAAAAAAATGTCTTTATGCTCTTGGGAGTGTGTGATAATCAAATCAATCCTTTTTTTTTCTTTATAAAAAGGACTAAGATAATGACTTTACTATATCAAATTAATGTTTATAGAGAAATAAGAAATTTATATTTTGAAATCTACATAAGCGAAGCTAGGGTTTCAACTGCGATAAGTGATGGAGATCGGGTTAGGGTTTTGAGTATCATTATGGTCCCCAACCTTGGTGGACCAATACACAACATTGGCGTTGCAGAAGGGAATGCATGCGATAATGACTCCTCTCAACCGACTATGTAGGTTTGTGCTGAGAATAGTCCACAAGGTAACCCTCGTTTTGTTGATGTAATTCTTCCATTGCCTGAAGTTGATTTTGCATGTCAGTTTATAATCACACCCTTGACGGGTATTTCATTGGACGCATCCCTAATGAGTCTTCCCTTAGGGCTTGGGTTAATGCAGCTTGGACTCCTCATGAAGTCAAGCTAACGATGGTTCAAAATCTGACAAAGGGTTTTTTTGTTTCGCATTGCAAAAACAACCCATTTTAAGGTGATTTATGAACATGGCCCCTGGTATATGAGAAGTTCTCTTCTTGTTTTTTCTCCTTGGACCTATGATTTTTTTGTTTCTAAGGAAATATCTACCAAAGTCCTTGTGTGGGTGGAATTCCCAGGACTCCCTCTATCTTTGTGGCCCTTTCTCAGTCACATAGCGGCCCCTTTAGGTTGTCATTTTGGTGGAGGCAAACAAATTTTCCCATGCATGCCCTCAAAAACGTGTTTGCGTCGAGATTGATATTTCTCGAGATCTCAAGGAGTCTATTGACATACAAGTTGGTGATACTATGCTATCCCAACGGGTCCTCTACATTAATTTGTCCAACACATGTTTTCGATGCCAGTCCTCAGCACATAAGATCAAAGATTGTCCCTTGATGCCGCATAATAGGGACAAGCAGAGCCCCACCACACCGAGTGCACCCACTCCTCAACCTTAGGAGGATGGTTGGACGACTGTGGGAGGGCGTAAAAATCCACATTTGGTTGCTTCTAAAGGTACATAGTCCAAGTCGACACATGTCTCACAACCAGTAAAAAAGGGTATGAAAAGGAAAAAGTTGGTCCCCCAATTGAAACTGCCAACAATGAGGCTCCTCAGTCTCAATAGATTCATACCCCAAGGGATGCAATAGAGGTTGCTTCACAGTCCGCCCAACCGACCAGTCCTCTAGTACATTTCCCCCGACTTACGCAAGGTGATCCCGCAACCCGAGAAGGGGGTTTGCAGAAGATGTCGCTCCAGAGAAGCGACTTCATATGACCAATGTTTATTTAGGCAGTTATGTTCCTGATTCATCCAACAACTACAGCATGTTGGAGCATCTTAGCGGCAGCGAAAATATGTCGTTGGATGCAGAGCCATCATTGATGGAATTGGCGGTTCCTATGGAGGATGCAAAATCCAAAGTTCCCCTTTTGTGTGGTTTCGAAGTTCTCGTAGTCCTCGACAGGGGAAAGAAGATGGAGATAGTCTACCCGAAAAACAGTTTCAGCCTTTCAACTCAAGAGTTCCAATAGCTTTGTGGCATTGGACAGACACAAAATGATGGAGCAATAAGTCTACTTAGTGCCTAGAGCTACAGTTCTATAGTTTAAGGTTTTTTTGTTACTCTAATTTATTTTTCTATGCTTATTTATGTTGTGTATTCGCCCTTTTAGAGGTGGGTTTCGGTTTTGATTGTATGAGTGGCCTTGCACCCCAAGCCGTGATCTTTCTAGCTCCTTTTTAATTATAAACTCTCTAATTTTTATTGAATATAATTGTTGGTTCCAATAAAAAAAATGTTTTTAGAGATTGAGAGTGAAATTGAGATCCATCGAAAGATGGAACTGCCTTCTCATGTGTTACTACATTAATATTTTAACTATGTATTCTAAAGTATTTAGACTTTAATTTAATAATTTTGTAGAGGTCAAAGCCCTTTTATAAGGCCTTAAGGATGAAAAAATAAATAATTGATAATGGCTCCTCAAAGATTGCCAACATAATGAACAAGAAGCATTTATAAGGATTGGATGAACAATATAATTGTTATGTAAGATGCCTTTGCCATTTTTTGGCCTAATGGAACTTCATTTGTTCCAATTTTTTTTTTAAAATAAATAAATAATATAATCGATATTAAGTTTTTTATATATATATATATATATATATATATATATATATATATATATATATATATATATATATATATATATATATATATTTATTTTATATAAACACATAATATAGGTAAATTTATTAAATATAAATGTAGTCGAATTAAAAAGATACTTTCATCTGTCTCGGGGGGACAACGCAACGGTTTGGGCTTTGGCTCTTCTTCGGGAGGTCCAAGGTTCAAACCGTGGCATGGTGAGTGTGTGAGGGGTGGGTGTGTGTTCATAAAAAAAAACACTTTCATCCATATTTAAAAGGTAAATTAAATTAAATTCTTCTAACTTTTAGTTTGTCATGAGCCGCACTTCTCTAGGCACTTTGTTACTTTGGCAGTGGCAATTTGCATGTGGCCAATTAGAGAAAAGTAGTTGGATATCTCATATTTACCAACAACCTATGGCATTACTTAATCTTCTAAGTTGGCATTTATTTAGATATATTTAATTTTTGAAATATATATATATATATATATATATATATATATATATATATATATATAATTTTTTTTCCTATAATAAATTATACATATTATATTAATTATTTTAATATTTAATATAAATAATAGAAATCTAATAAGTGAATAATATTAAGTACAATAATGTTTTGTAAATTTATAATAATAAAAATGACCAAATATTATAGAAGTATTTCAATTGAATTGTATATATATATATATATATATAATTTTAAAACTATATTAAAGAAAATATTATATTACCCCTTTGCTTCTCCCCCAAACTGAATTTTTGGCTATATAGCCAAAACAAGATAAGGAGAGAAATTTTTATTTATAGGGTTTATATTATATATATTTACACACTTGTTTTTAGGGGTATTTGTTTTTTATATATATCAACTATTTATTTCAAGCTAAGCCATCAAAATAAAGTTGTAGGATAATAAATATTCTTAGAATGGAATTGTTTGTTCCCAATAGCAAAGATGTTATGCAAAAACATTGATGTCTTCCTTGACTTTTTAATAAAATATTCTATGGATTTCATAATAAATCTTTCTAATATCTCAAAGAAATCAAAATTTTGTCTTGCTTCCTTCAATATCATTATGGAGCCCTTTATAAAAAAGATGATAATGAGCTTAAACCAATGTCAATCAACAATATTTTGGTTCTCAAAAATATGTCTTATCAATGGTTGGACACATTCAAAACCTGCTTTGGAATAATGAAGTAAGATAGTCATTCTGGTATCATCTTTGTTTTACCATTTTATTGCTCATTTTTTCACATACATATAGATTAAGTTTTTAGGGGTGCAAAGATTTGGGGAATCAAATTCCCAACCACTCTATCAAAGTCCGAATTGTCATCCTATCCTTACCACTTTGTCCCCTTAAGTAAGAAGAGTTAAGACTTTGGGGAATCAGGCTACATAACCATTTGGATGGAAATGTAATCATATATTTACTACCCTCTCTTTTATTTGGGGAAGAAATTAGAACTTTAGGGATTCAGACTACATAACCGTCTCGATGGAAATGTAATCCTATCCTTATTATCCTTTCCTTCCTTTTATTTCTTGTGGGCTATATGAAATAAGATCTTTTTACCACCCTGCTTTATTAATTTGTGATACCATCATGACCTTCTTTTCCGTAAGATAAGAATATGTCTTCTCACATTGATTCTGACTTTTCCTTTAAAACATGATATTGTGACTGAAAAGTGATGAATGATAAGATGAAAAAAAACATTGTATGATAGAACTCCATCATGAAATAAAAGAAGCATATTTTAAAGAACTCCTTATTATCCTTTCCTTCCTTTTATTTCTTGTGGGCTATATGAAATAAGGTCTTTTTACCTCCTTGCTTTATTAATTTGTGATATCATCATGACCTCTTTTTCCATAAGGTAAGAATATGTCTTCCCACATTGAATCTGACTTTTCCCTTAAAACATGATATTGTGACTGAAAAGTGATGAATGGTAAGATGAATAAAACCTTGTATAATAGAACTCCATCATGAAATAAAAGAAGCATAATTTAAAGAACATAGAGTGATTTTCTAGTTATTTTTAGAAATATTATTGTTCCATGATAACCTTCTTTCATTGCTCAAGTAGTGTAAAGATTTTTGCCATCCATATTATTTACTGGTACTTAGACATCCATATAAGAGGATTGATTAGAATATATTCTTTATATTAATTGCACTTATTTGCTTAGTATATATTATATTATAGAGCAACAAATTATTTAGTAAATAGTGCTTTGTTGCTTAAGATAGAAAGAGAAGTTCTTATTTAATAATAGTTGATTGCATTTCAAAAATGCACTACAAATCAACTTGTTGTTTATGGTGGTTTATAAATCCTTTAGATAGTGGCTTCCTATAGAGCTTAAGCTTGTGCCCATTAACTAATAATCTTCATGTTGAATTATCAATAGGATTAAGTTTAACTGTACCATTCCCAAATATTTCTTCAATATTATAGGGTCCAAGCCATCACATCCTTAGCTTTCCTTAGCAACCCTGGAAGCGAGAATCAAATAGCAAGGCCCAATCTCCTCATTGAAATGCTCTTGGTACAATATGTTTATAATGCCATTTTTCTATTTCATATCTGCATTAGTTTTGTCCTATGTAATGTCTAATTTTTTTTAAATATATTATTATTATTATTTTTATCTAAAACATTCAATTGTTCTAATCATGTGGACCTGGTGAACCAACTCTTTGAATATTATAATCCTAGGAGTAGTACTTTGAGGATCCAAACCTAAGTAGGTAACAACCATCCAATGCTTGAAAGTAAATTTATTGAAAACAAAAATGCTGAAATAAAAGCTAAATTGTTGTCACTACTTGATTTTAAGAAGCACTTCGGTATGATCTTGTTGCACCTACTCCCTTTACAGGTCAAAGCTTCCAAACCTAAGTATGTGACAATCAAAAATAACTTGCTAGAATTTAAATGCTAACTAGAAAGCAATAAAATTTGAACCTAAGAAAATGGAACCTAGAAGTATTGAGATGAAGACACTTGTTGGAACTCCTTGTGCCAACTTTGACCTGCATGCACGTTGGAACTTCTTGTGCCACTCACGCAGGTAAGCCTCCCTTTCGCACGATCCAACAGTCTTTGATAAAAAATTATGGCACTGTTCTTCCCGACAAGGATGCCAAAATGTCGAGCTGTAATCTCTCACACTTAATTGTCAACCCAAGTTAGATTTAAAGAATAGAAATCTCATATAGATTATTCCACAATTATTAACCATTGACTTTATTTCGTTTCCTTAGTTTCATTTGCAAGAAATAAAGGTTTACAATAAAGGAAATTGAAATGAAATGATGCTTAATTTAAAGATGCAATTTATGACTAAGTCTATGTGTGTGGATCCACATTATGATCTTACAATGCATTATTTATTTAATATATTTTATAATTCTATATTATGCAAATTTAATAAAATTTATGTTCTAAATTTATTCTATGTTCTAATTCTATCTACCATGTTTTTTGGAGAAGACATTTAGGGGCTAATCTTTCGAAGTGGGCAATGCCTCCTCAAGGTTAGTATAAATCTCCTTCCCTTTTTACTCTATTTTAACTTTCAAAAGTTTATATTCATTTAAATTAATTTTTATACTACTTAATTCATGCTTGCAAGAAAAAGAAATAAAGTTACAACATAAAATAAAGCATGGAGAAAATAAAGACTTGTATTACCATACTCGTAGAAAGACAATTGATGCTAAATTACTCTTTTATTCCAATCCACGTAAACATGCTATAGAATTATTCGCCACCCCTTTTCTTACGTATCTCCATGGACCTCTCTATCATAAAGGGCTTTGTAATATATCCTTTACTCTATTCCCTTAGAATAGAAAAGTCAATATTCTATGGTTTTGAATAAATCTTGCCCAAGTGGGAAAGATACTAAATTCACGTAACAAGGACCTAAAATCTAAGTAACCTACTAACAACACTAAACAATATTTTTGTCCTTTTCTATAGGAGGACAAAGTCGTTACATCATGAGAATTAATAAATTACATATCTTTAGCAAATTATATAGCAAATGCTATTGTGGTCAATAATATTCCCGTAATAAAACAACTAAACTAACTTGGACTTATTATAAATGACTTTTTCCTTTTCTTTAGGAGAGGACAAAGTCAAATTACATTTGAATTACACAATATTTGATTAAATAACATATTACATAACAAATTTTAATGTGGTCAACTAACAAAGGATGAAAAGTCATCCACACTAATTATTTTAACTGCTCATGCAACATTTGACCAAGCTAGCAGCATATGTGGTGTGTTTTTTTACACAAAATGAGTTTATGAAATCTACAGGTTTTCATAGACCCTTTTCAGGTTTCTGTAGGTGCTTTTTGTAGATGCTTTTCGTAACCTGCTCTTGATGCTTCTTCTCGCAAACTGGTTCATTTGTATTTGGCTGTAGCATTCTCCTGCGAACTACTTGCAATATCCACTTGCTAAAAACACAACATGCTTGCACAATTTTTGTGAAATTACCAGTGTGTAACGTATAATATCTCATAGATCAAATATATCAAAAATCACATGAATTATGCATAATATTCATCAAAACATATTCATAATCATCAGATTTGCACCTTAAAACTAGGAATAAAACTACATTTCGTAGTCAATTTCAACAATCATCACATCTTGTAAATATTAGATGAGGGTTGAGTATTAAGTTAAAGTTTGAGTTATATGTCCCCTTATATAAGTGTAAATGTGCAGGATATGCACAAGTGTCACGTGAGTGTGTGCAAATGTAGGTTGAGTCTATGTGCACAAGTATCTTATATGTAAGAGTGCAAATATGTAATGTAAAGATGTGCACAAGTATCTTAGATTAGAGTGTGCAAAGTGAAGGTCAAGAGTCATGTCTAGGTGTGCATACAATATAGTGTCAAGTGTTCATCAAGTATGCAAGTGTCAAGTAGAGAAGCCAAGAGTCATGAGACTTGGCATATGGAGAGGAATAGTCAAGTATCCTAAGATTCACACTACTATGGGTATTTAATCCATAAGGATACTCCATATCATGTTGGGTCAATAAAGAAGTATCAAGTATCAAGTTCTATCATATTTGTAAGAGAGTGGAGTAATAAATATTGCATACAATTTGAGCAATTAATATTGGAAGTTGTTCTACATGCTTATTACATGTATGATTAAGGCTAGTTACATTCATATTGTTGCTTATTATTGAATTCCTTGATATACATATTAATTTGCTCATATTACTCTACTCATAACATTATCTTGACCTTATTGCTTTGTGGATATATTATTTTCATCCTGTGATATTTTTGGTAGTATTATGACATAAAAAGCCATCACATTATGATTAGGATTTGATATGTTTTGCTTTTTCAAACTTCTTGATATAAATGACAATGTGAATATGCCTTGTCATCTTCTAAGCATCAATCTTGCTGATAGTTTAGTCAATATATGGTGATGAAGGTGGTGGATTTATGGGTGAGATAAATCCTTATACCTAGAATGCAAATGGTATTGAGTTAGTCTTCTAAATTCTTGGGACTATGAAATGGGCCATTTATTTGATTGACCTAAATACGATTTATGGAATTGATGTTAATGTATGGGGTGGGTTAACTTTTCTATTGCTAGGGTGTGAGGGGACTACAATGTAGGTTTTTATTCAAGTTTCAACCCTTAGAGACCTAACTATAGATGGTTTGGATATTACTTAAACATTATAAAAAATTTATTTTTATATCTTGATGTCAAAATATAGAACTAAAATAGAATCAAATATAAAATATTTTATGTGTATGTTTAAGTGTATGTTTAAGGGACTATTCTATTGAATATGGGATAGATAGGATGATTTTCAAATGTCCAAGATAAATTTATATTCACTAAAACTCAATACCAATTTCAAAATTTTTAAGTAATGATGAATGGGATAAAAATTCAAGAAGCATAGTGACAAATCTTTTCATTGTGTTTTAGTGATTTTTCTGTGGGATGTGACCTTAGTCTTAATATTAATTGTTTTATAGAAAAAGTAAGAATTTTATAGTTTAATATGGGTCCAATAATTACTTGAGAAAGAGGATCATAGGTAAACATGCCCTCCCCAAACAAACCAAGAGGCCCCACTTAAAACTAGGCATTGATCACTTGGAGTTGATTTATTTATGCACAATTTTGATGGTTGTTATATCCATTTGTTCCATTGGCTATTGGATATTTTATTTTTAGCTAGTAAGAGTCTATGTGGAACACAAGGTTTATAGCGAGTTTGATTTATGTTTTTACTAGTGGAGGGAATAGGGTTAATTTATCTCTATATGTGATAACAAAAGTTGACATGTGGATTTATTCTACCATGTATTTTTATGATTATTTAGTTTTTTGATATTTTATTAAAAAATATGATTCAAAAAGTTAATATTAATTTACAGATTGTTAAGGTCTGAGGTGTAGACCAATTGGTTCATCCAAACCTCATAAGGGGGCCGGAGGTCCAAGGTTCAAATCTCGGGCCTCGTCGGACTGAACGCTTTTCCCTTTCCTGGTGCTTTCGACAGAGTAAAATGTTTAAAATGATTGTGGCATGGCGGTTATAGGGGCAGATTGCGCGAAGATCTATGTGGTGGCTTTCGGGACGGACATCACAAAATACTGTGGCAGCCATAAAAGCTGGACAGCCTGCTCGGATTCGTGGCGGCTACCGATTCCACCATGAAAAAAAAAAATTACAGATTGTTTTTAATAGTTTTATAATTCTACCATATATTGATGGAGCTTAAATTAAACAAATAAAAGAGGAGCACGTGACATGAATATGCTTGTTTAATGAAATTATGTAGATGCACTTATCTTATAAAAATTTAAAGGTAAAATATTTGTATGTAATTATTAATTGCTCTTCGTAACTCATCTCAACAACTTAGCAATGGTCATTTTTCCGATGACTCCTTCTTGATGCTTTTTGAAGAAGAAAGCACCATTGACAACGCATTGTAGTGCCTTGACACATTTTGTGAAGCTTCTGGGTCTAGTATTCAATGGAAGAAAACCCAATGTTATAGATAGTCCTTTCTTCCCAAGTCAAACTGGTTATTTTGCTTTTAGTGGAAATGGATATAACATGGGGAAATGTTCAATGTTTTGGTTATTCCCTTTGTGTTTCAATTATTCTTCTTTTGTTCTATGGAAATTTTTTCTAGACAAAGTGGAGAGTAAGCTTCACAAATGGCTTTCTAGGCCTCTGTCACTTGCTAGCAAGTTTTAGGTATGTTAAAAAATCTTAGCTACCACTCATGTTTACTATTCATCTTGTTGGGCTTCATCTAAGATGTCATACTAAAAGTTGGAGAAGCTCCTACAAGATGTTTTATGGGCCTCGTTAGACAAAAAAAGCTTCCACTAGGTTGCTTGGGAATTTTGTTGTCTTCCAAGGGTCTCTAGGGATTTGGGTCTTCTTGATAGCCAAAGCCAATGAATAGCTCTCTATGCTAAATGGGTCATAAGAGCTATGCAAGGCAATTAAGCCTAGAATGTGTTGCTTCAACATTGTTGTAGGGAACATTTCCCTATAGCCCCATTTCACTCCAAGATAGACTAGTTGAAAGTGATACAAGCTAAGGCTATGTTGTTATAAGGTGCTTCCAACCTTCAATCAAAACAAAAGAGCTTCAAGAGAAGATCGGGTCAGATTAAATCCATGTTAGCCATTAGATCTTCCATCTACAACTAACACTTCACATCCACCTAGATCCAAACAAAATAAGGGTTTCAAGGCCTATGGATAGTTTATTTCCAATCCAATGGTCCACATGGTCCTTCTTATGGAGAAAAGTTTCAACGAAGGAGAAAAGCTATGATAGAAGCTAAAGCAAAGCACATGGTAACCAGTCAGGAGCTTGAAGGAGGAAAGAACCAACACTCTAAGAAGAAGGCTCACTATTGGCCAAAGGAGGTTCCACCCCATCCAAGGACACATGGTAGCCATGCATTCAAGAAGAAGAGTAGGCAAAGGAGCATTAAAGAAGACATCTGCTAATGGCCAAAAGGATTGAATTTTGCAGCCAAGATTGTAAGAACCAATCACATGTCAATTGAACCATCACCCACAATACACATAAGCCTACCCTATCCATCTACACCAGTTAGGGAGACCATGTTTGTTGCATCAATAAGATGATACATCCTAGAAGAAGCATGGTAGAAGAGTTATGGTGCAACCACTCTAACACAACAACAGAGAACCCAGTTAGTCACACTGATCATTCAAAGGCCCAAAATCTCTTAATTATGGTCCTATATCCAAAGACCTCAAAGATGCTATCACACAAATTATAGAAGGATTTATTGGCTACATGAATAGAAAATATCCATAAGCCTTCTACATATAACTTCAAAGGGAAGGCACCCTCCTATTGGCTTATAAATAGGCCTAATTTTATTGTGAAAGGTATTGGAATTTGTTTGCTCATGCCTGGTACCCAACCTTGTAGGCTATTCCTTTCACCCTTCTTTCCTATTGTAACAAGGGGAGTTCGAGCATTTTATAATGCCTAGGGAACATCAAGCCCTCTAGGCCTTATTGCCTTGTAATCATTTGAGCATGTTAATGGAAGTCTTGACTAATTTTTCTTTGTCCTCCTTCTCTTAACTTGTCTTGATTCTTGATAGTGTGTTTTTCTTAGTTGTGTCTACTAGCCATAGGTAATATTTTTCATGTTCTAGTACCACTTATTGAAGTCAAAAAGTAGGGTTCCTTTTTAATTCTTTGGCACATTGCCCCTGTAGCTTAGGATTTACTTTTCACAAATATTTGATTTATTCATTTTTTACTTTCATTGCAATTCATTATTTGCTACCCCCTCGACTTCAACTTGTGGAGGTTACTATACATCAAGGTGTTAAAATTTGATGAGGATCTAGCCTCGACGAAAAACCCTGGAGGTCACACAGAAAATTATTTCCCTCCACCCATGATGCTTCATATTTTTTTGCTCCACATGAGGCATGGGTGCATCTGTGTTGTTAGCCCCCCCAGGCTTAACCCGCTAGAGAGTACATTTAGAGGCAACAACGATTTGTCTAGCATGCCCAATAGGATGATCTTCTACATTTTTCCCATTAATATTGAATGAAGTTTGACAATGATCCCGATGAAGGTCACAACTATTTTGCTTGAAAAGAAGCACTTGGATAATTCACCTGGAAACTCCGCTTGATGACTCAAACTTAAAAGATAGACTTTGCAAAAGTCATTTGACAAAAAATAAACCAAGATTCTAGTGGGGTTCTCTATCTCATTAGCTTGTTGAAGCAAACCCCACTTGGTGACTCCATTCTTAGAGGGAAGACCCAAAGTTATATGAATGGAAGACCAATAACCAAAGCCTTCACCAAAGCTAGTTAGCAAGAGATGGTATCACCCCTAAATCAAAGGTAAAGGAGGGACCGATAGTGAAATAGGGAAGCCATGGTCCATCAACATCCTATAATTTTTTGGTATGGAATGACAGAGATACCCTAATTCTTTTACTTCCACTTGACATATGGGACTCAATTCCTACATTGATACTTAAATATTTACCCTAATTAGGAGAAGGTGTTGTCACTCTGATAGAACATTTGTATCAATTGGTGAGTTTATATGTTATACATTTTATTGAGAATAAAAATATAGCCTTGAGGCTATTGGTAGTTTCTTTCCAAGGGAGAGGTCATGAATGGTACCTTAGTCTCGACGCATGACTAGTCAAAAGCTGGGTCCAATTGATAGAGTTAATATTAAAGTGGTCTGAAGAGAAAGCATATGGAGCATCCATATTGGAACAACTCATGGCTATAAAGAGGGTACCTACAAAGATAATGGATTATTTCAACATCTAATTCCATAAGACTTGGCAAAGGATCCCTGAGTAAATCTGAACACATTAAAGTATGACATTCATTTACTTTCTAAAATATTTCAATTCTGAGATTGTCATGATGGTCAAGTTTAAGGCTGGTAATTCACTATTGTAGGCCTATGGGATAGTCATCCAAGCTAAGAAAGATCTGATACAAATAGGAAGGCTAGATCCTAGACCACCTCCATCATTGTTTCCCATCATTCAACACCCTTACCCTTAATTTTTGACCATACAACCCACCACCAGTCTGACTCATCCTCCCACATACCAAGAACAAAACCAACCTTTCTGTCCCTAGATTCTAATATGGATGAAATATTAAAAAATATGAGCACCCTCACTAATGATGTCACAACCATCAAAATGAAATCTAAGATCCAAATATTTTCCTACAATATTTATCCAAAACCTTCCTTCCAATAAGGAAACCTATACTTTCGATCATCCCAATCGGATATCATAAGCCCTTATTTTTAGCCAACAAGAATCCTAGTCTTCCCTAGGCCTTGACTCAATAGATAGTCCCTGCATAAGTTCTAGCCCATCCAATACCTACAAGCTCAACTAAGGACATGATTGCCACCCATAACAACTATGTTGAAGACCCTAGTGGTTGGTACTATCCCACTCTTAACTATTCTCCCTTTGACTACTTTGTCAGAATGGAAACTCAAGACATTGAGACTTCCTCCTTTGACCACAAAGACACATATCCTTCTCAGTTAAAATTCCTGATACTGAGTCAAGAGCCTATCACTCAGTCTATGACCATGCCATTAGTTGTTGACTTATTGATCTCAAAGTAGACTTTTATCATCTGAGATGAAGTGGAAGTCTATGTTGTGTAAAAAAAGTAGGCTACTCAGATGAGAGACTAGAAGTTTAATCAAGGTATAATACAATGGCCAAAATAATGGCCATTGAAGAGAAAGGAACGCCTAACCCACCTAAGGATATATCTCAAAGGATGCAAACAAACAATCATAGGACCCCCCTAATACAAATCACACTAGTAAATCGAGGTCGAGTAGTCTCGATAGTAATAAGAGTTACCCCTAAACCACCAAATCTATCTATTATGAATTTGTCAAGGCCACCTCCAATGACAAAGAGAACTAGGCTCCCAACAATGTCAACCATTCAAAGATCCTCTCTTGTTAAAACCTTCAACATGGTGGAGCACCTAAGAAATTCTACTATGGTTGTGCCTCTTTGGTAGTTCCTCTCTATTCTATAGTAGATGAAAACTTAGGAGAGACATTAAGGAGGTAGAAGGAGATAAGCATGCAAGGAATGCCCACCATACTATAGAATTTATACCTATAGGCCAGTAGGCCCAAGCCCATGCCATTCTACCTAACCTTTATCTATGAAGATAAATTAATACACAACTGATAGTTGACTCATGGTTCAACACATTGATAATGCCAAAAAATGTGGTAGAAGCACTTGGTATATTGCTAAAGCATACCAACAATAAGGTGGTGTAGTTAGATGGCACTCTGATGCTATTAGAAAATATATATTACACCACTTGGTTCACCTTAGTTACATTATTAGAATAGGAAGTTTATCTTAGGTTAAGTAGTTACTCGGGGAAGAAGAAATAAATGCACAAGTGTTGTAAATGTGCATGTAGTCCACATTTACACGAGTATTTAGAATAGAAGTTACAAGTGTCTATCATGCAGTAGGATATTGAAGAGTCACATACTAGTATATATGTGACCAAGCATTGTAATAAATAAAGATGAAGCATGCTTTAGAACATGTACTAGTGGAATGCTATTGTATCAAGTTTTTAAAAATTTCGTGAGCCTCCATTAATGCCTATTACATGAGCCATTTTTGAAGTTTCTTATGCTACTTACATGCTTATTAGTTAGCCATTATCATAGGTATAACAATGCTTAATTGTTTCATTACTTGTGGGTTCATTTTATTCAAGTTTATAGTCTCCAAAATCTAACAGTGGTATCAAAGCCATAAGGGAATTTGATAGGAGAGAGGAGATATCCATTACGAGAGTTTTTGGAGAAGGAGAGAAAGGCTAAAGAAAGCCTCATTGTAGAGTTGAAGAAGTTTTTGGACAATTTTCACCATCCAACGACATACCCATTTGAAGGAGCAGATTGAAGGAGGTATAGCAGTACAATTTTATTTTTCATTTCAAGGCAAATTGCAAAGTTTTTAGATAGCTACAAAGTAACATCTTTTTAGTGAAAGTGAATAGCTGTGTTTGAGTTTCAGATCCAATAAAGAAAACTTGAGGCAGAGAGGAACGAAGGTGCCTGTTCGTTGAGCATATCGAGCCTGCAATACAAAATTATGTTAGAGGAACAACCAAAGGTGTGGCCAAGAATGCTGCTTGTGCTTTATGGAGCCTTCTTAGATGTCTGTATACAACAAGTGCTTTCACATTCTCCCTACTGGTGTGTGGGATTTTCTTGTTGCCTTGAGTGGACTGTATCCCTTCGACGCACACTTGTGTACAAGAATATCCACACAAGGTCGTCAATAGCACATTTGAAGAGTTGTCGTTGCACTACAAGGTATCCAGGTTCTGAGCAACTGTGAATAATAAGGGACTATTACAGGTTGGAGAGCATTGTGATTAAGCATTGTAGAAAAGATTTACATAATTGGTAGATGCAATATTGTAGCCTACAGTAAATATTCAGCACAACGAACGAGAGACAAGTGGATCATTTTTTCTCTAAGAGAAGTGGGAGCAACACTCGACAGATAGTAACAACCATCAACAAAAGTTTTATTTCTCTAATGTATGATTCGCTAACACCAACGATTACTAGGAGCCATCGATAAGTGATTCCAGAGGGACCACATGGATGGCACAGTGATCCAAATTTTTTTTTATGTAGGTGCACTAGTCACGTGCAGGACATTGGCCAATCACCTGGCGAGCGACAGTTAAAATAAGGGGTAAGTGAGAGTAACATCTATTCAGAGAAACAATCAATTGAAAAGCCGCATAACTAGTACAAAAAAGGATTGATGCCATTGCACTATTGGAGGAAATTGAACCACTGGGTATAACGGTCACATGCCTACAAGAACCACATCATTAGGTGAATGCTCTACGTAGTGGATATTTGGTAGATTAATCATAAATTAGTTAATGCTCCTGAGCTTCAATGTTTATTGGGAGACACAACACGCAATCCTTACGTACTATTTAGAGAGAGCCCTACATGATAGATAAGGCCACTGGTGTAACAATCGTCACAATGTCTACCAGTAGCAACGAAACAGGCCAAGGCTATTTACAAGAACCATGCTTCAGAACAACTCACGTAAATAATGCCGATTACAAATTGAAGATCATAATGTCTATTCGGAGGAGGTAATTCACATTTAATTAAGGGTTGCTTTTATTTTTTATGAAATGGAGATATAAGAAGCATTATTAAACAAAGTAGAAAATATTTTGAAAGTTCTTCAAAATTGAAGCATTATTTTTGCAAATATTATAATTTTCTAAATTTCTAATTAGGGAGATATAAGGAATACTACACCAAAATTTAGAGCATTGAAATTTAGAAAACTAGAACATTGAGAATAAAAGAATCCAAACACTGAGTACTTCGTCAAGACTAGTATACTCAAAACACTAGGGAGTCATAAGGTAGTCAACTTTATACTAGAAAATTAATTTTTTTTGTAGTTATGGATTATTGGTACATAGACTTAGGAGCAAGCAAACATATGACTGGAGACAAAACTTTATTTAAGTCTCTACGAGCAATACAAGAGAAACCAATTATAATAGCTGATAGTAAGACCTACAAAGTAGAAGGAATATGAGATATTATAGTCAATCTAGTAGATGGAAAAGGGATAATCAATAATGTTTTATTTGTTCCTGGATTGACTACCAACCTTCTCTCAGTTTCACAACTTATGGATCAAAACTTGACAGTAGAATTCAAAGTGGTTAATGGAAGAAAACAATGCCATATTATTAGAAAAGGAAAAAAGGTTGCCACAGGGTCTTATAAAACTGGTCTATTTGTCTTGGATACTACAACACATTCAACACTCTCAGTCCAAATTTCAGATATATGGCACAAATTGTTGGGTCATACTGGTATATCATCCATAAATAAAATGAGCAAATATAAAATGGTAGATGGAATGCCAAACCTATCCTTGGAGTCTACTATTTGTCCAGAATGCATAGCAGGAAAACAACATAGAAAACCCTTTGAACTTCGTCAACAAAGAACTCAACAACCACTAGAATTAATTTATATAGATCTATGTGGTCCAATGAATGTTGATAGTGATGTAGGAACTCAACATGAATCTGATTTCTTATTAGCAATAGAAGAATATATAAGCAATACAATAGAATCTCACGTAGGTTAAGTGGTTTCAACAATTTGCCAAACATGACCAACCACTTAACTAACATATAACTATCTGCTAAACAAGGATGACAACTAACTGCTAGAAGATAAGACATTTCCTAACAATTAATTAAACACCCAAATAACTTAACAACCTATTTCCAACAAGGGCATACTATGCTTCATGTGAATACAAAGTGCAATAAATAGAAAATTAATAAAATAATAAATAATATTTAGGCTTAAATGGATAAGCCTAAGTATCCTCAACACTCCTCCCAACCATAAAAGCATTGGACCCTAATGCTCTCAACAAATTTGGAAAGTCATTGGCCATCTCATGGTGAGGAATCCAGCGAGCCATGTGTGGAAAGTGACCATGGCGAGCAACAAGGTAAGAAGTGGAAGAACCCTGTATAGTGTGATGAGTCTTCATATCGAAAACTCTATCTGAAATGAGCAGAAGCTGATGATCAGGTGCCACTACTGCTGTAGGGCTGATGATAGAATTAGGTACCAAAAGAGGATCCTGAAAAGGTATCTCTGGAAAGCGGTGCTTATCCAAAGGAAGCCAAACTTTATCTCCAACCTGATATGAGTGAGGATTGTGATGCTTACACACCACGCTTTGCTGCTCCTAGGGAGTCTCCTGCAAATCCTGTGGTATCTTGCCTACAATGATATGTTAGTGTTGAATGAAGGAAGTGACCTTAGCTTACTCCTCCATGTGTGAAATGGTGGAAGGGAGCAAAGCCAAAGGTAACTTCTATGGAGCAAGTGGTTGTGTGTCCAAAGGTGTACCCAAAATGATGCCAATAGAATGAATGGAATATTTCTCATGAGTGAGAGTGATGGGTTCCTGTAGACACCAAATTACAACCACTAATCCTCCATCCTAACCATTCCACGACCCACTTGTCCACCATACACCTTTCCTGCCTTCAAAAGGCCCACTTTAACCCTTTCCCACCATTTCCTAACCCAATTGGGCTTATTTTAATATTATTTTATATTATTTTATATTTAATATAATATTTAATATTATATTATAATATATTTATTATAAAATATGTATTTATAAACCCAATTAACCATAGCCGTCCGATCCAATCTAATCTCCACCGTCCATATTCATTAATCTATGCCACACTTAAAGTACAATCTCAGCCCTAGGATGTGATTTAATCTTAGCCACACGATCTAAAGTGTTGAGCTAAAACCTTAAGAAACTCTAAGGTTGAATTATAAGTAAGGGCATTTGAAAATGCCCAAACGCTGGAACCCTGATATTGGCATGTGCATCCTGAAGAAGTCATTGGCGAAGCCCTAGTGAAGCAGAAAGTGATAGAGCCTTGAAAATCCAAATCCCTAGCTAGCCATAGGACTTCAACTGTTCCAGCCGTCCCCACATCCATTCTCCATCACCGTCGCAGTCCCCATCCATCCATCGCATTTGTCGCGTCCTCTATGATCTGCTTCTGTAGATATATCCTTACCTTCAGGCACCCTACCGAGCTTGCCAAGCTCACTGCAGAGCCTGCCAAGCGCACACCAAAGCCTGCTATATCCTGCAAGTGCACACCAAATCCTGTTGTATCCCGCAGGTGTGCACCAAAGCCTATTGTATCCCACATGTGCACACCAAAGCCTGTTGTATCCCATAGGTGCGCACCAGAGCCTATCGTAATCACTAGGTGTGCACCCGAGCCTGTTGCTACACATTTGCTGCTGCTGCTAGGGCATCACATCCACGAATATGCAACAAAATATTGATAAATAGCAAGGTAAATCCCCATTGGTTTTATTTCATTGTATAATCTGTAGATTTTTGTATGCCATTTTATTCATTAATAGCTAGGGTTTTATTGGTAACTAAGGGTCTCACTCTGTGGAGCCCTCACAGGTATTGCTAATCCCCTTGTTTGTTTGTGTGTATGCAGATCTATAGGTTCTCATTCAACATTGGATAGTTGTTGAAGCTAGAGTGGCCCAACATCGGATATCTCAGAAGCCCACTCATTTTGTTGGGAGCGAAGCACGTTGAAGACACTTCATTATTGTAGCTAGGGTTTCAAATAACCCTAGCATCTTGTACATCATTGTATCAAATACTCACTGAGTACAGATTGTATCAAAAGGAGTTTATTAGCTCCCCCCTGTTTATTGAATAAAATTATCTATTTGTGCAATCTTGTGTTTCTTTGGGTTATTTGCTTTCTTCATTGTTTAAGTGTTGTGTTTTCGTCTTCACAAATGACGATCACGGTGGGACCCCACAAGGGTTCTTTCTTTTGATCTATCTTGCTGTAACATTTATTTGCTATTTTTCATTTACTGATTTGATTTACTTTGCTAACTTTATTTTGCTGGTCTATTACAGGGGTTTTAGGAACGAAAAACGTACAAGGATGAAAAACGTATTGTTTTCCTACACAAACTACCCTCACGATGTTGGTCATATATCACTCATACGGAGTTGTATTGGGCTGAAAGTTTGAGGGTAGGTCCCTGACACGCCATAGCACATATCCACAATTTTTTAGGTCAATCGGAGCAACAAAGATCTCAGAATGACTTCACCAAAATGTAGGCTTTCTTGGTAAGCCCTACATCCATTCAACTTAAATTTCTGTGTTATTTATTTATTTTAATTATTTACTTATTTGGTTTTATGTGTGTAATTTCTAGTTTTGGGCTAAAAATTAACCACATTAAAGAAATCTAGAAAAACAATCATCATAAGTTGCATTTTCAAGTTACATCTTGCATGTTAAAACATTTAGTTTTAGGTTTCTTGTTTAATGGTGTGACTGTTTGCATCCTTGTTTGCATTGAAATAAAAAAGATCATACCTAGTTGCATTATTAGGGTTAAAAGTTTCTTGCTTTATTTGTTTAAGATGGAATAATGTGAACATACAAAAATTAGTCCTGCTCTAGGGTGGCACCTTTAGCGGAGAAGTGGACGAACCCTCCGATGCTCTTTTGATATCATTTGGTATCATTTTTAGGCAGGGGTTTCAAGCGGTGTAATTCACTTCCATTGACGAAATTTGTATATTTATGTTAGCTTCTAGATTAAACTTAGGAATCTTGTTGCTTTTAATATTTCTTGGAACACAATAAACAACAAGAAATATAAAATTAACATCACACACTACACGTTGCACTTTTAAATAGTAATAGTTGGATTTCATCACCAACTATTGCTTGAGGTTTGGTGACGGTGGCATTCATATCCATCCACCAAATATCTGCCCCTAGAAACCTTAGGACATACCCTCGAGCAAACTTGTTGGAGGTAATTACCAACAAGAATCTCGTTGCCCCAACCAGCCTTAGTTTTCAACTTTTGTTTTCTTTAAACAAGAATTAAGTTACATCAAAACACACAAGACAACAATTCTAAAAAGAATCTCACATTAACAAAAGAAAATAAATAATGAATGAGGTAAGCCACACACGGGGAAACCTGGATTGATTGTTTTCTTTACTTTAAATTATGAAAAAGTTTTTAGTCTGTGTGATTTTGATAAACTTTAAATATTTGGTTTAACTACTTTATGGTGCTAAAAAGACAACAAAAGAAAGTAATAAATCAAATTGGTTTAATGGAAAACACTTCCCATCCTCCCGCTACTTCGGTAGCCAACCTATCCAGTATGGTTCATACTACTTTGTCTGGATCGTGATATCCATACCTACATCAAGTAGGAACCCTTCCACACAATGTGGAAACAACCACCACCCACATAGACATGGAAAAAGTGAGGGCCATATACAAGTCTTCCAACTATGTCTTAGAGCCCCTTAGCCAAGAGGGTTTTTAAGCCCGAATTGGCTACAGCCCACCTTACCCAAGAATATCATAATTCAAGTTACGAATATGGTATGCCTTCTTCCATGAGCCAACCACAACAACATCTAAGTGTTCCAGACACTTACCCCACATCCATCTATTCCAACCCATTATATGAGGAGTATGTTAATGCTGCCTCACAAGTTGTCACATCAAATGCAACTTGCTCCATGCCCATGTCCTCTCATCCATCATCATCCATGCCCATGCCCTCTCATCTATAATCATCCACTCTTCCATCATATCATTTAGCCACAACCACATCCTTTGACACATGGTCAAATCAGGAACTCACAGATACATTAGGTCTCATAAATAAGTTGCTTTCACAACGAACAAGAGGAAAACAACCAGTCCACACAGACCCTATGATCCAAGCAGTTCCAAATCAACCTCCACCCACCAATCAAAATCCAGCATGGGTTCCCAAATATTCCATAGTCTCCATTCCTAATCCACCGCAAATCCACACATCAACCATACCAATTACCATTGCCACCAACCAACCACACAATCCATTCTTCCATAAACCTCCTCACCAATCATCCCCATATTTTAACCATCAATATTCACCACATACCCAACCCAAATAATTTCACAATACCATGCTGGTCACACCCCAACATCTTCCATCCAGCCCATCAACCAACCACCACATAATCCAAGGTCCTCACATTCCAGTAGAATATCTTCGATTCTAGGCAATACAAAAGCAAATTGATCAGTTGATGCAAAAATCACCAGGAATAATGAGCCAAAAGCTAACCTTAAGCCAACTGATCCATCAACCAATCCACCCTTTGGTACCATCACCGCCATATCTGGCAGATTTCATGATACCAAAATTTGACAAATTCAGGGGAACTGAGGATCCCAAGGAGCATTTGAGTTCATTTGTTCACACATATTTTTGGATTAGCAATGATAATGCTCTTATGCTCTAAAAGTTTCCTCAAAAATTAGGGGGAGATGCCATTGAATGGTACAATCAATTGCCTACACATAGTATTTGTACTTTTTACCAATTGATGGACTTATTATTTGAGCAATTCGCCCTCAATATTAGAAAGAAGGTATCATTATCGGACATATATTATTTGAAACAATGGGATGATGAACCTATCTATGATTTTGGAAACCGTTGGAGGGTAGTCATAACAAAGTTGCCATTCTCCCTACCAATGGAAGAAATTATAAAAATTTTCACCAAGAGTTGCTTAAAACCCATCTCTTGGATGCTACAACTAAATACCTATAGAACATTTGAAGACATAAATCCATTCAAAAGAGTACTAATTGATACCGGCTCGTCCATAAATATCATTACTACCGCTGCCCTCAGTCACCTCAAATTACCCCCATCCCACAGTTCCAAATCATCATTCACCCTCAAAGCATTTAACGATGCTTTGTGCACCATAGTTGGCATTGTTGTTTTACCCATAGAAGTAGGGGCCAAAACGTTGCACACAATGTTTCACATCTTGGAAGGAGCCATGGCATATAATATACTCCTTGGTAGACCTTGGATGAGGGAAATGAAATGTGTTCCTTCAATTATCCACCAATGCTTGAAATATGTTCATGATGGACAAGTCCATTGCATCCCTGCAGATGTCGAACCTTTTAAGTATTGTAATTTCATTTCAAATCCTTAAGAACCTTCTACCAATTTATTCTTGGCACCATTATTGAATCCATCCACATCATATCCTAATCCACCTTCTTCTAATCTATCCGCATCCTCTTCTAAGGCTCCCATCCTAGAAGAGCTACCCATCACATTACCTCTTCAAACATCCACTTCTTCTTGTACATGTGGTCACAATCAGTCTACTGTTAACTCATCATACATCACATCTACCCCTTCTTCTATAACCACTTCTTCTGTGTCATTATTACCTCATCCGCTGCCTTCCAATTCCACACCGTCATTCAATCCCACTCCATCAGCCTATGTTTCACAAGTCGAACTTTCAGATTATGAAATATTTAATTCACCACTATCCACAACCAACCTAGAGCCATTTGAGTCCCCAAAATCAACCACATCAGCCCAAGTCAAAGTCCACATCACCAATCCTGGTATAGGTGAGTACGTGGTCCAAGATGTCACCATCACACCCCTAGCCATTCCCACAACCAAATATTTTGGACGTCCTTGAGACTGTTCTCTATCCATAGGTGCTATTTATGACATGAGTGCAACTCCAAATAACATTAAATTTATTTATGGAGGGTTGAATTGCTCAACTGGAGCAAACCCACCCGAAGAACCAAAAAGCCTAGATGTGCCATCATACCTAATATGGAGGAGTTTCTATCTCGCTACTTTAACATGTTCAATTGGCAGGGTCAAGGTCTAGGGTCCCATGAGAAAGGGATGCATGATATCTTAGAGGTCCCATATAGAGGTGCCAATGATCATTCCAGTTTAGGCTATACCCTGTTGTCTTCCACCGCTTATCTCAAGCAAGCCTTTAAAAGCTTAGCCTCAATGATGAAGACCACCCCATCCATCCATTACCCTCAACATCCTCTCTTGAACAAGCCCTTCAAGAACTTCGCATTGACGAAGTAGACGAGGATGACCCCATCAACTTATCCTATCCTATCTTTGATTCCGACGATGAAAGTTACGAAGAGTTTGAAGTTATGTCAAATGCTTCTGAAGATTCCGAAGAGGAGTCACAACCCATTATCCCCATCACCCAACAAGAAGAGTTTTACCTCCAAATGTTCCCCCTCCATCATCCCATATTTCATTTACTTCTTCCACAAGAACAAGTGGACCCACCTGGTAATCCACCCTGAGCCGCACACATCAGCCAAGAACTGTAACATATGTACATATTTCAAAAAAAAAAATTATTTAAACAATTCAAAATAAAATAAATGTGTTGCTCTCATATTAATCTCACGTCCATTATTACAGGGATAACACAACTCAACATCAGTTCAGATTCAATCGTTCCATCTATCCATTCATCCAGGCCATCCTTCCATCTACTAGGTCAATATGAATCCTATTGACTTATTCACCTCGCTCCACAATCCATACGATTTGGCTAGGCCAATTCCAATTGACATTAGCCTTATTGAATTGGACCAGATTTCTTCCCCACCATCCTTTTAGGAGCTCGTCCTATCAGAGGAATTACTAAAGGCTTCGACCAATTACATTCCACCTTCACCACCACCTTTACCTCCATCAGCTTCCAATAATGGTCCCAATGTCTTTCAGGCAGACTTAGACAATGATAAACAAGAAAAGTTGGATGACATCTTAGATGACATAAATATGATACCAACACCACACCAACTTGAGGAAGGCTCACATATGTCCATTGAAGATACCATCGATGTGAACCTTAGTTCAGATCCTGACAACCCCCAAGTTGTCAAACTCGGCAAAAGCTTAACATCCGAAGAGCAAGAGCAATTCATTTCTCTCCTCAAGAAAAATAAAGAAGTGTTTGCATGGTCCTACAAGGATATGCTTGGCCTTGATCCTGACCTTGTGGTCCATAACCTCACCTTACATCCTGACGCCAAGCCGATCAAACAAAAACTTAGGAGAATGCATCCTATCGTGGCCCTCATAGTTAAAGAGGAAATACAAAAGCTATTAGACGTACATTTTATTGTTCCTATTGACTATCCTGAGTGGATGTCAAACATGGTACCTGTTCGCAAGCCTAATGGGGTGGTACGCGTTTGTAATGACTTTCGAGATCTAAATAAAGTGTGTCCTAAGGATGACTTCCCTCTTCCAAACATTGATACTCTTGTCGACACCTACGTAGGCCACGAAATGCTTTCCCTCATGGATGGTTTTTCAGGATACAACCAAATTTGAATCAATCTTGATGACCAGCACAAAACGACATTCACAACACCTTTGGGAAACATTTTGTTTTAGGGTTATACCCTTTGGTCTCAAAAATGTAGGAGCTACTTACCAAGGAGCCATGACCTACATCTTTCACAATTACATGCATAAAATCATCGAAGACTATGTAGATGATATCTTGGCTAAATATAAAACTCGACAAGAACACATTGATGTCTTGGAAAATATTTTTGATCGACTTCTAGAATACAAGGTGAGGTTAAATCCCAAAAAGTGTGTTTTTGGTGTTACCTCTAGCAAACTTCTAGGATTCATTATCTCCAAAAGAGGAATTGAAGTAGACCCAAATAAGGTCAAGGTCACCATGGAAATCCCACCCCCTACCAACATCAAGGAATTGCGTAGCTTGCAAGGCAAAATTCAATCAATCAAATGTTTCATCGCACAACTTTTTGATAAGTGCAGGTCATTTAACCACTTACTACAAAAGGAGGTATCATTCGTATGGACAGAAGAATGTCAAAAAATATTTGATGACATCAAGCGATACCTAACTTCACCGCCAGTCTTAACTCCCCCTAGGTCGGGGGTTCCTTTTCATCTATATGTCTCAGCTATAGAGGCTGCTTTAGGGACAATGCTTGCACAAAAAATGAACAAAATCGAGAGCAAGCAATCTATTACATTAGTCGAACATTGGGAAGTTATGAAACACGATACGCTTACGTAGAAAAGCTATGCTTAGCAGTGGTCCTGGCCACTAAGAAACTCTGACATTATATGCTAAGCCAAACAACCTATGTCATAGCTAGAGAAAATCCTTTGTGCTACATGATATCTCACACTTATAACAACACTCGTACCGCTAAATGGATAATGCTCAACACAAAATTTGATCTCGAATTTATTAGCCAAAAATCCATTAAAGGTCAAGTTATAGCCGATCAACTTGCGGAAGCTCCACTACCTAGTGATCATCCTTTGGTTATTGAGCTCCCAGATGATTCAGTATTTTCAGTCATTGAATTAGAAGAAGATGTCATTCCAAAAGAAGATGTCGATATCACCTTATTCTTTGACGGATCCAAGTGCGAGAAATTTCAAGGTGTAGGAGTTGTATTTCATACACCATATGAGATTCCCATCCCCTTATCATTCAAGTTAGACTTCTCATGCACAAACAACACAACAGAGTACGAAGCCTTAATATTAGGTCTTCAATCAACTATAGCTATGGGTATTAAGTGTATTCAAATATTTGGGGATTCTCAACTTGTAGTAAAACAAGTAACAAGAGAATACCAATGCAAAGAACCTACCATTAAACTTTATCATGTGGTAGCAATGAAATTGCTATCAACATTCGAATGGTATGAAATAAACAACTTACCTCGTGCGACTAGATGTAATGGCCTCTCTTGGATCCTTGATTCCAAAGAATGACTTAGGAGAGGTACAACCCCTAATAATCTCAACAATCTCTAAAGCAACAGTGGCTCGTTTTGACCCCACAGATGGAAAAGACATTTGCTTTATCCATGCGGAGCCATGTGAGTCTTGGTCAAGCCCCATAGTAGCCTTCTTAAAATTTGGAACACTCCATCAGACATAACTCGGTCTGCCAAACATGCTTTCAAGAAAAAAATAGCCCGTTTTGTTCTCTTGGGTGATGTGTTGTATAAACGAGGTTATGATGGAATCTTGCTTCATTGTCTCGAACACAGTGAGGCCCAAAGGGCCATACAGGAAGCTCATGATGGTACTTGTGGTGGTCATTTTAGTGGAATGGACATTACAAAGCTTACGCATGGGTTATTATTGGCCCATAATGGAGCATGAATGTTGCACCTATGTCAAAAATTGCAAACAATGTCAAACACACACCAATTTAACTCACGTACCATCACAAGCCTTATAGCCTATACAAAGCTTTTGGTCCTTTTCACAATGGGGCCTAGACTTAATTGGCAAAATCTTGCCTTCTTCTTCGGGACAACATACATTCATCATTACTGCCATAGAATACTTCACAAAGTGGGTTGACGCCATACCTCTAACCAGTACGACAGGACCTCGAATTGTGGATTTCATACTCCATCATATCATCTGTCACTTTGGAATTCCCTCTAAGATCATTTCGGATAACGACAAGTCTATCAAGAATAAGGATGTTTGAGCACTTTGCGAAAAGTATAATATCCAACATAGTTTCTCAACTCCTTATTACCCACAAGAAAATGGACAAGCTGAAGCTACCAATAAGACCTTGATTGCCATTATTAAGAAACTCGTCAAAGAAAACCATAAATATTAGCATACACAAATTCCTTTGGCACTTTGGGCTTATCGAACAAGCATCCGAATGCCAACAAGAGCAACACCATTTTCCTTGGTCTATGGAGAAGAAGCTATTGTGCCTCTTGAGCTCGAGATTCTCTCCTTACGAGTTTCCTTGTAGGAATTCATAGATGACGCTATGGCTAGACAAGAACGACTTGACCAACTCACTCTCCTAGACGAAAGGCGAATCAACGTGCTAGAACATTTAAGAGTTTATCATGACCACCTAAAGCGTGCTTACAATGCTAAAGTCCATCTTTAGGAATTTCAAGAAGGGGATCTGGTACTCAAAGAGAACCAACAGAACACCAATGCTTTGCCACATCGTGATAAATTTGTAGCCAATTGGTTAGGTCCTGTTGAGTGGTATTTTCACCCGATTGTGAAAACACACTCTCCGATAGGATTTGAGTTCCAAATCCCCTCTTGCAAAGAAATTCAATAAATAATTTCTCCAAGGTCTCTGCTATGTTAGCATTTTGCATAAATAATAATATTCAATTTGAATGCTTGGAACACCTTAGTGGTTGCAAGTAACTGTAAACAAGGGGCAATGTTGGTTTATTTTACCATGAAACTTTAATGATTGTTCGTTGACCCAAAATAAAACAAATGTGAATCGGCCATGCAATGGAAATTTCTATTTTCGGGTTTTTAAGATCTGCCACAGAACAACAACTTCGGTGAATTTATATCAGCAGTAAACAATCCCAAAAATGAAATTTTAAAATGCGTATTCGAAATCTGCAATATGACCTACGCACTGGCGAAACTATTTTTGTATTTTCCAAATTTTTAATTTTTATTTTAATGCCTGTAAATTAAATTAAAGTAACAATTTCTGGAAAAGTAAAGTGCAAAAAAGAAAAAATAGAATGCCTTCAGTATGATGCTATCCTATTTCGAAAAAACCGAAGATCTGAGGTTTCCATGCATGCAACCTAACCTATTGGACCTGCAAAACATGCACAATCCTGATAAGCTAAGTGCTGGTTCCTAAGGATTTGAATGAGGTTTTCAGATTTAAGCATTCGCATGTAGCAACCAAGAAAAACTTGTATCAACTACATTTACAAGCCTAAAATCTAAAAAGGGAAAATAGACATTTAATCTTGCATGCAGAAAATGACTCCTTCTTTCTTGCCCATAAGATGCAAATTTTTGAAATATTATCTGCATTAAATATGTGTCATTTTACAATAGCAGACATCTGGTTCTCCAAAACCAGAAAAAGTGGAAGAAAAACACTCCAAAGCAGGCCCAGAATGGCTTATCACCCTCAGCTCTGTAACCCTGCTCCCAACGGTTTCTGACCTTTGTCCATGAAGAAGAAAAACTAGTCTAAGAAAGAAAAATAGCCTCAACTAGGTCCAAAATGGCCTTATCGCCTTCAAACCTGCAACGCTACTTGCAGCAGTTTTCCACCCCTCTGCCTGTCTTCACTTCTGCTTTTAAAATTTCTGTTACGACCCTCTGCTTCGCTCTGTGACACTTCGTTTCATCTCCCAGGTCGCTTCGTTTCATCTTCCCGTCTCTTTGCTGCTTTGGCTTTTTGCTCGGTTTTGAAACGTTTGGTCTCCCCAACGAACTGTAACTGACGATCCTGAAATGCTATCATAGTCCCTACGCTTCTGTGACACATGCAACACTTCCCTGCACATTCTGTAATGGCCCTTCATGAATCGCGACAAAAGACAACATGTCACGATATTGCGACGTTTTATACCATGCAGCTTTGTTATTCTTATTGTACCGCAAAAATGAGACATGTCGCGATATCACGACATTTTTCTGTCAGCAGCATTGCTCCTCTACCGATATCACGAAAACAAGACATGTCACGATATCGCGACGTTTTTATACCCGCAGCTTTATTCATCTTCCAGCACCACGAAAATGAGACATGTCACGATATCGCGACACTTTTCTCCTTCAGGCCGCGTGGATGCAACCTGTCGCGAAATCGCAACGTTTTTCTCCTTCGTTGTGTTTTGTTGTACTTAGCCACGAAAATGCGACATGTCACGAAATCGTGAGACTTTTTTTATTTCGTACCATCTCGCTGCTTTCTGTCGCGAAATCGCTACGCTCTTCTCTTTCGGGCTGTGCAGATGCAACTTGTCACGAAATCGTGACGTTTTTCTATTTCGGGCTGTCTCGCTGCACTTGGCCGCGAAAACATGACATGTCGCGAAATCGCGACAATTTCTTTCATCTGCTCCTTCCTCACTTTCCTGTCGCGAAAACGCGACATGTCGCGATATCGCGACCTTTTTCCATTTTAGCCGCGAGACCGAAACATGTCGCGATATCGCGACACTTTTCCATTTTGGTGCATCCTGCTGATCTGGGCCGCGAAAACGTGACATGTCACGATATCGCGACAATTTTTGAACTTTGCCCTGTTTGACTACTTTGATCGCGATTTCATGACATGTCGTGATATCATGACGTTTTCTGTACTTGGCTGTTTTACCCATCAAACATTGTGAAAACACATGTCGTGATATTGCGACAACTTTGAGTCTTCAACTTAATTCTTTGTCCTGCATCACGAAAATGAGACATGTCGCGATATCACGACATTTCTGGCATCTTGTTTTGTTTGACTGCTTTGACCGTGATTTCACAACACGTTGCGAAATTGCGACATTTTCTCATCATGCTGCATTCTATTGCTCCTGGCCGCGAAAACGTGACATGTCGCGAAATCGCAACATTTTTTCGTTCCACTGTACTTCGCTTGTCTGAGCCACGAAAACGCGACATGTCGCGATATCGCGAAAATTTTCATTTCTGGCCGCGATGGAGCAAAATGTTGCGATATCGCGACAACTTTTCATTTCTTGCTGCGACGGAGAAAAATGTCGCGATATTGCGACAACTTTTCATTTCTTGCTTTTCTTTGTCTTTTTAACATCTGGGCCACTGCAATCTTCTTGGAAAGTGTGCAAAAAAAAAGGGGGGTCCCCAATTTTGGGGTGTGTTGTGGAGCAGCCACAAAAATGGCGACTCTGCTGGGAAATGCTCCTAAGCATTTTGGTGAGAACCTAACCTGAAATACACAAGCTTAGACACAAGTGTCAACACATAAAACCAAATGCCGATAGATCAGAAATACATGAACCATTAGAATCACTAAGTATCAGCTCGGTGTGTGCAATGTGTTTCATTCTTTATCGTTTGAAATTGATCCACATTCCATTGTCAGTTTTACATGAGTGCATATGTGAGGTTGTGAATGATTTGTGCAACCTGATAAATATGCTTTAGAGATATAGCAATTTACTTTATAAAGGCTTAGACTTTCTAGTATCATACACAAACATTTAAAATTATCAAACCCTCTTAGGATCAACTATCTATATAATGAATTGCTTTATTAGATCCCAAAGTTGGTTATGAGTCACTACTATCTTGAACCCATGTGGAAGTGAAAGTGAAATCAGAGCTTTGGGAAATCAAACTCCCAACCTAATCGAGATGGGAGTTTAACCCTATCCTTACTACTCTGATTTGGAATTCATTACCTCACTTTGAGCAAAATAATTTAACCAGTTATGGATGAAATGGTCATGCTAATCTATCCGTTTGAACAGTCAGTGGTCTTGTTTTCAGACAAGACATGCTGCCATGCATGAGCATACTTAACCCCATAATCCATGATTTGGCTTCATTCATTGTCTTTTTTTTTTTTTGGACCTTTGGGATGACTACCCATCCTTGCGAGGGACATGTAGTACGATCCTTCCAATCCAATATTAAGATGAAATGGGAAATATTAATTTTTTACTTCTTGGACCTTGGGGATGACTACCCATCCTTGCTAGGGACATGTAGTACGATCCTTCCAATCCAAGATTTAGGTGAAAATGGGAAATATTAATTTTATTTCTTGGACCTTGGGGATGATTACCCATCCTTTGCAGAGGACATGTAGTACGATCATTCCAATCCAAGATTTATGATGAAATGAGACATAAGAGCTTTGGGGAATCAGATTCTCAACCTAGGCGAGATGAGAATTATGCCCTATCCTTACTACTCCATGTAGGTCAAATCAGAGCTTTGGGGAGTTGGATCCTCAACCTAAGTTTGATGAGGATTTAACCCTATCCTTACTACTCCGATTTTAGGCTTTAAGCTTTATGGAAGTGGTAAAAACCACTGTTTTAAGGATCATGTTGCATAATAGGATAGACATGAAATACTTCTTTCGCTCGACCTTTTCTTCCAACCAAGGTTTTGATCATTTTGCTCAAGATCCTTTTTAATGTGTATAAAATGTGCTTGGTTCTAGATATCTCGGGCCTCAGTTCCCAACCTTAGGATTTTTTTCTTATTTATGTTATAGCATAACCCTAGGAGGATTTGACACACTTTAATGATTTGTATCTGAAATGCATATGCAACTAAGATGGCATGTATATGCAAAGTGAGATGTAATATGAATGCATTGCCCTTTGAATTGTAGATGGAGTATTGCCATAAAAAATATAAAACTGACTACTTCATGCATCACAAGTTTCAAACGATATTATTAAACTGTTTGTGTTTCTTGCGGAGCTTTCTACAACATAATTCCAATGTTCCATATTTCCCTGATCTAAAGCATAAGTTAGCATCTCAAGACAACTTTTCATCATCATTTTTTTTTTTAGACAAACCAAACATGTCAAATAAACACACAACTTAAATCATGATTAAACTAACAATCCCAAAAATGAAACTTGAAAAACACAAACCAAAACCAAAATCTATATACAATATAGTACAAGATGATGCCAAGCTTGGACTATTACTTTCCTGGATCCCAGACATGATTAGAACACTTCAACAAAAATATAACATGATACGCATGCCAAATGCTATAGGAATCCAACCAAAAAAAGATCAGACCACACCATGCAACAACTTTTAATTTACCTTGCTCACCCCACCAATTAAATTTAATTCCATTAGTACTCTCACAGGTGAGCGTCCGATTACTAAAATGATTAGACCATAAATGATATTCAATTTTATCTTGTCTATTCTTGAAAGTATCCATTTCATAATTCGATTCTTGATTTAAAATTAGGCCTTCCTTTTCAAATGTGAGATGTTGCAAACAAGAGCCTATTTCTAAAAGTCTTGAATTCAAATTATTTTTCGAGATTTTAAAGCAATCAAAATCAATCAAAACTTGACAAACATCACCAAGATTTGACATTTCATCATTAATGACATTAGCATCCAAAGGGACATCATGTAACCCATCACTTAAAATTTTTGTAGCTACTACCAAAGGTAAAGATTTCACCTTGTCACCCATACTCAACCCATCATGATTAGAATTTACCACAACTTGATGGGTGTTAGTAGCTTTTTATTTTTCCTCATTGTCTTCTTCATCATCCAACACCTGTTCAAAAACACCAAAGTTAGGCACCCAATCAAACATGCGTCCATAATTTTCAAAACAAGAGCATAGTTTTTCAAGATATGTGTCGCGTGACACCTTTCCATGATCAATGGCTTGAGTTGCCTCAAAATCCATATTTTCATTAGGATCATCAATAGTATCAAACCCACACCCCTTAGGTTTTGTAATTTCATCATTTTGAGATGGCATAGACATTGTAGAAACAATAGGTGGATCAAGATTTTCGATTTCTTGCCCCTCAAGGGGAACAAAATCAATTGATTCTCCTTCTTTATCCACGGTAGTAAAATCATTATCCTTTTCCAACCTTTGATGAGATTCCAACCCTTCTTCCAAAACATTCTCAGATTGTACAGGACTTGTAATATCCTCATATGAAAGGGCAATTGTATTATCCTGCATATCAATAGGCACACAACATTCATCAAAAGGTTTGGAGTGAACATACTCTTCCCAAGAATCATAATGATCATATTTCAAAATCAAATTGTGATGCTCAACTATTTCTTCATCATCTTTTAATTCATCAACATGTTTCTCATCAAATTTATCTTCACCTTCCTTAGATGGTTCAATTACTTCCAAAATTGGGTTATTGCTTGTATTCAAATTGATAAGGCTATCATAATCCACATGTGTAACCCATGATTCATGTTTAACATAATTTGGAAGGTGTGAATTTTCTTGACCATTATATTCAACAATGTCATCCAAAATGTCATCCGAAACAGATTCATCCTCGTAGAATTCATCTTTTGGTGAGTCAAGGGTTCCCAATCTATCACATGTTTCAATACTAGTTGGATCTAGTACCCCTCCCTTGCCTAAAATGATATTCTTATGAAAATCATTGAAATTGATTTCAAAAACATCTTTTGAATCAAGATGAGAATTTTGAAGTTGATTCATACTTAAGAAAGATGGTTGATCTTGCATAGCAAGTTGAGGATTTTGAAATTGATTAAAGCTTGGGAACGATTGTTGATTATGAAATTGATTCACACTTGAATTTGGTTGAGGTGGATAAATCATTGGGTGGGCAAGGGAGGCATTAAATGATTGAAAATTATATGATCCAAAACCCACATCGTAATTTTGACAACTCAATTGTTGCTCAATTGTCATTGCTTGAGTATAGGCTTGTGACAAAGATGTGATTAGAGGCATCCCTCGCAAATATGTGGAAATGGGTGGGTCAAGAGCATTGACGTATATTTGGAGAGCCATTTCTTCTCGAAGAGCATAAAATGTCACTAATTGAGCATATAATCCAAAGAACCTTTCAGAGAATGACTTCACATTTTCACTCGGTTCTTTTCTAATATAGACCAACTGATTGTACATGAGGATTGGGTCAACTTGCTTTTTGTTGAATTGATTAAGAAATGTTGCCTCCAGTTGAGCCCAAGAAGTGATAGACCCTAAAGTCAGACTTGTAAACCAATCATATGCCACTTTGTCCAAGGTGTAAGGGAAAATTTTACAAGCAACATCATCATACCAACTTGTTAAGTGATTCGCATAGAATTTGAATGCTTGAATGTGTTCTTTTGCAGTATTTTTCCCGTTAGACAAAAATCGAGGAAGACATCTCTCAAAACCAACGGGCAAATAATGTTGAACTCTTGGTATGTTCAATGGGCTACCTGTCATCCACGGTGTAAACATAGCCATTAGTGAATCTTAAAGAATATAACTTTAATACCAAATATATATATATATTTTAAAATAAAATCAAATCACATTATTCCTGTATGAACAATCAAAGCGTTAGGAAAGTGCATAGCAATTCATGTCCTCCTTTTAACAGTACAAAGTTGTATTGTTAAAAGAGGGCTATATGATCAATAGGGCATGAAATATTCAAAATTTAAATCCCTATAGCATTTAATGAAGAACACAAGCTTATACTGAGAGGGGGGGTGAACAGTATAAGACCACTTTTTACTTTTGCTTCAAAACAACTTTCAAATCAGTATTATGTAGTGTATAGATAGCAGTATTAAAAGCAGTAATCAAAGCAATGCACAAAACACCATCCACAAAAAGACACAACAATTTACGTGGTTCACCCAATGTGGGCTACTCCACGGATAAAATTTCTCTCTAAATTTTATCAACTCACAATCTGGGAATACCTTTCCCGATTACAATATTTATGGGCATCAACCCAAAGGAGATACCTTCCCCTAGCTCTTCTCTTTAGTGGTGATCCTCTAGAAGACCTCTACCTCCTCTACCCTTAGCAAGTGGAACTCTATCCACAGAAGACACCTGTCTTCCCTGCTCTGGCTGGAGATCTCTGTCCTCAACTCTATCATCGCAAGGTTGGTCCTCGAATATGCACTAAACACAGTCCTTCGATCTAGCACAAATGTCCTCTATATTTTTCTTTGATCTGCACCAAACACAGTCCTTCGGTCTGGCACAAGTCTGTCCTCTTCCTCTTTCTCTGGTCTGCACCAAACACAGTCCTTCGGTCTAGCACAAGTCTATCCTCAAATCTCTTTCTGTTCTATTACAGTCGCACTTGGTCAAAGCCAAATTTTGCACTGAATGTGCAAACATAGCAGCACTCGATCAAACATCAACTTATGCACCTTTGCGCAATCATAGCAACACAGTCTTCGCACACTCTGCTTCTCGACGATCAAACTTCTCCCCCGCACTCTATCTACGAATATCGCACTTTGAACGCACACTTCGATCGATGCCAAAACTCTCCAAGCAGCCCTCCTTTTATACTAACACTTTCAAGATTAGAACCTTGATCTTAGTCGGCTGCACAACTCTACACTACGTTGGCTGCAATCCCTAAACTACGTTGGCTCAAGGTTAACTCAGTCGGCTTCAACCGCCTTTGTGGTTTTGTAGCTTTTTCTCGCGAAACTACAACATGTCGCGATATCGCGACACCTTTGCCTGCCGTACACCTTCTTTTGCCTGTTGTCGCGATATCGCGACACTTTTGCTTCTTTTGGCTTCCTTTTAGTTTTTGTCGCGATATCGTGACACTTTCTGCTTCTACTGACGTCATCTTCACTTTTGTCGCGAAATCGTGACCCTTCTGTCTTCATGGCCTTCTTCTCTACTTTTGTCATGAAAACGTGACACTTTTGCCTCTGCTGACGTCATCTCCACTTCTGTCATGAAATCATGATGTTTCTTGCTTTCTCAACCTTTTCTCGGCTTGCACTAGCGAAAACGGAACATGTCACAAAATCATGACACTTTCATTGCCTTAAGATCTTTTCTGCCTTACGCCCGTGAAACTGGAACATGTCGCGAAATCGTGACGCTTTCGCCTTCGAGCTCTTCCTTCTTGAATTCGTCACGAAATCGCGACGCTTCTTCTGTTGAAGACTTGCTTCTTTTCTGTCGTGAAATCGTGACACTTTCTCCAACTGAATGTTGCCATCTCAACCTGTCGCGAAATCGTGACACTTTTTGCATCCGTAAGATTTCTTTCATCCTGTCGCGAAATCGTGACGCTTTTTGCATTCGTACGCTTTCTTTGTAGCTTGTCGCGAAATCGCGACACTTCTCATTTCAGACTCTTCCCTTTGCTGTATGTCGCGAAATCGCAACAGTTCCCACTTGGAACACTTTCCTTTGCTTCATGTCACGAAATCGCGACACTTCACACTGCGGACTCTCTCTTCAACATCATGTCGCGAAATCGCGACAGATCACACTGCGGACTCTCTCTTCTGCATCATGTCGTGAAATCACGACACTTTTCGTCCGTACAACCTTCTTTCCAAAATGTCGCGAAATCGTGACACTTTTCCTTCTCTACCTACCTGCACTTTTCGAGT
Organism: Wollemia nobilis; assembly: GCA_028583015.1. NCBI lineage: Eukaryota > Viridiplantae > Streptophyta > Pinopsida > Araucariales > Araucariaceae > Wollemia > Wollemia nobilis. The sequence continues at coordinate 5,723,652 of JAQPPZ010017002.1, forward strand.
CGTGAAAATGCGACATGTCGCGAAATCGTGACACTTTCCATCTTGCTCTGCTTCTCTACCAACATGTCGCGAAATCGTGACAGTTTTGTCAGCACTTTCTCTCTCCTCAAACATGTCACGAAATCACGACAGCTTTTCCAGCACTTTCTCTCTCCTCAAACATGTCACGAAATCATGACAATTTTTCCCGCACTTTCTCTCTCCTCAAACATGTCGTGAAATCGTGACAGTTTTCCAACTCGTCGCATACTTTTTCTTACTTGTCTTTTTCTTGATCTTTTGCAAATGGGCTACTGTGAACTTCTTGGAAACTCAATGTCCATGCTCTGAATAACCTTCATCAAAAACAAATTCCTTGACATCAAATCAAATTGCTTCAAGAACTTCTTGACATCAATGACAACATCTACACTTGAGCAAAGGCAATGTACCCAAGGTACCCAAAATTGCCAACAATCTCCCCCTTTGTCATTGATGGCAAACCTTTACTAAAACACATCTTAGGAGCCAAAACTGAAACCAACTGTGCCAACAACTTGAGAATATGCCTTTGAAGTTTTGCTCCCCTCTTCACTTGAAGCTCTCCCCTTCACTCATATCTCTCCCCCTTACTCATATCTCTCCCCCTTTGTCATCAATGGCAAAGGGTCACCTTTGGGGCTCGGGACTAAGAATGAGCCTCTTAGCTTAGTCCCTCCCCCACCTCCTGATGAGGTGATTTAAAACAAGGGTGGGAGTGAAACTCCCATTAGGCACTGATCATCATCAGTGTCTATAACTTCCTTGTCGGGCCTTCTCTTGAATTCTTTGTCAATATTTCTGTTCTTGTCACTGTTCTTGTTCTTGTTCTCATCCTTGTTCTTGTCCACGCCTTGATCCTTGGACCTGTTTATACCACTATTCTTGTTCCTGTTCCTGTACTTTGGAAGATCAGCTCTACATTGTCTTGTTGTGTGACCGTCATTGTTGCACTTATAACAAGTAACAACTTTATTTCTTTTAGGCATACCTGTTCTTTGAATCCGCCTGTTCTGACTAACCGTGTTCCTGTTATTAGCCTTGCAAAAAATTGCCTTATTCCCAAACTGATTACAATAGTAGCAATACCCTTGAAAGAAACTAAAACCTCTGAAACTGTCATTTACCTTCCTTACTTGAGTCTATGCAATGTACAGCCATGTGACCAAACCTGTGACATGCAAAACATCTGCCGTGAAATATTCTTTTGTTTGACCTCTTGGGTCCCGAAAACTTCTTCTTCTCAATCAAAATTTTGTTTTCTGTTTCTGCGCATCTATCACTCATGGACTCATGATCTGAAGTACTCTCTTCATCAGAACTCTCTTCTTTTTGAAATCTCTTACTAGATTCCCCAACCTATTCCTTGTGTGGTTTAACAAAACCAAGACCTGTTTTATCTCGTTGTCTTTCTTTGTCCTTTGATGAGTGATTTAACCTTTTTGGAGCTTTCTTGAAACCCGTACAACTTATCCTTGTACTCTTTAGTTTCTACTTCCAAAGAAGCCATTTTTTGTTCCAACTCATTATACTCAAGAATCTTAGACTCTAACTCATCCTTGAGTTCTTGTGTCTTAGCCATAGAGACGTCAAGACTTTCTATAAGTTCATCTCTCTCCATACAAAATTCATCTAACTTATCCTTGAGTCTAGCATTCTTCTTTCTTTCCTTTTTCAAAACACTAAGAGCATTAGTAAGTTCACTTTCAAGATCCTCTATTTGATTGCATTTTGAATCATCAAGGCCTTTTTCAGATTTCTTATCACTAGAGGTGCTACCCTTTTCAAAAACCATACATGCATCTTCCTTATCATTTTCTGAAGCATCCTCATACATACTAGCAACCAATTCATTATTTGTGCAATCATCCTCAAGGTGCCCAAAATTTCCACATCTAAAACATTTCATGATAGTGAATTTATGTTTCGGTTCTTCCTCCTTTTCTGAAATAAACAACATCTCATTTTCATCATCACTAGAAGAACTTTCACTATCACTGCTAGAACACTTACTTGCTTTGTCTAGGTAGAAGCTCTTCTTGTGCTTGTGAGAATGCCTCTTTTCGTGATTGTTGTACTCATCTTTGCTCTTCCTGTGATGCTTGTGCTTTTCAGAATCCTTGCTCTTAGAATCCTGTATATCTTCATCACTTTCATTCTTGGAAACAAGATACGATCAGTAGCATAATGACCAAACTTTCCACAGTTGAAACATCTTATGTTCTTCATGCTCTTGTGCTTTCTGGAAAACTTGCCTTTCTTGCTGTAATATGCCTCTTCATCACTAGAGGACTCATCACTTTCTTGAATCTGTTTACCTTTGGATTTCTTGGTAGCCTTGAAAGCTGCCTCTTTCTTGACATCAGCTTTCACTTGAGTTCTCAACTCAAATGCTGCAAGTATACTATGGAGCTCATCCTTTTTCAATTTATCTAAATCTTTAGCTTCCTCAATGGCAAAAATATTTTCACTAAATCTATTAGGAAGAGATCTTAAAATCTTATCACACACATCATTTTCAGCAAGTTCAAGACCTAAGTCTTTCATGGAGTTAACAATATCATCCATACGAAGCATGTAGTCACTAATCTTTTCATCATCATTCATTTTGAGTTGTTCAAACATACCTTTAAAGTGTCTCAATTTGGCCTTTCGGACATTTGCATCACCCGTATGAACCACCTGTAACTGTTTCCACATTTCACTAGCTATCTTGCAATGAATAACTTTGGTGAGATCTACTTTCTGTAAGCCTTTCAGGATTGCATTCATGGCTTTTGAATTGTTGTGAAGCATGAGCCTATCTTCTTTAGTATAAGGACCATGTTCAGGAATAGTGTACTCATCTTCAATCACTTCCCATACCTCATTACCAAGTGCCATTAGATAAACTCTCATTCTTGCACTCCACAGACCAAAATCTGATCCATCAAGAATAGGTGTTGCATTGCCACTTGAATAGTCCATTGTGTTCTTAACCAGTTCTTCCTTCAAGCTGTTAAACCTTTTTGAAGGAACCCGCTCTGATACCAATTGAAGAACACAAGCTTATACTGAGAGGGGGGGGTTGAATAGTATAAGACCACTTTTTACTTTTGCTTCAAAACAACTTTCAAATCAGTATTATGTAGTGTATAGATAGTAGTATTAAAAGCAGTAATCAAAGCAATGCACAAAACACCATCCACAAAAAGACACAACAATTTACGTGGTTCACCCAATGCGGGCTACTCCACGGATAAAATTTCTCTCTAAATTTTATCAACTCACAATCTGGGAATACCTTTCCCGATTACAATATTTATGGGCATCAACCCAAAGGAGATACCTTCCCCTAGCTCTGCTCTTTAGTGGTGATCCTCTAGAAGACCTCTACCTCCTCTGCCCTTAGCAAGTGGAACTCTATCCATAGAAGACACCTGTCTTCCCTGCTCTGGCTGGAGATCTCTATCCTCAACTCTATCACCGCAAAGTTGGTCCTCGAATATGCACTAAACATAGTCCTTCGGTCTAGCACAAATGTCCTCTATCTTTTTCTCTGATCTGCACCAAACACAGTCCTTCGGTCTGGCACAAGTTTGTCCTCTTCCTCTTTCTCTGGTCTGCACCAAACACAGTCCTTCGATCTGGCACAAGTCTATCCTCAAATCTCTTTCTGTTCTGTTATAGCCGCACTTGGTCGAAGCCAACTTTTGCACTGAATGCGCAAACACAGTAGCACTCGATCGAACATCAACTTATGCACCTCTGCACAATCACAGCAGCACAGTGTTCGCACACTCTGCTTCTCGACAATCAAACTTCTCCCCCGCACTCTATTTGCGAATATCGCACTTCGAACGCACACTTTGATCGATGCCAAAACTCTCCAAGCAGCCCTCCTTTTATACTAACACTTTCAAGATTAGAACCTTGATCTTAGTCGGCTGCACAACTCTACACTACGTCGGCTCAAGGTTAACTCTGTCGGCTTCAACTGCCTCTGTGGTTCTGTAGCTTTTTCTCGCGAAACTACAACATGTCGCGATATCGTGACACCTTTGCCTATCGTACACCTTCTTTTTCCTGTTGTCGTGATATCGCGACACTTTTGCTTCTTTTGGCTTCCTTTTTAGTTTTTGTCACGATATCGCGACACTTTCTATTTTTGCTGACGTCATCTTTACTTCTATCGCAAAATCGTGACCCTTCTGTCTTCATGGCCTTCTTTGCTTTTGTTGTGAAAACGTGACACTTTTGCCTCTGCTGACGTCATCTCCACTTCTGTCACGAAATCATGATGTTTCTTGCTTTCTCAACATTTTCTCGGCTTGCACCAGCGAAAACGGAACATGTCACGAAATCGTGACACTTTCGCTGCCTTATGCTCTTTCTTGCCTTACGCCCGTGAAACTGGAACATGTCGCGAAATCGCGACGCTTTCGCCTTCGAGCTCTTCCTTCTTGAATTCATCATGAAATCGTGACGCTTCTTCTGTTGAAGACTTGCTTCCTATTTCTGTCATGAAATCGTGACACTTTCTCCAACTGAATGCTGCCATCTCAACCTGTCGTGAAATCGTGACACTTTCTGCATCCGCAAGCTTTCTCTTCAACCTGTCGTGAAATCGCGACACTTTTTGCATCCATACGACTTCTTTGTAGCCTGTCGCAAAATCGTGACGCTTCTCATTTCAGACTCTTCCCTTTGCTGTATGTCATGAAATCACGACAGTTCCCACTTGGAACACTTTCCTTTGCTTCATGTCGCGAAATCGTGACACTTCACACTGCGGACTCTCTCTTCAGCATCATGTCGCAAAATCACGATAGATCACACTGTAGACTCTCTCTTCTGCATCGTGTCACGAAATCGTGACACTTTTTCGTCCATACAACCTTCTTTCCAAAATGTCGTGAAATCGTGACACTTTTCCTTCTCTGCCTACCTGCACTTTTCGAGTCGCGAAAATGCGACATGTCACGAAATAGGGACACTTTCCATCTTGCTCTGCTTCTCTGCCAACATGTCGCGAAATCGCGATAGTTTTGCCAGCTTATTCTCTTTCTTCCAGCATGTCGCGAAATCACGACCGTTTTGCCAGCACTTTCTCTCTCCTCAAACATGTCGCAAAATCACGATAGTTTTTCCAGCACTTTCTCTCTCCTCAAACATGTCGCGAAATCGCGACAGTTTTTCTAGCCTGCTGCATACTTTTTCTTACTTGTCTTTTTCTTGATCTTTTGCAAATGGGCTACTCTGAACTTCTTGGAAACTCACTGTCCATGCTCTGAATAATATTCAACAAAAACAAATTCCTTGACATCAAATCAAATTGCTTCAAGAACTTCTTGACATCAATGACAACATCTACACTTGAGCAAAGGCAATGTACCCAAGGTACCCAAAATTTGCCAACATTTAAATCACTCTGAAATAAACCCATTCATGCCCTCCTTCTAACGCCAATCTGTTGAGTGGTATTTTCACCCGATTGTGAAAACACACTCTCCGATAGGATTTGAGTTCCAAATCCCCTCTTGCAAAGAAATTCAATAAATAATTTCTCCAAGGTCTCCGCTATGTTAGCATTTTGCATAAATAATAATATTCAATTTGAATGCTTGGAACACCTCGGTGGTTGCAAGTAACCGTAAACAAGGGGCAATGTTGGTTTATTTTACCATGAAACTTTAATGATTGTTCGTTGAACCAAAATAAAACAAGTGTGAATCGGCCATGCAATGGAAATTTCTATTTTTGGATTTTAAGATCCGCCAATGAACAACAACTTCGGTGAATCTTTTAAAATACTAAACAGATCCAAAAATGAAATCTCAAAATGCGTATTTGAAATCTGCAATATGACCTACGCACTGGTGAAACTATTTTTGTATTTTGAAATTTTTAATTTTTATTTTAATGCCTGTAAATTAAATTAAAGTAACAATTTCTGGAAAAGTAAAGTGCAGAAAAGAAAAAATAGAATGCCTTCAGTATGATGCTATCCTATTTCGACAAAATCGAAGATCTGAGGTTTCCATGCATGCAACCTAACCTATTGGACCTGCAAAACATGCACAATCCTGATAAGCTAAGTGCTAGTTCCTAAGGATTTGAATGAGGTTTTCAGATTTAAGCATTCGCATGAAGCAACCAAGAAAAACTTGTATCAACTCCATTTACAAGCCTAAAATCTGAAAAGGGAAAATAGACATTTAATCTTGCATGCAGAAAATGACTCCTTCTTTCTTGCCCATAAGATGCAAATTTTTGAAATATTATCTGCATTAAATATTTGTCATTTTACAATAGCAGACATCTGGTTCTCCAAAACCAAAAAAAGTGGAAGAAAAACACTCCAAAAGCAGGCCCGAATGGCTTATCACCCTCGGCTCCGCAACCCTGCTCCCAGCGGTTTCGACCTTTGTCCGAAGAAGGAAACTGTCTAGAAAGAAAAATAGCCTCAACTAGGTCCAAAATGGCCTTATCGCCTTCAAACCTGCAACGCTACTTGTAGCAGTTTTCCACCCCTCTGCTTGTCTTTGCTTTTGCTTTTAAACCTCCTTGTTACGGCCCTCTGCTTCGCTCTGTGACGCTTCGTTTCATCTCCCAGGTCACTTCGTTTCATCTTCCCGCCTCTTTGTCGCTTTGAATTTTTGCTCGGTTTTGAAATGTTTGGTCTCCCCAGCGAATTGTAACTGACGATCCTGAAATGCTATCATAGTCCCTATGCCTCTATGACACATGCAACACTTCCCTGCACATTCTATAACGGCCCTTCATGAATCGCGACAAAATACAGCATGTCGTGATATCACGACGTTTTATACCATGCAAATTTGTTATTCTTCTTGTACCACGAAAATGAGACATGTCGCGATATCGCGACATTTTTCTGTCAGCAGCCTTGCTCCTCTATCGGTATCGCGAAAACAAGACATGTCACGATATCGCGACGTTTTTATACCCGTAGCTTTATTCGTCTTCTAGCACCACGAAAATGAGACATGTCGCGATATCACAATGTTTTTCTCCTTCAGGTCGCGTGGATGCAACCTGTCGCGAAATCACGACGTTTTTATCCTTCGCTGTGTTTTGTTGTACTTAGCTGCGAAAACGCGACATGTTGCAAAATCGTGAGACTTTTTCATTCCATACCATCTCACTGCTTTTTGTCGTGAAATCGCTACGCTCTTCTCTTTCGGGCTGTGCAGATGCAACTTGTCGCGAAATCGTGACATTTTTCTATTTCGGGCTGTCTCGCTACACTTGGCCGCAAAAACGTGACATGTCGTGAAATCACGACAATTTCTTTCATCTACTCCTTCCTCACTTTCCTGTTGCGAAAATGCGACATGTCGCGATATCGCGACCTTTTTCCATTTTAGCCGCAAGACCGAAACATGTCACGATATCGCGACACTTTTCCATTTTGGGGCATCCTGCTGATCTGGGCCGCGAAAACGTGACGTCACGATATCGCGACAATTTTTGAACTTTGCCCTGTTTGACTGCTTTGACCGCGATTTCATGACATGTCGCGATATCGCGACGTTTTCTGTACTTAGCTGTTTTACCCATCAAACATCGCGAAAACACATGTCGCGATATCGCAACAACTTTGAGTCTTCAACTTAATTCTTTGTCCTGTATCGCGAAAATGAGACATGTCGCGATATCGCGACATTTCTGGCATCTTGTCTCGTTTGACCGCTTTGACCATGATTTCACAACATGTCACGATATCGTGACATTTTCTCATCATGCTGCATTCTGTTGCTCCTGGCCATGAAAACGCGACATGTCGCGATATCGCGACATTTTTTCGTTCCACTGTACTTCGCTTGTCTGAGCCGCAAAAATGCGACATGTCGTGATATCGCGACAATTTTCATTTTTGGCCGCGACGGAGCAAAATGTCGCGATATCGCGACAACTTTTCATTTCTTGCCGCGACGGAGCAACATGTCGCGATATCGCGACAACTTTTCATTTCTTGCTTTTCTTTAATCTTTTTAACATCTGGACCACTGCAATCTTCTTGGAAAGTGTGCAAAAAAAAGGGGGGCTCCCCAATTTTGGGGTGTGTTGTGGAGCAACCACAACAAATGGCGACTCTATCGGGAAATGCTCCTGAGCATTTCGGTGAGAACCTAACCTTAAATATACAAACTTGAAAACAGGTGTCAACCCATAAAAACAGACAAATGTCGATAGATCAGAAATACATGAAACATTAGAATCATTAAGTATCAGCTCGATGTGTGCAATGTGTTCCATTCTTTATCGTTTGAAATTGATCCACATTCCATTGTCAGTTTTACATGAATGCATATGTGAGGTTGTGAATGATTTGTGCAACCTTGATAAATATGCTTTAGAGATATAGCAATTTACTTTATAAAGGCTTAGACTTTCTAGTATCATACACAAACATTTAAAATTATCAAACCCTCTTAGGATCAACTATACGTATAATGAATTGCTTTATTAGATCCCAAAGTTGGTTATGAGTCACTACTATCTTGAACCCATGTGCAAGTGAAAGTGAAATCAGAGCTTTGGGAAATCGGAATCCCAACCTAATCGAGATGGGAGTTTAACCCTATCCTTACTACTCGATTTGGAATTCATTACCTCACTTTGAGCAAAATAATTTAACCAGTTATGGATGAAATGGTCATGCTAGTCTATCCGTTTGAACAGTTAGTGGTCTTGTTTTTAGACAAGACATGTTGCCATGCATGAGCATACTTAACCCCATAATCCATGATTTGGCTTCATTCATTCTTTTTTTTTTTTTCTTGGACCATTGGGATGACTACCCATCCTTGCGAGGGACATGTAGTACGATCCTTCCAATCCAATATTAAGATGAAATGGGAAATATTAATTTTTTACTTCTTGGACCTTGGGGATGACTACCCATCCTTGCTAGGGACATGTAGTACGATCCTTCCAATCCAATATTTAGGTGAAAATGGGAAATATTATATTTTTATTTCTTGGACCTTGGGGATGACTACCCATCCTTTGCGAGAGGACATGTAGTACGATCCTTCCAATCCAAGATTTATGATGAAATGAGACATAGGAGCTTTGGGGAATCAGATTCTCAACCTAGGCGAGATGAGAATTATGCCCTATCCTTACTACTCCATGTAGGTCAAATCAGAGCTTTGGGGAGTTGGATCCTCAACCTAAGTTCGATGAGGATTTAACCCTATCCTTACTACTATGATTTTAGGCTTTAAGCTTTATGGAAGTGGTAAAAACCATTGTTTTAAGGATCATGTTGCATAATAGGATAGACATGAAATACTTCTTTCGCTTGACCTTTTCTTCCAAGCAAGGTTTTGATCATTTTGCTCAAGATCCTTTTTAATGTGTATAAAATGTGCTTGGTTCAAGATATCTCGGGCATCAGTTCCCAACCTTAGGATTTTTTTTTTATTTTATGTTATAGAATAACCCTAAGAGGATTTGACACACTTTAATGATTTGTATCTGAAATGCATATGCAACTAAGATGGCATGTATATGCAAAGTGAGATGTAATATGAATGCATTGCCTTTTGAATTGCAGATGGAGTATTGCCATAATTAAAAATGTAAAACTGACTACTTCATGCATCACAAGTTTCAAACGATATTATTTAAACTGTTTGTGTTTCTTACGGAGATTTCTACAAAACAATTCCAATGTTCCATATTTCCCTGATCTAAAGCATAAGTTAGCATCTCAAAAACAACTTTTCATCATCTTTTTATTTTTTTAGACAAATCAAACATGTCAAATAAACACACAACTTAAATCATGATCAAACTAACAATCCCAAAAATGAAACTTGAAAACACAAACCAAAACCAAAACCAAAATCTATATACAATATAGTACAAGATGATGCAAAGCTTGGACTATTACTTTCCTGGATCCCAAACATGATTAGAACACTTCAACAAAAATATAACGTGATACGCATGCCAAATGTTGTAGGAATCCAACCAAAACAAGATTAGACCACACCATGCAACAACTTTTAACTTACCTTGCTCACCCCACCAATTAGATTTAATTCCATTAGTACTCTCATAGGTGAGCGTCCGATTACTAAAATGATTAGACAATAAATGATATTCAATTTTATCTTGTCTATTCTTGAAAGTATCCATTTCATAATTCGATTCATGATTTAAAATTAGGCCTTCCTTTTCAAATGTGAGATGTTGCAAACAAGAGCCTATTTCTAAAAGTCTTGAATTCAAATTATTTTTCGAGATTTTAAAGCAATCAAAATCATTCAAAACTTGACAAGCATCAACAAAATTTGACATTTCATCATTAATGATATTAGCATCCAAAGGGACATCATGTAACCCATCACTTAAAATTTTTGTAGCTACTACCAAAGGTAAAGATTTCACCTTGTCATCCATACTCAACCCATCATGGTTAGAATTTACCACAACTTGATGAGTGTTAGTAGCTTTTTCTTTTTCCTCATTGTCTTCTTCATCATCCAACACCTGTTCAAAAACACCAAAGTTAGGCACCCAATCAAACATGCGTCCATATTTTTCAAAACAAGAGCCTAGTTTTTCAAGATATGTGTCGCGTGACACCTTTCCATGATCAATGGCTTGAGTTGCCTCAAAATCCACATTTTCATTAGGATCATCAATAGTATCAAACCCACACCACTTAGGTTTTGTAATTTCATCATTTTGAGATGGCATAGACATTGTAGAAGCAATAGGTGGATCAATATTTTTGATTTCTTGCCCCTCAAGGGGAACAAAATCAATTGATTCTCCTTCTTTATCCATGGTAGTAGAATCATTATCCTTTTCCAACCTTTGATGAGATTCCAACCCTTCTTCCAAAACATTCTCAGATTGTACAGGACTTGTAATATCCTCATATGAAAGGGCAATTGTATTATCCTGCATATCAATAGGCACACAAAATTCATTAGAAGGTTTGGAGTGAGCATACTCTTCCCATTTATCCCAAGAATCATAATGATCATCTTTCAAAATCAAATTGTGATGCTCAACTATTTCTTCATCATCTTTTAATTCATCAACATGTTTCTCATCAAATTTATCTTCACCTTCCTTAGATGGTTCAATTACTTCCAAAATTGGGTTATTGCTTGTATTCAAATTGATAAGGCTATCATAATCCACATGTGTAACCCATGATTCATGTTTAACATAATTTGGAAGGTGTGAATTTTCTTGGCCATTATCTTCAACAATGTCATCCAACGTGTCATCCGAAACAGATTCATCCTCATAGAATTCATCTTTTGGTGAGTCAAGGGTTCCCAATCTATCACATGTTTCAATACTAGTTGGATCTAGTACCCCTCCCTTGCCTAAAATCATATTCTTATGAAAATCATTGAAATTGATTTTAGAAACATATTTTGAATCAAGATGAGTATTTTGAAGTTGATTCATACTTAAGAAAGATGGTTGATCTTGCATAGTAGGTTGAGGATTTTGAAATTGATTGAAGCTTGGGAACGATTGTTGATTCTGAAATTGATTCACACTTGAACTTGGTTGAGGTGGATAAATCATTGGGTGGGTAAGGGAGGTATTAAATGATTGAAGATTATATGATCCAAAACCCACACCATAATTTTGACAACTCAATTGTTGCTCAATTGCCATTGCTTGAGTATAGGCTTGTGACAAAGATGTGATTAGAGGCATCCCTCGCAAATATGTGGAAATGGGTGGGTCAAGAGCATTGACGTATATTTGGAGAGCCATTTCTTCTCGAAGAGCATAAAATGTCACTAATTGAGTGTAAAGTCCAAAAAACCTTTCAGAAAATGACTTCACATTTTCATTTGGTTCTTTTCTCATATAGACAAACTGATTGTACATGAGGATTGGGTCAACTTGCTTTTTGTTGAATTGATTAAGAAATGTTGCCTCTAGTTGAGCCCAAGAAGTGATAGACCCTAAAGGTAGACTTGTAAACCAATCATATGCCACTTTGTCCAAGGTGTAAGGGAACATTTTACAAGCAACATCATCATACCAAATTGTTAAGTGATTCACACAAAATTTGAATGCTTGAATATGTTCTTCTACAGTATTTGTCCCGTTAGAAGAAAATCGAGGAAGACATCTCTCAAAACCAACGGGAAAATAATGTTGAACTCCCGGTATGTTCAATGGGCTACCTGGCATCCACGGTGTAAACATAGCCATTAGTGAATCTTAAAGAATATAACTTTAATACCAAATATATATATATTTTTTAAATCAAATCAAATCACATTATTCCTATATGAACAATCAAAGCGTTAGGAAAGTGCATAGCAATTCATGTCCTCCTTTTAACAGTACAAAGTTGTATTGTTAAAAGAGGGCTAAAGATAATAATCAATAGGGCATGAAATATTCAAAATTTAAATCCCTGTAGCATTTAAATCACACTGAAATAAACCCATTCATGCCCTCCTTCTAGCGCCAATCTGTTGAGTGGTATTTTCACCCGATTGTGAAAACACACTCTCCGATAGGATTTGAGTTCCAAATCCCCTCTTGCAAAGAAATTCAATAAATAATTTCTCCAAGGTCTCCGCTATGTTAGCATTTTGCATAAATAATAATATTCAATTTGAATGCTTGGAACACCTCAGTGGTTGCAAGTAACTGTAAACAAGGGGCAATGTTGGTTTATTTTACTATGAAACTTTAATGATTGTTCGTTGAACCAAAATAAAACAAATGTGAATCGGCCCAGCAATGGAAATTTCTATTTTCGGATTTTATGATCTGCAATAAAACAACAACTTCAGTGAATTTATAAAAATGTTAAACAATTCCAAAAATGAAATTTTAAAATGCGTATTCGAAATCTGCAGTATGACCTACGCAACGGTGAAACTATTTTTGTATTTTGCAATTTTTTAATTTTTATTTTAATGCCTGTAAATTAAATTAAAGTAACAATTTCTGGAAAAGTAAAGTGCAGAAAAGAAAAAATAGAATGCCTTTAGTATGATGCTATCCTATTTCGACAAAACCAAAGATCTGAGGTTTCCATGCATGCAACCTAACCTATTGGACCTGCAAAACATGCACAATCCTGATAAGCTAAGTGCTGGTTCCTAAGGATTTGAATGAGGTTTTCAAATTTAAGCATTCGCATGAAGCAACCAAGAAAAAACTTGTATCAACTCCATTTACAAGCCTAAAATATGAAAAGGGAAAATAGACATTTAATCTTGCATGCAGAAAATGACTCCTCCTTTCTTGCCCATAAGATGCAAATTTCTAAAAAATTATCTGCATTAAATATGTGTCATTTTACAATAGCAGAAATCTGGTTCTCCAAAACCAAAAAAAGTGGAAGAAAAACACTCCAAAGCAGGCCCAGAATGGCTTATCACCCTCAGCTCTGCAACCCTGCTCCCAGCGGTTTCCGACCTCTGTCCATGAAGAAGAAAAACCAGTCTACGGAAGAAAAACAGCCTCAACTAGGTCCAGAATGGCCTTATCGCCTTCAAACCTGCAACGCTACTTGTAGAAGTTTTTCACCCCTTTGCCTGTCTTCGTTTTTGCTTTTAAACTTTTTGTTACGGCCCTCTGCTTCGCTCTGTGACACTTCGTTTCATCTCCCAGGTCGCTTCGTTTCATCTTCCCGCCTCTTTGCTGCTTTGGCTTTTTGCTCGGTTTTGAAACGTTTGGTCTCCCCAACGAACTGTAACTGACGATCCTGAAATGCTATCATAGTCCCTACGCCTCTGTGACACATGCAACACTTCCCTGCACATTTTGTAATGGCCCTTCATGAATCACGACAAAAGACAGCATGTCACGATATCGCGGCGTTTTATACCATGCATCTTTGTTATTCTTCTTGTACCGCAAAAATGAGACATGTCGCGATATCACGACATTTTTCTATCAGCAGCCTTGCTCCTCTACCGGTATCGCGAAAACAAGACATGTCGCGATATCACGACGTTTTTATACCCGCAGCTTTATTCGTCTTCTAGCACCACGAAAATGAGACATGTCGCGATATCGTGACGTTTTTCTCCTTCAGGCCGCGTGGATGCAACCTGTCGCGAAATCGTGACGTTTTTCTCCTTCGCTGTGTTTTGTTGTACTTAGCCGCAAAAACGTGACATGTCACGAAATTGCGAGACTTTTTCATTTCGTACCATCTCGCTGCTTTCTGTCGCGAAATCGCTACGCTCTTCTCTTTCGGGCTGTGCAGATGCAACTTGTCGTGAAATTGCGACGTTTTTCTATTTCGGGCTGTCTCGCTGCACTTGCCCGCAAAAACGCGACATGTCACGAAATCGCGACAATTTCTTTCATCTGCTCCTTCCTCACTTTCCTGCTGCGAAAACGCGACATGTCGCGATATCGCGACCTTTTTCCATTTTAGCCACGAGACCGAAACATGTCGCGATATCACGACACTTTTCCATTTTGGTGCATCTTGCTGATCTGGGCCGCGAAAACGTGACATGTCGCGATATCGCGATAATTTCTGAACTTTGCCCTGTTTGACTGCTTTGACCGCGATTTCATGACATGTCGCGATATCGTGACTTTTTCTGTACTTGGTTGTTTTACCCATCAAACATCGTGAAAACACATGTCACGATATCGTGACAACTTTGAGTCTTCAACTTAATTCTTTGTCCTGCATCGCAAAAATGAGACATGTCGCGATATCGTGACATTTCTGGCATCTTGTTCTGTTTGACTGCTTTGACCGCAATTTCACAACACGTCGCGAAATCGTGACATTTTCTCATCATGCTGCATTCTGTTGCTCTTGGCCGCGAAAACGCGACATGTCGCGAAATCGCGACATTTTTTCGTTCCACTGTACTTCGCTTGTCTGAGCCGCGAAAATGTGACATGTCGCGATATCGCGACAATTTTCATTTCTGGCCGCGACAGAGCAAAATGTCGCGATATCGTGACAACTTTTCATTTCTTGCCGCGACGGAGCAACATGTCGCGATATCGCGACAACTTTTCATTTCTTGTCGCGACGGAGCAACATGTCGCGATATCACGACAACTTTTCATTTCTTGCTTTTCTTTGTCTTTTTAACATCTGGACCACTGCAATCTTCTTGGAAAGTGTGCAAAAAAAAGGGGGGTCCCCAATTTTGGGGTGTGTTGTGGAGCAACCACAATAGGTCCATATATAGTCACTCAAAAAGTGGGTAATAGTACTTATAGACTTGTCGATCTAGAGGGAATAGAGGAACCTAAACCACTTAATGTTCTACATTTAAAGGCATTCTATTATTAAAGATAACACTTTATATGTACATATACATGGCTTAAAAAAAAAAAAAAAAAATCATTCACATAAGCATTCTCACATTGCATACATTCCATTTGCATTTACATGTAGGCATTTGATTTTCATTTTTGCATTCATGCATTGTTTCATTCACATACATTAAATCATACATATTCCATTGCATTGTACAATTTGCATTTGCATATCAACACTCCATTACGTATATGCATTCATCTCGTCCCATGTTCAATGATGTGACATAGTAATGATGATATGGCCACAAACAAAAAGTTCCATTATACAAATTGGGGGTACCTAGTTTGAAGAAATCATGCAACCCTAGCAAAATTCATATGTCAACCACATCATGTGTCAAAAATCATATGTCCTAGATTTTCAGTCACTCAACCATTACTATTGTAGCAAGCAACCTCCAAACGGATGCCCGATTTTCTTTAGGACCAAAAACACAATTTATACACTAATAAAGTCTTGAGCATTGCCGATCGATCACAAAACAATCTTGAACCAATCACATTCCATCACACCATAAAAAAATTGTGAAATAGGGGGGGCTAGTACCATACTTGGGTAGTACTTTGTGGGGAAAAGGATATATCCCTTAATTATCCCATCACGCAACATAGTCCAAAAATAGTGGTTCTCACCACTACCATAATTGATTTCCACAACATAAACATAAAAAAATAGAGCAGTAAGGATAGGGTAAAAATTATCATCACACATCGGTTGAGAATCTGATTCCCCAAATATCTATATAATATTCATAAATAAAATCCCAAACACATCCCTGACAAGGATGGGTAGTCATCCCCAAGGCCTAAAAGATCAATCCCATTGGACTATAGAGTGAATCTCCATCGGGGCTATAGACGCTTGAATGAAAGTGGAGTAAGCTCATGCGAGGTGACATGTCTCTCCTCCAAAAAGAGAGATATTTGAATGCACATAAGGACAGGCTAGCCTCAGGTCATCTCCATAACAAGTCATGTATTTTGTGTGAATGAAATTCACGTGCACACACATAGGAGTCACAACCCATTGTCTCCATCACCCAATAGGAAGAGTTTTACCTCCGAATGTTCCCCCTCCATCATGCCATATTCCGCTTACTTCTTCCACAAGAACAAGCGGACCCACCTGGTAATCCACCCTAAGCCGCACATATCAACTGTAACATATGTACATATTTCAAAAAAAAAAAATCATCAAAAAATTCAAAAAAAATAAAAATAAAAGAATGTGTTGCTCTCATATTAATCTCACATCCATTATTATAGGGATAACACAACTCGACATCAGTTCAGACTCAATCTTTCCATCTATCCATTCATCCAGGCCTTCCATCCGCTAGGTCAATATGAATCCTATTGACTTATTCACCCCGCTCCGCAATCCATACGATTTGGCTAGGCCAATTCCAATTGACATTAGCCTTATTGAATTGGACCTGATTTCTTCCCCACCATCCTTTTCGGATATCGTCCTATCAGAGGAATTACTAAAGGCTTCGACCAATTACATTCCTCCACCACCTTCACGTCCATCAACTTCCAATAATGGTCCCGAGGTCTTTCAGGCAGAGTTAGACAATGATAAACATGATAAGTTGGATGAAATATTAGATGACATAAATCTAATACCAACACCACATTAACTTGAGGAAGGCTCACATATGTCCATTGAAGATACCATCAATGTGAACCTTAGTTTAGATCTCGACAACCCCCAAGTTGTCAAACTCAGAAAAAGCTTAACATCCGAAGAGCAAGAGAAATTCATTTCTCTCCTCAAGAAAAAGAAAGAAGAGTTTGCATGGTCCTACAAGGATATATCTAGCCTTGATCCTGATCTTGTGGTCCATAACCTCACCTTACATCTTGACGCCAAGCTGGTCAAAAAAAAACTTAGGAGAATGCATCCTACCATGGCCCTCATAGTTAAAGAGGAAATACAAAAGCTATTAGACATACATTTTATTGTTCCTATTGACTATCCTGAGTGGCTATCAAACATGGTACCTGTTCGCAAGCCTAATGGGGTGATACACATTTGTAATGACTTTCAAGATCTAAATAAGGTGTGTCCTAAGGATGAATTCCCTCTTCCAAACATTGATACTCTTATCGACACCTACGTAGGCCACAAAATGCTTTCCCTCATAGATGGTTTTTCAGGATCACAAAGATGTGACAAAGCATTGGTGTTCTGTTGGTTCTCTTTGAGTACCAGATCCCATTCTTTGAGGGCCATACAGGAAGCTCATGATGGTACTTGTGGTGGTCATTTTAGTGGAATGGCCATTACAAAGCATCTATTACACATGGGTTATTATTGGCCCATAATGGAGCACGACTGTTGCACCTATGTCAAAAATTGCAAATAATGTCAAACACACCAATTTAACTCACGTACCATCACAAGCCTTATAGCCTATACAAAGCTTTTGGCCCTTTTCACAATGGGGCCTAGACTTAATTGGTAAAATATTGCCTTATTCTTCGGGACATCATACATTCATCATTACTGCCACATAATACTTCACAAAGTGGGTTGACGCCATACCTCTAACTAGTACGACAGGACCTCGAGTTGTGGATTTCATACTCCATCATATCATCTGTCACTTTGGCATTCCCTCTAAGATCATTTCGGATAACAACAAGTCTATCAAGAATAAGAATGTTCGAGCACTTAGCGAAAAGTATAATATCCAACATAGTTTCTCAACTCCTTATTACCCACAAGAAAATGGACAAGTTGAAGCTACCAATAAGACCTTGATTGCCATTATTAAGAAAATCGTCAAAGAAAATTGTAAATATTGGCATACACAAATTCCTTTGGAAATTTGGGCTTATCGAACAAGCATCCGAACGCCAATAGGAGCAACACCATTTTCCTTGGTCTATGGAGCAGAAGCTATTATGCCTCTTGAGCTCGAGATTCTCTCCTTATGAGTTTCCTTGCAGGAATTCATAGATGACAATACAACTAGACAAGCACGACTTGACCAATTCACTCTCCTAAATGAAATGTGAGTCAACGCGTTAGAAAATTTAAGAGTTTATCATGACCGCCTAAAGTGTGCTTACAATGCTAAAGTCTATCTTCAGGAATTTCAAGAAGGGGATCTGGTACTCAAATAGAACCAACATAACACCAATGATTTGCCACATCTTTGTGACAAATTTGCAGCCAATTGGTTAGGTCCATATATAGTCACTCAAAAAGTGGGTAATAGTACTTATAGACTTGCCGATCTAGAGGGAAGAGAGGAACCCGAACCACTTAATATTCTACATTTAAAGGAATTCTATTGTTAAAGGTAACACTTTATATGTACATATACATGGATTTAAAAAAAAAAAAAAAAAATCATTCACATAAGCATTCCCACATTGCATACATTCCATTTGCATTTACATGTAGGCATTTGATTTTCATTTTTGCATTCATGCATTGTTTCATTTGCATACATTAAATCATACATATTCCATTGCATTGTACAATTTCCATTTGCATATCAACACTCCATTATGTATATGCATTCATCCCATCCCATGTTCAATGATCTGACATAGTAATGATGATATGATCACAAACAAAAAGTTACATTATACAAATTGGGGGTACCTAGTTTGAAGAAATCATGCAACTCTAGCAAAAGTCATATGTCAACCACATCATGTGTCAAAAATCATAAGTCCTAGATTTTTAGTCACTCAACCATTAATAGTGTAGCAAGCAACCTCCAAATGAATGTCTGATTTTATTTAGGACCAAAAACACAATTCATACACTAAGAAAGTCTTGAGCGTTGTCGATCGATCACAAAACAATATTGAACCAATCACATTCCATCACACCTTAAAAACATTGTGAAATAGGGGGGCTAGTACCATACTTGGGTAGTACCTTGTGGGGAAAAGGAGATATCCCTTGATTATTCCATCACACAACATAGTCCAAAAATAGTGGTTCTCACCACTACCATAATTGATTTCCACAACATAAACATAAAAACATAGAGTAGTATAGGGTAAAAATTCTCATCATACCTCGGTTGAGAATCCGATTCCCCAAATATCTATACAAAATTCACAAATAAAATCCCAAACACCCTTGATCCCTAAAGTCGTAAGGATTCGTACTACACGTCCTTGACAAGGATGGGTAGTCACCCCCAAGGCCTAAAAGATCAATCCCATTGGACTATGGAGTGAATCTCCATCGGGGCTATAAACGCTTGACTAGAAGTGGAGTAAGCTCATGCGAGGCGACATGTATCTTATCGAAAAAGAGAGACCTCTGAACGCACATAAGGGAAGGCTAGCCTCAGGTCATCTCCATAACAGGTCATGTATTTTGTGTGAATAAACTTCACATGCACACACATAGGAGTCACAACCCATTGTCCCCATCACCCAACAGGAAGAGTTTTACCTCCGAATGTTCCCCCTCCATCATCATATATTTCTCTTAATTCTTCCACAAGAACAAGCGGACCCACCTGGTAATCCACCCTGAGCCGCACACATTAGCCAAGAATTGTAACATATGTACATATTTAAAAAAAAAAAAAATCATCAAAACAATTCAAAAAAAATTAAAATAAAATAATGTGTTGCTCTCATATTAATCTCACGTCCATTATTACAGGGATAACACAACTCGACATCGGTTTAGATTCAATCGTTCCATCTATCCATTCATCCAGGCCATCCTTCCATCTGCTAGGTCAATATGAATCCTATTGACTTATTCACCCCGCTCCGCAATCCATACGATTTGACTAGGCCAATTCCAATTGGACCGAATTTCTTTCCCACCATCCTTTTTGGAGCTCATCCTATCAGAGAAATTACTAAAGGCTTCGGCCAATTACATTCCTCCTTCATCGCCACCTTCACTTCCATCAGCTTCCAATAATGGTCCCGAGGTCTTTCAGGCAGAGTTAGACAATGATAAACAAGAAAAGTTGGATGACATCTTAGATGAAATAAATCTGATACCAACACCACACCAACTTGAGGAAGGCTCACATATGTCCATTGAAGATACCATCGATGTGAACCTTAGTTCAGATCTCGACAACCCCCAAGTTGTCAAACTCGGCAAAATCTTAACATCCAAAGAGCAAGAGCATTTCATTTCTCCTCAAGAAAATGAAAGAAGTGTTTGCATGGTCCTACAAGGATATGCCCGGCCTTGATCCTGACCTTGTGGTCCATAACCTCACCTTACATCCTGACGCCAAGCCGATCAAACAAAAACTTGGGAGAATGCATCCTACCATGGCCCTCATAGTTAAAGAGGAAATATAAAAGCTATTAGACGTACATTTTACTGTTCCTATTGACTATCCTGAGTGGCTATCAAACATGGTACATGTTTGCAAGCCTAATGGGGTGATACACATTTGTAATGACTTTCGAGATCTAAATAAAGCGTGTCCTAAGGATGACTTCCCTCTTCCAAACATTGATACTCTTGTTGACACCTACGCAGGCCATGAAATGCTTTCCCTCATGGATGGTTTTTCAGGATACAACCAAATTTGAATCAATCTCGATGACCAACACAAAACGACATTCACAACACCTTGGGGAACATTTTTTTTTAGGGTTATGCCCTTTGGTCTCAAAAATGCAGGAGCTACTTACTAAAGAGCCATGACCTACATATTTCATGATTACATGCATAAAATCATCGAAGACTATGTAGATGATCTCTTTTTTAAATCTAAAACTCGACAAGAACACATTGATGTATTGGAAAAGATTTTTGATCGACTTCTAGAATACAAGGTGAGGTTAAATCCCAAAAAGTGTGTTTTTGGTGTTACCTATGGTAAACTTATAGGATTCATTATCTCCAAAAGAGGCATTGAAGTAGACCCAAATAAGGTCAAGGTCATCATGGAAATGCCACCCCCTACCAACATCAAGAAATTACGTAGCTTGCAAGGCAAAATTCAATCAATCAAATGTTTCATCGTGCAACTTTCTGAAAAGTGCAGGCCATTTAACCACTTACTACAAAAGGGGTTGTCATTGGTATGGATAGAAGAATGTCAAAAATCATTTGATGACATCAACCGATACCTAACTTCACCGCTAGTATTAACTCGCCCTAGGCCGGGGGTTCCTTTTTATCTATATGTCTCAGCTACAGAGGCTGCTTTAGGGACAATGCTTGCACAAAAAAACAAACAAAATCGAGAGGAAGCAATCTATTACATTAGTCAAACATTGGTAAGTTATGAAACACGATACGCTTACGTAGAACAAATATGCTTAGCAGTGGTCCTGGACACTAAGAAACTCTGACATTATATGCTAAGCCAAACAACCTATGTCATAGCTAGAGAAAATCCTCTACGCTACATGATGTCTCACACTTATAACAACACTCATACCGCTAAATGGATAATGCTCCTCACAAAATTTGATCTCGAATTTATTAGCCAAAAATCCATTAAAGGTTAAGTTATAGCTGATCAACTTGCGGAAGCTCCACTACCTAGTGATCATCCTTTGGTTATTGAGCTCCCAGATGATTCAGTATTTTCAGTCATTGAATTAGAAGAATATGTCATTCCAAAAGAAGATGTCTATATCACCTTATTCTTTGACAGATCCAAGTGTTAGAAAGGTTAAGGTGCAGGAGTTGTATTTCATACACCATAAGAGATTCCCATCCCCTTATCATTCAAGTTAGACTTCTCATGCAAAAACAACATAGTAGAGTATGAAGCCTAAATATTAGGTCTTCAATCAACTATAGCTATGGGTATTAAGCATATTCAAATATTTGGGGATTCTCAACTTGTAGTAAAACAGGTAATAGGATAATACCAATGCAAAGAACCTACCATTAAACTTTATCATGAGGTAGCAATGAAATTGCTCTCAACATTCGAATGGTATGAAATCAACAACTTACCTCGTTCGACTAATAGATTTGCAAATGCAATGGCCTCTCTTGGATCATTGATTCCAAATAACAACTTAGGAGAGGTACAACCCCTAATAATCTCAACAATCTCTAAAGCAACCGTGGCTCGTGTTGACCCCACAGATGGAAAAGACATTTGCTTTATCCATGCGGAGCCATGTGTCTTGGTCAAGCCCCATAGTAGCCTTCTTAAAATTTGGAACACTCCCATCAGAAATAACTCGGTATGCCAAATGTGTTTTCAAGTAAAAAGTAGCCCATTTTGTTCTCTTGGGTGATGTGTTGTATAAATGGGGTTATGATGGAATATTGCTTCGTTTTCTTGAACACGGTGAGGCCCAAAGGGCCATACAGGAAGCTCATGATGGTATTTGTGGTGGTCATTTTAGTGGAATGACCATTGCAAAGCGTCTATTATGCATGGGTTATTATCGGCCCATAATGGAGCACGACTGTTGCACCTATGTCAAAAATTGCAAACAATGTCAAACACACACCAATTTAACTCACGTACCATCACAAGCCTTATAGCCTATACAAAGCTTTTGGTCCTTTTCACAATGGGTCCTAGACTTAATTGGAAAAATCTTGCCTTCTTCTTTGGGACAACATACATTCATCATTACTGCCACAAAATACTTCACAAAGTGGGTTGAGGCCATACCTCTAACCAGTACGATAGGACCTTGAATTGTGGATTTCATACTCCATCATATCATCTGTCGCTTTGGCATTCCCTCTAAGATCATTTCGGATAACGACAAGTCTATTAAGAATAAGGATGTTCGAGCATTTTGCAAAAAGTACAATATCTAACATAGTTTCTCAACTCCTTATTACCCACAAGAAAATGGACAAGTTGAAGCTATCAATAAGACCTTGATTGCCATTCTTAATAAACTCGTCAAAGAAAATCATAAAGATTGGCATGCACAAATTCCTTTGACACTTTGGGCTTATCGAACAAGCATTCGAACGCCAACAGGAGCAACACCATTTTCCTTGGTCTATGGAGTAGAAGCTATTATGCCTCTTGAGCTCGAGATTCTCTCCTTACAAGTTTTCTTGCAGGAATTCATAGATGACGATACAACTAGACAAGCATGACTTGACCAACTCACTCTCCTAGACGAAAGGCGAGTCAATGCGCTAGAACATTTAAGAGTTTATCAAGACCGCCTAGAGCGTGCTTACAATGCTAAAGTCCATCTTCAGGAATTTCAAGAAGGGGATCTGGTACTCAAAGAGAACCAACAAAACACCAATGCTTTGCCACATCTTCGTGAAAAATTTGTAGCCAATTGGTTAGGTCCATATATAGTCACTCAAAAAGTGGTTAATAGTACTTATAGACTTGCCGATCTAGAGGGAATAGAGGAACCCGAACCACTTAATGTTCTACATTTAAAGGTATTCTATTTGTAAAGGTAACACTTTATATGTACATATACATGGCTTTAAAAAAAAAAAAAAAAAATCATTCACATAATCATTCCCACATTGCATATATTCCATTTGCATTTACATGTAGGCATTTGATTTTCATTTTTGCATTCATGCATTGTTTCATTCGCATACATTAAATCATACATATTCTTTTGCATTGTACAATTTCCATTTGCATATCAACACTCCATTACGTATATGCATTCATCCTGTCCCATGTTCAATGATGTGACATAGTAATGATGATATGGCCACAAACAAAAAGTTCCATTATACAAATTGGGGGTACCTAGTTTGAAGAAATCATGCAACCCTAGCAAAAGTCATATGTCAACCACATCATGTGTCAAAAATCATAAGTCCTAGATTTTCAGTCACTCAACCATTACTAGTGTAGCAAGCAACCTCCAAATGGATGTCCGATTTTATTTAGGACCAAAAACACAATTTATACACTAAGAAAGTCTTGAGCATTGCCGATCGATCACAAAACAATCTTGAACCAATCATATTCCATCACACCTTAAAAACATTATTAAATAGGGGGGGCTAGTACCATACTTGGGTAGTGCCTTGTGGGGAAAAGGAGATATCCCTTGATTATCCCAACACGTAACATAGTCCAAAAATAGTGGTTCTCACCACTACCATAATTGATTTCCACAACATAAACATAAAAACATAGAGTAGTAAGGATAGGGTAAAAATTCTCATCACACCTCGATTGAGAATCCAATTCCCCAAATCTCTATACAAAATTCATAAATAAAATCCCAAACACCCTTGATCCCTAAAGTCATAAGGATTCGTACTACACATCCTTGACAAGGATGGGTAGTCATCCCCAAGGCCTAAAAGATCAATCCCATTGGACTATAGAGTGAATATCCATCGGGGCTATAGACACTTGACTAGAAGTGGAGTAAGCTCATGCGAAGCGACATATCTCTACTCAAAAAAGAGAGACCTCTAAACGCACATAAGGACAGGCTAGCCTTACATCATCTCCATAATAGGTCATGTATTTTGTGTGAATGAACTTCATGTGCACACACACAAGAGTCACAACCCATTGTCCCCATCACCCAACAGGAAGAGTTTTACCTCCGAATGTTCCCCCTCCATCATCCCATATTTCGCTTACTTCTTCCATAAGAACAAGTAGACCCACCTGGTAATCCACCCTGATCCGCACACATCATCCAAGAATTGTAACATATGTACATATTTCAAAAAAAAAAATCATCAAAACAATTCAAAAAAATAAAATAAAATAATGTGTTGCTCTCATATTAATCTCACGTCCATTATTATAGGGATAACACAACTCGACATCGGTTTAGATTCAATCGTTCCATCTATCCATTCATCCAGGCCATCCTTCCATCCGCTAGGTCAATATGAATCCTATTGACTTATTCACCTCACTCCGCAATCCATACGATTTGGCTAGGCCAATTCCAATTCTACACTAGTGAAATAGATCTCAGCTTCAGCGGAGATTGGGGACCGCAGCACAACTTTGGATCACATATACAGAGGCCAAGACAGATTGGAGGCAAGCGACTGATTTTTTGATACATCAGATCAGCGAGCTTCGTTGATAAAAATCTGCCCAACAAAAGCTGTTGTTTCTGTTTGTGGCATACATCATGTTGTTGTAGATCTCGAGAAGACCTCATGCAGATGAAATTTGTCAGCACATTATAGCATGATTTTAGTGGTGGAATTTTCACAACTGGACCAAAATCACAAAGTATATGCTGCAGATTCATTCTCCTCCTAATATTGTAGTATATTTGCCGACTGATGATCCATGATGGCGTCGCTTTGAGAGGGATAACTGGTGAAATTTTTTGGATTTACAAGTTATAGACAAAAAGTGCAGCACATTGACCCGAGATCGACGTTGATAAAACTGGTAAATAGTGGTGCAAGGCTGATCGAGATACCTCACAAAAGGGGAGGGGCGTTTGAAAGTTGGCTGCCACCGAAGCTTTGCCTGCTCCCGACAAGCTGCCACCACACGAATGAGAGGAGCGCCACCGACGGCGCGAGGGAGGTGCTGTTGTCTCTCAAGGGACGACCGCATAGCCCTTAAGAAGAGCATCCTCTCCTTGAAACTCGTCGATTGGGGTAGCTTGAACGGTCTCCCTCACGATGCTAAGGTGTTGAAAAAAATCTAAGGTCAGGGGTTCAAGCCCCCTCGACCCGCATGTAAGGTAATTTAAAATTTTATTTTTTGTAGTCATTAATTTTATTTTTTATGATTATAATTTGTTTTTAATTAAATTACAATTTCTTAAATTTATTTTTACATAAATTTTATTAAGAAATTGTTATATGTTTAATTAAATTCAAATTCTTTTCATTCAAATTAATTTTTTTTACTTTCAAACATAATATTTTATTTACCTTTGTCAAAACCTCCAAACACAAAACTTCATCCAATTTTTTTGTGGCATTTTTTGCAATAAGGGGGGCAACATTCAACAATTGCCTAAGAGGCAATATTTGTAAAAACAAGGGGGGCTATTTTTGCAACCAAGGGGAATATTTTTTGCATTAAGGGGGGATAAACATTTTTTTTCTCCACCATCCATTATTTTTCGCAAAAACAAGGGGGGATACACCTATTTTCCTACCTCACAGAATACTATTGCTAAAAAGGGAGGACGACTTAAAAAGGGTGCATTTTCAGCAGCAACTGACACCTTAGTCAAAATTCTTGCGATTTTCTGTCAAATTATATTTTGCAAAAAGGGGGGAACACATTGTACAAGGTGTATTTTCAGCAGTGACTGACACCTTAGTCATTTATTTTTGAAAAATATTATTGTAAAAGGTGCATCTTCGACAGATACCGACACCTTAAAAGATGGGCAAATCAAAGAAGAAAACTATCCCAAAACCAACTAATGTTGCTAAATCAGTTAAAGGCCCATATTTTTCCCCACACATGGACGAGATGGATTTTTATGAAGATGGCACATTTCTTACACTACGAAAAGGTGTAGATGCCATAATTAATGATTCTTATTCTTGTGAAGATATGCAGAAAAATGGTGTTCTAATTCCTATTGGCACTATAATGGGAATATACACGTTATTTTATGCTCTGATACCAATATTACCAAATGAAATGCATTATTTATTCATCAAATCATTTTTCTTACCTTTCATTTGGTAACATTATTGACTTGGATCAAATTTCTTCCCCACCATCCTTTTCGGAGCTCGTCCTATCAGAGGAATTACTAAAGGGTTCGGCCAATTACATTCCTCCTTCACCGCCACCTTCACCTCCATCAGCTTTCAATAAATGTCCTGAGGCCTCTCAAGCAGAGTTAGATAATGATAAACAGGAAAAGTTGGATGACATCTTAGATGACATAAATCTGATACCAATACCACAAGATGACATAAATCTGATACCAATACCACACCAACTTGAGGAAGGCTCACATATGTCCATTGAAGATACCATTGATGTGAACCTTAGTTTAGATCTCGACAACCCCCAAGTTGTCAAACTCGACAAAAGCTTAACATTTGAAGAGCAAGAGCAATTCATTTCTCTCCTAAAGAAAAAGAAGTGTTTGCATGGTCCTATAAGGATATGCCTGGCCTTGATCCTGACCTTGTGGTCCATAACCTCACCTTACATCCTGATGCCAAGCCGATCAAACAAAAACTTAGGAGAATGCATCCTACCGTGGCCCTCATAGTTAAAGAGGAAATACAAAAGCTATTAGACGTAAATTTTATTGTTCCTATTGAATATCCTAAGTGGCTATCAAACATGGTAATTGTTCACAAGCCTAACGGGGTGATACGCGTTTGTAATGAATTTTGAGATCTAAATAAAGCGTGTCTTAAGGATGACTTCCTTCTTCCAAACATTGATACTCTTGTCGACACCTGCGCAGGCCATGAAATGCTTTCCCTCATGGGTGGTTTTATAGGATACAACCAAATTCGAATCAATCCTAATGACTAGCACAAAACGACATTCACAACACCTTGGGGAACATTTTGTTTTAGGGTTATGCCCTTTGGTCTCAAAAATGCAGGAGCAACTTACCAAATATCCATGACCTACATATTTCACGATTACATGCATAAAATCATCAAAGACTATGTATATGATCACTTTTTTAAATCTAAAACTCGACAAGAACACATTGATGTCTTGGAAAATATTTTTGATCGACTTCTAGAATACAAGGTGAGGTTAAATCCCAAAAAGTGTGTTTTTGGTGTTACCTTTGGCAAACTTCTAGGGTTCATTATCTCCAAAAGAGGCATAGAAGTAGACCCAAATAAGGTCAAGGTCATCATGGAAATGCCACCCCCTACCAACATCAAGGAATTACGTAGCTTGCAAGAAAAAATTCAATCAATCAAATGTTTTATCGTGCAAATTTTCGATAAGTGCAGGCCATTTAACCACTTACTACAAAAGGGGGTGTCATTCATATGGACAAAAGAATGTCAAAAAGCATTTGATGACATCAAGCGATATCTAACTTCACTGCCAATCTTAACTCTCCCTAGGCCGGGGGTTCCTTTTCATCTATATGTCTCAGCTATAGAGGCTGCTTTAGGGACAATGCTTGCATAAAAAAATGAACAAAATCAAGAGCAAGCAATCTATTACATTAGTCAAACATTGGTAAGTTATGAAACACGATACACTTACGTAGAAAAACTATGCTTAGTAGTGGTCCTAGCCACTAAGAAACTCTGACATTATATGCTAAGCCAAACAACCTATGTCATAGCTAGAGAAAATCCTCTGTGTTACATGATGTCTCACACTTATAACAACACTCGTACCACTAAATGGATAATGCTCCTCATAGAATTTGATCTCGAATTTATTAGCCAAAAATCCATTAAAGGTCAAGTTATAGCTGATCAACTTGCGGAAGCTCCACTACCTAGTGATCATCCTTTGGTTATTGAGCTCCCAGATGATTCAGTATTTTCAGTCACTGAATTAGAAGAAGATGTCATTACGAAAGAAGATGTCGATATCACCTTATTATTTGACGGATCCAAGTGTGAGAAATGTTAAGGTGCAGGAGTTGTCTTTCATACACCACAAGAGATTCCCATCCCCTTATCATTCAAGTTAGACTTCTCATGCACAAACAACACAACAAAGTATGAAGCCTTAATCTTAGGTCTTCAATCAACTATAGCTATGGGTATTAAGCGTATTCGAATATTTGGGGATTCTCAACTTGTAGTAAAATAGGTAATAGGAGAATACCAATGCAAAGAACCTACCATTAAACTTTATCATGAGGTAGCAATGAAATTTCTCTCAATATTCGAATGGTATGAAATCAAGAACTTACCTCGTTCGACTAGATGCAATGGCCTCTCTTGGATCCTTGATTCCAAAGAATGACTTAGGAGAGGTACAACCCCTAATAATCTCAATAATATCTAAAGCAGTCGTGGCTCATGTTGACCCCACAGATGGAAAAGCCATTTGCTTTATCCATGCGAAGGCATGTGAGTCTTGGTCAAGCCCCATAGTAGCCTTATTAAAATTTGGAACACTCCCATCAGACATAACTCGGTCTGCCAAATGTGCTTTCAAGAAAAAAGTAGCCCGTTTTGTTCTCTTGGGTGATGTGTTGTATAAACGGGTTTATGATGGAATCTTGCTTCGTTGTCTCGAACACGATGAGGCCCAAAGGGCCATACATGAAGCTCATGATGGTACTTGTGGTGGTCATTTTAGTGGAATGGCCATTGCAAAGCATCTATTACGCATGGGTTATTATTGGCCCATAATGGAGCATGACTATTGCACCTATGTCAAAAATTGCAAACAATGTCAAACACACGCCAATTTAACTCACGTACCATCACAAGCCTTATAGCCTATACAAAGCTTTTGGCCCTTTTCACAATGGGGCCTAGACTTAATTGGCAAAATCTTGCCTTCTTCTTTGGGACAACATACATTCATCATTACTGCCACAAAATACTTCACAAAGTGGGTTGAGGCCATACCTCTAACCAGTACGACAGAATCTCAAATTGTGGATTTCATACTCCATCATATCATCTGTCGCTTTGGCATTCCCTCTAAGATCATTTCGGATAACGACAAGTCTATAAAAAATAATGATGTTCGAGCACTTTACGAAAAGTATAATATCCAACATA
This sequence comes from Wollemia nobilis, assembly GCA_028583015.1. NCBI lineage: Eukaryota > Viridiplantae > Streptophyta > Pinopsida > Araucariales > Araucariaceae > Wollemia > Wollemia nobilis. The sequence continues at coordinate 5,753,572 of JAQPPZ010017002.1, forward strand.
GTTTCTCAACTCCTTATTACCCATAATAAAATGGACAAGCTGAAGCTACCAATAAGACATTGATTGCCATTATTAAGAAACTCGTCAAAGAAAATCATAAATATTGGCATACACAAATTCCTTTGGCACTTTGGGCTTATCGAACAAGCATCCGAATGCCAACAGGAGCAACACCATTTTCCTTGGTCTATGGAGCAGAAACTATTATGCCTCTTGGGCTCGAGATTCTCTCCTTACGAGTTTCCTTGCAGGAATTCATAGATGACAATACAACTAGACAAGCACGACTTGACCAAATCACTCTCCTAGATGAAAGGCGAGTCAATGTGCTAGAACATTTAAGAGTTTATCAAGACCGCCTAAATCATGCTTACAATGCTAAAGTCTATCTTCAAGAATTTCAAGAAGGGGATTTGGTACTCAAAGAGAACCAACAGAACACCAATGCTTTGCCACATCTTCATGACAAATTTGCAGCCAATTGGTTAGGTCCATATATAGTCACTCAAAAAGTGGGTAATAGTACTTATATACTTGTCGATCTAGAGGGAATAGAGGAACCCGAACCACTTAATGTTCTACATTTAAAGGCATTCTATTGTTAAAGGTAACACTTTATATGTACATATACATTGCTTTAAAAAAAAAAAAAATCATTCACATAAGCATTCCCACATTGCATACATTCCATTTGCATTTACATATAGGCATTTTATTTTCATTTTTGCATTCATGCATTGTTTCATTCGCATACATTAAATCATGCATATTCCATTGCATTGTACAATTTCCATTTGCATATCAATGTTCCATTACGTATATGCATTCATCCTGTCCCATGTTCAATGATGTGACATAGTAATGATGATATGACCACAAACAAAAAGTACCTAGTTTGAAGAAATCATACAACCCTACAAAAAGTCATATGTAAACCACATCATGTGTCAAAAATCATAAGTCCTAGATTTTCAGTCGCTCAACCATTACTAGTGTAGCAAGCAAACTCCAAATGGATGTATGATTTTCTTTAGGACCAAAAACACAATTTATACACTAAGAAAGTCTTGAGCATTTCCGATCGATCACAAAATAATCTTGAACCAATCACATTCCATCACACCTTAAAAACATTATGAAATAGGGGGGGCTAGTACCATACTTGGGTAGTACCTTGTGGGAAAAAGGAGATATCCCTTGATTATCCCATCACACAATATAGTCCAAAAATAGTGGTTCTCACCACTACCATAATTGATTTCCACAACATAAACATAAAAACACAGAGTAGTAAGGATAGGGTAAAAATTCTCATCACACCTCGGTTGAGAATTCGATTCACCAAATATCTATACAAAATTCATAAATAAAATCCCAAACATCCTTGATCCCTAAAGTCATAAGGATTCATACTACACGTCCTTGACAAGGATGGGTAGTCATCCCCAAGGTATAAAATATCAATCCCATTGGACTATGGAGTGAATCTCCACCGAGGCTATAGACGCTTGAATTGAAGTGGAGTAAGCTCATGCGAGGTGACATGTCTCTCCTCCAAAAAGATAGACCTTTGAATGCACATAAGGACAGGCTAGCCTTAGGTCATATCCAAAAATCATTCACACAAAATACAACACAAAAGTAAAAGCCATGTATATATATGTATAAATGTCGCATATACAATAAATGCCAAAAAGGCTACAAGGGAGCACCAAGGCTCATATACAAAATAGTGCATCTAAGCACTAAGCTAATGTCCATGAGAGGACTCCCTGAGACCTCGTAGGAAGCTTAGGCCTCATACTCTACCTCGACTCAGTATGCCTAGATGACTCGATTGTGGAATAAGAAGGAGGATTAGGTAGCGTAATATGGTGACGCATACACAAATCCTCCAAAGAATGTGCATATGCCTCACTAGCCCACAGACGTTGCAAGTCCATATGAAGCCGACGCTCCTTAGCCAACATCTCTGCCTGAAGCCTCATGACCGTCTCCTGATCACTAGCCACAACTGTCGCCCGCTCTACCTCCAACCATGCTATAGTAGCCAAAGACTCCCTATGAGTCTCACACTCCTCACGAAGCTTCTCTAGCTCCACCCGCAACCTTGCCACCTCTGACATCTCGCCCATATCCTCATCATCCTCCCTCTCCTCATCCGCCAATCCCATCTCTGAAGCGTGCTGGGATGATCCCCTCGACTGCCTCCGACTCGCTGACTGGTGAGGCCTCATCCTCTTCGAAGTCATACCTAACCTCGCAGTTATCGCATCATCATCCACAACCTTTGGTACCCACACTGGTTGGGCACCAAACCAAGCCACATACTCCAGAGTTACCCTAACATCATCTACGTTGGGACCTCAAACTGCTCATCATCATCCATAGACACCCGCCATGGATTTGCGCATGGAAGCCCCACCTCATCATGCCGACGTCGATACAACACCGACTCATATGGCAAATCCTAAGGCAAGCCAAATTGCCTCAACACCCAAAAATACTGAAAGTATTCCACCTTCTCATCTCTTCGCCCAATCAACCACTGAGCCTGCCTCACCCAACATAGCTGCTCCCTATCTCCATCCAATAGAGCACCTCACCATGGCCTCCATATCACGTCAAACCGAGTCAACCCTGACCACATATCTCAGTACCACTGATTGGTATGCACCTCTCGACTCGGTTGTACCTCCTCTGCCACTGCCCATAACCTAGTATAGGGCTCCCCCATCTGCCATGCTTGACAGGGCAATACCTTTGGCCGAGCCACACAAAAATGCTCCCAAGCCCAACACTGTAGGAGGAAGCTGCACCCAATCCCCTTCCTCTTCCTCTGCGTCACCTCATATAGCTCCCGGTACAACTGTACCAATAATGCAGGAGCCCATGCATACTCTTGGGGATTAGTCAGTAGCTCGCTCACCAACCCCAATAGATTCCAAGGGAACCTACAACCAGTGCTATTAGGTAGCACAATGTTTGCTAACACAAACATGATCAAGGTTGGGAGCGCATCCAACTCCTTCGCCTTGTACATGCTCAGATAACATATACCTCCATACCCCATCCGAGCCTCCCACCATTAATCCCCAAATATCTGCTCCATATCCACATTCTTGTCGCGTCCAACCGCCACCTTCTCCCCTTCTACTTACACATTGAGGATGAGGTATACATCCTCAAGAGTAACAGTAACCTCCCTAGTTGGTAGCTGGAACGTCCCTCTATCAGAATCCCATCTCTCTATCAATGATGAGAGACCCCTCATCCGCCCTTGCAATATCCAAACAAGCTACCCCCTCCAAGCCCACCTTCCCCAACAACTACCAATCCTCATTTGTCAGCTTCTTCCCCATCCCAGGTACAAGCAGAGAGAACCGATGTCGAGGCTCTATGTCCCTCAACTACAACAACAAACATTTTCATTAATACTATTTCAAAGAAAAAAAAGAGAAAAACTTTTGCACAAATAAAAAGTATTTTTAAACATTACCGGGGCAAATGGTGCCTCAACTCCACCAGCAGCATTCGATCCCTCCATCGCCATAGCTTTCGTGCAGCTTCCAACTAGCCTCACAAAACTCACAAATCCACTCCAATCCTCAGACACAACTTCTTAAAGTCCAAAATGCACAAGTGAGCCTCAAGGTTCAGAAAGCTATTTATAGCTTTCCCTAGCAGATTCAGGCGCAAGCCTGCACCTGCAAATTCACAGGCTTGACTGGGCGCCTGCAGGTGCACTCAGGTGCACTTGCGTGCTTGTGGGATACCACAGGTGCAGCCGAGCGCCTGACAAAAAAAAGGCATAAATACAAAATCAATCAAAATAGTAGCTTACCTCCAAATTTCACCAAATTTCATCCACACATCCTGCCCATCATAAAATCAGGTTTTGTAAAAACATAAATCGTTTTGCATGCATAATTTTTGAGAACAAACCAAATCTTCAAAATACACAAATCAAGGCACAAAATGCAGCAAGACAATCCAAATTTTCACAAAACTAACATTTGATCATCCTACATCATATTCTTCATCATCCTACACAATTTCACAAAAATCAAAGTTAATTTGATCCATAAATATCTCAGTTTTGTGCAAAATGAAACACTACAAGAAGCACAAAATACAAATCATACATCAACTAACTCTACATTTAGCAAAAGAACAACATTCATTCATCCAACATATTTCATCACAATATTTCAATTTATCAATCATGTCATCCACCATTTGTTCAGTTCATTCAAGCGAACCTTGTATCTAGTAGGTTATTCTATAAACTTGGCGATTGCAGCGATGGTCATCCATGCAATTCGGTAAGATGAATAATCCACAATAAGGACACTTGACCATGATCATAATCTGTTATCACATCATCAAAGATCACAATCACATTTGGCACCTCACATTTTGAGTATAGCTTTGCCAAGAACAATTTGCTCAAAGGCGGTCATTGATGCCCTTTTTCGTGGGGTACGAAAACATGGATAATCAAAATCACAAACACTCATTCATCTGACAACAGTCACAATACAAGACATATCGGTAGGTTGATTGGTTCCATAGTGGAATTATCGAAGAAATTTCCATAGTCACTACCCCACCCTTACGTTGACTTAGTCATCATGCATCTCCATACATTGCATACTCAATGATGCCATTGCAACATCTTATTCAACAACATCGACTCATCCCAAATTTTGGGGCAACCACAATTTGATTATGATTTCCCACAATGGGATACATATTACATGATCATGACATTGAATAAAACCCCTTTCCACCATTGGGGCAAAAATGATATCACATTTTACATCATTCATATCGTCCACAATCACATGGTATTATACACCAACCCCATTTTTCCATCATTGGGGCAAAAACGGTATCACATTTTACATCATTCATATCGTCCACAATCACATGGTATTATACACCAACCCCCTTTTCCAACGTTGGGGCAAAAACGACATCACATTTTACATCATTCATATTGTCCACAATCACATGGTATTATACACCAACCCCCTTTTCCATCGTTGGGGCAAAAATGGTATCACATTTTACATCATTCATATCATCCACAATCACATGGTATTATACACCAACCTCCTTTTCCACTATTGGGGTAAAAATGGTATCACATTTTACATCATTCATATCGTCCACAATCACATGGTATTATAAAGCAACCCCCTTTTCCATCGTTGGGGCAAAAACGATATCACATTTTACATCATTCATATTGTCCACAATCACATAACATTTCATTACATCATTCATCACTTGCACAAAATTCTTTTTCAATTAGCTCGTGAGATGCTTCTCATTCACCAATTAAGGGGGTAAGCTACAAAAATTCCAAAAATTCTTTATTATTTTGTCTTCAACATCAGTGCTCAAATCCAACGACAGAGAGAAGCTGCTTCTGTGCCCATAATCCTAGGCAGGTGTCTCGTATTTTTGTACCATATTGTGTTTCACACAACATGGTAAAAAAAGGGACATCTGTAGACACCAAATTACAGCCACTAATCCTCCATCCTAATCGTCCCACCACCCACTTGTCCACCATACACCTTTCCCGAATTCAAAAGGCCCACTTTAGCCATTTCCCACCATTTCCTAACCCAATTGGGCTTATTTTAATATTATTTTATATTATTTTATATTTAATATAATATTTTATATTATATTATAATATATTTATTATAAAATATGTATTTATAAACCTAATTAACCACAACCATCCGATCCAATCTAATATCCACCGTCCATCTTCATTAATCCATGCTACACTTAAAGTACAATCTCAGCCCTAGGATGTGATTTACTATTAGCCACACGATCTAAAGTGTTGAGCTAAAACCCTAAGAAACCCTAAGATTGGATTATAAGTAAGGGCATTTGCAAATGCCCAAACCTTGGAACCCTGATATTGGCATGTGCATCCTGAAGAAGTCATTGGCGAAGCCCTAGTGAAGTAGAAAGTGATAGAGCCTTGAAAATCCAAAGCCCTAGCTAGCCATAGGACTTCAACTGTTCCAACCATCCCCACATCCATTCTCCATCACCATCGCAGTCCCCATCCATCCACCACATTCATCGCGTCCTCCATGATCTACTTTTGCAGATATACCCTTACCCGTAGGTGCCCTCCCGAGCTTGCCAAGATCGCTGTAGAGCTTGCCAAGCTTGCCGTAGAGCTTGCCAAGCTTGCCGTAGAGCTTGCCAAGCGCACACCAAAGCCTGCTATATCTCACAAGTACACACCAGAGCCTTCTGTATCCCGTAGGTGCACACCAGAGCCCGCTGTATCCCGTAGGTGTGCACCAGAGCCTGTTGTATCCCGTAGGTGCGCACCAGAGCCTGTCGTAATCACCAAGTGCATGCTCGAGCCTGTTGCTACACATCTGCTACTACTGCTAGGGCATCACATCCACGGATCTGCAACAAAACATTGATAAATAGCAAGGTAAATCCCCATTGGTTTTATTTCATTGTATAATCTATAGATTTTTGTATGCCATTTTATTCATTAATAGCTAGGGTTTTATTGGTAACTAAGGGTCTCACTCTGTGGAGCCCTCATAGGTATTGCTAATCCCCTTGTTTGTTTGTGTGTATGCAGATATACAGGTTCTCATTCAACATTGGATAGTTGTTGAAGCTAGAGTGGCCCGACATCGGATATCTCAGAAGCCCACTCATTCTGTTGGGAGTGAAGCACGTTGAAGACACTTCATTATTGTAGCTAGGGTTTTGGAGAACCCTAGCATCTTGTACATCATTGTATCAAACACTCACTGAGTATAGATTGTATCAAAAGGAGTTTATTAGCTCCCCCCCGTTTTATTGAATAAAATTATCTATTTGTGCAATCTTGTGTTTCTTTGGGTTATTTGCTTTCTTCATTGTTTAAGTGTCATGTTTTTGTCTTCACGGTTCCTTAACCACTTGCTCTTGTGATTGTTCATTTTGTGGAGGTGGAGCTTCTTCTTTATCATGTGCCTTTGATGGTGCTTGTTCTTCATTTTGTGTGGAACTTATGCAAGTAGGAGCCAAAATGAGTGCTTGACTTAATGGCTTACGAACTTACCTACAACTTAGCATCAAATTTGATGTGGGTGTAGTGCTTTGTATTAAGTATGTTTTATCATGCAACTCCAATGTGTATGTGTTCCTTTTAGCATGATATACAAAATTCCTATCAAATTGATAGGGTTTACCTAGCAATAGTCCACAACAATCCATATTTGTGACATCACATCTTACTTTGTCCACAAACTTATCACCAAAAGCAAAAGTCAAGGTGCAAGTGTGTGTGATGTTAGATGTGGAGTCTACATCTTTCCACCCAAGTGCATATGGTTGGTGATGTGGCTTTATGGGAATATTCAACTTCTCCACAACAGATTTCACAATGACATTCTTTTGCGATCCGTTATCTATGATATAATCAACATAGAAATCATGCGTAAGGTGGGCTCTAGTGATAAAAAAATGGTCACGACCCCTTGAGCAAATACATTTGTCATGAGGGTAACTTTGTTTGGTTTACCCTTTAAAGCATAATTCTCTTCTTTTGTCCTTGTAGCTACAATGGGACCATCATGTGGTTCCTCATTTGTAGGCTGTACATTTAGGGATTTCTTCTTAAATTTTTCAAAATGAAAGCATTTAGATTTTGTATGACCATGCTTTTTACAAAATTCACAATACATTGAAGAAGAATATTTAGAGTAAGAAGAAGAAGAATGTGCTTTAGGAGAAGTGGGAGGAGAAGAAGAATGAGGGTAAGAATGAGAAGTGTTCTTCACCTTTTGTTGATACTGATTCCTGCCTTTGGATGAGCTCTCCTGTGATAAACATGATTTGTGATATGCACCAAATTTCTCCTCTGCAAGAATGGCATGGTTGAATGCCACATCCAAGGTGAGGAAAATATTGAACTTGATTTCCTTGAAAATTTGATCTTGCAATCCATGAGTGAACTTATTAATCAAATACTTTTCTAAATATTTTACACCAAGAAGTACTCTTAGCTTATTGAATTGAAAAATGTACTCAGAAACAAACATATTATAGGCTTGCCTCAATCTATACCACTTGGTAGTGAGGTCACTTTGGTAGTTTGGTGGAAAAAATGAATTTTTTATAATTTGGATCAATTCTTTCCAATTCATGGTGGCATTATGGCTTTGTATTTCTACAATTAAATATTTTGCTAAGCCTATGAGTTTGATTGTAGCAAATACAACTTGTTCATCTTTAGGAATTTCAGCATAAGCAAACCAAGTTTGCATATCTAAAATCCATGTAGACAAGACATCAGGATCCCTAGATCTGTCATACAATTTGACCTCACATTTAGCTTTGTTGGCATGATTGTGATGAAATTTTCTATCACTAGGAGTCAATTGCACAACAATATATTTTACCTTATCTACCAAAATGTCTACTGCAACAATAAGGTTTTCCATGTTTGATTTGAGGTCATTAGCCATGCTTTTCCGTGTATATTACAGACTAGGAGGATTACAAAATGGTATGTGCAAGAAATAATCTAGGCTTTAGAACAATTTTACAAGTTTCCTAATGCACAATAATTGCTTAGATTTTTACAAAATTTTGCCTTCCAAAAATTGAAAAAAATGGGCTTTTAAAGTGCTCTTTACAAAATTAAATCAAATTTTGCAATACCAATTAGCACTAAAATGACAAAAGTTAGCCCTTTACAAAGCAAAAATTCATCTTAGGAGGCAAATACTTGATCAAATTTGCAAAATGTGCAAAAATTGTAAAAACATTTTTGTTGAAGACCAAAAATAGCAAAAATATCACCTTTGCTACAATTTTGTTGGTTTTGGCACCAAATCCGAAAATTTTGAATTTGAAAATTTTGAATTTTGAATTTTCCTGCCCTCCAACAGTCGAAAAAATTTGAATTTTCGTGCAAAAATTATTTTATATCCCCGGTCAACTGCCCTGCATGGTCAATCGTCAAAATTTTCAAACTCAAGGTAAACAATGGTCACAAGTTTCCATGTGCCCAACGGTCAAGTTTTCCACACGCCCAATAGTCACCACGTCTTTGAATGTCAAGGTTACCTATAGCCGCAACTTGGCGCTAAGTGTTGGAAATTACCATCAGTAAAAGTTAAAAATTTGATTTTACTAGGGGTAAAGGTAACTTACCTTTTACCTTACCTGGACGGCAGTGGACGGCAGCAATTTGGGCGGCAAGAGAATTCCCTTCATCCTTATTTTCCCCCAATTTCTCCTTTCCCCCTTTCTTTCTCGAATAGGTTATTTACCGCCTATTTAAACTATGTAACCTAAGTTTGAAGGTTAATGCAATATTTCCTATTTTACTAAATCACTCACCATTCACACTAAGCGCCTGCGCCTTGCAACTGGCGCGACCGCACAAGGTGACCCAAAGTGACCACCATGAGGTGGTCACAACACTTAGTTGGCTCCTCGTTGGGCCGATGTGGGATAATGTATCCCAAAACAAAAATGAAATCTATCGTATCTCGTTCGTCAGAGATCCCGCAGTAGCCAAAATTTTTTACAACCATAGAAATGTGAAAATACATCGAAAAACATGTTAGGACGCCTAAGAATTTCCGCCAGATCCGAAAACATCACCGGGAAGGCCGTAATCTAGTTACGTTCACCGAAAACTTGTTTTCGTCACCGTGAATCGCATCAAAATATCGATAATCTTCTGCATTATCGGGAATAGGAATTCTTCACCGGGATCAAGCCGATCATAGCCGAAAAAATTCACACTGTCGAGAGCTATTTAATCGGTGAAATGAGTAAATGAGATCGTTGAAAAGTGCATGTTGAAAAATACATGTTATCACTAAAAATGCGCAGGTCCAGCGTAAAACAAATTTCTTCATCGGATATTTTTTTATTTTCACTGTGAATTCAAAATGACAGTCAATTCGATGATTACCGTCATCGAAAACGTCAGAAGTTTTGATATCCATATAGTCTAGTCAGCCTTCATTGATATCCATCTCATACAAAACTCAAGCTACAAAGCAAAAAATACTAGATTTGAAAGATAACAAATTTACTTCTATCTAGGCGGTAAGACAAGAATTTAGGAGGATAATCATAGAATTAGATTTTCAAATATTGGTAAGAGATCTGGATTACATGAGGAAATTTACTTTGGAGACATGGAGGTTGAGGATTCTTGTCACTCAAATTAAGGAAATATGGAGGAAATTAGATGATGTGATTTTGATTTATGTGGGTAGAGCTCTAAATAAAGTGGTAAAATTCCTGGCTAAGATGGGTACTAATAAGGAGGTAGGGGTTCAACGACACAGTGACATGGCTATTGAGGATGAGAAGATTGGGCAAGTTGATAAACAAATCTAATGTTTAGCTAATTTGGATAGTGATTATAGGCATATGAATTAGAAGATTTAGCTCTAATATAGATCTCCTTTTATTGTTGTAAACATGTATTCTCATTGGTTAAGGCTAGGAGGAGTCTCATCCCAACTTGTAAATGGTTTTTTTTTAATATAATTTTTTCAAATTCTTTTTAAAAAAGAATCCCCTTAGAATTTTGCAAAGAATCTCAAAATGGTGATAGTTCATTCTTATCTATCATATTTTTCCTTACACAACCTTTCCCTTTGAAAGATTCCAATAGTAGCTTAAGGTATATATTATTTATTTTGACATTGTGCACATTGAAATGTATATCCATATATTGTAAGTGATCCAATCCAAAGACTATAATTTCTTCGATGAACTTTGGAAAATAATCCAAATCCACTTCACGAACCAGATCCTAAGAATGAGGGGGGACTAGGACAACTAAGGCACTTTGACTCTTCCATGTCAAAATATTTCTAGCCATACCTTCGATTTGATTTCTTTGTTCTAGTTGGTTGGTTGGGGGTGGTGGCTCTTATTAGGACCTTAAATATCTCTATTTTTGGTAACTTCTTTAGATTCTTTATTCTATTGCAACATAGTCACCAAGTGGATGAGAGTGTTGGCTAGATAGAGGTTCCCACTATAACCTCACTTGGGGATGTCAACTTTTTCTTCTTCTAGGTTATTCTTTAGCAACAAAGTTGATAGGTGAATCTACATGTTGCTTAAAAAAGTGGGTGACTATGGCCTTTATTAGAACCATGGCTTGACTTCTAGATCAAGGAGTGAATGTCTTAAAATTTGGGTTCCATCAAGCATGTTGGTCTAAATTTTTGGGGTCCAATAGTGACCACCTTGTCACTCCTTGGACATTGTGACCCTCCATGGTTGTGGCTTCAATATCTACCACTACCTCTAGCAAGTGAGTGTATTCGATACCTTGTGCCTCATGTGGAGGTGCTAGTCCTAGGAAATCCTAGAGCGTGTGCAACGTGGTCCCCACCAAATAATTTCCATGGTATTTTACCCAAGTTTGGTTCCTTGATTTTGGATGTATTATTTGGTACTTGTCATTCCTCTCACTACACTAATCTACTTCTAGCCTAGGATGCTTCATGAAGGAAATGGAAAGGAGAACATAAAGCAAATTGTAAAAAAATGGTAAATGTGGAAAAGTAAAGGAAAGCAGTAAATTGTGAGAAAAATAAACTACGTAGCCTAGCCTAAGGGTGGAGATGCACCAAAGAAAAATAATAAGATCTCCTCAACACCTTTATGGGTTTAAATAAACATATGCATTTTGGCTAATACTACATGAGGAACAAAGGTCCCTATTGAGAACATGTAGTAGAAATAGAACACCCACACTAGAACCAGAACAAATATATTGTAAAGAGATACATTATTATTAATGTGAACTATGAGTTACATACATGTAGAGGAAAGAGGTTCAAAAACTACCTAACATGCCATACAAGGCTTGAGCTAGGCTAGGACATAGAGGAGAATGAAGGAAAGCACCCCTCAAAAGGATGGAGGGCTTTTGATACTTTATAATGAAAAGTAGAGAGATATTTATAAGAAAAAGTGGGTGGAGGGGTTCCTCCTAAAATACATACAATATTTGAAAATTTTAATTCAAAAATTTTCCCAAGCTAGTTGAAATTAATAATGAATATTTTGGACGCTCTAGAGGTCCATACCTAGTGATATATCCATGATTAGATTCTCACAACCATCTATCACTAATGTATCGATCATGCATTGCCCCTAGGGTTGTCCTCCCTATCACTTCTTTAATACTCTAGTTGTTGCCTAGGAAAATGTGTCTAGTTGCAAGAATGCTAGGACTAGAACCAAATCATCATCCCTTCACTTATATTTGGCTACTTTGGGTTGGTTTTGGGTTTTAGTGATCAAAGCTTGGCTCATCCACACTCATGGAAGTTTCCATTTGATGAAGATATTAGTGTGCTCATGAAGGTTATAGATGTCACTTACTACTTATGGGGAGATGGTATCCGAAAATTGGGAAGCTTTTTTATCATGTTCCTCTACTTCCCCCCCACCATAATTTTTGAGCTGGTCCTTGTCAGGGCCAAGAAACCATGAAGCATATTCGAAGCCTTACAAATTAGAGGTTTTAAAGTTGACAAGATTTAGGTAGTCCTTGGGACTTAAGATTTTTCTAAGTAAGAGAGAGGTTCTATGACCTTCTTCCTACTAGATCCTCCCACATGACCCAAATATTTCATCAAATTTGATCACCCAAGAATTTGGAGGAAAGATAGGCCATGGGTCCCCCGGTTGAAAGGAAGGGTGCTCCATGGATCCTAGATGGTGTATATACTCAGCAAAAGCATTTCCCCATTAGTTATCATTGAAATGTATATAGGAGAACTTCTTTCACCAAGGCTCTCTTTAGCTATCATTGGAAAGGCTCGATACTTGGTGGCGCATTGGTTCAATGACTTAGCTAGGGTGTGTAATGGAGGGAGATTTAGATAAAGATTAGTTGTTGTTGGTTCCTCCTTGGATGCATCCTAGATGGTCTTTTGGCTTTGGTTACATTGTAAGTAGTAGGGGGGTTGGCCTCCTTCATCTTGGCTTCAGGTAGGTGCTTTGGTCAAAATTTTCTCTAGGAGAAGGATTTTCCCATAGTAGTGAGACTTCACTACAATATTAAATGACCAAAATCAATGAACATAACATTAATGAAAATAATTATTATATGAATAAAATGGCCAATATCATTCATGAAATAACATGAATAAAAATTACAATAGAATTGCTCTCAAAATATGGATACAAGATTCAACATTATTAAATACTTGAATATAATATTTGCTACAATACATGGAGCTTTATCTCCATAATATAACATTAGAAATATAACACCCACTATATCACATTATTTGATTATTGAAGACTTTAGTATTCAATTTTTTATTCTTGCTTTTGTTCTTCAATTTTATCTCTAGCACAGTCTCTATTTGTTCTCCTTGTCAGACAATATTGAACTGTCTCTGATCCATCTTTGTGTTTCCTATATTTTAAATTAATCAAAAAAACTATTGTCAATATATTTTGGTGACAAAGATGAGCTAATATTCCTTCTAAAATTTCCATTGTGTCTAGAGCAAATATTCCATATTTTTTATACTATTAAGAAGAAGAGGGTTTTGAAAGGAACCCCACAACCTTTAACAAAGGCTCCAAAAGGAGTAAAGCAATCCCCAGAGAGGAATTTCCAACCACCCGCACAACCATCGAAAAGAACAATAAATACAAATAAGTCACTAATTGAACAAGATAAAACATAGAAAAGGATAATAAATTTAAAAATGAAAAGCCCGCCCAAACCAAAGTGACACATTCCACCTAGCAACTGAAGGGAAATCAAAAACCAAAAACCAAAACCCCAATAGAGGAAATTAAGCTCCTCTACATCACTTCTGAGAGTACTAGCGAACACCATCACCTATGAGAGCACTATATCACACTGTCACTCATAGGAACAAATCAACCATCATGAAAAGAGATCAAACAATCCCAAGCACCAACATCGACGGATCCAATAGCAAAGAAGAGTAGCAAGAATAAAAAGGAGCAATTCCAAACGATCCTGCTCAAACAGATAAATGGGGCCCTACAAAAGAAGCCAACTAGGGACACCAAGGTCCCCTCTAGCAACATTGAATACCAACACCATTCACAATAGCTCAAACATGAGCCAAAATATACCATAAAATCAAAACTAACAATACTCAGACCGATGGACCGAGCAATGAACAAAAATGCTTCACAACTCACCTAAAACCACCCACCAGGAACTAAGAAGTCAAAAAACCCTTCCACACCAGGAGGTACAACCATAAAAAAAACATTGGGAAAAACACCAGCCATATCCCAGTAGGAAGGAAACACGAGCAAAAAGGAGGGATTTACAAACTAAACATGCCCACTCAGAGAGGAAAAACCCCCTAAAAAAATCTGGGGACCAAGACCCATAACCAAAAACCACTTTACAATACATTGGATCTCTGAAACCCTAATGGAAACCACCCAGGATGCCAAACCTATAAGCCCACAAGCCCATAGCTCCACCAATTACCAATCTAGAGAAAAAAACTTTGCATCCACAAACCCCGACCAAACCACCCAAGCACCTACAGACTTGGCTCAGAGCTATTCAAGGAAATTAACCAATAACTATTCCAAAAAAAACACCTCGGACTCACCCCAATGGGTTTGGAACAATATTTGGCCCTATCCCTCCAAGATCTAGACCAAATATTCAAAATCTAAAAGAAACCAAAAAGATGAATAACTGATTGACCAAAGTCCCCCCAAAAAAGCTAAACCAAGTGGAACAAATACACACTTGCCACCCCCCAAAGTAGTTCCAAATCCATACAGGGAAACACCAACTAGAACATTCTGGGGCACAACAGAAGCACCATATCACCCCCGTAGGTTGGGCTAGAAAATAGCTCTATCCCCTCTAGGGACCACAACCAGATCAACAATTGCTAACCAGGCACCCAAGAAAACCAAAAATAACTAGAGAGGTCCCTCATCCAACAATAGGCATCACCATCCACCACAACAGAGCAAGAAAAACCCTGAGAAGCAACCAAATCGAACCAGAGAAACAGGGGAACTCCCGCTCAGAGATAATAGCGCTCCAGAGTGGGAGCGGGAGCCCCAAACCATATTATATTATATTAGCAAGTATTCCATCTTTAATGGAAACCTATAGCTTCAATTTTTTCTTGTTTTCTTATAACACATTTACTATTTCCATTTGTGAATTTGAATTCCACTATTCTTTCTTTTTCAACTAATTGAGCAACTGAGATTAAGATTATATGATAACCTTGAAACATATAAAACATCTAGTATAAAATTTGAAAATGATATGCTATGTATATTTTTTCTAGATCCTTGAACATAATAAATATTATCATATGCAATTGTTAGTTGAACATTTGGTCTAACATCCAATGAATAAAATCAATGCAAATTTTTGGTCATATGATGACTAGCTCCTGAATCAATAGACTATGTTTTTTATCTTTCCTAATGTTTTGATGGGATTCAAACAATTTTATTCCATATATTTGGTAGAATTTTAAAAAATATCTTCTATTATTTGGCCCTTTGAATTCAAAAAATTGTCTTAGTTCAATCATTCTTCTTGCCATATATCCATGGTTTAAAAAAAAAATCATTTCTTCAAATTTTATTCCTTTGGAGTTTAAATCTTTATTACTCCAAAGTCTAATTAAATTCTAAAAATTTACAAATCAAATGAAAATTTTCAATTCTTTATGCAAATTCAATAATCAAAATTTCAAATCCTTTTTCAAATTCTTCAATCAAATTTGCAAATCAAATACTCAAATCCTTTGAAGTAGACTTCCTTATTTCTCCAAAGTTAAATTCAATGATCATTTTATTTTTTGAATTATCAAAACCAAGTTTTTGAAATCAAAGTGCAAAAATACATTTGCAAATATAAAATTTTCAATTTTCAATAAACTTCAATTTTTCTAAAATGTTTTTTGAGTTGAATTCCTTTTGACTCCCTACCTAATCAATAAATGTTTTTTTTTTATTCAAAAAAAATATCCATTTGAAATGGTTCTCAAAATCAAATTTAATATTATCCCTCCATCATTCAACATTAGAATAACTTAATTTTTCAAAATTACTAAAGTAGAACATGTGGGATCATAAAATGGATGGTAAATTTAATACCTTAATGTATGCACTATCCACTTGGCATTTGCTTAGGAATAATGTATCTTTCAAGATTTATGCAAAACATTAGGTGTTGCTCCTCTATCCAGATAAAAAATAATTCTTTTTGACATTGCTCCTCTCTCCATATAATAAAATATTTGTTGCTCCTTATGCTTTTAGTCCAAAAATTCTTCTCTTTCAATGTTTACCTTTTAATGCATGTATAGATTCCTCACCGAGAAAGCTTCTTAGTTCAATGCAATAGTGTACCTCTAATGGTGATTTTTGGTTGTTTCAATAAAAATGGGCATCAACTTGAACAAATCCTTTCTTGACTGCTCTAGTTTGATAGCTCTCAAATTTAGGAAACTTTCTCAATAGTTCGCTTATCAGGATTCTCTATTCCGATTTCCTTCTTAGCATAAGTAGCTTTAATGGGTTCTAGCATTTCACCTCTTAGGTAATTATGGCTACTCCTCCTTGGATAAAATTATTTGAATATATATCTCAAGTGGTTTTTCTTTACCACTCTTCTCCACTATACTTAAAAATTTTAATGCATAGACATCACTGACTCTAACGTCTTAATATCCTTTAAGACACCCCCTACGGTACACTTCTTCTTAAGCCTAAATTTTTCTCTAGGTGTTCCTCTTGGGTAATGATGCTAATAAGATCCTTCTCAAATTCAAGCATCCCTTTATAATAATGGTAGTTTTCTCATTTTTTGTCAAGCGTTGGTCTTATGTGGCTTTGGTTGCTATTTTCCTACAATATTTTCATAGAATAAAACTCACAACAAATATTTATTCTCTAAGGCTAGATTCAAACCTAGCACTTATCACTCTAGATTTCTTTATATATTTACACCAAAACAATTTATGATGCTAGCTTTAGAGTCTACTCGAAGTAGCTTTGATACCACTATTGGCTTATTAGCCAAATTATCTTAGGTCCTTATATTCAAGATCTTGAGTAGACTTAAGTATAAGAGAAATCAATATATTAAATAATCAAAATAAATGAACATAATATTCATGAAAATAACATTAAATATGGATAAAAAGAATAATATCATTTAATATAATAACATAAATAGAAATTATAATAGAATTTCTCTAAAAATATGCATACAAGCTTCAATAAAATTAAATGGTTGAATGTGATATTAGATACTCTTTGTCCATTTCTCTCCTCATGCATATGAGATATGCAAAATTTTCTATTTCATGCATAAGATAACTCTCACATGCCCTTTGGCTTCACATCTTGCTAGTTGTATACATGACTCTTCACTTTCTATTTACTGCACACTTTACTCTATGACACTTGCACAATCCTACATGCACACTTTACTATATGACATTTGTGCACATCCTGCACATTCACACATACATAAAGGGAAATATAAATCATACTCCTAAACTATTGACTCAAACTCTATTCTAATATTTACATTCTACCATAGGTACCATTGGGGTACATTAGCATGTACCAAATAATTTAATATTCTTCAACACCTCCTTGTATTACACTATTTGATTGTTGAAGACTTTAGTCTTCAATTTCTGATTCTTGCTTTTGTTCTTGAATTATGGCTCTAGCATTATCTCTATATTTCCCCTATTAGACAATATTGGACCGTTTCTAATCCATCTTCCTATTTCCTATCTTTTGGATAAATCAAACAAATATTAATATATTTTCGTAACAAAGATGATCTAATATTTCTTATTAAAATTCTATTGTGTCTAGATCAAATATTCCATCTTCAGTGGAACCTCCAGCTTTAATTTTTTGTTGTTTCCTTATAACACATTTCTTGTTTCCATTTATGAATTTGAATTTCACTATTCTTCCTTTTTCAACTAATTGAGAAAATGAGATAATATTATTTGATAACCCTGGAACATATAAAATATCATACATAAAAAAATCTAAAAATGACCTCCTAGGTTTAATTTTTCTAGATCCTTAAAAATAATAAATCTTATCATCTAAAATTTTTAGTGGAACATTTGGTTTGAATTCCAATGATTCAAACCAATGTAAATTCTTGGTCATATGATGGCGGGCTCATGAATCAATATACCATGCATCCTTTTATTTCCTAATGTTTTTATGGGATTTAAATAGCTTTATTCCAAAATCTCTTCTATGATTTGGCCCTTTGAATTCAAAAAATTATCTGGGTGCATTCATTCTTCTTTGCCATCTATCCATGATTTCAAAAAACTTCAATTTCTTTAAATTTTATTCCTTTGGAGTTGAAATATTTATTAATTCAAAGTCTAATTAAATTCTACAAATTTGCATGTCAAATCAAAATTTTTAGCTCTTTATGCAAATTCAATAATACAAATTTTAAATTCTTTTTCATATTCTTCAATCAAATATTCAAATCCTTTGAAGTAAAATTCCTTATTTGTCCAAATTTATATTCAATAATTATTTTTTCTAAATTTTTAACAATTGAGTTTTTGAAATCAATTTGCAAATATAAATGTTTTTGTAGAGTTAGATTATATTACATCATTTGGGTCATGTAAATGTACCTTCCTAGGTACATTATATTACTTTAGGGTAAAGTTATCTAGTTACTTCATGCAATGTAATAAATGCACAAGTGTCAATGTGCAAGATGTATATGTGCAAGGTGTCACTTGCACAACTAGGTAGAGTGTTGGCCAAGGAACCTATATTCCTATTTAAAAAGGGCCTCATTGTAAAAAGCAGGAAATATAGAGAAGCTCAGAGCATATTCGTAGGTAGTAGCATAGTACTGTGTAGATCACCATATAATGGTGATGGGTGCAATGTAGTCGAGTAACTTTGTTCATGGAGTGTCCATTTCCTCCATAGCTACATTGTTTTTTTGGTAGGTGGTAGAAATTATATTATATAGGTTTTAGCTGGTTTCCAAAACTAAAAACATAAGCATATGATGAATAGTATGTAGAGAAGCACAAAATAGGGTGTCTACACCCTAGCCGCTCCATGAACCAGACCAAAGAAAAAATAGGCCCACGTAGGGGTTGTTTAACAGAAAAAAAAAGTATCAAAAGAGAGAGCCCACGTAGGGGCTAAGGGGAACATAAAGCAACATAAAATTAGTGCCCATGTAGGGATAAAAATATTAGTACCAAAATTTCCAAGCAGCTGAACAAAACTCGAAAGACAAAACAACTGAACTCTCATCGACAATCTCTTCAGCTATAGAGTTTTTTTGGCCATGTTTCTTGACCAACAGTTTTAGGGAGGCACTAATGCTATCCATGCCACTAATGATGCTATTGAGGGTGGTGTTGTGGAAAGAGTTAAATATGCCCACTAGAGAAGTAGTTTTTTCACTCCCATCATCAAACTTTGAGGTGAGCATACCTCTCAGGGTCAGTTGTGCATTTCCAAGTTGACAACAATAGCATTAAGAACATTTTGAGGGAAATTTTGGTGTCATATCGATATATTCCTATGACTAACCCCAATATTGGTGAGTAAATCATAAGACTTATTAGATTTCTGATACACATGGTAGGTTGTAGTGTTGCAAAAATTCTACATCAAGACCTTAGCTTCCTGAATAATAGTGCGTATGTTCCATGAAGGAATTCTGTCACTGATGATAGAGTTTGTAACATTCATGGAATCACCTTTAATTTGTAAATTTCCCATGTAATCTCTGAGAACTTCTAACCCTCTCCACAATATATGAGCTTTAGCAAAGTGGTTAGTTTGGAAAACAAAAAATTCAATATAGGCCACTATGAGTCGTCCATTATGATCCCTGACCAGAACTTCGATGCCCGATGCACCCGAATTTCCTTTAGAAGCACCATAATAGTTAAGTTTAAGCTATCCTACAGGAGGAGGATTCCAATGAGCACTAATTTTGGGATGGGTATTAGAATGAGTAGAGCTGGGACTATGGGGAATACTGAGGGAATGAAAAAGAGTAGACTCAAGGGCAGACTTAGGAGGTTTGGTGCAAGGGAAAAGCTTATAATTTTCAATAGCAAAGGTGATGGATTTGTTGACAATAGAGATAGATTTCCTGAGGGTGTTTGAAAATATTATACTATTTATTTCAATCCATATATGCCATAGGAGATGATGGAGATAAAATTTTCACAAAGAAGACAACCTATAATTTCTGAAAGGCATGGACTACTAGGAGAAATAAATATCCAAGGAGTTGGGCTGGGCCCAGGAGATGTGAAATATGGACATGAGATGATCCATGGTAGAGTGGAAGAAAGAACATTTCGTAAATATGTGGTTGATAGATTCCCAGACCACCAAGCAAAGATAACATTTATTAGGAACAACCATACCTATCTTCATGATATTATCAGTAGTGAGGATCTTGTTTTGGATGACCAACCAAGAAAAGATAGCAAATTTAGGTATAAGGTGTTTAAGCCAAACCAGATTGAAAGGAACAAGAGAATTTTGGGGAGTGAAAGTCAATAGATGAGCAAATTTGATAGAAAAAAGACCAGAGTCAGTTTATTTCCAGAAAGGGGTATCATGAGATATACTAGATGGAATTATAGTTGCCCTTAGCAATGTTGATAATTCTATGACAACATTTGAAATTTGGGCATCAACATTTGCAATGTGGAGCTCTTTCCATATTTTGGGTTGGATTGAAGAGTCTATGAAATCAACCACCTTTCTACCTATGAGAGTATCCAACAAAGGCTACACCACTGAGACTCCGTTGTTCTCACTAAGCATTTGATTGGAGATCCACTTGTGTGACCAAAAATTTATCCTATTTTCTATTCCAAGCTGCCATTTGGTTCCCCTTTGAATAAGAGATCTGGTCTAGAGGATTGATTTCCAGAAGGTGAACCCAAATTTGGGAATATTTTCATCCATAAAATTCCTTATGTGAGTGTATTTTTATTTATGATGGAAACCCATTCAATATTGCAATTGGTAAACACCTTTCAATCCTGCTTGGCCAATAGTACCATGTTCATATTACTAATTATTCTAATACCTAGCCCTCCCTAAATTTTGGGTAAGCAAACCTTTTCCCAGTTGACCAGATGAAATTTTTTTATCCTCTGAACCTGCCCAAAGGAATATCTTCTAAATCTTTTCAATTTTGTTATAGATAGAAACTGGGGCTTTGAAGACTGACATAAAATAAATAGGAATATTTTGAAGATATGCCATAGTGAGAGTGACTTTGGTTTCTTAGGATAGAAGGGCCCCTTTCTAACCTACAAACTTTTTAATGATTCTTTCAATAACATTGCACCACATAGACTCTTTGGGGCAACTGGTGAACAAGGGAAGCCCTAAATAGATAGTGGAAAGCTCAAATATGACACACTGAAGAATACGAGGAATCTTGACCTGTCTAGACAAGGGGGTATTGATAAAGAAAACATTACTCTTGGAATAGTTTATCTTTTGCCCTACAACCTCTTCGTAGAGAACTAAAATACCTTAAATTGATTTTGCTTCCCAAACTAAAGTATGGGTGGCTAAGATAGTGTCATCTACGAATTGCTAATGAGAAATGGGTCTCATGTTGGGAGCAGCTTGAATACCAAAGATCGTGCCATCCGAGAAAGTAGCTTTGATATCTCTTCCAAGGGATTCAACATGAATAATGAAGAGAATAGGTGACTGGGGATCCCCTTGCCTAAGTCCTCTGTTACTTGGAAAGTAACATGCTGTAGACCCATTGACTAACATTGAGAGCCAGTGGCTAGAAATACAACTTCGAATAAGTTTAACCCACTCTCTATGGAAACAAAACTTGAGAAGGACAATAAGCAGGAACTCTTGATTGACCCCATCCAAAGCTTTATTCATATCAATTTTAAGGACCAGGGCAACTTTTTTATTGTTGGAGATAGAATGGAGGACTTCATGCAAAGTTATGATACCATCAGTTATAGATCTTCCTTTTATCGAAATGCCTTGGTAGGGATCTATGATTTGGGGAAGAAATTATTTCACTATAGATGCCATAGCTTTTGTTAGAATTTTATAAATCACATTACACAAATTTATGGGTCTAAAATCCACCATAAATTTACACACAGGTCCTTTAGGAACAAGATATATGAAGGTAGAATTAATACCTCTAGGGAATGATTTTAAATGTTGGAGTTTAGTTATTGCCTTGCACACATCTTACCCAATAATGTACCAAAAGGTTTGAAAAAACCATGTAGAGAAACCATTAGGTCTAGGGGTTTTATCAGGGTGCATAGTGAATAAATCTTGCTTTATCTCATTTGAAGAAAGAGGTTTGATGAGCAAGGAATTCATTTCTAGAGTGACCAAGGTAGGAATGTGATTGAGTAATTGATTCTTGGCCCGATCAAAATTTTGGGGCTGGGTACCCAAGAGATCTTAAAAAAAAGAGGCTTCATCTCGAATTTCAAAAATATCCCTGATAATAAAGCCGTCACCTTTGGTAAATTCCCTATTTTTTTTGAACTTCTATGCCTGAGGGTGGAAGCGTGAAAATTGTTTTTATTGGAATCACCCTCCTTGAGCCAGAGGGCTCTAGATTTGTGCTTCCAGGATATCTCATATTTTCCCAAAATGTTATGATACTCTACTAAAAGTTGTTTCTCTTCAACTCTAAATTGGTCACTCAATTGGCCATTCTGTATTTGTTGCTCAATGCTTTTTAGTTTATCCATAATATGCTTTTTTCTTTCAAAAATATTGTCAAAAACTTCCCTGTCCTAGATTTTGAGATTTTTCTTGACAACCTTGAGTTTGTGGGAAAATTCAGTAATGAAAGACCCAAAAAAATCTTGCTACCACCAATCAGAGTTCAGATATTTCTATCATTTCTATTTATAGTATATTTCAATCATCTCGTAGATTTACTTTCTTTCATATTATTTTGCATTTTGTGATTGCTATCTCCCATTGCATACTGCATACTACATAAAAATATAATAAAGGAATCATATTCACAATAGATCTAGCCATAGTATATCAATAGGAAAACCACCATTATCATTGAGCCTGAGTTTTTTGTCAACCTGACATGCTGCTGGACCAGCCACTATCAAAAAACTCTCAAAAGAGTCTAGGTGGTAGAATTAGGGAGAGCCACAAGTGAGGATTAAAAGAAATATTAGTTCTAGAAATACTGAGATTACATTTGGCTAGAGTCTTTCCATAGAGTTGCAGGAAAAACTCGTGAAGACTAGAACTCAACATTCAATCCACTAGTTTGACAAATCAACTAGTGAAGATCATTCAAGATATCTAGAATTTGTTAACTATTGCCCAAAGTTTCTTTTATTACAAAAAATTAATTCATAGATGATTGGTACTCCTATAATAGAAATCTAGGATACTTCAACTTCGTTTCCCGAAGATCGACGTGCCTTCATAATGCAGATATTATTTCCTTGTGCAAGAAAAGGATACCGTGGAAGAAGACTTTTGGAGAAGAGTCATGGTGAAATTGGGATACTGGAGATCTCCATTGCTAGATTGAGAACTTCATAGAAGAATAAAAGGCCATAAGAGCCTTGATATATAAGAAAATACCAAATAATCCTTGATCTAGAAGAAAAGGTCGTAGAAGCCTTATTCCAAATGAAAAGACCATAGAAGCCTTGTTCCAAAAGAAAAGTCCACAAAAGCCTTGATATTGAAAAAAGGCCACAAAAGCCTTGATCTTAAGAAAAGGCCACAAAAGCCTTGATATTGAAGAAAAAGCCATGAAATCCTTGATACTAAAGAAAAGGCCATAGAAGCCTTGATACTGAAAAAGGGCCACAGAAGCCTTGATCCTAAAGAAGACTCCATAAGAGAGTATATGATTCAGAAGTAGATTAAGATTTTAGTACTAATACTTTATTGTAGGGAAAGGATATTCAATGAGTTGGGAAACTTCCTACAAGAATGTTAGGAAGAGTATCTTCTTAAGAATTAATCCAACACCTAAAACAAAATTGAAGGTAAAGAGATCAGGAGAAGATCTCATTGAAGGAATTCCAATATTGGAAGAAGAAGAAGGACTAGAAGAGTCTTGCTCGAATCCAAAAGTAGTAGAGACCCAAAAGAAGATCTCACCAACAACACTTACAGGAGTAGAAGGTTGAAGAAAAGGTCTCAATGAAGACTAGAAGAAGTTGCAAGATCAAATAACTGTGGGAGGTCTCAACCGGATCCAGTAAAAGGCTTGGAGAGCCTTACTAAAGAAATCATCAAAGGAGAACTCATTGGAGAAATTCACTATAGAATATAGTGAAATATTTGGGATAATTATCGCCATATGACAACAAGCCCAAAAGAATAAGAAGAATTTGGCAAGGAGTGTCAATTATTAAAAGACCTCAAGACATTTGAAATCTTGAGAAAAAATTTTGTTTGAAGTAAGAATTCGATAAGAAGACTTGAAGACAGGAGAAGCCTACCAAATCCAAGAGATTTGAAGATTACCTCTCACAGCAAGAAGGCATTATTTGCTAATATAAAAAATTCTAAAAATCTATAGCAAAAAGGAGGAGAATACAAGAGGAGAACAAGCCACCAAATCCTAGGCTCGTGAAAGAAAGTTTGAGATCATATTTTTGTGAAGAAGGAGTTGTTTAGGACAACCTACAAAGAGCTGCAAGATCTTACTCAAGGCAATAGAAGCTTCAAAAGAGCTACAAAAGCTTTCATAAAAAGGTAAGCAACTATTGGTGCAAGTAGATTCATTAATTAGATTAATTATCATATTTTATTGGAGCACCTTATTTGGATTAAAGTTGCAAGAAGGAAAATTGGATTACAGTCTTCAAAAGTGCAAAAGGAGAAAAGTTCATTTTAAGGTTCATTTGCTCATTAGTTAGGAGTTGATTAGATTTCATAACTACAACTATCAACTACCTATCGTCTACTTAGAAAAAAGAATAAGAAGATTAAGTCCTACAATATTAATTGTATTGAAACTATAGAATAATTCTTGAAGGTTCATTTCAGATTATTCTTGATTAGTTGCAGTAAATTGATTAAGTGCATTATTTTGAGAGTTGATTGGAGTGATAAGGTGAAATTGTTAGTGCATTAAAATTGAAATATTATTAGATTCATTTACATTATTCTATTGCTCTAAAAAATATTACTATGTGTTCTTGAGAAGGGCATAAAATTAGAATTTGACAAAGTGTCTAAAAGACACTATTAGTGCATAAAATTCTGCAATCACATAGTGGCCAAGTGAAGCCACCAAAATAGGTTAGAATCCTCCAAAACTTGGAGAAGAAGACAAATAACCAAAATAAAAAATAGAAGCTTCAAAGATTGAGACTTGGTGAGTCTCAAATCCAAAGCATTACAGGGTTAGTTGCAAGGAGAAAAGTGCATAAAATTGCATTAAATAAGGAGATTCTATCTAATTCTATCTAAGCTTGGATTTATCATAAAAGTATCCAAGAAAAAAGGGGAAGGTGTCTAATCAAAGAGACAACCTCAAAACCCCTACATTGCATTTAAAAATTCTGCCACAAAACCATAAAATCAGACCTACAAAAAGGAGTGCAAGAAAGGGTGCAATAAAGACATCTTATTTACAAATATTGTTACATTGTATTGCACTATCCTAATTTGGTTTATACAAGAAAAAGGATATATTTGAAGGTGTATCAAAGGCACATTATTCTCAAGAAGAGAGCAGCTGAATACTAGCACACTCCAAGCATAAAGAAGCCTCTCAAAAAGGGCTCACATTGTCATGGGTTGGAAAGCCATAATAGGTAACCTGCAAAGCACAAGAAATATGTCACGTTGCTCACTAAAGGAGATAAATCTAGCAACATATAAGCAAGGGAAATCAAAGCAAGCAAATTGGAATCATACGTCCAATCAAGGAGCATTCAATACCATCATTGGAGCATCAAGAAGTCTCCACCAAAGTGCTACCATTTGAACTCCATTCAAGAGCCACCAAAGCTCCTCCAAATATCCACCAAAGCTCCACCATAAGCATTGCTTTGTTGAAACCATCTCAGCAACATTGAAATACAACAAGGAAGAAGGTGGAAATGTACATTGAAAAACTTGTAAGAAGGCATTGATAAGACTAGGGCATGCAAGGGCCACTTGTCAATATTCAAATGAAACCCTAAATGCCCTCAAAGGTATGTTGGAATTTCACACATGTGAGGAAAAGTGTTACAACATCTCTTTGGTGCCCATAGTCCACATGGAAGAGGAGTTACATTTAGCCATAGGCGTTACAGAAGGAAGCCTTACGTACGTTGGAATACAAGAGCCACTTGGACAACACACTATGAAGGAATAAAAATGCTTCAGATGTTACTTAAGCAAGGGTGACACTTGTAACAGGTGTTTGAACAAATTTTGTAACATCCCCACTCTATTCCAAGTGTCCAAGAGCATATTTGAAGCATTGAATGTAACCATTGTGACACTTGTCACTCATCAAAATATTGACCACCTATTAAAGGCACCTTGGACTAGGGAGAACACAACATTTAGAAGCATTCATGCATACACATTCAACACTCTGCAGTATTTGCGCACATGGTTGAGTTGCAACATGGAAGTAAGGTGGAAGAGCCTTTAATGCTCTAGTCAAAGGAGGTCAAAGGTAGAGATTAAAGGCACCATAGTTGAAGCATTAAATCCAAGCTTTCCATTGGAGGGAACGGTCAAAGCAAAGACACTCACATTGTAGCCATCTCACATCCAAAAATAGTGTCAATTTTTGCAAGGTGAGATTTATTCCCTACTTTAATGTGCTTTCATTTAAGGGAGTTATAAGGTTGATAAATCAAGGTTAAACTTAGAAGAAATTAACCATATTGAAAGCAAAGCATCAAAGGGAATAATTTATCAAATTAATATAATATTTGCAATATTAACCATAGGAGAAATAAGGATTTCTATTGGAAATTAATTCCTAGATATTTGCAAATATTATTGTGTTCTAATTTTCTATATTTGGGAGCTATAAGGATTACAACACCAAATTAGGTTATTGAAAATTAGAAAAACTAAAATCAAATCCTAAGGGATATTGAAAGAGGTTATTAAGGTTTTTTCTAAGGTTGGAAATTTATAATATTCTTGTCTCATAATTTATCAAAATGGACAAAAGAAATCCAACATTAAAACCTCTTCAAAATTGGAAAAGTGCTTAGTACAATAGGAGCAATATGGAATAATAGAAGTTGATTTTGGGATTTACAAAAACTTTACAAAATAAATAAAAAATTGAACTACATTTTCCAAGAGCACTATATCATATCCCAAAATCACTAGGGAGTCACAAGGCATTCTACAAAACTTGATAATAATAGCATCTACCAAAGATTATCAAGTTATAAATCCATTGGGAAGATATAAGCTTTCTACAAAACCTAAGATTCCATTAGGTGTATATACTCTCATTACTAGGGAGACATAAGGAAGCCTACAAACCTAAGGATTAATAAAGGTTTTATCAAATCAAGCTTATATACTTCAATTAGGGATCATATATCCTAATATAGGGAGCTATAAGGTAGACTACTCTATCCCAAAGAATTCAGGTAATACAAATGACTACTAGCATGCTAAGTAAAATCTTGATGGATTACAATGATGAAAAAGGTAAATAAAAGGAAGAACCAATACAATGCAAAATAAGTTCTAAAATTAATAGCTATGTAAAGGAAGATTCATCCAGTGAGTTTGATGACAACTGTACCAAAGGAGACCCAAAACAGGAAAAGATTGATCAACAATATTTTATACAAAAAGGAAAATATGGAATAGCTTCAATTGTGCACATATGGTTAGAAGGTCTTATCAAGGAGATAAACAAACATGATATTCCTAAAATAGACTACAAAACTGTTAGATCATCTCTACTATGCACCTATTGCAATCAATATGGTCATGAAAAGACTAATTGTTAGAGTTTCCATCCATGCAAATATTGTGATGGGATAAATCACTCATCTTTCTCTTGTCATTTCAAATACAGGTACTATAAGGACTATAAAAGAAGATTACTACAATAATAAATTGTTATCTTCAGGAACTTATTTCATATGGATATACTAACATTCAGCTCAATGTTGATACTTATTAAGGATAGAGAAACAAGTTTTACATAGGTACAAAATAAAGGAGAAGAACCTATTCATATCCACTCATAACATGCAAAATTATGAGAACAATTGTTCATCAAATACGCCTAGCATCAAGGGACAAAGAACTAGGAAAGATCAAAAACCATGACATGAAGATTGAAGCAGCTGAAGAAGAAGAACCAAATCAAAGCCATCCATTGGAAGGAGATCCATATTGAAGACTAAAATATATAATACCCAAATAATGTAATATAGGGGGGTGTTAGATTTATATTACATTATATCATTTAGGTCATGTAAATGTACCTTCCTAGGTACATACTTAAGACATTAGATTACTTTGGGGGGAAGTTATCTAGTTACTTCATGCAATGTAATATATGCACAAGTGTCAATGTGCAAGTTGTATATGTGCAAGGTATCCATTGCATATCAAGGTAGAGTGTTATCCAAGGAACCTATCTTCCTATATAAAAAGGTCCTCATTGTAACAAGTAGGAAATATAGAGAAGCTCATAGTATATTCATAGGTAGTAGCATAGTGTTGTGTAGATCACCATATATTGGTGATGGGTGCAATGTAGTCCAATAGCTTTGTTCATGGAGTGTCCATTTACTCCATAACTACATTGTATTCATTTCCATAATTTCTATTATAGCAAATTTCGGTCATTATTTCATATTATTCTACATCTTGTGATTGCTATCTCCCATTGCATATTGCATACTGCATCAAAATCTAATATTTTCAGTTTTCAATAATCTTCAATTTTTTCAAAAACTTTTTGGAGTTGAATTTATTTTGACTTCCTACTTAATAAATAATTGATTTAAAAAAAATTATTCCTTTGAAATGATGCTCAAAATCAACTTTAATCTTATCCCTCCATTATTCAACTTTAGCATAACTTAATTTTTCAAATTTACTAAAGTAAAAAATGTGAGCTTATAAAATGAAAGGTTAGTTTAATACCTTAATACATGTACTATCCACTTGGCATTTGATAAAGCGTAATGCATCATTCAATAATTATGCAAAATGTTAGGTATTCCTCCTTTGTTTAAATAAAAAATAATTCTTTGCAATGTTGCTCCTTTGTCTAGATTAAAAACACTTCATTGCTCCTTAGGCTTTTAGTCCAAAAATCCTTCTCTTTCAACATTTGATTTTTGTTGTATGTATAGGTTCCTTACGAAGAAAGCTTCTCAATTCAATGCAATGGTGCATTTTTTATGGTGATTTTGGGTTGTTGCTTCAATCAAATAATGGGATTCAACTTGGACAACTCTTTTCTTGTCTTCTCTGGTTTGACAGCTCTCAAGTTTAGGAAAATTCTTCAACAAATCACTTATCATAATTCTCTATTTTGATTGCCTTACTAACATGAGCAACTTTAATGGTTTTTGGCCTTTCACATCTTAGGTAATTATGGTTGCTCCTCTTGAGATAAAGTTGTTCGAATATACATCTTAGATGGATTTTTTTTACTAGTATCCTCCTCCCTTCTCAAAGAGGTTAATGCATACATGCCACTGACTCCAATGCCTTAAAATCCTTTAAGACACTCTCATAATATGAACTTATTAGGACTAAACATTTCTCCAAATGTTATTACATTTTAACGATGCTACAAAGGTCCTTCTTAGATTCAAGTGTCCCTCAATATTATGGTGGTTTTCTCAAATTTTGTCAAGTGTTATTCTCTATCATGGATTTGGCCACTATTTGCTTGTAATATTTTCAACAGAACAAAAATTATAGTAGATATTACTTCTTTGATTCTAGGTTTAAACCTAGCACTTATCACTCTAGATTCCTTTATATATTCACACTAGAAAAAATATTGGTGCTAGCTTTAGAGTCTACTCAAAGTATCTCTGATACCACTATTGAGATTTTAGCTAAATAATTTTAGGTCCCAATATTCAGGATCCTGAGTAGACTCAAAATTTGTGATAACCTTATCACTCCTATCAACCTCTCAAGAGGTGTCATGCCTTGAATAACCTTGATGGGAACCATATTCATGTTGTATGTTGGATAAGTGATAACCTTAATCCAAAATTTGTGCTCTATACTCTTGGCATGAAAACTTTATGATAGTCTTACCTTGTTCCTTTTTTTAGCCACACCATTCTACTTAGGAGTATAGTGAACAATCCTATGGTATAAATACTATGAAGAGCTAAAAATTGATAAGAGATATTACTTATGTACTCACCTCTCCAATCTATCTTGATACATTTGATTTTTTTATCCAATTAATTTTCTACAAGAGTCATGAAGGTCTTGAATCTTCCAAAGACCTATCCTTAGTGTCAATAGTATACAACCACAAATATATAGAAATATCATGAATAAGAAGAAGTAATTACTTATTTATAGAAAGAGATGGTGTACTTGTAGGTCCACAAATGTCACCATGTATGATATCCAATGGATGAGTAGCCCATATTATAGTCCCTTTTAACAAAGTCTCCCTATGATGCTTCCTAAGAATACAACCCTCACATACACCACTTGAAGGGTATATGTATATAAATCTAATGACCATTTTATGATGAATCATGTATCTCAAAGATCTATAGTTGAGATGCCCAAGCCTCTGGTGCCATCTTTGACTCTCATAATTTGCATCTGCAACCATAACAACAAAACATTTCTTGATGGGAGAAAATAGGAAGTTGATATTTCTCTTCACTTATACATTTGGTATGATTCATCACAATGGCAAGAAGTAATAATACTAAACCTATTTTCTATATCGTTAATTATCCAATGATCATGCTAGAATTCTACTTTTACATTCATATAAGTAATGCAATAAAGAGTCACTTGATATTCTATATAATATTACGAACATACAATACCTCATCAAA
This sequence comes from Wollemia nobilis, assembly GCA_028583015.1. Classification (NCBI taxonomy): domain Eukaryota; kingdom Viridiplantae; phylum Streptophyta; class Pinopsida; order Araucariales; family Araucariaceae; genus Wollemia; species Wollemia nobilis. The sequence goes on from JAQPPZ010017002.1 coordinate 5,784,705, forward strand.
TGAATAAGATCCAATGTTTATATCTCAACATCCTACAACCTACAAATAATAGTTATATACAATATCAACACACTCCCCTAAATATGATTTGTTGTACCTTAGTAGGAGATGTTTGTGCTTTATCATGTGCTTGGTTTCCCCTAAATCTATAATTTACTTATTAGAAAAAGTGGATTTCTAATATTTTGAATGAATAGCTAAATATTCCTAAGGTTTCTTAATCAAAATCATCCTCACCCTTTTCATATAAGAGAACAACATTAGCATATCCCTTTTTGGGGACTTCCTCTAGCTTGTTGATATAGATATAGAAAAGTTTACTTTGTGTTCTTCCTTACAATACTCACATGTTGGATTTTTGAAGGGCTTCTTGGAATTCGTCTAATTATATCTTGGCTTTTTTTCACTTTAATATTTAGCAATAGCTTAATTTGTATGGTCTTGATTGATAATGTAATTATCCTTAGCCTTTGTCTTCTAGCGCAATTATGCAATAAATACTTGAAAAACTCATCTATTGGTGGTGTAGGAGAATTAAGGAAATACACTTAAAGCATCTCAAATACAATAATTATCTTATATGTCTCTAAAATATTGTTGAAGAATATCGAGTAGTTCAATGTCCTTCTCCTTCTCCATAACATCATGTCCTATTATCACTTTAGGTAATCCTCTTATTGTCTATATATATTCTTGTAATTTCTTGAAATGAATAATATAATCATCAATAGTATAAAATATTCTATAGTTAAAGTAGCAAGCTCATCCTCCAACATATTGATTTGTGTAGAATCAATGTGATCATAGAATCCCTAAAACTTGGCAAGCAACTCCTTTGTGGTCTATGGTATTATTGATATGGGTATCATATATCTTGTCAACATGAAGAGCTATAACACCAAGAGCCTCACTCTTCATATCCTTATAGATATGCTTTTCTTCATAATTGTTTAAGCATGAGGTTCCTCATTTACATATTTGAGTAACTTCTTACTCTAGAGCAAATATTCAATTTTAAATTTCTAAGTAACATTGTTTAAACCATTTATTAAGGGCACCTGATGATCAATAATTATCCTACCAAAATACAATTATTGCATGAAATTTTGACTAGAAACAACACCACCAATATAGAGATCTCAAAACCTATGTGATTAGAAATATTTATCTCAAAATGCTTCTATATAAAAAATTTATGGCCCTATAATTTTGGCTCAAAAATAGCATAAAAATACCTCCATAACATTTAAAAGAGAATTAGCACCTACAATGAATGAGAATCCACCATATGTCACCACATGAGTGGCTAAGAGGGTTCAAACTATGCATTTATTGGATAGAATATAGATTAATCATGGGATACCACTTATTATGATAAAGGCTATCACTTGTGCACTAATTATGTAGGTAATGAACCATAGTGCACCACTAATCATGCTCGACTAGACCTACAATCTATAAATTACATTGTTCGACTTCTTGTATTTTAAGTTGGTCTGAACTTCATGCTTCGCCAAGTTTGTTACCGATTAAGCAAATGTATAGTAAATTTTGATGAGAATATGGATTCTAATTGGTTTTGGAGAATATTATATTATTTAGTACGTGCTAATGTACCCCCATGGTACATTTATGGTACAAATGTAAATATTTAATAGGTTAGGGTTGGGTATTTAGATTAGATGAGTGATTTATATATACCCTTTTATGAATGTGTTAATTTCTATAAAATGCACAAGTGTCATGTATGTGAGTGTGCAAATATGTAATTGAGGATTTGCACAATTGTCTCATATTAGGAGTACATGGAGAGTAAGATTCATTTAGAAATGTGTAATTTTCATGGACTCAAGTATCCATGTAATATGAGAGTGAAGAGTCTAGTATACAAGTGGTAAGATGATAAGCCAAAGGTCACATCTCCTAGATATGTGAGGAGTGTAATACATAAGTATTGAAGATTCACATTACTATATCTATATTATGAAGACAAAGCTCCATACAATGTAACATGTGAGTAAGGTAAAATGGTCTGTAATGATCACCACATGGCAAGCATCTATAATAAATGCTTGTATATTATTTTTCAACAATTTACACTGTAAGTATTCTTCATGCATGTATATGAATGATTTTGGCCAATATAATGCACATAAAATATGTTGACTACCACATCACCCACCATATATTACACCATATCAACTACCATATTAGCTATATAGATTGTATGGACTACTATATTATTGGGTTCCAAGTAATTAGATGTTGCATCACCAAGTGCCATATTAGCATGTTTAACTCAAAAAGAGTGATGTCATTAGGTGTTATATCATTACATATATCCACCTCATTAATGTTTGTTGATTCATCGATTTCAGTCATGCTAATATCATATTCATCCAAAAGGTTTTAGATTTGGAGGGTTCAAACTCATGAACTCTTTATCCATTCAATTCCTTAGAATTTATTGGGATGTCATTATCCCCAAGGCACCCCTTGGGATATCAATGGTAAGTAAATTATTTAGACAAACAACTCTCACATACCTCTTTATAGCATGCATATGACATAGACATGCATCAACATGAAACATGCACATATATCCCTTTTTATGCATGTCTTGTAAAGGAATATTTCCTAACATATTCTCTTTATTAAATATTTGAAAACTTTAATTTTGGATGAAAAGGATGTTTTATGATTATGAAACTAGATTTACTAGGGATATAATGAGAAAAAGTGCTAAACTAGATATAAAATTTTATAAAGAATCTAGAAATGCTAATAGTTTATTCGTATCTATCAATATTTTCCTTATAGAACCTTTATGTTGAACATAACAAATTAAGATATCATCTCATGCCTATATAACAAAAATTGTTGAACTATTTTAGCAACATTGACATGTGGCTTGGAGGTCGTTGCCAAGCATGAAACCTTGCTCATGGCTTCTCTAGCACTAGGTGTCTACCTAAAAAACATAAATATCTTATTTTCTTCTTTCATGATGACCAATTAATATATCCTTACATCTATATTATTATTGGACACAAAAAGTCAAAAGAGAAAAGGAATCCATAAAAGACAAGTGAGGTTTTTTAAAATCCTTAAAAAACTCAATCATAAAACTCAAGCATCCATTTGGTCAAAAAAATAAATAAATATGATTGAGTGCTAATGCGAGGATCAAATAAACCTATTAATTAATTTTTATCCTAGATAAAATTTCTTGAATATAGTGAGATCCTTGTGATCCAAGTTGGCGTACAGTTTTACCAAAAAACATCTCTTTCAATATAGGATACAACAAATATCAACAATAAATATGATAAATATAAACATATTAACACTTCCAAAAAATTACCTCTAATAATAGATGATGAATATCATAAATAATATATTTTTTTATTTAGTCTGCACATCCATTTATTGATGATAATTTTTGAATCCCCCTTAATTGAAATATATTTCCATATTTTTTCTACTATAATCTTAATTACTGTAAGAAGTGTTCTAGCCTCTGCATTGTGGTTAGTTGAGGTTCCATATGATTCTGAATAAGTGAGGAAAACATTTCCTTCACTATTTCTAAAAATACCACCTCCACCAACTTTTTTAAGATTTATTATAGAAGCACCATTAAAATTAATATTGATAAAACCAAAATTTGGATATGAATCTTCCATATATGTTCAAATACTATAGCCAAGTTATTACCACCTATTTATCTACAATTGAAACTTCTCATCATGATCACCATATTTATAGACATTCTACAATAGAGGCAATAATACACTTCCACCCTTGGGCATGATTTTGAGATTTATTTTTGAAAATTTGTTATTCCATTCAAGCCATAAATTCCAACAAATAATGGTAGAATTGATTCTTTATAGAATACATTTTTTATTAGGATAAAAAGATAGGGTTTTTGAAAGGGTCCCAACCCTTTTTTACAATACCACTCCTTTATATTAAATCAAAAAATGAAGAATTAAAGAAGTGTAGTAGTAGAAAAAGATAAGAAGTCACATACATCCATTATAGGGAATTTATTTTGAAATTTTTCACTTCCTATGAATAAAAGAGGTTAATAAAGCTTACAACCTATGATTAATAATTTAACCATAATTTTATCTATCATAAATATGCAACTCCCTCTTGACTATACTCCTCAACTCACTAGGGAAATCATCCCTCCATAGAATTGGTTCAAGACTGTCTACACCTTTATTGGCCAACCAATCAATCGCTTGGTTTCTCTTTCAATAGGTATTCACTATTTTAACCTCCTCCATGGTTACAATGACTGTAGCCACCACAACCTACCATAGAATATAATCCTACAACATAATAGTATCCCACCATCACATCACTCAATAAGAATCCTACCATAGAACAATATCCTATCATCATGACTATAGCCATCACACCACTCAATAGGATCCCTTCCATAGAACAGTAATCCTACCATAGAACATAAATCCTACCACAAAATAATATCCTGTAAAATATCACATGGGCCATGCTAATATTGACTATAGTTGTTGCACTGCTCAAAAACAACCCTACCAAATAATAGCACCCCATTGCAACACTGCTCAACAAGAAGCCTATCATAGAATAATATCCCACCATTGAGACTATAGCTGCCACACCACTTAAAAAGAATCCTACCCATATACACAAGTAATAATCTCACTATATTTTTTGATGATGAACAACCATCCTCTATTTAAAAGGGTTATTCATGCCCTTTATGTTCCAAATGATGATTTTCATTTTTTAACCCCTTGTGGATGTCTTCCTTCCTCTCAAATTTATTTATTTTTTATGTTCCAATTGTAATTTATTTGATTGCTTCTTTGTTTTTGAGCTCATTATTAGTTGGTCCACCTGGTTTGGCTTCAACCCCTAAATTTTTTATTTTCCTAGTATTCCTACGAGTCTCACTAAAATGTAATCTTGTTTAGAGGTCAAGGGTTTGTTTTGAGGAAAATGTTTTGACTCATATAGAGAGCAACAAACATAATCAATATTTTCCATACCTTAAGATTTTTATTTAGACACTTGTGGCTTTTTTCCCCAGAAATTAGGGTTTTCAAAATGTTAGTCACCTCCTCCTTCATTACTTTTAGCTACTACTCCACCTTGTCTTCCTGTTCTTTCAAATTTTTATCTTCTTTCCCAAGGACATCCTTCTAGCAATTTTCCCTATCTCTCTTGATTCTTCTCTACAAATTCTTCCTCCTCAGGGGTTTTAGAAAGAATACTAAACTTATTTGCATTTGGGGAAGGAAAATTTGGAGGCTCCTCTTCAATTGTATCTAAAGAATACATAATTATTTAGCTTTAAAATAACTAATCTAATATTTCATCAATTATTTCAATGCTAATGGAGCCACCCAATATAATTTAATATTTTAAAAAATAACCCCAAATGGTGTGAGCAAATGGACAATGAATAAGTAAATGGTCTGATGTTTCTAAATACTTTGCACACAAGGCGCATCTAAAGGGTCCATAATATACTCTTCTTTGTAGAATCTCTACTGTAGGAATATTACTTTGAATTTCTAACCAAGGAATGTTGAGGCCTTAGGGAGAGTCTCTAATGACTAAACATTCTTCCAAAAAAAACTTTGGGAGATTTTTTTTTTTGTTGTTCTAAATCATCACATCCCAACTTGACCGAACATCCACCATCCTTTGATAAATTCCAAATCAAAACTCCTAAAGCATCTTTTGAAGTCCATCTACAATTTGTTTAAGTTCATCTCCTTCAACTAGGTTACCAAAAGAAACTTATGATCTAGAATTGTTGCTCATAATAATATAGTCTTTGACCTTTGGACCTTTACATGCTAGGCATGCTTGAACCAATGGTTTTCATTTTGAATCGGAGATAAGAGAATAAGGCTTCAACCAAAGAATAAACAAAATATTATTTCCAAACTAAATTCAAATTTATATTTTATTTATATCTAATACTCTACATTACTATAATATTATATATTTTTAAATAGATATTATTTTTTAAATATAAAAATGATAAAAATAATACTAATTTATTCACCTGTATAATTAAAAAAAAAAATATGATTAAAATTAATATATTATTATTAATATCGATTTCAATATAAACCATAAACTATGTTTAAATCTTAATGTTAGGATGATTACAAGGTATTTGAGGAGGTAAAAATTGATTTTTTTTTTTAGGGTTCCTCTCCTTAAAAAGCATAAGGTTTTTCCTAAAAGTATAATGAATATTTAAAAAAAGAGGTCACTTAAGATAGAGTGGTACTGTTAGGTTTAAAAAACTAAAATATAATATATATTAATTTTTTAAATATTTACAATGTTTTGAAACCTAAAATTAATAAAGAAATAAAAACGGTCTAGGAAACAACTGGAATGCTTCGTTAGCATATTGAAATCGATATCGATTGCCCATCCATGTAATGCCGTTCTCGTATCGATTGCCGCTTACTTTATTTGTGCCTCCTGTTCTTCCTCCATATGTTTCTAGAAACACCCACACTGATTATTTTTTTTGGCTGTCTTCAAATTTTCAGAGGAAGGAATATTATTGTAGAAACTTAAACTTTTGATTTCTTCATAGTAAATACATCCATTTATCATTACGTCAACGAAGACGTCGTGATCTCTCAAGGAAGTTTTGATTAAATCATAAATGGTTTATTCATTATCTGAAATGAGTCAATTTGAACTCGTTGCCATCTCTGACGGGTGAATTCTCATCTCCACTGTCCACAAGCACGATCAACTTGTCTGACCTTCGTCTGGCCTGTCACAGTCCAAACTCCCCCTTATGCGTCCAAATTTGAAGGAAGAAAACATGGCGCATAACGCGCAACTTTAGGCACATTAATTGGCAAAAGCCCTCTGACACATTTGTCAACATCTCCGCTGTTTGTACTCATCCAAATATTGAAAAGAACAACCAGGTAGATGTCATGTCAACATCTCCGCTGTTTGTATTCATCCAAATATTGAAAAGAACAACCAGGTAGATGTCATGAAATCCAGCAAACTGATCGGATGGTTGTGTATACATCTATGGTGTTTAATGTCTATTATGTATACCTATTTTTTAGGGATTGTTAAAGTCCTGGTCTGTGTTACCAGGGTTGATTGTTATAGTAGTGTTATGAATGTTGAGATGTAGTTTTCAAGTAAAAGTTTTATGGGTTATGGGTTAATGGTTTGGTAAGTTCTAACATTTTTAAGAAGGGATTTAGGTTCAATTTTTTTTTTGTTTTTGGTTACATAGGAGAGTTCGCTACAGCCACCATTTTTAGTAATGGGTTCAAACCACAGGACTGCAACCACCAAACCTATCCGTCTCGTTAATTGTTGATCTGGCGTGAGATGGGAACCGTCGGTTGTTGGGGGTGTCGTCGGTCTGGCAGACTACTATTTTGCAAACTTGCACCAAGGTTTGAACCCAAATTAGGTTCAAATTTTTAGGGCATGTCTGTTTTTAAACGTAGTAGTCTGACCTAAACCTGTTGGGTGCACACCAGCCTGACCACAGGGATACTAATCTTAAGCCACCAATGGTTCATTTCATTCAGGATTAATCAAGGACGAGATAAAATAAATCAACAACTAAGTAAAGTAAAGGTTATAGGAACAGTCCAAAATTTAAGCCTAATTGTAGAAAAAACTATGGATATATTCATCCCTATCAAAAATAAATATATATTAAGTGTATTAAAAAAATCGTGTTACATTATTTATTTTTACATAAATAAATTATCAAATACCAAGTATATCAAGACACATGAATTTACGTAATACCAACAGAAACGGCCCTGGGGAAAGCTGAAAATGACGTCATTTTCGTTTTCGAAGAAGCCCCCATGCTTTCTCATGGCGAAACGTTTATAATGGCCGCAAATTCAATGTCAATGTCTGGACAACTGACATTAAAATGCCAAAAGCGACGGGGCTTCTTCGTCATTCTCAACGGCGGCTTCTATGAGGCAGTTCAACCGAAAAAAAGGAAAATTTGAAATGGGAGAGCTTGACGCTTACGTTTGGCGTTGTCCTCCACTGTCGACTGCATTAATGGCGAACGACAAGAGAGAATGTCTGCTTCGGAAAAAGTGAGGGCATCTACGCGCTATGGACCTCGAAAGGTCAAGGCAAGAGAGAAGGGACGCGTTACCGTGCTCTTTCAGGGACAAAAGCTAAGTCTGTAATTTTTTTTTTTCATAACCGTTTGATATTTATCCCCTCCGCACGAAATTGTAGACCATTTCAGTCCACCGGTGTAAAGTCCAATGATCGCCTATACATAATATAGGCATCCAAGCTACAAGTATAGACTCTATGATGAATTTAAACATTATAGATGGTCTATACACGCATTGTCACAACAAGTTGGAGGATTAACAAACTTAAATAAGTATTATAAGTGGATTGGGTATAGATGACATATTAATTTTGTAGTGATAATGCTAATATTTTAGCATGCTCTAACTCAATAACATTGAATGATCCACCAAAAAGGTTAAAACACTATATCAATTGTCTAGGATAGATCTAAATTATGACAAGGGGCACGATAACAATGATTATAATTTAAGAAGAATGCATAAAACTTGCTACCACAAATTTCTAGAAATTTACTCTTTAGAATTTTATTTTTCTAAAAACAAAACAACAACATGAGTAAGAAAATCGGTCAAACATGATGAACAGTAATCAATGTGACTTATTTATAAAAAGATCCATTGAACAATGGTAACGAAATACGTCTATATCTAAACTCTTTCAACAATTTGAATAGTAAGTACATGGCATCTCAAAGATTTACAAAATGGAAAATGTTATAAAACAATAATCTTGTCCTCTTCTAAAACCTATGAAATTTGTGTGCTTAAGAAGATGATTAAAAATAAGTTTTAGGAAAATTAGAACTTGACAATGAATTCTCATGGAGAATCCCAATTAACTACTTGCATTTTCATCATAATCCATTGATCTATCAAATGTTTTATGAGACATTCTAGCCATGAAATTTCAATGCCAATGAGGGTTAAACTTTGGACACATGGTAATCAATAATATTAAAATAAAAGCTCTATCTAAAGACTCTTCGATCAATTTGAAAAGTGGAAATGGTCTCTCCAAGTTTTTCCAAACTGTCTTTCAATCTATTACAATATATTAGAAAATAAATGGTTTTGAATAAGCCTTATAAGCCGATTGAGTTTAGACTAAGGATTCATTTCCTTCTATGATAATTATGCTTATATCTAAGGATTGTCTATTTGTATAAAATTCTAGACAATCTCCACGATTACCATTACGAGTCAGTTTCTTCATTATCTTTAACGAATCAATTTGAACTCGTTACCATCTCTGACGGGTGAATTCTCATCTCCACGGTCGACAAGCACAATCAACTTGTCTGACCTTCGTCTGGCCTGTCACAGTCCAAATTCCACCTAATGCATCCAAATTTGAAAGAAAGAAAACATGGCTACCGACAGAAACAAGAAAACATTGCTACCGACAGAAAGGGTCCCGGGGAAGATCAAAATGATGTCATTTTCGTGTTCGAGAAGTTCCCATGATATCTCATGGTGAAACGTTCATATTGGAAAATTCAATGTGAATGTCTGGACAGCTGAGATTAAAATGCCAAAAGCGACGGGGCTTCTTCGTCACGCTCAACCGCGGCTTCTAAAAGGGAGTCAAACCAATAAAGCAAAATTTGAAATTACGATCTGTTTGTTGAAAATGTGAGAGCTTGAGGCTTACGTTTAGCGTTGTCCTCCACTGTCGACTGCATTAATGGCGAATGACGACTCTTCAGAAATAGTGACGGCATCTACGCGCTATTTGGATGGTTATTGGACTGGGTTCTTCTAGGATTAGGGATAAGTTAGTTGGTATTGTTGGTGGAGAATCGAAATCCAATTGAATTTGTTTAAGGTTTATAAACTGTATGTCATGGTCTTCTTGTTTGGTGAGGCCAAAGCGTCCAGCATTCTTTTTCTTGTGCCAATCAGCTTGATGAATACAAGACAAAAATCTTATGATCATGGCCACATTCAAATTGGTCAATGGTTAATTTTTTTAATTTACTAGTGGGAAGAGGATGTCTAATGGGTTTAAGAAAAGTAGTACAGGAAACGAGGAGTTTTAGGGTTAAAGAAAAGTAATATGGAAAATAATTTTGAAGAAATTTGGCGTTAAAGAAAAGTAAAATGGAGAAGGATTATTATTTTTAATGATTGAGAGAGTGAATTTTATTTTATTAATTAAATTTTAAAATTTTATAAATAAATTTTTATATTTAATATATTAATTTAATTTATTAAAATATTATATATGAAGAGTTGGAGAGCGAGTGGGTAGTTAAAACTCTCCGAGAGGCCCAGGTTCAAATCTCTCCCCTCACATGTTACGGATATGTTCTCCCCTCACATGTTACGGATATGTTGTATATAAAAGATTCCTTTTATATATATATATATATATATTATCTGTACAAAATATATACACATTATGTGTACAAACTATTTTATCATTTGATATTATAGATATCTTCAAATATACTTTAAACATAGTGAATGGTTTTAGAGATAGTTTATTTCACTAATGTAAACCTCCAAATAATTAAAAAACTTGAATAATTTTATTTTATTTTATTAAAATATGATATAGAATAAATTTAAAATATAAAAAATAAAAATAAAGGATTGAAGCTTGGTTATGTTTCACCAAAAAAAAAAATCATCAAAATTTTGAATTTTGTCAATTATTTCATGGTAGTATAATTAAAGATGTTTCGTTAAACTAAAGATAATTGAGTACATTTTAAGATGGAAAAGAATATTTTAATAATAAATTTTTAACCTTAATATAATTTATAATTAAAAAGTGCAGATGTGTATAATTATAATAAATGGTATTAATAAAAAAAGTTTTCAAGCGTTAATAGAAAATAAGCTTCAAAAAAATATTATAATTAGAATACTTTAACTAATATTCAAGATGATTAAAATAAATATATATTTTTATAAATTTAAAATAAAATATTGAAAATATAATTTGACAAAGAGCTTTTAGTTTTGTTGTATATTCTTATAAATAAATCAAAGTTTTAATTTGTGTAAGTCAACTTGTTTTGTATATCCATCACTAAAGGTTATTCATTGCATATCTCTTCATCTATCATTTTTAAAGTTTCATACAACATACTAAAACAATTTTACATGTTATATATATATATATAATTTTAATATTTATATAGATATTGAAATGAATATATTAGAGTCATCACACAAAATTTTATAGTGACTAATGCAAAGTTTTAATTTGTGTAAGTCAACTTGTTTTGTATATGCATCACTAAAGGTTATTCATTGCATATCTCTTCATCTATCATTTTTAAAGTTTCATACAACATACTAAAACAATTTTACATGTTATATATATATAATTTTAATATTTATATAGATATTGAAATGAGTATATTAGAGTCATCACACAAAATTTTATAGTGACTAATGCATGTTTTCTGTGTAAAATCATAGACAATATTGTCTTAATAATTTTTCATATTATATTGAGTAACATCATAATTATAATAAACATAATTGAGATTTATATAATAAAAGATTGAATTTAATAAGGCTTTCGTGTAAAAATCATCCTCCTTGTCCTACCATGTCTTATCTTATCTGGGTATTGCAAATATCATCACCATCTTCAACTAAGATTTGAGATTTTATTGAGATAAAACATAGTATATAAGGTAAATTTGTATGACACAATTTAAACCCATAACCTATTAAAAATATCTTCTTAGAAAATTTTAATGGCTAAGCCTATAAGTCCACAATGTCATATAAGCTCATTATACACTCTATATTTGAGATATAAGATAATAGAATCGACATAAATTTCATGTAAGTGTCTTGTATCATTTCATTCTTGATTTAAATTGTACACCTTTCAATAGTTGAATTCTTGAGTTGAAGATATGACATATCATAACAAATTTGTTCTTATCATGTGAATTCCATTAGAGAATGGTAGAATGAATACCATGATGTAAATACCTTGAGTTTTGAATGAAATACTTAATAAAGAATTTAAAAGGTAAATATATAAATACTTGAACTCCGTTAGTTATAAACCTAAAAAAAATTTAAATTAAAATTTACTAAAATTCAACCAAATTTAGAGCAGAGAAATACAATATCAAGACAATATTAAATTTAATACATAAGTTCAGTTCTAAAGTGTTTTAAGAGGATTCAAAACCATTTTGAACATATGTTTGTGCTTGAATAGGAGCTATAAAGGGTTAGTGTCAAAATATAGTATCTTGGTGTTTAATTAGGAATACCATGGCCTAGAAATTACTTTTAAAATGTTATAACAATAATAGATCGTATGTATTTTTCACAAGAGAACAATTGCAAGATGGAGGAGGTTGCTTGTTTTGGGAGAAGTAGTCTATTTTGGAGCTTGGCGAGGGGCAGCAGAACGTGAATGAGGAATTTGGAGATTAGCATGAGCTTCTCGGATGAAGTTTAGATTTTGTTGGAGTGTTCCATTTTGGAGCTTGTTGGGAGCCGTGAATGAGGAATTTGGAGATTAGTATGGGCTCCACAGATAAAGTTTAGATCTTGTTGGAGTGTGAATGAGGAATTTGGAGATTAGTATAGGTTCCACAGATAAAGTTTAGATCTTGTTGGAGTGTGACAGGGTAGCCAATTTGACTCGAGGATTTTTCAAATTATGTTGTGATAGGAAAAGGTGAATCCTTGCCTTTAATTGAAGAAGCTATCAAGGAACCTAGCCTATGATGAGGGATCGGTCTTAGAAAAACGTTGTTTAGGGCTCAAGATCCTAGTAGGAAAAATTTACCAATTATTCTATTAAAGAAGGTGATAAGATCTGCTACACATCTGCTAGTAATAAGATTAATTAAAAAAAATAAAATAACTTGATTGGTAAATTTATTGGGTCTTAGACTATCAAGAAGTAGGCTGTTGAAAAAATGGAAACCCAAAAACCCTATTGAGGTGGCTGTCATACAAAATGAATTTGTGTTGTTTTCTGGATCTTATTATGTATGTCATGCTTTAGGGGCTATGGTTTTATAAGAGAAGAGGTATGGCACTGAATTCTCATCTCCGAGGTCCACAAGCACAATCAACTTGTCTGACCTTCGTCTGGTCTGTCACAGTCCAAACTCCACCTTATGCGTCCAAAATTGAAATGAAGAAAACATGGCGCATAACGCGCCAACTTTAGGCACTTTAATTGGCCAAAAGCCCCCAGACACATTTGTCAACATCCCCCTGTTTGTACTCATCCAATATTGAAAATAACAACCAGGTAGATGTCATGAAATCCAGCAAACTGATTGGATGGTTGTGTATACATCTATGGTTTTTCATGACTATTATGTACACTTTTTTTCAGGGATTGTTATAGTTCTGGTCTGTGTTACCAGTATTGAGATGTAGAGTCTTTACGGGTTAGTGAATTGGCAAGTTTTGATATTTATTAAAAAGGTTTGGAGTATGTTTGTTTGCGAAAGTAATAGTATGACCTGAATCTGCTAAGTGTTTATCAGCTTGACCACAGGAATACTAATCTTGAGCCACCAGTGATACATTTCACTAAAAGCAACCCAAAATATAAACCTGAATATATTCATTCAAAAAATATATATATTAAGGAAATCCTGTGACGTTATTTATTTCAATATAAATAAATTTTCAAATACCAAGTATATCAAGACACATGAATTTACGTAATACCAATTGCTACCGACAGAAACGGCCCCGGGGAAAGCTAAAAATGACCGTCATTTTCGTTTTCGAAGAAGCCCCATGATATCTCATGGCGAAACGTTTATAATGGCCGCAAATTCAATGTTAATGTCTGGACAGCTGACATTAAAAGCCCAAAAGCGACGGGGCTTCTGCGTCACGCTCAACCGCGGCTTCTATGAGGCAGTTCAACCAAAAAAAGGCAAAAGTTGAAATTACGATCTGTTTGTTGGAAATGTGATAGCTTGACTGTTACGTTTGGCGTTGTCTTCCACTGTCGGTTGCATTAATGGTGAATGACGACGCTTCAGAAACAGTGACGGCATGTTGGCGCTATGGACCTCGAAAGGTCAAGGCAAGGAAGAAGGGACACGCGTTACCCGCGCTCTTTCACGTGACAAAAGCTATGTTTGTAATTTTTTTTTTCATCTGCTCTTCGCTTGAACATTTATCCCCTCTGCACAAAATTATAGACCATTTCAGTCTACTGGTAGGAAGGTATGAAGACTAAGGATCACCTTGAAGTTATTTCGATGATTTACATGTACATTAAATTTTACGTCATACGAGTGTAAGGCTATTTGGATGGTTATTGGAGTGGACGTTTTCCAACTATAATCTATTAGGTAGGATTAGGTTTTTTGATGTTGAGATTTGCAAATCTGAATCATAGCATTAACGTTTCTTCAAGAAAACTGTGACTCATGGGATAATAAAAATGTTGGACACGGAGGAAGAGAAAAAAAAAAACATTAAAACGAACGCTTAGAACTCTATGTCATGATCTTCTTGTTTGGTGTTATTAAACATTGCAAAACAACGTAAATCCTTTTTTAGAGAGTTTATTTAACAAATATAAACCTCCAAATAACTAAAAAGAGATTGAATAATTTTATTATTATTAAAGCATAATATAAAATAATTGTAAAATATAACTAAAATCAAAGGATTGAAGCTCTATCGGCTGTCTCACAAAAAGCCATCAAAATTTTGAATTTTGACGAATATTCAATGGTAGCATAGCTAAACATAACTGGTTTACCAAAAATAATTGAGTTTCTTCTAGGATGGAAAAAACATTTTAAGAATGATTTTTATTTTTTTTAAACTTTAGAACGATTTATAATTAAAAAGTGTCAATAGATGATTTGTATATGTCTAATAAATGGAAGCAATAAAAAAAATGTTTTCAAGTTTTAATAGAAAATAAGATTCCAAAAACATTATAATTATGATACTTTATAAAACAAGTGCTATGTACCAACCAATATTTGACGATGGTTTAAATTAATATTTTTATAATTTTAAAATAAAATATAATTTGATAAATATATTTTTATTTTTTTTGCATATGTTTCTATAGCAATTAAAGTTTTAATTTGTGTATGTCAACTTGTTTTTGTATATGCATCACTAAATGTTATACATTGTATATCTCTTCGTTTATCATTTTTTGAAAGTTTTTTACAACATACTAAAACAATTTAGCACATTAAATTTGCATACATTTATGTATAATAAAACCACACACACACAAAACAGATTTTGATATTTATATAGATATTGAAAATGCTATACTAGAGCCATCAAAGAACATGTATAGTAGCTAATGCATATATATTACCTTAAATAAGTTTTCATATCATATTGAGTAATATCATAATGATAATTAACATAATTGAGATTTATATAATATAAGATTTAACTATATAAGGCTTTATGTAGCATGTACAAATTTCCTCCTTGTCCTACAATGTCTTCTTTTATCTAGTTATTGAAAATCATCACCATGTCGAGTTAAGCTTGAAATTTCATTGAGATAAAGCATAATATACAAGGTAAATTCCTATGACACAATTCAAACCCATAATGTATCAAAAATATCTTCTTAGAAAATTCTAATGGTTAAGCCTATAAGTTGACAATGTTGTATAATATCATTATACACTCCATATTCGAGACATAAGAATACAAGAATTGTCATAAATTTTATAAAAAAAAATTCATGTAAGTGTGTCATATCATTACATAGTTGAATTGAATTACAAGTCTTTTGATAGTTGAATTATTGAGTTAAAGACATGTCATATCATAACAATTTTTTTATTTTCATTTGAATATTGACAATTTAGCTAGATTATCTCATAGGTCAATATCTCAAGATCAAAATATCAATCACATAAATCACATTCATAAATAACACAATTATTTCACAATAGAAAATCTCACTATTATATTCATAAATTATCAAGAATTCAAATTACAAAAGTTACATAGCATGGAGCTTTGTCTCCAATATATAACCTTACAAAATGACTCTTCAATACTCTCAACTATTGCTCTCCTCAAACTCATGGTAGATGCAACCTTTCACATTCCTCACTTATGACAAAGACCTCATAATTATATAAATATTCACTTTACAACTTGCCACATCTTTATGACTCTTCACTCTCTCACTCGAAACCTAACACTTATGACTCTTCACTTACTCACTTGAAACTTTTACACTCTCACAACTCACACTTGCATACTTAATTGCATAACACATGGAATCTCCTCACACATTGATATATACATTAGGTAAATATAAAACTCACCCCCAAACTAATATTTACAAATGTAGGGAGGTTCGTTGGTCTCTACCACCCATTGGGTGGTTCAAACTTAACTTTGGTGATGTCTCTAAAGGAAACCCTGACTTAGCTAGTGCAGGCGATGCAATAAGGGACAAAAATGGTGATATTATTATGGCTTACGTGGACTACCTTGGAGTCTAATATTCCATGGTGGTTGAATCTAGAGCGGTATTCATTGGCTTGGAGCAGCTTAAGAACCTTGGCATTAGAAACACAATTATCGAAGGGTATTCCCTATCCATAATCAAAATGCTTCATGGAGTTTTACATCCAAGATGGAAAATAGCTAATTTAATTAATGAAACAACTTGGATTGCTCGTTCCTTTTCTAGCATCGAGTTCTCCCACGTTTTTAGAGAAGGCAATTCAATAGCTGATCTCTTAGCAAACTTGAGAGTTCATTCTCAAGGTTTATCTATTTGGTAGTGGGATTTTTCCAATGATATTGTACTTCAAGTCAAGGAGGAAGCTCCTTAACTCTTGTTATATTTTTGTACCTTTTGGAGATCTGGGCAATCTGGTTGGTACCTGCAGGTTTAAGCACTTTATGGTGTGTATTGGCATTTATTATGCTATCCCCTCAGTACATTCCTCCCTTCCTTGATTGTCCCTTTTGACCTCTTGGTGACGTCACCCATTCTTATACATGAGCTTGTCGAACATTGCAGCCTGTTGTGACTTTCAAATTTCAAATGATGCATTTATTCAGGTTGGTAGTTTTTGGCCCCCCGCGTTGTCTTGCTATTATTTAGGGCTGAGTTGTTTGGGTTTTTCTCCCTAGCTTACCTTTTTGGGGATGGTGTGAACTCCCTCGGTTCCCCTTTCCTAGGGGTGCTTGCCTTGGTTTGTAATACCTTCCTGTCCTTTTGGGTGGACCTCCCTTATGGAGGTCATCTTGTGCTTTAATTGGCCTCCGGGATTTCTTGTTGTATAAGGTTATGGAGCTCCTTTCAAAACCCTATTTTAATATTAATACCAAAAAAAATATTTACAAATGTATACCATGGTATATTAAATTTACCAAATAATGTGAATATATCTAACACGCCCTGTATTACATTATTTAGTGTGAAGATCTTGTGTTGTATATAGCTAGCTATGAAATAATTCATACTTGTTTTGTCCAAGTGCTTTTATAAAAAAATTTGGTAAGTTGATCTTCAGTGGGAACATATTTTATATGAATATGATGATCTAAAACATGATCTCTAATAAAGTGACAATAGACTTCAATGTATTTTATTCATTCATAAGTCACTATATTTTTGATAAATTTGAGGACTCCTTGACTATCACAATTCAATATTGTATGATTTTTTTTAAAATTTCATATATGATAAAATGTATTGTAACCAAAGTGCTTCACATACTCGATATTTTACTTAAAAATAATGAACTTCTATTGATGAATGAGATATTGCATGTTGTTTCTTATTATGAAATGATATAGATCTTTGCCCAAGATGAAATAAATATCTTAATGTTGATTTCTTGTTATCTATAAATCCAACATAGTCAAAATATAAAAATCCCTTAAAGTAAAAAATATCATTTCTTTTGTATTTGAAGCCATACTCTATGGTATAATATATTATAGTATTCTCTTTGCTACTTTTAAATGACTTTCCTTAGGTTTTTGCATAAAACTAGAGAGATAATTTATATTAAAAACAATGTCAGATCCTGAATTTGTTAAATATAGAAGTGTTCTAATTAGTTGTTGATACATAGCACATACTAGTGATGGATTATCTCTTGATAATTGTAGTCCTTGCTCTATTGGATTATTTTTAGATTTACATTTTGTCATTTTATACTTTTCCATTAATAATTTTGCATATTTTGTTTTGGTTATTGTGAACCAAGATAGTAGTGTAAAAGTCCTATATATAGCATTTCAAGTTCTTTTTTTAGATCATTTTTTACTCATATATTAGAGTATTTAAACTTTTCCTAATTAATATATCATCAATATATACCACAAGAATTATTATTTCTCACCCAACATTTTTATATAAAGATTTGAATTTGATGCACTCCTTTGAATATTATGTCATAGTAAATGATCATTAATTTTAATCTACCATGCTCGAAAATCTTGTTTTAATACATATAATAATTTTTTTAGTTTGTATATATTTTTTTCATGACCATTGACAACAAATCCTTCTGGTTGAATCATAATACCTTTTATTCAAGATCACCATTAAAGAATGTAATTTTAACATCTATTTGATGTAGTTTCCAATCAAGTTGTATTGCTAATACAAAAATTATGTGAATTGTAGTCACTCTTGCTATAGTCACAAAATTTTATTCATATTCAATTCCTTTTGTTTGAGGATAACCCTTTGCTACTAGTCATACCTTATATTTTTCAAGAGAACCATTTGCCTTGTATTTTATCTTGTAGACCCATTTACATCCTATTATTTTCTTTCCTTGTGGTAGATCAACTAGATCCTATGTTTTATTCTTCATCAATGTTACATATTTTAATTCCATGGTTGTTTTTCATTTTTGTTGTCTTATAGTGGATTATGTAGTTGTAAGTTTTATTTACTAAACTTATTAAAATCATTTTTTTTCTTGTCATGCTACAAGTTTATGAAGAACACAAGCTTATACTGAGAGGGGGGATGAACAATATAAGACCACTTTTTACTTTTATTTACCAATCAATATTATGCAATGTATAGATAACAATATCAACAATAGTAATCAAAGCAATGAAAAATACACCATACATAATAGAGACACCACAATTTACGTGGTTCACCCAATGTGGGCTACTCCACGGAGAAAATATTTTACTAAAATTTTCTCAATCAATCTCTTGGGAATCCTTCCCTATTACAATATTTATGGACCTATGTCCAAAGGAGATACCAATCCCGTAAATCAAGTTCATGGATCTCTATCCATAGGAAAATTCCTTCTCCCTACTTTGGATGGTGATCCTCTAGAAGATAACTTCCTCCACTGCACTGGCTTGTGGATATCTCTCCACTAAATACTCTTATCTCCACTTAGAAGACCTGTCCTCACTTCCAGGATAATGGATCTCTATCCATTGGAGACTACTGTCCTCTTTGCTTTGTCACCTCCAAATCTATGTCTCAAACCTGCACTAAATATAGTCCTTCGGTCTAGCACAAATTTGCTCAATATCTGTCTCTGATTTGGCATAAAATTATCCTCAAATCTACACTAAAATCTACTCCATAAGCCCACTCAAAACTTGCTCAATTCTGCTCAACAAGTCCACTCAGAACTTGCTCAATATGCTCAACAAGTCCACTCAAAAATTGCTCAAATATGCTCAACAAGTCCACTCAGAACTTGCTCAATCTATTCAACAAGTCCACTTAGAACTTGCTCAAATCTTCTCAACAAGTCCACTCAGAACTTGCTCAATTATGCTCAATAAGTCCACTCAAAACTTGCTTAATCTGCTCAACATGTCCACTCAAAACTTGCTCAAATATGCTCAACAAGTCCACTCAAAAATTTCTCAATCTACTCAACAAGTCCACTCAAAAATTGCTCAAATATGATCAAAAAGTCCACTCAAAACTTGTCCAAATCTTCTCAATAAGTCCACACAGAACTTATTCAAATCTACTCAACAAGTCCACATAGAACTTGTTCAAATTTGCT
Organism: Wollemia nobilis; assembly: GCA_028583015.1. Taxonomy (NCBI): domain Eukaryota; kingdom Viridiplantae; phylum Streptophyta; class Pinopsida; order Araucariales; family Araucariaceae; genus Wollemia; species Wollemia nobilis. The sequence goes on from JAQPPZ010017002.1 coordinate 5,804,839, forward strand.
CAACAAGTCCACAGAGAACTTTTCTAATCTCATAGAAACATAAAGTAAATTTTTAAAGACCCAATATGTTTCAACTCAATGCTCAAACACTTTTTCAACTCAAATCAGAATATAGGATAGTTTTTTTTATGGAACTTGAACAATCACTTCAAACAACAACTTGACTAGGCTCAACCAACTCTACTCAACCAATCACTCAATGAAACACCCCTTTCTCACAAACCCTAGTCCAAGCATATAACCACTAACTCAAAATATTTCTAACAATGTTCAACAAAAAATCTCACATAACAATGATACTCATGTTATTTTCAAACCCTAGTTCAAGTTCTTTGCACAACAAATTACTTCAACAACAATGCTCATAAAATAATCTTCAAATAACAATGATACTCATGTTATTTTCAAACCCTAACTCAAATTCTTCATACAACCACTCACTTACAAAAATGCTTATGAAACAACTCTGACATAACAAAGATACTCAAACCCTAGTTTAAGTTCTTTACACCATCAATGGCTTCAACAACAATGCTAATCAAACAAGGTTTTAACAACTATTTATTCCAAAAAATATTGAAGTACTAACTCAAACCCTCTCGAAAAGGAACCCCTAATCAAGTACTTTTCACTCTAAACTTATTTTCAGAAAACCATTCAATCAACTCATCTATGAAATAATTTACCCATACCTTTTTCTTGATAAGGATTAAACCACACAAATATGCCAAACTCATAATCACTTCTTTTCCAATCTCAACAAGGGTTAGAAGATAATAATTTTCTCAATGAATCACAATATAGAAAGATATAAAAAAAAATACACCTTATCACTCCAACTTTAAAATAATATCCAAAATAAAATCAACACTCTTAAAGTCTTACTCCTCCAATATGCAAATATAACAATTTAAGACTTTATTAAAAATAAAATCAAACTCCTTATAACTCCAAAAATAATTTCCAACAAACACAAATTTCCAACTAGCAACCCTTTTAACTCCAAACTTTAGGCAATATTAAAAATAATCAAAATTTAATTACCTTGCCTTTGGAGGGATTCAAACCCTCAACGCAGCCCACAACCAACGCCTTAGCCATGGATCCAACCTCCGTGTGAGCTAAGCGCTCGCTTGGAAAGGGGAGAGCACCACGTACTCTATGAACCTTCCTTTCTCCACCAAAGATAAAAACATGCGCCTTACCTTGACACTTCAACACAATGCAAACATTGCCACCGTGTTTCAAACATAGGCCTCTCAATGCCTCAACATTTTAGCCAATGCCTCCTTGCCACTAAGCCACGCTGCCTAGCTGGCTCTAAAATTTTAGTTGCTTTCAACTTATTCCCAATCATTGCCACAAGGAAATACGAAATCATTGTTTTCTCAGGAGCTTCCTCTTTCACAGTTTGCATGCAATCATGTTTCGAACCAAGGATAATTTTGAATGCCTTCAAGGCATGGTATATATAGCCTTTCCACCTTTATGCAAATATGTCGGTGCTCCTCCAAATTTATTCGACGTCGACGCTTGAATTAATTTATAAATGAATTAAATTTATTTAAAATTTATTTATTATAAATTAATTTAATAAAACCTTTGGTTTTATTAGGGCCTTCTCTAATTGCACACCTTGGTATTAATGATATTTATTTATAAAATTTAAATTCTTTTTGAATTTAAATATTTTATAAATATTAGACCTCCTTTTAACTTTGCAATAGGCCTCCTTTGGTTTTTATAAATTTTTTTTATCTTATGTTCCCATATTATATTAAAATATTATGGAGCCCTTTTTCCTTTTACTTATGCACTATTGAAGCTTCTTCCTAGATATCAGTGACAACTTTGATGACTTTATTTCTTGCCGAATTCCTTGACATTAATGATGACTTCATCCGGTGACATCAATGAAAAATTTGACTTAGGGACTCAAAATGTCCAAAAATCTCCCCCTTTGTCATTGATGGCAACCCAAATTATTTTTACCGAAAACTTGACATTTCCTTTGTTCTGCTCCCCATGGGACATTGCTCCCCTTGGCTCAATACTTTATCAACTATCAAATCTCTCCCCCTTTGACATCAATGACAAAGGGTCACCTTTGGGCTTGGGGCTAAGAATGAGCCTCTTAGCTTAACCCCTCCCCAACCTCCTTTTGAGGTGATTAATTCTAGGGTGGGAGTATTTCTACTCCTAAAAAGCATTGTTCTTTACCTTTATCCTCTTTCCTTCTTATTTTCTATTTCTTTTTTGAATCCTTTGACTATTTCTATCCATGTCCTTGTTCCTGTCCATGTCTATATTCCTGTTCCTATTCCTGTTCCTGTTCATATCCATGTTCCTATTCTTGTTCTTGTTCCTATTCATATCCATGTTCCTATTCCTGTTCCTATTCCTATTCCTGTTCATACCTATTTATGGAATATCTGCTCTACACCACTTTGTTGTGTGACCATCATTATTGTACTTATAAAAATTAATGTTATTATTCCTTGGAGGTGCAAATGTCTTAGGATTTCTCCTAGTGAAGCCATATCCTCTTCTGTCATGAACCCTGCAATTCATTGCCTTGTGACCAAACTGATTACATGAGTAGCAATACCCATGGAAAAGTTGTATGTTCCCATATTCCTGTCTTTCATGTGTCCTGCACTATGAAGCCATGTGCCCAAACCTGTGATATGAAAATCATATTCCATTGAAGTTTCCTTGTCTTGACCTCATTGGTATCCTATTTTGATTGTTGTTCCATCTATATCTTCTTTGTGCATTGTTCCTATTTTTTTGAACTCTCTATTGTCCAACTCATCCTATGATGTTTACCTTTCTTTTACACTATCTTCATCTGAAATATTTTTATCTAAATTTTCTTCTCCTCCAAAACATGAATTTGACTCTCCTTCCCATTTCTTTTGATTCTGTTCAAATCCAAGACATGTCTTGCTTGATGTAGTCTTTTGTGTGTTGATGAACTTATCCAAGTTCTTTGAGCTATTTTTAAACCCTTTAATTTTGATCTTGGAGTCCTCTAAATCTTATTTTAGTAGCGCCACTTCTTGTGCTAACTTCTCACATTCCAAGATCTTTGCTTCTAACTTATCTTTTAACCTCTTTGCCATAGCCTTTGATTTTTCTAAATCCTCTATGAGCAATATTCTCTCTTCATCACATTCTTGAAACTAAATTTCAAGTTTAGAGTGTTGCTTCCTTACCTTCTTTACCGTGTCAAGGGCATAGATAAGTTCTCCCTTTAGATCATAACCATCCTTTTCTGAATATTCCTCTATTTTTTTACCTTTGTCCACATCTTTGTTTTCTTTTGGCTTATATTCTATAGGATCACTTCTTCTAAAACCATTAGAATATTTTCATCTGGTCCTTCAAGTGCATTCTCATATTCATCATCACTGAAACTATAACCATCCCTTTTACAATCATCTTCAAGATGTACAAAGTTACCACATATAAAAAACTTGAGAATAACTAGAGACTTTTTCTTAACTTTATCATTTTCTTCAATCATAAATAGGACTTCATCTCTATCATTGTCTTAAAAACTAGAATCACTATCACTTGAGTACTTACTTGCATTATCCACATAGTAGCTCCTCTTATGTATTTGAAAGAACTTATTTCCTTGTCCTCTTTGTCTATCCTTGCTTTTCTTTTGATGCCTATATCTTTTTGATTCCCTGTTCCTATGATCCTATTTTTCTTCACCATTGTTGTTCTTTGGTTCTTGACAATATGTTGCAAAATATCCATACTTTCCACAATTGAAACACTTAACATATCTTAGATCTCTGGATCTTTTGGAATCTTTATCTCTTTTACCATAATTAGCTTCCTCATCACTAGATGACTCATTGCTTGATTATGACTTCTTACCCTTTGTATTATTGATTGCTTTGAATGATGCTTCCTTTTGGGGAATAAGATATTTTTTTCTTATCTCAAAATCTATGAGCATACCAAAAAACTTATCTCTTATCAAAGAATCACCATCCATTGACACTTCTATAGCAGAAACATGTTCACTGAATCTTTTTGGAAGAGTTCTTAAGACTTTATCACAAACATCTGATTCATCAATATTCATTCCAAGTCCTTGCATATCATTAACAACCTCATCAATTCGAATTAGATAAGCACTGATATTTTCCTCATCATTCATTCTTAATGTTTCAAAATGTCCTTTGAGATTTCGTATCTTTGCTTTCTTAACACTTTTATCTCCTTCATATATACCTTGCAATTTATCCCACATCTCTTTTGTAGTTTTATAATGCATAACCTTCATAGATTTTGTTCTACGCAAACCTCTCACAAGTGCATTCATTGCTTTTGAATTATAGTTTTGTAGAATATTACCTTCCTTATCTGTAGGAGGATTAATTAAGGGATCATATCCAAATTCCACTGCTTCCCAAACTTCATTTCCAAGTGCCATTAGGTAGATCTTCATCATCATACTCCAATACATATAGTCACTTCCATAAAATACTGGTGCTGAATTATTTGAGGACACTTCCTTAGGATCCATTATGTTCTTTTTAGCTTTTTCTTCAAGTTGTTAAACTCTTCTGAAGGAACCCACTCTGATACCAATTGAAGAACACAAGCTTATACTGAGAGGGGGGTGAACAGTATAATACCACTTTTTAATTTTCTTTCCCAATCAATATTATGCAATGTATAGATAACAATATCAACAAAAGTAATCAAAGCAATGCACAAGACACCATACACAATAGAGACACCATAATTTACGTAGTTCACCCAATGTGGGCTACTCCACGGAGAAAATATTTCACTAAAATTTTCTCAATCAATCTCTTGGGAATCCTTCCCTATTACAATGTTTATGGACCTCTTTCCAAAGGAGATACCAATCCCCTAAATCAAGTTCGTGGATCTCTATCCATAGGAAAAATCCTTCTCCTTTGCTTTGGCTAGTGATCCTCTAGAATACTACTACCTCCACTGCATTGGCTTGTGGATCTCTCTCCATTGAAGACTCTTATCCCCACTCAGAAGACCTATCCTCACTACCTTGGCTGATGGATATCTATCCATTGGAGACTACTATCCTCTCTACTCTTTCACCTCCAAAGCTCTATCTCAAATCTGCACTAAACATAGTCCTTCGGTCTAGCACAAATCTACTCAATATTTATCTCTGGTCTGCACAAACTTATCCTCAAATCTGCACCAAACTCTGCTCCACAAGTCCACTCAAAAATTGCTCAATTATGTGTAACAAGTCCACTCAGAACTTGCTCAATCTGCTCAACAAGTCCACTCAGAACTTGCTCAAATCTGCTCAACAAGTCCACTCAGAACTTGCTCAAATCTACTCAACAAGTCCACTTAGAACTTGCTCAAATATTCTCAACAAGTCCACTAAGAACTTGCTCAATTATGCTCAACAAGTCCACTCAGAACTTGCTCAAATATGTTCAAAACATCCAATAAGAACTTGCTCAAATATTCTCAACAAGTCCACTTAGAACTTGCTCAAATCTGCTCAACAAGTCCACTCAGAACTTGCTCAAATATGCTCAACAAGTCCACTCAGAACTTGCTCAATCTGCTCAAAAATTCCACTCAGAACTTGCTCAAATCTGCTCAACAAGTCCACTCAGAACTTGCTCAATTCTGCTCAATAAGTCCACTCAAAACTTGCTCAATCTACTCAACAAGTCCACTCAAAACTTGTCCAAATCTGATCAATAAGTTCACATAAAACTTATTCAAATCTGCTCATCAAGTCCACATAGAACTTACTCAAATCTGCTCAACAAGTCCACACAGAACTTTTCCAATATCATAGAAACATAAAGTGAATTGTTAGAGACCCAATATATTTCAACTCAATGCTCAAATACTTTCTTAACTCAAATCAAAATATAGGATAGTTTGTGTTATGGAACTTGAACAATCACTTCATATAACCACTTGACTAGGCTCAACCAACTCTACTCAACCAATCACTCAATGAAACACCCCTTTCTCACAAACCCTAGTCCAAGTATATAACCACCAACTCAAAATATTTCCAACAATGTTCAACAACAAATCTCACATAACAATGATACTCATGTTCTTTTCAAACCCTAGTTCAAGTTCTTTGCACAACAACTCACTTCAACAACAATGCTCATAAAACAATCTTCACATAACAATGATACTCATGTTATTTTCAAATCCTAACTCAAATTCTTCACACAACAACTCACTTCAACAACAATGCTTATGAAACAATCTCTCACATAACAATGATGCTCAAACCCTAGTTCAAGTTCTTTACACCATCAATGGCTTCAACAACAATGCTAATCAAACAAGGTTTTATCAACAACTCTTTATTCTAGAAAACCTTGAAGTACTAACTCAAACACTCTTGAAAAGGAAACCTTAATCAAGTCCTTTTCACTCCAAAATTATTTTTAGAAAACCATTCAATCAAGTCAACTATGAAAGAATTTGCCCATATCTTTTGCTTGACAAGGAGTAAACCACACAAATATGCCACACTCACGATCACTTCTTTGCCAATCTCAACAAGGGTTAGAAGATAATAATTTCTCAATGAATCACAATACAAAAAGATATCAAACAAAATACACCTTATCACTCAAACTTTAAAATAATATCCAAAATAAAATCAACACTTTTAAAGTCTTACTCGTCCAATATGCAAATATAACAATTTAAGACTTTATTAAAAATAAAATCAAACTCATTATAACTCCAAAACAAATTTCCAACTAGCAACCCTTTCAACTATTTTCGACTAGCGACCCTTTTAACTCCAAACTCAAGCAATATTAAAAATAATCAAAATTTAATTACCTTATCTTTGGAGGGATTTGAACCCTCAACGTAGCCCACGACCAACGCCTTAGCCGTGGCTCCCACCGTCGTGTGAGCTAAGCACTCATTTGGGAAGGGGAGATCACCATGTGCTATTTGAACCTTCCTTTCTCCACCAAAGATAAAAACGTGCACCTTACCTTGACGCTTCAACACAATGCAAACACTGCCACAATATTTTGAACGTAGGCCACTCGATGCCTCAATGTTTTAGCCAATGCCTCCTTGCCACTAGGCCACGCTGCCCAACTGGCTCTAAACTTTTCATCACTTTCAAATTATTCCCAATCGCTGCCACAAGGAAATACAAAATCGTTATTTTCTCATGAGCTTCCTCTTTCACAGTTCGCATGCAATCACGTTTCGAAGCAAGGATAATTTTGAATGCCTTCAAGGCATGGTATGTATAGCCTTTCCACATTTATGCAAACACGTTGAGTCTCCTCCAACTTTATTCGACGTCGGCGCTCAAATTAATTTATAAATGATTTAAATTTATTTAAATTTAAATATTATAAATTAGTTTAATAAAACCTTAATTTATAAATGATTTAAATTTATTTAAATTTAAATATTATAAATTAATTTAATAAAACATTTGGTTTTATTAGGGCCTTCTCTAATTGCACAACTTGGTATTAATGATATTTATTTATAAAATTTAAATTCCTTTTGAATTTAAATATTTTATAAATATTAGACCTCCTTTTAACTTTGCAATAGGCCTCCTTTGGTTTTTATAAAAAACCTTTTAACTTATGCTCCCATATAATATTAAAATATTATGGAGCCCTTTTGCCTTTGACTTCTGCACTATTGAAGCTTCTTCCTGGATATCAATGACAACTTTGATGACTTTATTTCTTTCCTAATTCCTTGACATTAATGATTACTTCATCCGGTGACATCAATGATAACTTTGACTTAGGGACTCAAAATGTCCAACAATTTATGATCTTCAAGTGGTAAGATATAGCAATTACTCTAGCTTTGAGTCCTTAAGTGTATATATATATATATAATTTTGACTCTCTTATTTATGGTGATATTATGAATTCAAAGCCTTCAACTACTTCATTAAATATTATAAAATCTAAATCTTCACGTTTAAAATTTTTCATTATCTGATAAAATATTTAGAATAGGATTTGTATTGACCATTGGAATTTCAATGAAAAATTTATTCCCTTCATCAAAAACCATATCTTTGCTTAATTTTAGTTTCCTTTATATGAAATATCAACATAAACATAACAAAATTATTTATCAATGATGAACTATGACTAGAAGAAAAAGTTGAAATTCAAAAAGATATATAAATTTAAGAAAGAAAAACTAAAGCTACAAGACATGAGCATCATAGCACTTTTTACCATGGTGGTAACCGAGATAATGGTTTTGTATAGCAAAGTTTATTTGTGAGTAGAAAAAAGTGTTGATGGAGGGAGAATATCATAAAATTTTTGTGCTAATACTATTTTGTAGGACCACTCTAGCTTGTCCAATGTTGTTCACTTATGGGACTGAAACCTTGGCTTATAGCATGCAACTCCTCACTTTCCACAAATTTTCTCATATATATTTAGATTTGTTAAGATTCATCCATGTGATTAGAACCCTATCTTGTAATATGAGACTCAATAAAAATATCTAATTTATATTTTACAGAAATAATTAATAATTTATGATATTGTTGTAGAAAGAAGAAACAACTAAAAAATATTTTAAAATATTTATATGTTTCAAACTTTATCCAAGTTTTCTTTGTAGATATGGTTTTATATTTAAATATAAAAACACCACTTTACAACTATATATATATATATATATATATATATATATATATATATATATATATATATATATGTATATATGTATGTATGTATGTGTGTTTGTATATATATGTATGTATGTGTGTGTATGTATATATGTATATATTACAAGAAAAAATTGTAATTTTATTTCAAGAATGAAAGAAAATTACAGTTATCAAGTGTCTTGGCACAAATAAAAACCTAGATAAAAATATATTATTGAAACATAATAAAATTACAGTTAGGTAGATAAGAGAGGAAAACCCATATTCAAAACATCATGGAGATAATAAGGATAAAAATATTTATATATCAATACATAATCATCAAAATAACTTCTATATCCATAATCTAAATAGAAACCAATAAAAAAGAAACCAGTAGAAAGAAGAAAATAATAGAAAGAAAAGAAACAGTTAAAATATACCATAAATCTCTAATCAAATGAATAGACCCATAGCAAAATTCTAGACCTAACATAGAAAATAGGGGTATGATATGTGGGTGAAAGAAGAAACTCCATCCTTGATCTCTTTCATTTTCAAAAAACCTTTTGGAACATGCTAACCTTATTTTGATAACTATCTTCTTCTTGATTTAATTACCTATAAACATGAGTAAAAGAGATATTTAAAAAAATATAAATCACCTCTAGCAATTCATCTCCCAAAGGTTTGAGCATATTATTTTGTAATTGAGTCAATTCATTCATCCAATTGATGACTAGAGTAGAGTCTCCAAAAAATTATATTTTTTTCACATTTCTCTCTTAAGCACACTTCATTAGCAATCACAATGTCTAAAAATCAACAAAATTGTTGGATCATATCTCAAGACCTATTTTAAATTAGATATAGTGGGTATCCAAGAAGTACATAATGTCTCCTACGCTACTAAACATGAATTATATCTGATTGAACCCATCAAAAAATGTGGATGAGACTTTTCAATAAACAAATTGTCTACTTGTCAAGGTTTCTTATGTTTGAAAGTCCCTTTTTTTATGAGACCAAAGTTCTTATCTAGAATATGACCTAAAACAAGGGTATTAGTTTCCCTTCAAAAATAGTTGTGTTTCATGCCAACCTATACCCCAACATACAAGACATTTAAAATAAAGAAATTGTTTCAACTCTTTTCTCAAAAACCATTGTCTTAAGCATACCTCCACTATTTCTCCTTCCTAAGTATTTTGAAATCTAGTTATCTATTTAGATTCTAACCAAACCTATTGAGAAAAATGGTATTTAATTAACAAATGTGTTATACTTTCCCCCTTTGTCTAACACAACATATAAATACTTGGACCTTGTTTGCTTCTCCTTTGTAAAAATTCCCAAGTCAAAGCCTTATTTATCAAAGGTAATCACATGAAAATAATTGGATATTTTAGGAAAATAATTTCCAAATATGCTTCCACCACCAAGAAAGCCTTTGAGGATCAAGGCCAAAACTTGATTTATATCCAAGTCTAGTCGTATACTAACCCCTAGATTTGTTGTATGGCCAAGCAATAGTATCTGGTGCAACATAATTTAGATTTATGTTGTGCAAAAATTTGATATTTATGTCTCCTCTTGTTTTCCAATTTTGCAAAGAATGTGGCATAAAATAATTGCATTTCCTTTTTTGTTTTGCTTTTAAGTGCTCCTCACTTTGTGTTACCATTTTGCAAAGAAATACAGTTTCTTATCTTCCTCCCTTTTATTTGCAAAATGAACAAAGTAGCACTCCTTTCAAGTCAAGTCGATACATGACCCGCGTTTGAAAGGCTTTCAAAACTTGTCGACACATGACTTGGTTTTTATGGACTCAAGGTCTTCAATTTCTTCTCAATTTTACAAAAAATATAATGTGCAAATTCTTTTGTTATATTCCTCTTTGGAGAAAACAAATGCACACTTTGCCTTTAAATTTTACAAAAAGATTGTCTCCTTATGTTACAATTTGGCAAAAAAGAATTCAAGTTTGATCCTTTATTGTTTGTAAAATTAATAAGGTTTTGAGAAGAATTAAGGTTCCCTAATTTTTCAAAAACAAAAAAAATAGTGCTCTTCCTTGTCTTATATCTCCCTTTGTGGAGAAAACAAAAGCTCTCATCGATTTTGAATTTTGCAAAAAAAAAGGTCTTTTAATTTTTAAGTTTATTGCATTTTTCTAATTAATTTAAGTATAATTCATTAATAATAAAAACTATTTTATTTTAAAAATCACTTTTTATTAAAAAAAAATGATTTTATATAAAATAATATTAAATTATTAATAAAAAAAATAATAAAAATAATAAAAAAAATACAAAATAAACTTAAATAAAAAAAATTACCTTGTTTTTAATTTATTTTTGTAGACAAAAAAATTGTCCTTTGAATCCCACTGGGAGTTGATCCCACGACTCCGTGGGCACTAGCCGTTTAACTGGCGCTCCTGCTAGTCAGGCTAGCTGGCTCGACGAAAAGGGAAGGGAATAATTTTCCCTTTCCCTCTTTTCTCGCAAGCAAGCAGGAAAAATTTAGGATTTATCCCACATTGCCCATGCAGGTGAATGCGTGGGATTTAAAAGGGCAAAGACAACCTTTGGTCTATGAACACCTGTGGGCAGTCAGTCCCGTTGGTCCTTTTGGTCACTACAATGTGTCACGGCTCGGTCAAGTCAGTAGAGTCTATCATTTGTGGCTTGTTCGCCATGTGTTGAGTCGAGTCGGTGGCATGTTTGCCACTTGTTATATATGGTTGGTGGCTTGTCTACCATGTATCTGCATCAATGGTCCATGTGGTCCAATGACAAGTCACCATGTGGTCCAAAGACAAGTTGCCACATTGTCCAACTAGCCCTTTTGCCATGTTAGTGCTATCCACCATGATGCTCATACCACCCCTCTATTATTCATCTCGAACCGTGTGTCTATATCCATGTCGATGTGTCAGGTTCGATAGGGTGAGTGTCTAGTTTGTCAGGGGTGAGTGTTTGGTTTGTTTGTCTATCTTAGGTTCATCGTTAGTCCCATATTATGTCTTATGTAGTTTGAGTTAGGGTCTATCTTGTTGGAGCATCTGGCGTTAGAGGGTTCTCATACCCTTTGGTCTTGGTCAACTACTAGAGGGTGCTCCTACCTTTTGGTTGTGGTCGACCACCTTGGAGCAGTCATTAGAGCCACTTATCTGGTTGTCAGCTCAGGGCAGGTCTTGGTTGGCCTCTAGAGGGTGCTCTTGCCTGTTGGTCGTGGTCAACTACCTTGGAGCAATCATTGAAGTCATTGTCCGGTTATCAACTCAGGGAGATGACCCATAGTGGGAAACGTGCCTTTGGTGGGCTATTGAGTTGGTGGTCCAATTTGTGTTTCAATTTGAAACACAAAAAAAACTTAAGAAAATAAATCAAACAAGCAATCGACACAACCTTATAAAATCAAACCAATATGTTTCGTGTGATGTCGCCTTGAAATGTGACTGGAACACAACTTCCTCCTACCTTGCCTAGTGTGCACGCTTTGCATAGTTGTAGCTTTGATGTTAATGTTAGAAAATTCCAATATGAAACAATTAGGTGTAAACCATAAGCATTAGTAATAATCATTGATAGTGGTAGGTTTAAATAACAATAGGAATAGGCTATGAATAGCCTAATAGGTTGCCCCCATGAAAGGTAGCTACCCACTAGGATTCTATGCTAACAACTAACAACTTATGAATCACTAACAATATGAAATATATCATGTCTAAATAATAACGTATGACAACCATAAGATATTCGACATGAATATCTTACTGGTAAATGTAGAAAGATAACTAAATCAATATAACCTACTAGGTAATAATGTAATAATGTAATGGTAAAAATAAATATTAATTTTTACCATGAGGTAAATGAAATCTACCCTAATGTAGGAATATGGTTAACATCCTGAATAATGGAAGATTACTCTAACATAAAGATGTAGGATACACGAGGAAGAGTGAAAAGAAAAAATAAAAAAGACATTAAAATGCTTAGAACTGTATGTCATGATCTTCTTGTTTGGTGTTTGTATTTCATGAGGCCAAAGTGTCAAACAAATATTTTTCCTTGTGCCAATGAGCTTGATGAATAAAATTAAAAAATCTTAAGATCATGGCCATGTTGAAATTAGTCAATGGATCATTTTTTTAATTTACACTAACGCTGCCTATCTTAATTTATATGAAATGAAGAGTTTTAGTGTTAAATAAAAGTAATATGGAGAAGGAGAAGTTGAAGTTTTAGCATTAAAGAAAAGTAATATGGAGAAGGTTATTTTTTTCATTCATTAGGAAATTCATAATTCTATGGGCTGCTTCTATAAATCCTAAGCTTGCTGGGTAAAGCACATTAAATGGCCCTCACCGACCCTCCACGAGATAGCCTATCCCCTCATGGGTATCCAATTAGAAGTCACTCAGGCCACTACCATCTAGCCTATCCCCTTATTTGAAGAACACAAGCTTATACTGAGAGGGGGGGTGAACAGTATAAGACCACTTTTTACTTTTCTTTCCCAAATCAATATTATGCAATGTATAGATAGCAATTTCAATAGCAGTAATCAAAGCAATGCACAAATCACCACACAAAATAGAGACACCATAATTTACGTGGTTCACCCAATGTGGGCTACTCCACGGAGAAAATATTTCACTAAAATTTCCTCAATCAATCTCTTGGGAATCCTTTCCCTATTACAATGTTTATGGACCTCTGTCCAAAGGAGACACCAATCCCCTAAATCAAGTTCATGGATCTCTATCCATAGGAGAACTCCTTCTCCTCTGCTCTGGTTGGTGATCCTCTAGAAGACTACTGCCTCCACTACACTAGCTTGTGGATCTCTCTCCACTGAAGACTCTTGTCCCCACTCAGAAGACCTATCCTCACTACCCTGGCTAATGGATCTCTATCCACTAGAGACTACTGTCCTCTCTGCTCTATCACCTCCAAAGCTCTATCTCAAATCTGCACTAAACATAGTCCTTCGGTCTAGCACAAATCTGCTCTATCTCTGTCTCTGGTCTGGCACAAACCTATCCTCAAATCTGCACCAAACTCTGCTCTCAAATCTGTACTAAACATAGTCCTTCGGTCTAGCACAAATATGCTCAACAAGTCCACACAGAACTTATCCAAATATGCTCTACAAGTCCTCTCTAGAACTTGCTCAAATCTGCTCAACAAGTCCACACAGAACTTGCTCAAATCTGCTCTACAAGTCCTCTCTAGAACTTGCTCAAATATGCTCAACAAGTCCACATAGAACTTGTCCAAATATTCTCAATAAGTCCACACAGAACTTATCCAAATCTACTCAATATCTATATTGTAAGCTTCCACAAAATCTCACACCAAATATATCCACAAGTCTTCTCAAAGACTTACCTCAAATCAGCTCAACAAGTCCACACAGAACTTGTCCAATCTCATAGAAACATAAAGAGAATTGTTAGAGACTCAATATGCTCTATACTAATCACAATGCTCAATTTCTTTCAATCACTCTCTTAGAAACATAAGGAGAATTGTTAGAGACTCAATATGCTTCAAATTCAACTCAATGCTCAATCACTTTCTCAACTCAATTCAGAATATAGAATAGTTTGTTTTATGGAACTTGAACAATCACTTCACATACCCACTTGACTAGGTTCAACCAACTTTACTCAACCAAACACTCAATGAAACAACCCTTGCTCACAAACCCTAGTCCAAGCATATGATCACTCAACTCAAAATATTTCCAACAATGCTCAACATCAAATCTCACATAACAATGATACTCATGTTCTTTTCAAACTCTAGTTCAAGTTCTTTGCTCAACAACTCACTTCAACAACAATGCTTATAAAACAATCTTCACATAGCAATGATACTCAATCCTTAGTTCAAGTTCTTCACACAACCAATGACTTCAAAAACAATGCTTATAAAACAATCTTCTCATAGCAATGATACTCAATCCTTAGTTCAAGTTCTTCACACTACCAATGGCTTCAACAACAATGCTTATAAAACAAGGTTTTAACAACAACTCTTTATTCCAGAAAACCTTGAAGCATTAACTCAACTCATTCAATAGGAAACCCTAATCAAGTCCTTTTCACTCCAAACTTATTTTCTAGAAAACCAACCAATCAATTTAACTATGGAAGAATGTGCTCATACCTTTTTCTTGATGATGAAGGAATCTCATAAATCTGCCACAACCATAAACACTCTTTTGCCAAGCTCAAAGAAATTATTAGATAATAATCTTCCTCAAAATACAATGTAAATATCAAGACAAATATACACCTTATCACTCCACCTTTAAGAAATCATTCATCAACATTTACAAAAATTAATATACCACTTACACCTTATGATCTCCCCAACTAAAATAATATTCAATGCACTCTTCTTTAAAAATAACTCAATGCTTAGAAGTTCCCTCTATCCTCTTGAAACTTAAAACAATTTGATGTGACACAACCACTTTATTAAAATAAACTAACACCTTATTCCTCCAACTTATCAAAAATTAATTTCCAACTACCAATCCTTTAAGCAACCCTTTTAACTCCAAACTTTAGGCAACTCACAAAATATTAAACAAAAATTATTACCTTGCCTTGGATGGGATTCGAACTCACAGCGCAGCCTCAACCAACGCCCTAGCCATGGCTCCAACCGCCATGTGAGCTAGGCGCTCGCTTGGGGACTAACGAGCACCGCATGCTCCAAAAGTCTCCCCACTTGCCTAGCACAACAAAAATGTGCGCCTTCCTTTGGCGCTTTCAATTACCAATGCAACCACCAAAATGTTGCCATCGAGTTTCGAACGTAGGTCTCCTAGCGCCCAACACTTTAACCGCCGTCCTCTTGCCACTAGGCCACGCTGCCCAGTTGGCGCTTGGTCTTGTTCGTTGCTCCTCTTTAAACCCTATTCGTTGGTGCTAAACACAAAAATCACTTTCTATTTTTCGCACGAGTATCAACACAATTGCACGCTTTATTTTTTGAGCAAAAGGATAAATTAAAATACCTCTTAGGCATTGGTATATATATCGATTTCCCTCCTTCATGCATGACGTCGATGCTCGAATTTCCTTCAACGAATTTAGACGTCGATGCTCGAATTTCCTTTGGAGCTTATTAATTTATAAAATATTTAAATTCATTTGAATTTAAATTTTATAAATTAATTCTTTAAAACCCTTTGGTTTTATTAAGACCATCTTCCATTGTACACCTTGGTATAAATAATATTTATTAATAAAATTTAAATTCACTTTGAATTTAAATATTTTATTAAATAAATATTAAACCTTCCTTTAGCTTTGCAATAGTCTTCCTTGGGTTTTTATGAAAAACCTTTTAACTTATGCTTCCACATAATATTAAAAATATTATGGAGCCCTTTTGCCTTTAACCTCTGCTTTATTCCTCTTGACCTTTGACATCATCAGTGGCTTATTTTTGGAGATCAATAACAACTCTTGACAACTTTGTTTCTTGACAATTTCCTTGACATTAATGATGACTTCATTTCTTGACATCAATGACAACTTGACTTAATGACTCAAAATGTCCAACAATCTCCCCCTTTGTCATTGATGGCAACCCAAATTCTTTTTACTGAAAACTTGGCTTTTTCTTTGTTCTGCTCCCCCTGGGATATTGCTCCCCCTGGCTCAATGCTCTCTCAAATACCAAATCTCTCCCCCTTACTCAAATCTCTCCCCCTTTGACATCAATGGCAAAGGGTCACCTTTGGGGCTCGGGGCTAAGAATGAGCCTCTTAGCTTAGCCCCTCCCCCACCTTCTCTTGAGGTGGTTAATTCTGGGGTGGGAGTATTTCTACTCCTAGAAAGCATTGTTCTTTACCTTTATCCTCTTTCCTTCTTATCTGATCCTTCTGATTCCTCTGACTATTTCTTTCCATGTCCATGTTCCTATCCATGTCTATATTCCTATCCCTATTCCTATTCATATCCAAGTTCATGTTCCTGTTCCTATTCATATCCATGTTCCTGTTCCTATTCCTATTCATATCCATGTTCCTGTTCCTATTCCTATTCATATCCATGTTCCTATTCCTGTTCCTATTCATGCTTGATTCTAGAATGTCTGCTCTACACCACTTTGTTGTGTGACCATAATTATTGCACTTATAACACTTAATGTTATTATTCCTTGGAGGTGCAAATGTCTTAGGATTTCTCCTAGTGAAGCCATACCTTTTTCTGAACCCTGCAATTCATTGCCTTGTGACCAAACTGATTACATGAGTAGCAATACCCATGGAAAAGTTATATGTTCCCATATTCCTATCTTTCCTGTGTCCTGCACTATGAAGCCATGTGCCCAAACCTATGACATGAAAAGCATCTTCCATTGAAGCCTCCTTGCCTTGACCTCATTGGTCTCCTAGTCTCTCTTGACCTATTTTGATTGTTGTTCCATCTATATCTTCTTTGTGCATTGTTCCTGTTCTTGTTGAAATCTCTATTGTCCAACTCATCCTCAGATGTCTCACTTTATTTTACACTTTCTTCTTTTGAAGTATCTTCATCTGAAGTTTCTTCTCCTCCAAAACTTGAGGTTGACTCTCCTTCCCATTCCTTTTGATCCTGTCCAAATCCAAGACCTGTTTTGCTTGATGTAGGATTTTGTATCTTGATGAACTTATCTAAGTTCTTTGAGCTATTTTTGAACCCTTTTAGCTTGACTTTGGAGTCTTCTAAATCTTCTCTTAGTAGTGCCACTTCTTGTGTTAACTTTTCACATTCTAAGATCTTTGCTTCTAACTTATCCTTGAACCTTTTTGCCTTAGCCTTTGATTTTTCTAAATCCTCTATAAGCAATCTTCTCTCTCCATCATATTCTTTACTATTTCAAGGGCATAAATAAGTTCTCCTTTGAGATCATATCCATCCTTTTCTGAATATTCCTCTATTTGTTTACCTTTGTCCACATCTTTATTTTTTATTGGCTTGTCTTCTATAGGATCACCTACTTCTTCTTCTAATGCCATTAGAAGGTTTTCATCTGGTCCTTCAAATGCATCCTCATATTCATCATCACTGAAACTATAGCCATCCCTTGTACAATCATCTTCAAGATGTCCAAAGTTACCACATCTAAAACACTTGAGAATTACTGGAGTCATTTTCTTAACTTGTTCTTTTTCTTCAATCATAAATAGGACTTCATCTCTATCATTATCTAAAAAACTAGCATCACTATCACTTGAGTACTTACTTGCATTATCCGCATAGTAGCTCCTCTTTTGCCTTTGGAAGAACTTCTTTCCTTGTCTGTTTTGTCCATCCTTGCTTTTCTTTTGGTGCCTATGTCTTTCTGATTCCCTGTTCTTGTGATCATGTTTCTCTTCATCATTGTTATTCTTAGCTTCTTGACAGTCAGTTGCATAATGACCATACTTTCCACAATTGAAATATTTAATAGATCTTGTATCTCTAGATCTTCTTGAATCCTTATTCCTTCTGCCATAATTTGCTTCTTCATCACTGGATGACTCATTGCTTGATTCTGACTTCTTACCCTTAGTCTTCTTGATTGCTTTGAATGTTGCTTCCTTCTGGGGAATAGGATCTTTTGTTCTTATCTCATGTGTTGTAAGAATACCAAGCAACATATCTCTTGTCAAAGTATCACCATCCATTGACACTTCTATAGTAGAAACCTTTTCACTGAATCTATTTGGAAGAGTTCTCAAAACTTTATCACAAACATCCGATTCATCAATCTTCATTCCAAGTCCTTGCATAGCATTAACAACCTCATCAATTCAAAGTAGATAAGTACTAATGTTTTCCTCATCCTTCATTCTTAACTCTTCAAATTGTCCTTTGAGATTTTGCATCTTTGCTTTCTTGACACATTTATCTCCTTCATATATATTTTGCAATTTATCCCACATGTCTTTAGCAGTTTGACAATGCATAACTTTCATAGACTCTGTTCTATGCAAACCTCTCAAAAGTGCATTCATTGCTTTTGAATTGTAATGTTGTAGGAGCTTACCTTCCTTATATGTAGGAGGATTAATTAAGGGATCATATCCAAATTCAACTGCTTCCCAAATTTCATTGCCAAGTGCCATCAGGTAGATCTTCATTCTCATACTCCAATACATATAGTCACTTCCATCAAATACTGGTGCTGAATTATCTGAGGACACATTCTTAGAATCCATTGTGTTCTTGTTAGCTTTTCCTTCAAGTTGTTAAACTCTTTTGAAGGAACCCGCTCTGATACCAATTGAAGAACACAAGCTTATACTGAGAGGGGGGTGAACAGTATAAGACCACTTTTTACTTTTCTTTCCCAAATCAATATTATGCAATGTATAGATAGCAATTTCAATAGTAGTAATCAAAGCAATGCATAAATCACCACATAAAATAGAGACACCATAATTTACATGGTTCACCCAATGTGGGCTACTCCATGGAGAAAATATTTCACTAAAATTTCCTCAATCAATCTCTTGGGAATCCTTTCCCTATTACAATGTTTATGGACCTCTATCCAAAGGAGATACCAATCCCCTAAATCAAGTTCATGGATCTCTATCCATAGGAGAACTCCTTCTCCTCTACTCTAGATGGTGATCCTCTAGAAGACTACTGCCTCCACTACACTAGCTTGTGGATCTCTCTCCACTGAAGACTCTTGTCCCCACTCAGAAGACCTATCCTCACTACCCTAGCTAATGGATCTCTATCCACTAGAGACTACTATCCTCTCTACTCTATCACCTCCAAATCTCTATCTCAAATCTACACTAAACATAGTCCTTCAATCTAGCACAAATATACTCTATCTCTATCTCTAGTCTAGCACAAACCTATCCTCAAATATGCACCAAAATCTGCTCTCAAATATATACTAAACATAGTCCTTTGGTCTAGCACAAATCTACTCAACAAGTCCACATAGAACTTATCCAAATCTGCTCTACAAGTCCTCTCTAGAACTTGCTCAAATATGCTCAACAAGTCCACACAGAACTTGTTCAAATATGCTCAACAAGTCCTCTCTAGAACTTGCTCAAATATCTCAACAAGTCCACATAGAACTTGTCCAAATATTCTCAATAAGTCCACATAGAACTTATCCAAATCTGCTCAATATCTGTATTGTAAGCTTCCACAAAATCTCACACCAAATCTGTCCACAAGTCTTCTCAAATACTTGCCTCAAATCAGCTCAACAAGTCCACACAGAACTTGTCCAATCTCATAGAAACATAAAGAGAATTGTTAGAGACTCAATATGCTCTATACTAATCACAATGCTCAATTTCTTTCAATCACTCTCTTAGAAACATAAGGAGAATTGTTAGAGACTCAATATGCTTCAAATTCAACTCAATGCTCAATCACTTTCTCAACTCAATTCAGAATATAGAATAGTTTGTTTTATGGAACTTGAACAATCACTTCACATACCCACTTGACTAGGTTCAACCAACTTTACTCAACCAAACACTCAATGAAACAACCCTTGCTCACAAACCCTAGTCCAAGCATATGATCACTCAACTCAAAATATTTCCAACAATGCTCAACATCAAATCTCACATAACAATGATACTCATGTTCTTTTCAAACTCTAGTTCAAGTTCTTTGCTCAACAACTCACTTCAACAACAATGCTTATAAAACAATCTTCACATAGCAATGATACTCAATCCTTAGTTCAAGTTCTTCACACAACCAATGACTTCAACAACAATGCTTATAAAACAATCTTCTCATAGCAATGATACTCAATCCTTAGTTCAAGTTCTTCACACTACCAATGGCTTCAACAACAATGCTTATAAAACAAGGTTTTAACAACAACTCTTTATTCTAAGAAAACCTTGAAGCATTAACTCAACTCATTCAATAGGAAACCCTAATCAAGTCCTTTTCACTCCAAACTTATTTTCTAGAAAACCAACCAATCAATTTAACTATGGAAGAATGTGCTCATACCTTTTTCTTGATGATGAAGGAATCTCATAAATCTGCCACAACCATAAACACTCTTTTTCCAAGCTCAAAGAAATTATTAGATAATAATCTTCCTCAAAATACAATGTAAATATCAAGACAAATATACACCTTATCACTCCACCTTTAAGAAATCATTCATCAACATTTACAAAAATTAATATACCACTTACACCTTATGATCTCCCCAACTAAAATAATATTCAATGCACTCTTCTTTAAAAATAACTCAATGCTTAGAAGTTCCCTCTATCCTCTTGAAACTTAAAATAATTTGATGTGACACAACCACTTTATTAAAATAAACTAACACCTTATTCCTCCAACTTATCAAAAATTAATTTCCAACTACCAATCCTTTAAGCAACCCTTTTAACTCCAAACTTTAGGCAACTCACAAAATATTAAACAAAAATTATTACCTTGCCTTGGATGGGATTCGAACTCACAGCGCAGCCTCAACCAACGCCCTAGCCATGGCTCCAACCGCCGTGTGAGCTAGGCGCTCGCTTGGGGACTAACGAGCACCGCGTGCTCCAAAAGTCTCCCCACTTGCCTAGCACAACAAAAATGTGTGCCTTCCTTTGGTGCTTTCAATTACCAATGCAACCACCAAAACTGTCGTCATCGAGTTTCGAACGTAGGTCTCCTAGCACCCAACACTTTAACCATCATCCTCTTGCCACTAGGCCATGCTGCCCAGTTGGCGCTTGGTCTTGTTCGTTGCTCCTCTTTAAACCCTATTCGCTGGCGCTAAACACAAAAATCACTTTCTCTTTTTTGCACGAGTATCAACACAATTGCACGCTTTATTTTTTGAGCAAAAGGATAAATTAAAATACCTCTTAGGCATTGGTATATATATCGATTTCCCTCCTTCATGCATGACGTCGGTGCTCGAATTTCCTTCAACGAATTTAGACGTCGACGCTCGAATTTCCTTTGGAGCTTATTAATTTATAAAATATTTAAATTCATTTGAATTTAAATTTTATAAATTAATTCTTTAAAACCCTTTGGTTTTATTAAGACCATCTTCCATTGTACACCTTGGTATAAATAATATTTATTAATAAAATTTAAATTCACTTTGAATTTAAATATTTTATTAAATAAATATTAAACCTTCCTTTAGCTTTGCAATAGTCTTCCTTGGGTTTTTATGAAAAACCTTTTAACTTATGCTTCCACATAATATTAAAAATATTATGGAGCCCTTTTGCCTTTAACCTCTGCTTTATTCCTCTTGACCTTTGACATCATCAATGGCTTATTTTTGGAGATCAATAACAACTCTTGACAACTTTGTTTCTTGACAATTTCCTTGACATTAATGATGACTTCATTTCTTGACATCAATGACAACTTGACTTAATGACTCAAAATGTCCAACATTCTTGGTATGTAGTGGTTTGAACCTTGAACCTCCCTAAAGAAAGGCACCACTACACCTTCCTTGTGGACAAGGTTATTATTTTTAATGATTGAGAGAAAATTTTTAAATATTAATTATAGTTTTAATTTTATAAATAAATTTTAATATTTAAGTTTGTGATATCATATTATTTTGGTACTTCAACTAAATTTAATTTATTAAAATATTATATTAATTTAATTTATTAAAATAATATATTATTATGATAATTATATAATATTTTAACAACTTATTATACAACTTATTTTATCATTTGATATTATAAATATCTTATAATCTACTACAATTACTATATATATGATTTTTTTTAGTTAAGAGAAGACTTATTTTCTAAAACTATTAGTTTAAATCATAATCTAAATATCTTTATTATTAAACATTGCAAACAAAGTAAATCCTTTTAAAGAAGAGTTTATTTATTTTTTGATTAGATGGATGAAGGAGTTTTGAAAGGATCTCCAAACCTTGTACAAAAGAGACTAAATCCCATACGAAAAGAGGGAGCCAAAATTAATTACATCTGATAATAATCGAGGAATGACTAATCAGAGGAGTTATCCCTTCCAAAGCCAAACCAATACATAGGTAAGACCATACATAATTTAAAATGTAAAATAAATTGAAATCAAATCAGGATGTCAGAGAGAACCAATCGAACACAGATTAGTAGCAGGACCTGAACCACAAATCGAGCCATGCACCAATCTAATTCTCCCCCATGAGGTCATTGCTTTCCTAGGCCTTCCAGTCCATTAGGGTAATAATTTCTTCCGCATTAGAGATTATGGCTTGCAAGGAGGAAACAATTGCTTGGAGACATGAAATTTGGTGCAAAATCCTAAAATCAACAAGTGCCCCTAAATTTTGTAGCCAAGTCATCAACAACTCAACTAGAGTAGCTAATTATGTATGAGGTCATCATTGATAGAAGTAATATATGCTGGGAAATTATCCTGCCACACCACTGAACCATTTTGAATAACTCCTTTGTTAGCCAATAGATCGATCGCTCAATTACCTTCCCTGTATGTATGCTTAAACTAAACCTTTTCCAAATTTTGGATGTATCTCTGAACTTTATGAATAAGGTTTGAAATATTCCATTAGGATATTGAGTCCCTATTGCCATATTTATAATATTAAGGGAGTCCCCTTCATTGATTAGTTTCCTACAAATTACATAATCCAATAGAGAAACTCCTTGGAACAGGGTACTGGCTTCGATGAAGTGACTAGTTTTATGGCCTAGATTATCAGCAAAGGCTAAAATTATCAAGCCATAATGGTTCCTTACAATCCCTCCAATACCTGTAGGACCCAGATTCCATTTATATGCACCATAAAAATTCAATTTTAGCTAACCAATTGGAGGTGGCTCCCACTTAACCCTAGATTTGGCCAAAGGCACGATAGGTATGACTGATTGAGGATTAGCATTAAATCCAAGAGATATCTCCACTGATTATTCCTACTCTATAGTCAAAACATTCAAATTTAGGGTTCTAATATTCTCCATAGAAAAATAAATTGCTTGCAAAGCCATAACTTTAGCCAAATGAGCAACATCCTTAAACGTCCTTGAGTTTCTTTCCTTCCAAATCTACCACCAGATACGAGGAAGGCTGAATTTCCAAAATCATCAAATATGGAGAGACATGAAGGGAGGAATCCATTGGGTCAGCACATCCTCTAGGTTGTTCAGAAACACCCATTAGATGTTTAAATATTTGAAAAAGTAGCTAAAAATATCCCACGAGAAAGGACAACTGAAAAGAATATGGAGTGGGGATTCCTCCATATTTCTACACAAGAAATAAGCATTAGGTAAAATCATACTTTTTTTAGATTGTCTAAAGTTAGAAATTTTCCTTGCATGGCCAGCCAAATTTTTGGAGTCAGTCCTTTCAGCCAAATTTTATTTATCAGAAACCAAGGATCAAAAGGACTATCTACTACAAAATAAGCTAATTTGAAAGAGAATTTCCCATCCTTCTCTAATCCCCAAATGAATCTATCTAGAATTTATCTTCCAGGAATTATAATCCATTTAATGATATTAAATTTTTTATCAAATGCCCTCCTTTCCTCCACCAAAAATCCTGGGAAGTCAAATGGTTTCCATCGGGGGTGGTCTTCAATCCTTTAAATAAAATCACAAACCTTCTTCTACCATAAATGATCTATAATTGGTTTTATTAAAGCTAACTTTGATCTTAACTCTAGTGGAACCTCACTCATCCACACGTCACTCTAGAAGTCTGCTAGAAGTCAACAAACCTGTCATCTCCCAAACACCACCTACCCCCTCTACAAATATCTGATTTGCACCAGATCAGGCTAGACCTGAAAGCTGAACCCTAGAGGGGTAATGGTGAAGAACATAAGCTTATACCAGAACCTGTCCAAAACCTGCTCACAAGTCCCCACCAAAACCTGTCCAAAACCTGCTCACAAGTCCCCAACGAAACCTGTCCAAAAATGCTCACAAGTCCCCACCGGAACCTGTCCAAATCAGCTCACAAGTTCATCAAGAAAAACTTGCTTGGCATGAACCCACAAAGAGAATTGTTAGAGACCCAATGTGATTCATCAACCTCATAGAAGCATAAAGAGAATTGTTAGAGACTCAATATGTTCCATACTTAACTCCCAATATTAATCTCAAATCTCATAGAAACATAAAGAGAATTGTTAGAGACTCAATATGTTCTATACTTAACTCCCAATCTCAATCTCAAATCTCAATCTCAAAAAGAATAAGATAGATGTAGTATGCTTTTCTCAAGAACATGAAACACAACCCAACAATTGCCAAACATGCAATATCTCATATAATAATGATACTCATGTTCTTTCCACAACCAATATCTTTTCTCAACCAATTAAGGCTTCAACAATAATGCTCATAGACAAGGTTTAACCAACATCATTCAACTCAAAATTAACCTTGAAGCATTCAACCAATCATCACAAGAAAAGGAAACAAGTAGAAATCCTTTTCCCTCCAAAGATATTTGAACAAAATAGCCACCAACACAATATCACCAAATGCAAAGAATAACTTGCTCAAATCAACTTAATGGAGTAAGCCCAATATCATGAATCAAGTAAAGCAATAACTTGATCAAACAACCTCTATGGAAGAAACTCAACCATCAAACTCAAAACAGCCAACCAAGGGTTCCACCAACTCAATGCAAGTAGCTAGACTCACAAATATAAACCCTAGTGCACAAAGCTTCCACTATCTCAAACCAAAAATTATGCATTCATCAAAAATTCTCCTTAAGGATAACAATGCATAAGTAGTCTTCAACAAACCAGAAAATAGGATTTACACCCAATCAAAGAAAACCTAGTTGAAAACCTTTTCACTCCAACCTTATTTCAGAAAACATACACCAATCATACTCATAAGAAGAATGTGCCCATACCTTATTGGAGTAGAAGAAAATTGATCCTTAAAGCTGTCACCACACACAACCCTCAAACTTCCAACCAAGTTAGGGTTAGAACCAAGACAAATGAGCATATATAACAACTTTCCTTAATACACCTTTTAGCTCCTCTTCTTTAAAAACAACCACCAAAGAAGCCAAAAACACAACTAACCAAAACTTACACCTTATATCTCCATTTTAAATTTAGCATAGCAAAAGACTAATCTCAAAAATACAACCAAAGGAATATCCTGTTATTTATCCTATGTCTTTTAAACAATGCTAAACAATGCCAAAAATCATATCAAGAAAATAATCACACCTTAGAATGGTTGCCCTTGAAGAATCCAAAATTCGCGGAATGCCTGCACTTGAAGAATCCAAAAATCGCGGCACAAAATACGTTTTAATAAAAACATGACGAATCCATGCATAGCTCCCTCCGTAGGAATCGAAACGTAGACCTCCGTCTACGCAAAGCCCAAATGCAGCCTCCGCTACCACTAGCCCACAAGGGGCTTACGAAGTCCAAGACAGACTTTCTCCCACATAAACAGTTTAAGCTTTTCGAAAGCTTTTCAAACGCGAGCTCTCCTCTTCCGCAGCGTACACAGAACATCCGATCGTAGCCAAGCCAAATAAATGCGTTCGATATTTCAAGGGAGTTTAACCTTAGGAAACTTCTCATCTTTATAGTCCATTCGTGGACTTTAGAACACGTCGGCTGCAAAGAAACGTAATTTTGAATTTAATCGAAATTGCTTTCTAAAGGGTTTAAAAACCCTTAATTAATTTTAATAAATTAAGAATAAAAAGGTTAAAAAACATTTAAGTATTTTTAATAAATTAAAAATAATTTCCCCCTTAATTAATTAAATAATTAATCAATTAAAACCTTGAAGGGTTTTAAATAATAATTAAATAAATAATAAAGAGAACCTCCATTGGTTTTAATAAAAACCATTTAACTTGGTTTTAATAAAAACCCTATCCAATGGAATCTCTTTGGATTCTCTTAAGAAGATTCTCTTGGAATCTTCCACCTTTGAAGCCAACACATCCTCTTAACATTAATGCCATTTCCTTTTGACATCAATGACAACTCATAGACAAGGAGCTAGGATCTCAAACCCAAAATTGCGAACAATCTCCCCCTTTGTCATTGATGGCAAACCATGCTTCTCAACAACACAAAAACTCAACATAAATAGCTCCCCCTGTCTTGAGGCTCTCCCCCTTACTCAAATCTCTCCCCCTTTGTCATCAATGGCAAAGGGTCACCTTTGGGGCTCGGGACTAAGAATGAGCCTCTTAGCTTAGTCCCTCCCCCACCTCCCTGATGAGGTGATTAATTCTTGGGTGGGAGTAAAACTCCCATTAGGCACCGATCATCATCGGCGTCTATAACTTCCTTTTCGGGCCTTCTCTTGAACTCTTTGTCCATATTCCTGTTCCTGTCATTGTTCTTGTTCTTGTTCTCATCCCTGTTCTTGTCCATGCCTTGATCCTTGGACCTGATCATGCCACTGTTCCTATTCCTATATTCTAGAATTTCAGCTCTACACTGTCTAGCTATGTGACCTTCATTATTGCACTTATAACAAGTAACAATGTTATTTCTCTGTGGTAGACCTGATCTTTGAATCCACCAGTTTTGACCAAACTTGTTCTGACCAAACTTGTTCTGACCAAACTTGTTTTGATCAAACCCGTTCCTGTTATTTACCTTGCAATAGACTGCCTTGTGCCCAAACTATTGACAAGAGTAGCAATACCATTGAAAGCAACTATCACTTCTGAAATTGTCATTTACCTTCTTCACTTGAGCCATGCAATGTGAAGCCATGTGACCAAACCTGTGACAAGCAAAACATCTGCCTTGAAACTTTCCTTTATTTGACCTCTTGGGTCTTGAAAACTTCTTCTTCATCTCATTCTGAATTTTGTTTTCTATTTCTGTGCATCTATCATTCAAAGACTCATGATCTGAAATACTTTCCTCATTAGAACTCTCTTCCTTTTGGAGTCTCTTACTAGATTCTCCAACTTGTTCCTTGTGTGACTTAACAAAACCAAGGCCTGTTTTATCTGTTGTCTTTCTTTGACCTTTGATGAGTGACTTAACATTTTTGGAGCTATCTTGAAACCTATAAAGCTTATCCTTGTACTCTTTAGTTTCCTCTTTCAAAGAAGTCATTTTCTATTCTAACTCACTATACTCAAGAACCTTAGACTCTAACTCATCCTTGAGTTCTTGTGTCTTAGCTATAGAGAAATCAAGATTTTCAATAAGATCATCTCTCTCCATACAACATTCATCTAAATTATCCTTGAGTCTAGCATTCTTCTTTCTTTCATTTTTCAAAGCACTAAGAGCACTAATAAGTTCACTTTCAAGATCCTTTATTTGATTTCCTTTTGAATCATCAAAGCCTTTTTCAGATTTCTTATCACTAGAGGTGCTACCCTTTTCAAAAACCATACATGCATCTTCCTTATAGTTTTCTCAAGCATCCTCATACATACTAGAAACCAAATCATTATTTGTGTAATCATCCTCAAGGTGACCAAAATTTCCACATCTAAGACATTTCATGATAATGAATCTATGTTTCGGTTCTTCCTCCTTTTATGATATGAACAACATCTCATTTTCATTATCACTTGAAGAACTTTCACTATCACTACTAGAACACTTACTTGCTTTGTCTAGGTAGAAACTCTTCTTGTGCTTGTGAGAATACCTCTTTCCTTGATTGCTTGTGCTCATCTTTGCTTTTCTTGTGATGCTTGTGCTTTTCGAATCCTTGCTCTTAGAATCCCGTTTATCTTCATCACTTTCATTCTTGGGAACAAGTACGCTTAGTAGCATAATGACCAAACTTTCCACAATTGAAACATCTTACATTTTTCATACTTTTGTGCTTTGTAGAGAACTTGCCTTTCTTGCTGTAATATGCCTCTTCATCACTAGAAGACTCATCACTATCTTGAAGCTGTTTACCCTTGGAATTCTTGGTAGCCTTGAAAGCTACCTCTTTCTTGACATAAACCTTCACTTGAGTTCTCAACTCAAATGCTGCAAGTATAATATGGAGCTCATCCTTTTTCAACTTATCCAAATCTTTAGCTTCCTCAATAGCATAAATATTTTCACTAAATCTATTAGGAAGAGATCTTAAAAACTTATCACAAACATCATTTTCAGCAAGCTCAAGACCTAAGTCTTTCATGGAGTTAACAATCTCATCCAAACGAAGCATGTAGTCACTAATATTTTCATCATCATTCATATTGAGTTGTTCAAAAATACCTTTGAAGTGTCTCAACTTGGCCTTTCTGACATTTATATTACCTGTATGAACCACCTTCAACTGTTTCCACATTTCACTAGTTGTCTTGCAGGGAATCACTTTGGTGAGATCTCGCTTTCAGTAAGCCTTTCAGTATTGCATTCATTGCCTTTGAATTGCTGTGATGTAAGAGCCTTTCTTCTTTAGTATTAGGACCATGTTCAGGAATAGTGTACTCATCTTCAATCACTTCCCAAACCTCATTCCCAAGTGCCATTAGATGAACCTTCATCGGTGCACTCCAAAGACCAAAATCTGACCCATCAAGAATAGGTGCTGCATTGACACTTGAATGATCCATTGTGTTCTTTACTAGCTTTTCCTTCAAGCTGTTAAACTTTTCGAAGGCACCTGCTCTGATACCAATTGAAGAACACAAGCTTATACTGAGAGGGGGGGGTGAACAGTATAAAACCTCTTTTTACTTTTTCCTTTATACTTCAAAACAGTAAAGCAAAATACCCAAAGCAATATCAAAGCAATGCACAAAATCATCCACAAAGTGACACGAATTTTAACGTGGTTCACCCAAAATGGCTAGGCTACGTCCACAAAACTTTTCTCTAAAATTTATCTCAAAGTTCTTTGGGAATCCTTCCCAATTACAATGTTTATGAGCCTCAGCCCAAAGGAAATACCTTCCCCCAATCTAAATTTTATGAGCCTCTACTCAAAGGAGATACCTTCCCCCAATCTAAATTTATGAGCCTCTGCTCAACGGAGTACCTTCCCATCTACTCTGGATATGATCCCTCAGAAGATCAACTATTTCTACCTCTTGCCAGCACGTGGAACTCCTTTCCATCGAAGACCTCCTATCCTCAATGCTTAGCCTAAGAGACCTCTGCCTTCTATGATCACGTCCACGTAGCTTAGCAACCTCGTACCAAACACAGTCAGTCAGTCTAGTACAAGTCTTCCTCTGTCTATCAGATCTATCCAACACTTGAAAAAATCAATCCTCTGCACATAAGCCTTCTCAAAGACTTGCCAAATATGTCCTCAGGTTCTTCTCAAAGAAGCAAAGCTCTCTGTCCTCAAGTTCTCTGATAGAACTAACAAACTCAGCTCACAAGTCCAAATCTGCTCACAAGTCCCCATCGGAACCTATCCAAAACTTGCTCACAAGTCCCCACCAGAACCTGTCCAAAACCTGCTCACAAGTCCCCAACGAAACCTGTCCAAAACTGCTCACAAGTCCCCACCGGAACCTGTCCAAATCAACTCACAAGTTCATCAAGAAAAACTTGCTTGGCATGAACCCACAAAGAGAATTGTTAGAGACCCAATGTGATTCATCAACCTCATAGAAGCATAAAGAGAATTGTTAGAGACTCAATATGTTCCATACTTAACTCCCAATCTCAATCTCAAATCTCATAGAAACATAAAGAGAATTGTTAGAGACTCAATATGTTCTATACTTAACTCCCAATCTCAATCTCAAATCTCAATCTCAAAAAGAATAAGATAGATGTAGTATGCTTTTCTCAAGAACATGAAACACAACCCAACAATTGCCAAACATGCAATATCTCATATAACAATGATACTCATGTTCTTTCCACAACCAATATATTTTCTCAACCAATTAAGGCTTCAACAATAATTCTCATAGACAAGGTTTAACCAACATCATTCAACTCAACATTAACCTTGAAGCATTCAACCGATCATCACAAGAAAAGGAAACAAGTAGAAATCCTTTTCCTTCCAAAGATATTTGAACAAAATAGCCACCAAAAAAAGATCACCAAATGCAAAGAATAACTTGCTCAAATCAACTTAATGGAGTAAGCTCAATATCGTGAATCAAGTAAAGCAATAACTTGATCAAACAACCTTTATGGAAGCAATTCAACCATCAAACTCAAAATAGCCAACCAAGGGTTCCACCAACTCAATGCAAGTAGCTAGACTCACAAATATAAACCCTAGTGCACAAAGCTTCCACTATTTCAAACCAAAAATTATGCATTCATCAAAAATTCTCCTTAAGGATAACAATGCATAAGTAGTCTTCAACAAACCAAAAAATAGGATTTACACCCAATCAAAGAAAACCTAGTTGAAAACCTTTTCACTCCAACCTTATTTCAGAAAACATACACCAATCATACTCATAAGAAGAATGTGCCCATACCTTATTGGAGTAGAAGAAAATTGATCCTTAAAGCTGTCACCACACACAACCCTCAAACTTCCAACCAAGTTAGGGTTAGAACCAAGATAAATGAGCATATATAACAACTTTCCTTAATACACCTTTTAGCTCCTCTTCTTTAGAAACAACCACCAAAGAAGCCAAAAACACAACTAACCAAAAATTACACCTTATATCTCCATTTTAAATTTAGCATAGCAAAAGACTAATATCAAAAATACAACCAAAGGAATATCCCGTTATTTCTCCTATGTCTTTTAAACAATGCTAAACAATGCCAAAAATCATATCAAGAAAATAATCACACCTTAGAATGGCTGCCCTTGAAGAATCCGAAATTCGTGGAATGGCTGCCCTTGAAGAATCCGAAAATTGCGACACAAAATACGTTTTAATAAAAACATGACGAATCCATGCACAGCTCCCTCCGTGAGAATCGAAACACAGAACTTCGCCTACGCAAAGCCCAAACGCAACCTCCACTACCACTAGCCCACAAGGGGCTTACGAAGTCCAAGACGAACTTTCTCCCACATAAACAGTTTAAGCTTTTCGAAAGCTTTTCAAACGCGAGCTCTCCTCTTCCACAGCGTACACAGAACATCTGATCGCAGCCAAGCCAAATAAATGCGTTTGATATTTCAAGGGAGTTTAACCTTAGGAAACTTCTCATCTTTATAGTCCATTCGTGGACTTTAGAACACGTCGGCTGCAAAGAAACATAATTTCGAATGTAATCAAAATTGTTTTCTAAAGGGTTTAAAAACCCTTAATTAATTTTAATAAATTAAGAATAAAAAGGTTTAAAAAACTTTAAGTATTTTTAATAAATTAAAAATAATTTCCCCCTTAATTAATTAAATAATTAACCAATTAAAACCTTGAAGGGTTTTAAATAATAATTAAATAAATAATAAAGAGAACCTCCATTGGTTTTAATAAAAACCATTTAACTTGGTTTTAATAAAAACCCTATCCAATGGAATCTCTTTGGATTCTCTTAAGAAGATTCTCTTGGAATCTTCCACCTTTGAAGCCAACACATCCTCTTAACATTAATGCCATTTCCTTTTGACATCAATGACAACTCATAGACAAGGAGCTAGGATCTCAAACCCAAAATTGCCAAAAAATGGGTCTCTAATAAACTACTTCCCATCATTTAGGTATTTGTATTTGACAATATCAACCCATCCCATTTTCTCCTCTTGAACCAGTCTCCAAACCTACTTGGCAACAAGAGCTTTGTTCATGGATTTCAATCTTCTAATGCCTAAACCACCCTCCTTCTTCTTGCTACATACTTGGTCCCACACCACTAGATGAAATTTCTTTTTCTCACTTACTCCAAACCAAAGAAATAAGCGTTGGATATGTTCTATTATTTCAAGAATCTTACCCAGGATTTGGAATAGAGAAATGAAATATATCGAGATGCTTTGAAGGGTGGCCTTAACTAACATCACTTTTTCTGCTTGGCTTAGGAGAGCCCATTTCCAGCTTGTAATATTTATCTGGACATGCTTCAAAATAAGTCCCATAGGGATGATATTGAAGCCTCAAAAAAATTGGCATCCCTAGGTAGGCTGAAGGGAAAGACCTAATATTACATTCCAGAATATCTACAATCCTCAACTAGCTTGCTGGAGGAGTATTGATGAAAAATAACACTTTTCTTGAAATTAACCTTCTTATCCACTGCCTGTTCATAATCTTCCAGAATATTTTTGACTAATTTTACTTACGAAATTGAAGCTTGAAATGATAGAAGAGTATCATCGGAAAATTGATGATGGGATATGGGACTGATGGGTGTAGCTAACTTAAGGCCTACAATAGAACAAACAGGTTTGATGGCCCACCCCAGATATTCTGCAAATAAAATAAAAAGGTATGGGGACAACAAATCTCCTTGATGAATTCTCCTACAACTCCTGAAATATCCTATTGGAGAGCCATTCACCAGAACCAAGAAATTGGCTGAAGAGACACATGATTTTGTCAAACTTATCCACTCTTGAATAAATCCAAATTTATGCAAGACTTTGAAGAGAAAATCCCAATCAACCCTATCGTAATATTTATTCATATCTAGCTTGACTAAAGGTCCCAAAATTACGGCTTTTTGTTACCAAATGGATGATTTCATGGACTGCAATGATTCCATCTAGAATTTGCCTCCCAACCACAAAATCGCTTTGTGGGATATCAATGATGCCTAGTAATAAAAGTTTCAATCTATTCACCAGGGTCTTCATCAAATATTTAAAAATAGTATTGCATAGACTGATTGGCCTATAAGCTAAAAAATCCTTAGCATCAGTTGTTTTAGGGATAAGTGCAAAAAATGTAGAGTTGACATCTGAAGGGATTTGTTTTGAATATTGAACATCTCTGATGGCATCACATATCTCTAGCCCTAAAATATACCAAAATTTCTAAAAACATTTTGGGGGAAACCAATCAGGTCTCGACACTTTGAGCCCACCCATTGCAAAAACTACTTTACTAATTTTATCATCTGAAAAGGAGTATCTAAAACATTATTCAAATTTGCAGAGACCAGAGGTGGTGTGTTATTCAGTAAGCGAGCTTTAGCCTGTTAAATTTTTTCTATCGTGGAACACAGGAGGTCCTTAAAAAAATTTATTGCCTCAAATATAATCTCTTCGATGTCTTCAAAGAGTTCTCCATTTGCTTTTGTAATCACTCTAATCCTATTATTACTCCTATGCCTCAGTACAGTGGAGTGAAAATTTTTTGTGTTCTGATCACCCTCCTTAAGCCACAGGGCCATATATTTCTTCCTCCACATAATTTCTTCCCATTCCAGAATATTATGGATATCTATGAGAATAGACAGTTCTTGCCTCTTTAATTTCATAAAGTAACCTTGATTTTTGGCTATCTGCTCAACCTACTGCAACTGGTTGTGAATATCCATCTTTCTGGCAACAATATTTCCAAAAACCTGCTATTCCAATCCTTCAGCTTTACCTTTATAAATCTCAACTTGGAGGCTATTTGTACCATTCGAGAACCTAAAAATCTATGACTCCACTATTCCTCAATGTTGGATTCTAGACTAGGGTGTTGAAGCCACATTGCTTCAAATCTAAATGGCCAAAGAAAGAAGGTCGAATCCTGTGTCTTCTCAAGAAAAATTAGATTGTGATCTAAGGCCAGCTTAGGGAGAGAGCATAAGGACACATCACCAAAAAAAGAGAGTTTTTTTAACTAATATAAACTTCCAAATAACTAAAAGAGATTGATTAATTTTATTTTTATTAAAGTATAATATAAAATAATTTTAAACTATAAAAAATCAAAGGATTGAAGCTCTATCGACTATGTCTCACAAAAATCCATCAAAATTTTGAATTTTGATAAATATTCAATGGTAGCATAACTAAACATAATTGGCTTAACAAAAATAATTGAGTTTCTTCTAATATGGAAAAACATTTTAATAATAAATTTTTAACTTTAGTACGATTCATAATTAAAAAGTGTCAATAGATGATTTGTATATGTGTAATAATAGGTAGTAATAAAAAAATATTTCCAAGTTTTAATAGAAAATAAGATTCCAAAACCATTATAATTATGATACTTTATAAAACAAGTGCTATGTAACAACCAATATTTGATGATGGTTTAAATTAATATTTTTATAATTTTAACATAAAATATAATTTGATAAAGATTTTTTTTTATTTTGTTTTATACGCTTCTATAGCAATCAAAATTTTAATTTGTGTATATCAACTTGTTATGTATATGCATAACTAAATGTTATACATTGTATATCTCTTCATCTATCTTTTTGAAAGTTCCTTACAACATACTAAAACAATATGGCACATTAAATCTGCATATATTTATGTATAATAAAACCACCCACACACAAAATAGATTTTGATATTTATATAAATATTGAAAAGGCTATACTAGAGCCATCAAACAACATGTATAGTAGCTAATGCATATTTTATTTGCAAAACCATAGACAATATTACCTTAAATAAGTTTTCATATCATATTGAGTAATATCATAATGATAATTAACATAATTGAGATTTATATAATATAAGATTTAACTAGATAAGGCTTTATGTAGCATGTAAAAATTATACTCCATGTCCTACAATATCTTCTCTTATATAGTTATTGAAAACATCATCACCATGTCAAGCTAAGGTGGAGATTTCATTGAGATAAAGCATAATATACAAGGTAAATTCCTATGAAACAATTCAAACCCATAATGTATCAAAAATATCTTCTTAGAAAATTCAAATGGTTAAGCCTATAAATTGATAATGTTGTATAAGATCATTATACACTCCATATTCAAGACATGAGAATATAAGAATTATCATAAATTTCATAAAGAAAATTTCATGTAAGTGTGTCATATCATTACTTAGTTGAATTTAATTACAAGTATTTTGATAGTTGAATTTTTGAGTTAAAGTGAAAGCACGAGATTCCGGAAACAAAAAGGGAAAACTCCAAACACGATGCAAGAATGAAACTAAACTTGATGCTACAAATTAGAAATGCGTAAAATGGAGAAAGCATAGACAAATTGGAACCCAAATGGAACGAAACAACCCTCTTCTTTTATTAATATGTTTCAAATCCGGTTACAATCAGCTTCCTCCCTTTTTAGGGGAGAGGAGCATCAAACTTGTCTCTTGGTCACATCAATGGAAAGTCATCTCTCTTCCGCGTGCCCACATGTGAAATGGACGGGCCAAAGTGTCGCCGCCGTTGGTGTGAATGAAGACTTGATCCTTGCTGCTCCTCCTGCATTCAAAGAAACAACAAACTCGTTAGTAGCACCTGTGGCAAAAGATGGAATGCTTGTTTTCTAAAAATAATGAAGGATGCATGCAAAAAATTGATTACAACGATAACTAAACGGATCCTAAACAATCTGCAAATTTGACAGAGACAAAGGAACATTACCAGAGGGCCATTGCCATCAGAACAGTCAGGAAATTGGCCGCCGATTTGAATTCGTCCCTGGGCGGGACGGATTCCACTGTAATTCGTCCCTGGGTGGGACGAATTCGCCTGTGATAAAATGCCGAAGTGATGCTGCCCAAATGTCGTGTCTCGGGTGCTCCAAAAGACCTACAAGCATGGGGGTTAGCTAATTGGGGGCATTTTGGGAAGACCCAGATGGTCGGATTTCCCCAATTTGGCCTCCATCAATGGGAATTTGATGCCGCTACCTGCAAGTTAGTGAGAACAACAAAAGCGACAAAACATGATAAAATTGATCAAAGCATTGTGAAATCAGAATTATAAGCTATTTAAACAACATAAAATGGAATGCTAAGTAAACAAATGACAAAATACAATCTGCCATGAATTCCCAATCGTTCTTAGAAAATAAGATTAGGCCCGCAGCAGTGCGGGGCGCCCGAGCGGGCCGCCCACCGTTGGAACCTGATTTCGGCACCAATCCACTTGGGATGGGCCCAAAATCTCTTATAATGGGTTGTCGTCGAATGGGTGGGGTAATGTGGTCAAGTGTCGGGCTTTGGATCCGGATTCACACTTCCAATAGCCACCCAATGACCTCCCTTGCGAAAGAGATCAAGGATGTGGAAGAGATGAATCAAAAGGGGTAAGGCGTGGTATCAATTGGGCAGCACTTCGTTGCTTGAAAATGCTTCCAACCTCTCTTTTTGGGTGAGAAAGTTCACCATTTTATAGACCCAAGGGGTCTCTTTTGGATGGGCATGTAGGGGTGCCACATGGCGGCCATGCCTTCCCAAGAGGGAGGAGACTCCTCCCTGACTTGGGCTTCCATGACCGCCCTTGTGACAGTCCTCTAACGCTCACTCTACCCACCTACACGCGCATGCAAGGCAGGAGGCATTAATGGACTGTCCTCGGCTGCCACTTGTCAAGATTCTTCTTTTTTCCCGTTGAACCTAGAATTCGTCCTACCCAGGAGCGAATTCAGAATTCATCCCTGGGTGGGGCGAATCCCATTTTGAATTCGTCTCAGGGTGAGACGGATTCTGAGCAAAGTGCCTAGAGGGTGCCAAATTGATTCCTGACTTCCCAAAATTGTTGTAAAAGTGGTTAGGACCACTGTTTAACCTTTGAGGGCTGCCCTGGGGGCTGGGTGTGTCAATGCGATCAGTGTTTGCAGTCACATAATCGGATTGGTGCTGTTTTGGTGTCTACAGATGCCCCTTTTTGGGATGCGCTGTGCATGGCGCAGCGTCGAGCAAAAATAGATAACCAAAGCACTAATGATTAGGGTTTCTTGGTAACCTAACCAAATCTTGATGCCCCAAGCATGGAAAGGGCATGCATTCTTGAATCCTTGCTTCTGACGAGCGAAGGAACTCAATTCAAGTGTTAACCTTTTTCGGTGAGGTGTTACTTGAGCTTGGACATTGATCAGTCATGAATAGGCAAAGGGCGCAACCTTTTGTCCATGGGGGAACCTTGTGTTCATGCTTCAGGAATGCCAAGTGATTGATCAGCTTGTGATTATTGCTTGTTTACTGCCCCAAGCAGGAGCGTAATTGTCTTTGTCAATGATCCTTTGAATGCATGCCATTTTCCATGATTGGGTGTGTATTTGTTGATTGGCGACTAAGTGTGACTACCCCCTCAAGCGACGAATCGATGAGGGAATGACCTTCATGAGAAAAACGACGAGTCGCTTGACCCAAGATGACTTGTGCAAGGGTGCCTTTAGATGGTTTAGCATTAAGCATGTGCAATTTTCTGACATTTAGACCTATTTTTGGTGGGTGGTAACCCTTTTTGCGACGCTTCTTGGAGCTGAAACTGGCAAAAATCCTTCCTTCCGTGGAGCGGTCCGGCTATGGTAGCCTTCTTAGGGAGTAGGATAGTGACAATTTGTGACCCCAACGTCTATTTTGGATGCCAAGAATGTCAGGCGCGAAGGCGCCTTCGTTCGGCAATGTTATTACTATTTTTGGGTGGGTTTTGACCCTTTTGCTGATGCCGTTTGGGGATGAAATTCTCGAAAATCCGTCTTCCCGTGGGGCGGTCCGGCTATGGTAGCCTTCTTAGGGAGTAGGATAGTGAGGATTTGTGACCCCGACATCTGTTTTGCATGCCCGGAATGTCAAGTGCAACAGCACTCTCATCGGGCAAGTTTATTAGCTGTTTTTGTGTATTTTTGTTCATTTTTTTTGCTATTTTTTGAAATTTTTGCCTTGAATTCGTCCCAGGGTGGGACGAATTCCAACTTAGAATTCGTCCCAGGGTGGGACGAGCGCTAACTAGAGTGCTCGTCCCAGGGGAGGATGAATTTCAGCTCAAAAGGCTTATTTAAGGGCCAAAACTAGGGTTTGGGCTCATTTGCATCTGAATTTTCTTGCGATTTGGAGCTCTGGGGAGGAGGAGGTTAATTCTGCGAAGCGAAGCGCTGTCGGATTTTCCCTGCCATCATGAGTGCACAAACCGGATCGAGCGGTGGAGCCGAAGCGAGACCAGTAAGTGCTCCCTAGAGTTATTAGTTTGTTTAAAACTGCAAGTGTTTTGTTTAATTTTCTTTGTAATGATGCTTTTCACAATTTTAAAACTGAAACCCTAAAACTGAGCTGAAGACAACTAAGACTTAGTGTACGACTAAACGTAGTGCAAAACCTAGGTAAAGAATTTTTATTTTGCTTATAACTAAACCCTAGGATAAACGGAACGTTAAACCCTAAGACTTAATTGTTTTGTTTTTCTTTTGAATTTTTGTTCTATTTTTAAATTAATCAGTTAGGATTAGAAACCCTAGGACTGAAAAATTAATTTTTGAATTTTGTTTTTTTGTTTTTTTGGAATTTAAATTAATCAGTTAGGATTAGAAACCCTAGAACTAAAAAATTAATTTTTTGAATTTTTTAAAAATAAAAAAAAAAAAAAAAAAAAAAAAAATAATAAAAAAAAAAAAAAAAAAAAAAAATAAAAAACAAAAATTAATTTTTACTTTTGAATTTTTTTTTTTTTAAATTAATCAGTTAGGATTAGAAACCCTAGAACTGAAAAATTAATTTTTTTTAATTTTTTTTTTTGTTTTTAAATTAATCAGTTAGGATTAGAAACCCTAGAACTGAAAAATTAATTTTTGACTTTTAATTTTTTTTTTTTTTAAATTAATCAGTTAGGATTAGAAACCCTAGAACTAAAAAATTAATTTTTGTTTTGAATTTTTTTGTGTTTGTTTTTGCTGTACATTGATAGGCAATGTTGTATGTTCATGTTATTGTTGTACAGTTCTTTTTCATGATTTTAATGTTTTTGAATTGTTTTCTTTTGCAGGTTGTTAGGAGCCGGTACCGTGTACCCATTGCTTTTACTGAAGCGCGAGGGGCGTTGACTGTGGCTGACTGGGAGTGGCTTGATGCCCTTGGGCTCAAGCAGGTGGCTCGACTGGAGCCTGTGGTCACGGATCAGGCCTATTTGATGGCCCTGATCAATCTTTGGGATCCATGGACCAACACCTTCCATCTCCCAACAGGGGAGATGACTGTGACTTTGGAGGATATCTATCGGCTTCTACGGATTTCGATAGATGGATTGCCGATCAAGACATCACCGCGAGATCAGCGGACAACAGTGTTGACACGCTGCTTCGAGCATGGGGAGGAGCTGGGCGTAGAGAGCCCAGTGGAGACGGCCGAGGTGGACTGTCAGATTGGCGAGATTTTGGTCCGATGGTGGCAGGAGAGGGGGGTGTTGGGAGTGAGGCACGCATTCCTTATGGGCCTCATTTCCAACATGTTGTTACCTGACTCGTCAGGCACGAGGTTCCCATGGAACCTACTGGATTTGGTTT
Source organism: Wollemia nobilis (assembly GCA_028583015.1). Taxonomy (NCBI): domain Eukaryota; kingdom Viridiplantae; phylum Streptophyta; class Pinopsida; order Araucariales; family Araucariaceae; genus Wollemia; species Wollemia nobilis. The sequence goes on from JAQPPZ010017002.1 coordinate 5,844,772, forward strand.
GGCGGTTGGTAGAGTGCCCGACAGAGGCACCGCTAATCATGAGATGGGGACAGACACTGTTGGCATAGCTCTATGGGGAGTTGTACGAGGTTCACTGTCGATAGCGAAAGGGGATTAGCTATAGCTATCTATTGCAGAGTTGGGCTTGGCAGCATATAGCAGTGGAGAGGCCAGTCGGGTTACCATGGATGACTCGGGCAGAGATGGAGGATAGGGAGATTGGCTATGCAGTTCTGTGGTGGCGGTCCGGGGAGCAGGGACAGAGTCGACGGTGGGCAGGTGTCGTAGGGCACTATGTCGATACCTTCTCTCGGCTTACTCCAGGGGAGGTGGTTTGGCACCCTTATCGGGACTGTCCAGCCTGGCCGGAGGCTGGAGAGTGGCTCCGATGGGTACGCAGAGAGCGGTGGCTGATTGGGTGGCATGGGACCGAGCATGAGTTCTTCTCGTACAGCCGGGTGACATGATAGTTTGGGGTGCGCCAGGGGTTTCCTGGTGAACCCGTGGTCTATCGACGTTGGGGGGATGAGAGGACTCTGGACCGACCGGTCATCGCACCACTGGGTGAGGATTCAGACATGGTGATCGATGTCCCGAACGTGGATGACGTCGGGACTACCGCAGAGTACGACCAGTGGTGGGTACTATGGTGATGGTGGGGAGAGGGGCCACTGGGAGGCGCGGAGGTGGCAGCGGTAGGCGAGGAGGGTGCTGAGGCACCAGGGGATGATTGGGGAGCTCCTTTGGAGGATGCGGACATGGTGGAGGTGGGAGATGTGGGAGAGGACTTTGGTGAGGAGGAGCAGCCAGAGATGCAGGATTTTCTAGATCAGGCCAGTACTCTAGAGAGGCCTACATAACCGATCGTGTCGAGGGATACAGAGGCGGGGTTGCGCGCTGAGGTAGCACGATTGACGGAGGTGCTACGGAGGCGAGATGGGGAGCTGGTAGAGGCCTTGTAGGAGAGAGATCTCTTACGGACTCAGTTGGCAGAGCGGGAGAGCGCATGGGCTGCATCTCACCGATAGGAGGGGGATACCGATGCTGCATGGGAGAGGGATCTCCTACGGACGTAGCTGGAAGAGAGGGATAGGATTTTGGCATAGTGCGACGATGCAGTAGCTTACTATCATCGATGGGAGGCAGAGTGGTTGCGATGAGAGGCAGATTAGGGCCGACGAGAGTCATATTTGCAATGACATCGGCTAGAGATGGAGGGAGAGATTATCCACCTTGGTGGGTGAATACCTGAGCCTTCTGGAGGTGGCTCGTCACGTCGGACGAGGGGCAGTGATACTGAGAAGTCAGCATCATCTCGTCGCAGGCGACTGGATGAGGGAGGCGGTAGTAGGCATGATGTGGGGGCTAGCAGCAGCCGCCCTGAGGGGTCCCATAGGACCCACACCACGGGGGGTAGTTCCCGTCGCACCGATCCTGCGTGATCACGGTGGCCGATGCCTTAGGCTTGGGATTTTGGATTTTGGATGTTTTGCGGGGTCAGATGACCGACTCTTTGTAGCCTGCGGGCATTTTTGATGATATATATATATATATATATACCGACTTTATTTTGTTTATGCACATGTGATGATTTGATTTTATGCATGATGGTTTGATGAATATGGATGTATGCATGTTAATTTATTTTGATGGATGCATATTTTATGATGAATGCAAATGTTTTTGATTTTATTGTGATATGCAAAAATGGAATGGATGATGTGAATTTGTGATGTTTGGAGGTCGCACCATAGACTGTTTAGAACTGTATGGCTTTTTTTTTTTTTTTGCAATGGGAGAATGAAGGATGACAAGTTGGTTTCGAATGTAGTTAAGGTTTCTTGAGATTCAGATGTTTTAACTGTCTAGCCATGACTGTATTTTCATCTCACAAGACTTTTGACCAAGGTATGAATCGGACTTGTTTTTGACCAAGTTATTTCACATCCCTGTGTGTGCAATTGAGTTCGTTTATGTGGCATTTGTCAGGATACCGCCAGTGCCAGATAGGCTATCAACCAAACCTGTACTGAGGATCACCTAATTAGCTCCACTAACTCCTTTGTTGTATTTAGTCAGATTAATCTGTGGTGCAATCTAGGATACCATAAGCTAGCTCATCCACATGCAAACATTGATCTGCACACAAGTAAATGTGACAGATATATCGTCATGCGGGAGGTTTACCACCAGTGACCGATAGGCTATCAACCAAACCGGTACTGAGGCTTGCCTCATGACCTGTCGGAATGCTGAGAGTTCCAGGGATTCAAGTTCAACTCCCTTCTTTTCTTCAATTGTATTGGGATACTTGCTCTTTTATAGTGATAAAAATCACTGTTTATTTTTGTTTGATTTGTTTTTCTTTTGAGCAAGGGATTAGGATGTGGAGTGACGAGAATCACTGTTGTTTGTGCCTTTTGATGTGTGCACTTTGGGATATCAAATTTTGGAGTTTTGATTTTTGCAAATTTTTGATGTTTTGCAACTTTTGAGAACTTTGGGATTCTTGGGGAATTGGGTAGGGAGGATGCTTGTCCTTTTGCCAACTCTCAGCATTCTTGGGGTCATTCGCACAGGGGGATGAGCAAGATAGCCGTTTCACTTATGGTGACCTGGATTGCTTTGCAGGTTTCATCTTTCAGTCACACAACTTGGGAATTTTGTTATATGTTTTAACTTGTGTTGGGATGCTACATAACAAGGTGTGATCCAAGTAGAATTCTACCTGTGTAAAATCTGTTTGACTTGGTACGGTATGTGGCTTGACAGCTAATGACGCCTGAATGACGAAAACTCTCGATACATTAGAAGACAACTGATTTATAGTATGGCGGAAAGATGGATAGCGTTTTATTTTGATGGATTGTTTATACAACGGAGATATATGGAATGAAGATGGATTTTGCCAAGTAATGACAGTCTATGGTGCCTTGACTCGTATGACCACAAATATGCAAATGTATGGATGCGATGTTTAATGCAGCTATTATTTTTGTGTTTTTGATGGATTGATCTTGGTGAGTATGAAAATGAGATGTAAAAGAGATTTTTAATTTTGTGATGATTTATGCATGGAGATGAGATGCAAGTTTTGTTGTTTTTGATGATTTTATTTTTCTTTTGACCAAGCGATTGTGGGAATCCTTGGAGCATTTTGGGATTGACCAAGCGATTACGGGAATCCTTGGAGCATTTTGGATTGACCAAGCGATTGCGGGAATCCTTGGAGCATTTTGGTTTGACCAAGCGATTGCGAGAATCCTTGGAGCATTTTGGATTGACCAAGCGATTGCGAGAATCCTTGGAGCATTTTGGGATTGACCAAGCGATTACGGGAATCCTTGGAGCATTTTGGTATTGACCAAGCGATTGCGAGAATCCTTGGAGCATTTTGGTTTGACCAAGCGATTACGGGAATCCTTGGAGCATTTTGGGTTTGACCAAGCGATTACGAGAATCCTTGGAGCATTTTGGGATTGGCTGCTTTAGATATGGAATGGTCGCAAATGACTGATGTTCAAGGGTTCTAATTCCTTGATTCCATCAAGAGAGGCTAGCCGGTATGTCCCAGGTCCTATCTTGCTATCAATTACATATGGACCTAACCAATTTGCCGTGAACTTGTCCCTGAGATGGGGCGGCAAACTAGAGTTCTATTGGTTTTCCTTTAAGACCAAGTCACCAATCCGAAAGTCCCTTAGGTGAACTTTCATGTTGTATGCTTTCTTCAGCCGCTCTTGATAGATACGTAAATGCTCGAGAGCATTAACGCGTCGTTCATCGAGCAACGTAAGTTGGTCTAATCGGGCCTACCGCGCAGTGTCATCATCGATGAACTCTTGCATTGATATGCGTAGGGAGGGAATTTCCAACTCAAGAGGCATGACAGCCTCGGAGCCATACACAAGCAAAAATGGAGTTGCCCCAGTGGGTGTCCGAATGCTAGTGCGATAAGCCCATAGGGCAAGTGGGATCTGAATGTGCCAATCCTTATGACTATCTGTGACTATCTTTTTAAGGATAGCAACTAGCATTTTGTTTGACGCCTCTGCTTGCCCATTTGCTTGCGGATAATAGGGTGTCAAAAAATTGTGCTGAATTTTGTACTTTGTGGTCAAAGCACGCACATCTTTGTTCTTGAATGACGTCCCATTATCCGAGATTAGCTTGGATGGAATACCAAAATGACATATGATGTTATGCAAAATGAACTCCACAATGCGGGGTCCAGTCGTAGAGGTTAGCGAAACCGCTTCCACCCACTTGGTGAAGTACTCTGTGGCCATTATGATAAACGTATGATGGTCGGACGACGTAGGGGAGATCTTTTCGATGAGATCTAAGCCCCATTACGAAAATGGCCAAGCCGATTGGATCGGCTGCAAGGCCTAGGAAGGTACGTGTGTCAAATTGGCATGATGTTGACACTTCATGCACTTCCTCACATATGCGCAACAATCTCGCTCTAAAGATGGCCAATAGTAGCCCATGCGAAGAATGCGCTTGGCGATGGCCATACCACTGAAGTGGCCACCACACGTACCATCGTGCGCTTGGGCGATTGCCCAAGTGGACTCTTGCTGGTCCAAGCATCGAAGGAGGATCCCTTCATAGCTGCGATGGTACAAAATGTCTCCTAACAAGACATGCTTTGCCGCTTTCTGCTTGAATGCTCATTTTGTAGCGGGCGTCAATCCAAGTGGGAGGTTACCTAGCTTGAGGTAGTCCCTGAGGGGTGAATACCAATCCTGCTGATCAGAAGCCTCGACGGTATGAACAGCCAATCCCTCTTGAAGTTCATCCCTAGCAAAAGCTGAGCGGGAAAGAACTTGTAAGAATAGCGTGGTGTTGCTATTAAGGGGAGTAGGGGAGAACAAGGCCCCCCAGTTGGCGTGCTTCAAACAGTCATGGATTCGAGAGAACCGATCCGAGGATGGTTCAATCTGGATCATGTGGATTCCTGGCGTTAAATCAGAGCTTGCACGCTCCATCACGGATTGCGATAATGTTTTGACTTGAATGGTTGTCATATCACCAGAAAGGTCTTGTGGGATTAGTGACCCCAAAGAGGCCATAGTGTCCACAAAATGATTCGATGACCGAGGGAGTGCCTCGATGTCGTACCATTCAAGCTTTGCCAAGAATTTGTCCACAAGGGCTTTGTAGGCCTGCAGAACTGGGCATTTACATTGGAATATCCCCTTGACTTGATTGACGATTAACAACGAATCACCAAAGATGTTCAATCGTTTAATGTTCATGGTGATTGTTGTCTGAAGACCTATGAGCAAGGCTTCATACTCTGCATTGTTGTTGGTGCATGGGAAATTTAATTTAAATGACAGGGGCATTGGAGCACCCTACGGTGTGAAGAATACTATTCCCGTGCCACCACCTTGCTCACATTTAGAACCATCAAAAAATAGGGTTATGTCGGCTCGGGACTCGGGCTCATCGGAATCAGGCGATTCTGAGACATGGAAGACCCCATCATCGGGTAGTTCTATGACCAGAGGCTGATCGTCTTCGATAGGAGCCTCTGCTAGTTGATCGGCTATGACCTGACCTTTGATGGATTTTTGTCCAATAAACTCTATGTCAAATTCCATCAACAACATGATCCATTTCGCCGTGCGGCTACTATGATAAGTACGACTCATCATGTATCGCAATGGATTCTCCTTAGACACAACATACGTCTTGTTGCTCAGCATGTAATGGCATAGCTTTTTGGTAGCAAACACCACTGCCAAGCAGAGTTTCTCAACGTATGCATAGTTAAGTTCATAACTGACCAGGGTGCGGCTAAGATAGTATGTAGCCTGTTCTTTGTGAAGTTCATTCTTCTGGGCTAGCATGGCGCCCAATGCCACCTCAGTAGCTGAGATGTATAAGTAGAATGACACTCCTGGTCTAGGTGGTGCCAATACTGGCGGTGAAGCCAAGTATTGTTTGATGTCATCAAAGGCTGACTGGCACTCGTCATCCCAATGGAATGCGACCCCCTTGTGCAATAATTTGTTCATGGGTCGGCACTTGTCCGATAACTGCGCTATGAAGCGCTTGATCGACGCGACCTTACCCTGCAGACTTCTGAGCTGCTTGATGGTAGTTGGGGGAAGCATTTCAAGGATTGCCTTGACTTTGTTTGGGTCCACCTCGATGCCTCGCTTTGAGACTATAAAACCCAAGAGCTTTCCAGATGTGACGCCAAAAACGCACTTCTTGGGGTTTAGTCTGACTTTATGCTCAATGAGGCGATCGAGGACCTTGCTTAAGTCACCGAGATGATTTGGGCGTAAGAGAGACTTGGCCAACAAATCATCCATGTAATCTTCCAAAGTTTTATGCATGTAATCATGGAAGATGTACGTCATGGCACGTTGGTAGGTGGCGCCAACATTTTTAAGGCCAAAAGGCATGACCTTGTAACAAAATGTCCCCCAAGGCATTGTGAACGCCATTTTTAGTTGGTCCTCGGGATTGATACGAATCTGATTGTATCCCGAGAAACCATCCATGAGGGATAGCATTTCGTGGCCCGCTGTAGCGTCTACCAATGCGTCGATGCTAGGCAAGGGAAAATCATCCTTAGGACTCGCTTTGTTGAGATCACGAAAATCAGTGCATATGCGAATCCTCCCGTCGGGCTTCTTGACGGGCACCATGTTGGACAACCATGGCGGATAATCCATGCAGATGACAAACTGTGCATCCAACAACTTTTGCAATTCATCTTTGACCATCAAGGCCACTGTTGGGTGCATCTTGCGTAGTTTTTGCTTAACAGGCTTGACTGTCGGATCAAGCGTTAAATTATGCGTGACTAGCTGCGGATCTAGCCCCGGCATATCTCTGTATGACCATGCAAAAACCTCCTTCTTCTCTTTGAGAAGGGCAATGTAGTCGGCTTGCTCTTCGGGGGATAAACTTACCCCCAACTTGATAATCTGTGGATTCATTGGATCTGAGCCGATGTCTACGTTAGTTGTCTCCTCAACCGACATGTGGGATCCGTCCTCCAACTGGTGTGGAGTTGGGATCAAATGGATATCATTTGCTGAGTTAAGATCATCGTTGGGAACCTCGGGTTCCTCTTCAACATGGAAGATATCCTGAGTTGGCCCAGGGGTAAAATGAAGCATTTCACCAAAAGCCCAGTACTCAGATGGGGATGGAGGTGAATTGACGCGATCCCAGTCAATAGCATCTATGTCTAGATGCAATGACTATGTCGGATCGGCCGGATTGTGGATGGGGGCGATTAAATCAATGGAGATCATGTTGATGGAATGATTTTGGTCTCCATTACCGTAGGTGTAGTTACTCGGACATCTTGGATGCTCTTTATGCTCTGGATCTGGCTCTAGAGGGACGGGCATGAATGGATCATCCCTATGTGTGGATAGGAAGACAGGGTCTTCCCTCGGCACTGATGTCATTATAGGGTCTCGGGGTGGACGGTGCTCATCGTAAACTTGGAGCCACGGATCCAACACTTGGTCCCACCCTGCTGGGTCTACGTACCACTCATGCCCATGCAGTATGCCCATCTGATCAAATATGTCATTAATCTCCAAGGGACGCCGATGCTGCATCTATCGCATGTGATTAAGGTATGCCATTTCTATTTCGTCTTCATAATCACTATCGGAGATCCAACCTCCTTCATTGGCTCTGACTGCTTGCGGCATTGAGGGCTCACCTTGCTCAAGAAAATTTATCTGGCCCCACTGTGGTTGTGCCACTCTCCGTGGGGGGACCTGATTCTCTTGACGTATCACTGGCTCGACTGGAGCCTCTAGAGGAAACATTGTCAAAAGATCCTCGTGATAGTCGTCCATAGGAATCACTTGCGAGTGATTGTTATCTGAGTCGAAGGGGTCATATGATGTTGGCTCATAGTCTGACTCATCCTTCGAAGATCCTTCTTGACATTGTTGATATCCGTCCTGAAAGTGGGTCCCCAAACTTTCGCCTCTTTCTAGCAAAGGGGTAGGGCGATTGAGGTTACCAAGGGTGGTTGTTGACCATGGGAGATAATCCCCCAATGTGTATGTTGTGTTTGGGTTGGCATATGGATCTGATGCCAATCCACCCTTGTGGCCTATCTTCAGGCCTTGCATGTCGTCGACCAAGATGTCTAAGGGTAGGGGGTGATTGAACCCTACACCTGACTTGTCATAAGGCATTTGGTATCTTGGTTGACAAAGGACACGCACTCCTTGCTCATACCGGCCTAACCCGTATCCATGCCAATTGCATTGGCCAAGATATCTCAGAGCGAAGTTCGGGTTGGACAGATAATTTACATCCTCTATGAAAGGTTCTTCATCCTCGTCCTCTCGCATGTATGGCTCAGTGCCATGATCAAGGCCCCCATACACAAAATTAGTCTAGTTTGGCGGGTAGCCTAGAGGAACAATTGTACCAATGGGGAGGCGAGGTCTCCCCATGTCTTGCATGGACTCTAGTGTGGGCGTTGCTACGACATTCCGCACCAGATACTCCCCCAAGCCCGTATTGGCCATTTAAACAGTGATTGTTGGCGACTGAGGGGGAGGGAACGGAAGCTCTTCCGGACTCCACTCCATGTGGGGTGGGCTAGGAGCTTCCACTTCCATTGTACTAGGCATCTCTTCGATAGAGATGTTGGAGACTGATTGTGGCGCCTCTTCCAGAGGTTGTGCCTCCTCCAGGGGTTTCTTCCCTTTGTCCTTCTATTTGGCCATGATAGGTGGCATCGTTGATGAAGGACCAACTGATGAAGATGGACCTGACCGGGGTTTTGGTGGATCTACCTTTGGGGATGCTCACGAAATCAGACCCTGTCGAGATGGATTCAACTGGAAATCCAAATGCGTTGATGGGAGGGTCGACTGCGGCATCGCCTGCACTGCATTGCAGTACTTGAAGGGTTCTTGGTCTACCGAAACCACATGTACTTCCCCTTCAAATGTATACTTCAGGCATTGATGTGCTATTGATGGGACACACTTCATGTCCCTTATCCATGGCCGGCCCAACAAGATGTTGTAAGCCATCTCACCTTCCAAAATATGGCACAATGTTGGTATTGTCTTTTGTCCCACTTGAATGGGTAGGACGATTGTGCCGACTGTCGAGCAGATTGCATCGTTAAATGCTCGCAGTGTATATGTGGAGGCCGTGATATGAGAGGCCGACAACTTTAAATGTTTCAATGCCGCTGTAGTAATGATGTTGCTAGACGAGCCAGTGTCTACCAACACCCTCTTATAGGGGATCCCGTTGACCCACGCGATAACGTGCAGGGGTGGATCCGCTATGTCATCAGCCACTAACTTCACTTCATCTTCCCGAAAAGTGATGACTGGCTCGGTGCATCTTTTGACATGCCCCACAAAATTGTTGAAAGAATTTGGTTCCTGGGGCTGCAACTCGATAGCCTTCAATATCTCCATAAGAGCCTCCCGATGGGGCGTTGATTGTTGAATTAGCTCATATATGGAGAGCCTAGCCGACGTGGTCCGTAGACTTTGGGTAAGTCTAGTCCGAATCGTGGCCACGGGTCTAGGCGGAGGCAGTTGCGTAGGGTTCTGTTGAGACTGTGACGTTGATGGAACTTCTTTTGTGGCTGCTGTGGGAGCAGCTCCTGGGTATTTCTTGTTCCTAGTCACTATGGAGATCATCCCTACATATCCTTGCATGGGGAAGTTCTGTTGCACCTCATTGATTTGGAGGGGTTTTGCCTGCGCCTCATGGGCAGGCAAGGGGTCTCTGAAAACTCCCATTTGTTGGTTGTTCGGCGCTACAGGGTTGTCTACAACCAATGTCTTGTTGTCAATCAAGTCTTGTATCAAGCCTTTGAATGTCCAACATGCATGAAGGTCATGTCCCTATCGTCGATGGAATCTACAATACAAATCCTCCCGGTACCCCTTAGGCTTCGGTGCATTGGGATCTATGGTTTGAATTTTCGGGAGGTTGATCAAATTCGCCGCTGACAAGCGGTCAAATAGGGAGTCCCTAGACTCCGTGTAGGGTGTAAACTGTCGCCTAGGGCGACGCTGCTGATTTTGCCCCTGTTTTTGGTTTTCTCTTTCATAATTGTTAGGGGGCACTGCCTGATAATTAGCCTTTTGAGGCTGTATGTCTTGTGCAGGCTTAGGAACATTTATAGCAACTTGGTTAACCGCAGCGGGTTTTTGTTGCGTAGTCCCGATTTTGGTGTTTTTGTTCCATTCTTTTTTCTTAGGCTTGGCGATCTCGCCATCCTGTATCTTGATCTCTTCGATTATTCTGGCTTGCGCCAGAGCCTCTTCTAAGGTGGCATATTGCTGCAGCTGCAATAGCACAGAGATCGATCTTAAACAACTTCTTGAAAACATTTGTGTAAGGTCGGACATAGGGGGAAGGTAGGGTAGCTTGGAAAGCAGAGTCCTCCACCGATTCCCGTAGGCCGCCATAGTCTCTTCCTCATATTGCCTGAGGCTGGCCAAATCACTCAGTGACGCCTTCTTCTTGGTGTTGAAGGCGAAGCGTTCGAGGAACGCATCCACTAACTGATCCAAGTTGCTGATGTTGTGCTTCGGCAATTGGGTGAACCAATCCGAGGCAGGGCCTACGAATGTGGTTATAAAGGTCCTCAGCAACAGAGCATCATTGTCCTGAATGCCAAAGCATTGGCTCAGGAACCTCGTCACATGCTCTTGGGCATCCTCCTCACCTTTAAAGAGTGCCAGCTGGGGCAACTTAAAGTGCTCAGGATAAGGAGGTGCAGGCACGGACGGATGCACCGGATGACTACGGAGTTGACGTAACGTGGGCTTTTGGGGCCCAGCAGCTTTGGTTTCCATAGACTCCAAATGCTCTAACAGCGCTTTGTATGCATCAGAGGACTTAATCTCGTCCTCTCTAATATTTTCCCGTTGTGGGTTGTGATAGACTTGAGGCCTGTGGAGAGGTGGTCGGATAGCAACCCCTCCGCCTAGATAGGGCATTTCAGCCCGCTCTTCTTCTTGTTCATACTCCTCGTATGCTTCTTGAGGAGTCTCTGGGCGAGACCTACGACCATGAGTGGGTCCCCGCGGAGGGAACCCATCATTATTCCGGGGAGTGGCCTCCCGTTTCGGTCTAAGAGGTCTTGGAGGCAGCGCTTGGTTAGGTCGCGGGGACCTGTCTTGTACCAAGGGGTTACGCCTCTCATATGGTTCTGCCCTTTGGGTGCGAGGGGTCAGAACCCTCTTCGGCATAGTGTTATTCAATAGCTCCTCTGTTTGGTGCCTAATGCGCTCTTTACTGAGGCGATATAAATGCTCCACTTGCTGTTGATCTTGCTCAAGCTGCGTAATCTGCGCTTGGCGGGTGGCATGTCTGGCGACTGCCAGGTCGATCTGTTCTGCCATATTGAGTCTCGGAGGCCTAGATGCCTCTCCCATGCACTTATCTCGGTCACGGTGATCCGAGATCTCTACAGGTCGCTTCCCCCTATCGAGGTTGGTGGCATTTATTCGAGGCTTTGGCCTCGAAGGATGGTTTTGGTACATAGCAGGTGCGGAGGCGCATTGCTCCCATGCTGTATATTGCTCTCGAGGAAGATAAGGGTCTTCCTCATTCTCCCTTTCATAAGTGTGAAAGGGGCGGGCGGAGTTGGCTCGCCCTGTCAGAGGAGCCTTGTGCTCCGGATTTGTCCTATTGTTTCTGACAATGAGAGGAGGCAATGAAGGGATGATATTATCTTGAAGCCTCTCCTCATGGACCCTCCATCGTTCCAGCACTTCATTGCATGGTGGCCACTCGTATCGAACTTCTAAGGGAGGCCTTGTATCTATGTTGAGTGCCACATGTAAGGCCTCTTCCCGAAAGGGGCTATGACGGATGGGCGTGTCCCCCAATGGGGTGTCCCTATAATTCCATCTTGACCTAGACTGATGGGGACTCTCTTGCGGGTTAGACCGCCAAGGTGGTATAACTAAGTCCTTAGGACTATAGCGGAGGCGGCTTGTGCCCCCCTTGTACACTTTCCGCAGCTTTCGCCCTTGATTGGGCTTGGCTACGTGTGTACACCATGGTGGTGCTTTCCTACAAGCTATGTAGATTTTATCTCTTTTATGATTTTTTTTTGTTACACTAAGCAGAAATGAACACACACATACACAAACGGTGATTATCTCTTTTAAAGATTAATGGTGTGTCCTAGACTGGTTTTAGTGCGTTTTGATGATTTTGTTTTTGTTTTTGAAAGTTTTGAAGAATGTTTAAATGCATAATGAAGGCTCATATAACTCCCATAAATGGTCGCCCCTTCGATATACCATGCCAGGCCGATATACCAACCTCTCTATATACCCGCCCTTACGAGAGGGAGACTATAGGTACGTGAGAGCAGATGGTACATGGAACGTAGGTTGTATCGAAGGGGGATTGTCATGTTTATGACACCTACCATAGAAGACTTATCCTCGTGCGCTGGGAATCACCCCAATGACACTCGGTCAGCTTTCGTCAGGATTTACGTCGAGCAATAGTGACAATCGGGGTAAATGGATGCAAAAATCAAGCCAAGGTGGTGATGAACCCACCGTTGGTCTTGATCAAGGGTTGGGGTCTTACGACCAGCTCCTTGGTTTAAAAATGCCACGTGATGTGTGTGTGGTTTATTTTAATTTGCAAAAATGAAATAGGCAAACAAAAGGAAACTTTCCCTAAGCCATACAAAAATTGAAAATCAGAAAACAGAAAACAGAAATTTGAAAGAAGCTTGTTAAAAACCCCTACCTCTTCTCTGCCCAAAAGGATGTTTTCTGACTCTCGGCTCTGAAACTGCACAGACTAAAATTCGTCTCTCGGGTCAGACGAATAACGAAATCAGAATTCGTCCCTATTCGAGATGAATTCTAATTCGTCTTAGGGTCAGACGAATTACAGTACTGTATTCGACACAGGCAAGGACGAATAACAGTCAGAATTTGAAAAATGGTACCTGTAAGCACAAAAACACAAATTTTTGATCAGTTTCTTGATCTCAAAAAATAGGGGACAGGGTCCCACCGTGATCGCCACTGAAAGCACGAGATTTCGAAAACAAAAAGGGAAAACTCCAAACACGATGCAAGAATGAAACTAAACTTGATGCTACAAATTAGAAATGCGTAAAATGGAGAAAGCATAGACAAATTGGAACCCAAATGGAATGAAACAACCCTCTTCTTTTATTAATATATTTCAAATTCGGTTACAATTAGCTTCCTCCCTTTTTAGGGGAGAGGAGCATCAAACTTGTCTCTTGGTCACATCAATGGAAAGTCATCTCTCTTCCGCGTGCCCACATGTAAAATGGACGGGCCAAAGCGTCGCCGCCGCTGGTGTGAATGAAGACTTGATCCTTGCTGCTCCTCCTGCATTCAAAGAAACAACAAACTCGTTAGTAGCACCTGTGGCAAAATATGAAATGTTTGTTTTCTAAAAATAATGAAAGATGCATGCAAAAAATTGATTACAACGATAACTAAACGGATCCCAAACAGTCTGCAAATTTGACAGAGACAAGAGAACATTACCAGAGGGCCATTGCCATCAGAACAGTCATGAAATTGGCCATCGATTTGAATTCGTCCCTGGGCGGGACGGATTCCACTGTAATTCGTCCCTGGGTGGGACGAATTCGCCTGTGATAAAATGCCGAAGTGATGCTGCCCAAATGTCGTGTCTCGGATGCTCCAAAAGACCTGCAAGCATAGGGGTTAGCTAATTGGGGGCATTTTGGGAAGACCCAGATGGTCGGATTTCCCCAATTTGGCCTCCATCAACGGGAATTTGATGTCGCTACCTGCAAGTTAGTGAGAACAACAAAAGCGACAAAACATGATAAAAATTGATCAAAGCATTGTGAAATCAGAATTAAAAGCTATTTAAACAACATAAAATGGAATGCTAAGTAAAAAAATTAAGAAAAGACAATCTGCCACGAATTCCCAATCATTCTTAAAAAAGAAGATTAGGCCCGCAGCAGTGCGGGGCGCCGGCGGGCCGCCCACCGTTGGAACCTGATTTCGGCACCAATCCACTTGGGATGGGCCCAAAATCTCTTGTAATGGGTTGTCGGCGAATGGGTGGGATAATGTGGTCAAGTGTCGGGTTTTGGATCCGGATTCACACTTCCAATAGCCACCCAATGACCTCCCTTGCGAAAGAGATCAAGGATGTGGAAGAGATGAATCAAAAGGGGTAAGGCATGGTATCAATTGGGCAGCACTTCGTTGCTTGAAAATGCTTCCAACCTCTCTTTTTGGGTGAGAAAGTTCACCATTTTATAGACCCAAGGGGTCTCTTTTGGATGGGCATGCAGGGGTGCCACATGGCGGCCATGCCTTCCCAAGAGGGAGGAGACTCCTCCCTGACTTGGGCTTCCATGACTGCCCTTGTGACAGTCCTCTAACGCTCACTCTGCCCACCTACACGCGCATGCAAGGCAGGAGGCATTAATGGACTGTCCCTGGCTGCCACTTGTCAAGATTTTTCTTTTTGCCCGTTGAACCTAGAATTCGTCCTACCCAGGAGCGAATTCAGAATTCGTCCCTGGGTGGGGCGAATCCCATTTTGAATTCATCTCAGGGTGAGACGGATACTGAGCAAAGTGCCTAGAGGGTGCCAAATTGATCCCTGACTTCCCAAAATTGTTGTAAAAGTGGTTAGGACCACTGTTTAACCTCTGAGGGCTGCCCTGGGGGCTGGGTGTGTCAATGCGATCAGTGTTTGCAGTCACATAATCGGATTGGTGTTGTTTTGGTGTCTACATAAAGACATGTCTTATCATAAAAAAATTATTATTATCATTTGAATGTTGACAGTTCAGCCAGATTATCCCATAGGTCTATATCTCAAGATCAAAATATCAATCACATTAATCACATTCATAAATAACACTTGTTTCACAATAGAAAATCACACTATTATATTCATAAATTATCAAGAATTCAAATTACAAAAGTTACATAGTATGGAGCTCTGTATTCAATATATAACCTTACAAAATGACTCTTCAATACTATCAACTATTGCTCTTCTCAAACTCATGGGACATGCAACCTTTCACATTCCTCACTTATGACAAAGCCCTCATAATTACATAACTCTTCACTTTACAACTTACCACATATTTATGACTCTTCACTCTCTCACTTGACACCTAACACCTATGACTCTTCACTTACTCACTTGACACTTTTGCACTCTCACAACTCACACTTGCATATTTAATTACATAACACATGGAATCTCCTCACAAATTGATATATACATTAGGTAAATATAAAACTCACTCCTGAACTAATATTTACAAATGTATACCATGGTATATTAATGTTACCAATTAATGTAAATATCTCTAACATGTCATGTATTACATTATTTGGTGTAAATATCTTTTGTTGTACACAACTAGCTCTGAAATAAGTCATACTTGTTTCATCCAAGTTCTTTTATAAAAAGATTTGGCAAGGTGATCTTCAGTGGGAACATATTTTATATGAATATGATGATCTAGAACATGATCTCTAATAAAGTGATATTAAACTTCAATGTCTTTTGCTCATTCATAAATCACTCGATTTTTGATAAATTTGATGACTCCCTGATTATCACAATTCAATATTATATGAATTTTTTCTAATTTTCATATATGATAAAATGTATTGTAACCAAAGTGCTTCACATACTCTATCTTTTATTGCATAATATTTAACTTCTATTGATGAATGAGATATTACATGTTATTTCTTATTATAAAATGAGATAGGTCTTGGCCCAAGATGAAATACATATCTTGATGTTGATTTCTTGTCATCTATAGATCCAACATAGTCAAAATCTAAAAATCCCTATAAGTAAAAATTATCATTTCTTTTGTATTTGAATCCATACTCTATGGTATAATATATTATAGTATACTCTTTGCTACTTTTCAATGACTTTGCTTAGGTTCTTGCATAAAACTAGAGAGATAATTTATAGTAAAAAACAATATCAGGTCTTGTATTTGTTAATTATAGAAGTCTTCCAATTAGTTGTTGATACGTAGCAAAACTATTGATGGATTATTATCTCTTGATAATTGTAGTCCTTGCTCTATTGGAGTATATTTAGGTTTACATTTTGTCATTTTATACTTTTCCAATAATAATTTTGCATACTTTATTTTGGTTATTGTGATGTTATTATCTTTTTGAGAAATTTCTAAACGAAGATAGTAGTGTAGAAGTTCTAGATCTAGCATTTCAAATTATTTTTTAAATCATTTTTAACCTCATCTATTAGAGTCTTTAAACTTCTCCTAATTAATATATCATCAACATATACCACAAGAATTATTCTTTCTCACCCAACCTTTTTATATAAATATTTGAATATGATGTACTCCTTTGAAAATTATGTCTTAGTAGATGAACATTAATTTTAATGTACCATGCTCGAGTATCTTGTTTTAATATTTGATTGTCAATAAAATTTTATCTTCACTTTTTAGTCAAATTGTATATTTGATTGTTAATATTATTTTATCTTCAATTTTTAGTCAAATTGTATCTTCGATTGTTACTCAAGTTTTATCTTCGATTGTTAAGATTTGCTTGAAAATAAAAATGGAATGAGTAAATCTAATTTTGCTGTGTAAAAAATTTGGAATATCATATTAATTATTCATTTTAATGAAATTTTGGAATTTATTGAAATTTCAATTTTTATAAAATGAAACTAATTGATTATTTGGAAAAATTGTGCAAAGTTTAAAACCTCAAATTTATTTAAAAATGTGAACTTACATAAAATGAAAATTTGAATTTTAATTCTTGAAATTGTCATATTTCTTTTTTTAAGGGTTTTGATTTTTTTTTTGTATTTGATGAAGTTAAAAAAATGTAAAAGGCTAGGGTTAGAGAAAATAAAATAAAAGAACAAGTCACTATAAATTCTAAAATTTCAACCCGAATCTCCATAAAAAATATCCTGAAACAAATCAACATTAATCTGACCTGTCTTCACTCTATCCAAAATTAATGTGATACAATATTCTACATAATAACAAAATATATTAAAAAAAAAAAAAAAAGTCTACCATTTGCATGCATAAAACTTATCAAAATTTCCAATATATTGCCAAAATGAAAGATGTTTAAATTAATGCTCCTTCAGAATACCTTGCTTCAAATGGATTACAATGGTGAAATTTTTGCAGTCCAGCAACTAGGGAGGAGATGTTCTTCAAGAAAATATGATTTCCAACTTGCTGCCAATGGTGACATTTTTTCATGCATTTGAATCGATATTTAAAATTTCCAACCAAAACAAAAAAATTTCCTTTCTTTTCCACTTGTTTGGTTTTATAACACTCTCCTCAACAAGTTTGTTCTCCTTCCATCTTCTCTATTTTCCTTTTACCTCTATTTAATATTTCGGAGATTACAATTTTATAAGTACAGGCATCATGTAATCGTCCTTTATTTTCATCCACTTTATTGTCCCCTACCAAATTTTGTCACATACTTATAGCGGCCGCCAAATGCTTTATTTTGTTGTTCTCTTCAAAGAAGACACAATCGGACCTTTATAGTGTCAAAATATGAAAACATGGCTTCCCTGGTGGAGATTGTAGTCGTCTTTTACATAGAAAATTCCTCGAACACATTAGCCATTGACCACCACTTATTTTTTAATCGTACTCTAAAACATTTGGGTAGAAAGTAAAAAACCTCCTGAACGAAAGTACACATCTTGAACAGAGACAATCCATTCTATTTTCTATGAGAAACCATATTTTGGTGCATGGATTGAAAGCTTTAGGAATGGATATACCATCACCACCACTAACCAAAAACTTATCATCAATAAAAATACCCTCGTAGTCTACGTCCCTTCTAAAGTGAATATCGGGTAGTATCTCCCATTTATCGATCTCCCATTGTAAACCGTAGCATCTCAATATCTATGTAAACTACCATTGCAATATTCGTTAGCAATGTAAATGTGTCTATTGGGTGATACTGAGTAGGCAAAGAAAGCCCTCAGTACACACATGTTAGTGCCCCACCATCATATTTAACAACAAAAATAATAGACAAAAACAATATTGAGACTCTCAAAGGGTGAATCATCAAAACCATCGAGAAGGACTAGTTTGTGGTTCACAAAAAACATTTCCATACAAATTGGTCTCTCATGGAAATGGGAATGGGAATGCGAGTAAGCCTTCCCCATGCATTTTCATTGTGAAGAGGGTCATATATGCCAACCCTCAATTTCAACTCAAGCAGACATACGTATGACTGACACTTCCCAACTATTTCTTTTAGAATATTGACCTTGATCTCCTACAAATTATTTTGATTTGGCCATACACGAAACACAACCTAATGTGTTTTATCTGGTTGAGTTGGTATTCCATGCGATCCATATTATGGTTAATTTGGTAGCTCCATTGATGTGTAAACCACCAGTACTTGTATACTATTCATATGGAACACCAATGACTCTACGCTAGCCCCCATTGTGTAAACAATAGATACCATTGACAAAGCATTCCCTGAATAGTTTGAAATTATGTGGGAAGAAATTGCCCTTTATGCACCTCAATTCTTGTACCGATGGTAATTTCATATAGCTCTGCCATGACATGTTTGATGATAATATTTATAGAAGGGTATTCATGACTAACTTGTTGACTTAGCCGAGTATTTACTTGCATATTCCCTGGTCTTTCCCAACTTCTATTTGGTTGCACATAGGATTACCAAGCAAAAAAGGGTGTAAAATAAAAGCTAAATTGTCTACCATAATAAGTGCACGACCACTTAGTCCCACATGTGTCTAGGGATGGCATGATGGTGGGTTTATCAACCCAAACAAGAACTAATTCTAATGACTAAGCTAGGCCCTTGAAAGGTCCCTTAGTATTCGTCCCCCATGTTGACTGCGCTCTACTTGGTGGTGCCTTGAAACTTTGACCCATTGACTATGTTGACTGTGCCCATGCATTGTGTCCTCTAGTCTATCCTACCATCCACCTCTCAAAAATCGTGCCACCTGTTTACCACAAACAAAATATTTTTAATTATATTTAATTTAATTTAATTAATTAATTCGGTCAATCTTCATAAATTATGACAAAGTGTCAAAATTGAAAATAAAACCTTCTCAAAAATCGTGCCACCTGTTTACCACAAACAAAATATTTTTAATTATATTTAATTTAATTTAATTAATTAATTCGACCAATCTTCATAAATTATGACAAAGTGTCAAAATTGAAAACAAAACCTTTTTAATTATATTGAATTTAATTTAATTAATTAATCCTACCAATCTTCATAAATGATGATAAAGTGTTAAAATTGATTTAATTAATTAATTAATTCGGTCAATCTTCATAAATGATGACAAAGTGTCAAAATTGAAAACAAAACCTTTTTAATTATATTTAATTTAATTTAATTAATTAATCCTACCAATCTTCATAAATGATGACAAAGTGTTAAAATTGAAAACAAAGTGGGAGAAATGAAGCTTTATAAAAAGGCTCAAAATCAATTGGTTCCAAAATGCAACTCTCACCATCATTCAAGAAGTTTACAAATAACTAGAGCCTTTAATAATGTAGTTTTGTTTGAGACATATTTTCCTTGATGAATGAATAAGCTTTAAAGTGCTCTTTGAGCAAGGTTTCTTCATCCTAAAAGACTCAAAGTTTTTTTTTTTTTTAATTCATGGTAATGGTAAACTTTTTCTGCTATTTTGAATTATTTAAAAAAATGAAAAAACTCAATCATCAAATCTCACCAAAATACAAACTGCAAATAAAATATCAACTAAACTTCAAAATTTCAAGTGGATCCCCAAAATTGGGGTACATTGTACGGTGACAACAACAAGTAGATTCTAATTGTCTATTCCTATATTTATACATACCAACTAGTATATGGGATGACATATTGACTCCTATACCACTTTCCATGTCCTCCATATTAGTTTCCATGTTAGTTGTATAGACCACCACAACATGTACCACATGTCATACCATTTCATTTGTCATGTTAGCTATATGGAATACCATATTAACTATATTGATTGCCATATCACCCACCATTTATCACACCATGTAAATTACCATATTAGCTATATAGATTGTATGGAATACCATATTATTGGGTTCCAAGTAATTAGATGCCACATTACAAGATGCCATATCAATATATTTATCTTAAAAAGGATGATGTCAGTGCCATGTCATTATATCTTTCCATCTCATCAATACTTACCACATCATTGGTTTATGTCATGCTAATATCATCTTCATCCAAAAGGTTTTAGATTTGGAGGGTTCAAACTCATGAAATCTTTCTCCATCCAAATCCTTACAATTAATTGGGTTTTCATTATTCCCAATGGGTGATATTAATGATAAGTAAATCATTTAAACAAATAACTCTCACATTCATCCCTCTAGCATGTGTATAATATAAATATACATCATGATGACACATGCACACATGCTGCTTTTTATACCGACCTTGTTGAGGAAGTTTCTTAGCATATTCTCTTTTTTAAATATTTAAAATTTTAATTTTGAGGTAGAATGTGGAAAAGTGCTAAATTAGAATCCCATAGAATTTTACAAAGAATTTAGACATATTGTTATTTCATTCATATCTATCATAATTTTTCCTTAGATGACCTTTGTTTTGAACATAACCAATTGAGGCATCCTCTCATTTCCCCTTACAACATAATTGTTTTGGACCATTTTAGTAAATTTCACATGTGGCTCGAATTCCATTATCAAGCATGGAAATTTTCTCATGGATTTTATAGTACAAGGGGTCTATCTAAAAACTTTAATATATATTTTAATTATTTTATGATGATTAAGTAATCTATATTTCCATCTATTTTATTATTAGACACAAGAATCCAAAAGAGAAAAGGAATCTATACAAGAAAATTGAGGTTTTCAAAAGTTCATAAAAAACTAAATCATGAAACTTGGGCATCCATTTGGTCAAAAATTAATAAAAAGAGATGAACATTGATCATTGTGAGTGATTTATAAGAGATTCTTTGAACAATATTATGCAAATACATCTATGTGTAGACTCTTTCAACAATTTGAATAGTGAGTGCATTGTATCTCAAATATTTATAAAATGCTATAAAACTATAATATTGTTCTCTTCTAAAACCTTTAAAAATTTTGGGCTTAAGGTGATGATTAGAACTAGGTTTAAGGAAAGACAATAACTTGACAATGGGTTCTCATGGAGAATTCCAATTGACTATGATGAAGAGCATTCATGTAAATTAAAATATATATCCTTGAAAAGATCATGGATGTATTAATTAGTTTTAAAAGGTGGTCCAAAATTGTAGATAGATTGGATTTCCAAATGAACTTTCAAGTTAATGGCTTGTATTTTCATCATAATCCATTGATATATTAAATGTTGTTTTCCTTAGGACATTCTAACCATGACATTGAAATACCAATAAGGGTTGTACTTTGGAAACATGACAATCACTAATATTAAAATAAATCTTTATCTAAAGACTCTTTGATCAATTTGAATAGTGGAGATGGTCTCTTCAAGCTACACAAAGTTATCTCTCAATCTATTACAAAACGTTAGAGAACAAAAGGTTTTGAATAAGCCTTATAAGTGGATTGACTTTATATGGAGGATTCATTTCCTTCTATACAAATTATGCTTAGATGTAAGGATGATCTACTTCTATAAAATTCTAGACAATCTACCAAAAATGGTAAATCATAGTATTAATGAAATGAATATGACATCCATTGACTACATATTTATTTTTTAATCTTTAGTTTTATTAGTGTTAAATTTGTTCTGTACATTTTTCTTTAAACTAAATTCAAATTTGTAATCTTTTTATATCTAATATACCACATTACAATATCAAGTGGCATTAGCTCAACCAGTTAGATTCCTCAATATTTATAGAGGGAACCAAGGTTCAAATCTTGACAAGCGATATTAGGAAACCTAGTGTTATTTTGATTTTGTTGTAGCCCAAGTGGACCTCTGTCCTTCTAGTCTCCTGAGGTAGTTTTGTTTCAGGGTTGTGGGAGCCTCTCAAAACCCTCACCTTTAATTACCCAACAAAAATATCCAAACTTTGTTGTAATACCACTATGTAGTGATGATGTAATACAGATGAGGCCGTTTCAATCCCATATAACCTATTGAAAAAATATACCACATTACTATAACATTATATATTTTTAAATAAATATCATTTTTTTAATATAACAAATTATAAATAACACTAATTTCTAAAAAAATATTTACAAAATAAAAAATAAAAAATAAAAAATAAAAAATAAAAAATAAAAAATAATAATATTGATGTAAAAGCATGGATAATATACACAAATTTGTAAGGTACTTGAGGAGGTAAAAGGCATTTTATTAACATCCAAGAAAAACATTGTTGCAACATAAATTTAGGTTTGATTTCTTCAAGGGTTCTTCTCCTTAAAATGTATAAGGTTCTCCTAAAAAAACAGGACCTTTAATATTGTCCATAATAATCTTCTTATATAAGATGTAAACGAAAGTATGCAACCCATGCATGTAATGCCGTTATCGTATCAGACAGAGATTGCCGCTTGCTTTATTTGTGCCGCTGTTCTTCCTCCTTTAATATGTTCCTACGAACACCTACACTGACGATTTTTCATTTCAGCTGTGGATGGCTTCAATTTTTTAGAGGAAGAAATAATTATCGAAGACGCAAGGCTGCCGACAGCAACTGCTCCTGGGAACATCAAAATGACGTCATATTCGTTTTCGAAGATGGCCCCATGATATTTTATGGCGAAACGTTCATAATGGCCGCAAATTGAATGTCAATATCTGGACAGCTGACATTAAAATGCCAAAAGCGACGGGTCTTCTGCGTCACGCTCAACCGCGGCTTCTATGAGGCAGTTCAACCAAAACAATGCAAAATTTGAAATTACGACCTGTTTGTTGGAAATGTGAGAGCTTCACTGTTACGTTTGGCGTTGTCCTCCACCGTCGGCTGCATTAATGGTGAATGACGACGCTTCAGAAACAGTGACGGCATCTAGGAGCTATTGACCTCGAAAGGTCAAGGCAAGGAGGAAGGGACACGCGTTACCCGCGCTCTTTCACGTGACAAAAGCTAAGTTTGTAAAAAAAACATTTCATTTGCTCTTCCTTTGAATATAGACCATTTCAGTCTACTGGTATGAAGGTATGAAGATCACCTTGAAGTTATTTCAATGATTTACATGTGCATTATATTTTACGTCATATGAGTGTAAGGCTATTTGGATGGTTATTGGAGTGGACGTTTTCCAACTACTAATCTATTAGGTAGGATTAGGTTTTTTTGACGTTGAGATTTGCGAATCTGAATCATAACATTGACGTTTTCTTCAATAAAACTGTGGACTCATGAGATAATAAAGATGTAGGACACAAGGAGGAAGAGTAATCGAAAGGAATATCATTTTATTTTTTTGGAAAAGTATTATTATTATAATTATTTATCTCACTTAGATAAACATTTATTTTAATAAAAAAAATCCTAAAGAGCTCCGTAAACGCTTATAACTGTATGTCTTGTTTGGTGTTCGTATTTCAGGAGGCCAAAGCGTAAAGCAAATTTTTTTCTTGTGCCAATGAGCTTAATGAATAAAAGTAGAAAATCTTAAGATCATGGCCACATTAAAATTGGTCAATGGCTCATTTTTTTTATTTACACCAACTCTACCTATATACTTAATATAGGGTTGGCACTAGACGTCCAATAGGTTTAAGAAAAGTAGTACAGAAAATGAGGAGTTTTAGGGTTAAAGAAAAGTAATATGGAGAAGGAGAGTAGACGTCTAATAGGTTTAAGAAAAGTAGTACAGAATATGAGGAGTTTTAGGGTTAAAGAAAAGTAATATGTTGAAGGAGAAGTTTAAGTTGGAGTTTTAGCGTTAAAGAAAAGTAATGTGAAGAAAGTTATTATTTTTAATGTGAATTTTAAATTATAAATTATAGTTTTAATTTTATAGATGAATTTTGATATTTAAGTTTATGATATTATATTATTTTTTATGTTAATTAATTTTAATTTATTAAAATATTATATTAATTTAATTCAGTGAAATATCATATTATTATGATCATTATATAATATTTTAATAAATGTATTATTTATACAACTTAATTTATCATTTAATATTATAAATATCTTATATATATATATATATATATATATATATATATATATATATATATGAAATTTCTATTTAAGAGAAGAATTATTATATAAAACTATTGGTTTAAGTCATAATCTAAATATCTTGATTATTCAACATTGAAAACAAAGTAAATCCTTTTAGAAAGAGTTTATTTCACTAATGTAAACTTTCAAATAACTAAAAGAAATTGAATAAGTTAATTTTTAGTAAAGTATTATATAAAATAATTTTAAAATATAATGTATTTCAAAAAATGGTTCTAGGAGGAAGAAGTTGAATGCATTAGGGTTTCAAGTTCTTGGTGCCATGTTGTTTCTCTACTCTGGAGTGTGTGCGAGACGTCTCTTAGGGCAATTTTTTTTGTTGCTTTAGTCAGCTTTACTCCGCCATTTGGTGGATTGAACCTATTTTCTATGGATGGAGCTCAATCAACAGCTCCAGCTTTTGTTGAAGCTACATAAAGGAGCAATGGTGCTAAAGGTGAACAAGCCACTACGAAAGTTCATTCCCAAATTTTATCATGAGGTAATATTTATCCTCTAGATGTTGTTATCCCGTTGAGTGAGTTTAATACTACTTGTATTTGGCTAGAAATCCATACACTGGTAGGGTATTTTCTAGGTCGCATCCCTAGTGATACCCTCCTTTGGAACTTGATGCAATAATCTTGGCATGGCATCAAGGTTCAAGGTATCTAGAACCTCACCAAAGGATTTTTTTTTTTCATTTTGCTGACCCTGCTCAGGCCAAAGTGATCCTCAACCGTGGATCTTGGTCTTTTTATGGTTCCTTATTGATTTTTTAGCCCTAGAACAAAGAGTTTTTGGTCACTAATGATGTTTTCATGAAGGTTCTAGTTTGGGTTGAATTCCATGGTCTTCCTCTGTCACTCTGGCCTTATTATTAGAATATTATGACCCCCATTGGTGAATTTATCTGTTGTAAAATGGATAAATTTTATGTCTCACACTCTCAAAAGTTTTTTTGTGTCAAAGTTGATCTTTCTAAAGACCTCAAGGAGATTGATGATGTCCAAGTTGGTGACTATAGGTTTAAGAAACATGTTGTCTACATAAACCTACTTAACACATGTTATCATTACCAATCAGTTGCCCATAATATAAAATATTATCCTTTAATGGTGGATAATATTAAAGCTAAGGAGACAGATGCAACTCCTATTACTACTAGCTCTGTATCTACTTCCAAATGGGGTAAGATGAATGGAATGTAGTCCATAAGAAGAGTAAGAATGGAAAAAATATAAACCCTACGATTGGGCATGGTGTGGTGACAGAGAAACATACCATGCAATCGAAGATATCGAGTGCTAGGGCTTCATAGATGGTTGCTAATGTACCACCGACTAGTGCTTCCTTTGCTGAAATTGTTACTTCTTCTACTCCTACTCAGTCTTCATATTATCTAGTTTTGCATATCAATGGGCAGTCTTCCTCAAGATTCATGGAACTTGAACGGGCTTCTATCAATGGTCAAAGATATCATAGCCCACCTCAGGGAGACTCCTTGGTTCACCAGGACAAAAGGCATAAAATAAAATTTTAGAAAGTAGATCAAGAGCATTTTCTTAATAATATTTATGATTCTCTTTCAAACCTCGAAGACGCTGAAGATGTAGCCAGATATATGAGTCTTGATTGATCTCCATGATTTTTTATTATGAAATATCAGAGTGCTAATAGATCTAGTTCACAAATACTTGGTCCGAGATGAGATTGCTTTATGCTCCAAGTTTTATGGTAATCCTAAATTTCTCTATCTTCAAGAGATTAAGATTTTTGACTTTATTCTATAATGTACTTACCCTTTTCTTTGGCTAGGTTTCTTTTTTTATGCCATCAATCATTCCTCTAGCAGAGGGGGAACTGCCATTCTTTTGGTAGCTAGGTGGAAAGATAGTTTTGTCTTATGGGGTATGAACCCCTCCAATCATGCAGTTTGGGTTTTACTTGAGGTTGGTGGGCTATATTTTGGTATTATTAATGTTTATACCTCTAATGATATTCATGAGCGTTGTAGCCTCTAGCGATGGTGTGCTTTTTATTTACCACCTACTATTTGGGTTATATGTAGATATTTTAATATGACTGAAAAGACTGTATATAAGATAGGACAACTTCCCATGTGGTGGGATACTGGGGAAAGAGAGACATGGTACTTCATGATAAACAAATTAGGTTTTTTAGACCCTAATTCTTGTTTTTCTCCCCAAAAATTTCCTATAAATTTGTGGTATACATGGTCCAATTTTTAACCTGGCCATGTAAGAATTTTGAGAAGGTTGGATAGAGCCATGCTTTCATATCATGTGTAGTTTTTCTTTCATAGGAGAAATGCTATAGGTTTATTTGTGGAAACCATTCCTAGTACTTCCAACCATTCATATATCATTTTTAATGTGCTGATGAAATGGCTACCTCAAATACACTACATGTCATCATTTTTTTAAATACTTTCTTTCTTCAACACTATTCCATGGTCTGTCATATCCACATATTCTAGAAACTAGTTCATAGATCTACTAGAGAGTTGGGTTGGATAGAATGGTGGAATTATGCCATTTTTTACAACTGTCTTGCTATGTAATTTGGGGAAAAATGTGGAATAGTTCAAAAGATATTGTAATGTTGTCCTTCATGATGAGCTTGCCAAAGCTTCTCTCAGGCTTGAGGCTTGTTCGTTTAATCCTGAACTTTAGTCTCATGTTGCCTAGTTGAGGTATGAACTTAAACTTGTTGAACTTTATGAGGGTTAGGGAGCTCGAATTAAAGCCCAACTTCATTGGCTTAAATTTGGTGATAGGGTCACTAAAGAAATTTTCATAGGCTTCACCCTCTTAGGCAAGCTACTCAATTCAAGGTCTTTCAAGACAATGGAATAAGGATTACCTTTCTTCCTAAAATTATTGATGCTTTTATCAAGAACTATACTAATATTTTTGTTGCTCAAGCTTATTCCCCTGAGTAGGAGTAAGCACTAGCATCTTGTATGGTAGTTGTACTAGTTAAGGTTTTAGAGTCTCAAAGAGTAGGGTGTGATAAACTACTATTCCTTATAGATATGGAGGACACATTGTCTCAAATGGCAAATGACAAAGCACCAGGTTTGGATGGATTTCATTATTAGTTCTACAAGGTTTGTTGGTACTTAGTTGGTCATGATCTACATAAAATTTATTTGGAGGTTCTTCGAGTAAGCTCTTTGGGAGCAATTATTAATAGGGGTAATATAAAATTCATACCCAAGTAAGGGGACCTAAAGTTCATTCTATCTAGGAGGGCATAGAATGGGCCTGGATGTCAAACGAGAACATGTGTTTTCTTAATATTGATTTTAAGAAAGCTTATGACCACATTGAATGGAGATTCATTCTTGCCATGCTCAAATATTTAGGATTTAGGCCAATTTTCATTCATACTATTGCTATGCTATTTAGAGATGCTCCAACTATTCTCAATCTAAATAATTCATAGTCTAAAGTAGTGGGCTTTTTTAGGTCTGTTTGGCAAGGGTGTCATATTGCTCCCTTTTTATATGTGCTTACAACTTAAGCCTTCAGCTATATTTTAGTTTCTCAAGCTTCATAGGTCTTATTAAATGAATTTCTCTTTCGAATGATTAGGGATAACTTATTAATGGTCACTTTACTGATGACTCATTTCTTACTATAAGGGAAGAGGAGCAAGTTGTTTCTAATGCTCTATTTTGTTTGGACACCTTTTACACATTCTCTAGTTCTAGCATACAATGGAGGAAGACCTCCTACTTTAGACAGTCTCCCTTACCTATGCCACCTTGGCTTCAAGGGTATCATTGGAATTGGATCCCTCCTAAAGAATTTTTTATATTTCTTGGTATTCCTTTTGTCTTTCAAGGCTCCCCTACTTATATTTGGAATTATTTTCTTTAAAGAGTTGAAAATAAACTTGATTTTTGTCTTACTAAGAAGCTATCATTAGTAGGTAAATTTTAGATTTAATCTAAAGTTTTAGTTGCCACTCATGTATACTATTCCTCTTTCTAGGTTCCTTCACAGGCTTGCTATAAGAAGCTTGAGAAACTCCTTTGATATTTTATTTGGAATAATTATTTTGAAACAAAGGGATTTCATAGAGTTGCCTAGGATATTTGTTGTCTTCCTAGAGAATCTAGAGGAATGGGTCTACTGGACTGTAGACGGTAAGGTATTGCTCTATGTGCTAAGTGGGTGGTCAAGGATCTGAGGGGAGCTGAAGCTTGGAAATTTTTGGTTTGATATTTCATTTCCTCTAGTATTCCCTTAAATTTTAGAGCATGGAGAGGGTTGGATTTTCCCTCTCTCATTGTTGCTCTGGTTGTTGTTAAGAGTTTTGGCTCCTTTGTTATTAAAAGTATATGGAAATCCTGGAAGCAGCTCACTCCTTGGATCTGTTCGAGAGGATATAGCTTCCACAAATGTTTATCCATCAATTCTATGAATATTTGGTGGTCCCTTGTGTTTCTTCATCAAGGTTCTCCCTTATATTAGGTGTAATAGATTCATGCTCAATGGTTTTTCAAAAAGGGTATTGTTACAATAGTTGATTGTTTTTCTCACCAGACTAGGGATTGGATCCCATGAAATGAGTTCAAACATACCTTCAGGATGAATGGTGCAGACAAAGATACTTATAATGTTGTTATTGCTCTCACCCCTTTTTCTATGTTACACAATATTTGTGTGCGCTCGCAATATCCTTGGTGGCCAGACTGGAGATGGCATGTTGAAACTCCTTTGCTTAATTATAAGGCTCATTTGGGGTATAAATGGTTATATCGTCATCTTCCTATGGTGCCCAAGCTCAATCAATGTTGGGATTTATTTTCTACAAGGACTAGATAAAATTCTAGACTTCAAAATGTTTGGGCTACTTATGTTTAGCACAATCAATATTTTTTTACATGGAGATTGTTGTGTCAAGGCCTTCCCTTGGGGAAAAATTTGAAGCACCTTGGAATTCCTAATCCTAAATCTCCTTTTGTGGTGTACGCGAGTCTTGTACTCACCTCTTTTGGAATTGCAAAACATCTAGGTAAGCTTGGAAATGGGTTCTTTTCTTTTTTCCCCTATTTACAACTGCAAGAGTTTCTTGGCCCCAAGCTCTTCTTGGGGACTCTTTTAATTTGTCTCTCCCACTTTTTGAAGTGTGACAGGTTTTCATGATTATCATACTCTTTCATATTTGGAAGGCCCATAACAAAATTAGTTTTAAACAATAGACACCTTCTATAAAATTTACTCATGCTGACACATTAGAAGTTTTTAATGACATATGGCTACAGATATGTACTCAAGCCAATAAATATTTTGTACAATCAATCATATTTCCCAGAGCACTCTTCTCAGGAGAATTTTCAATCCCACTCTCACCGTCGGTGTCCTTCATATGCAAGAAGTGCTTTTGTAGATAGGCACTAGCCCTATCCCTCACTAGTAAGGAAGCGATCTAATGTTGACATTACTTGTTTATCCTACTAGGTTGGGGGGTGGGATGATGTTCAACCAGTTTCACCTAGGCCAGTTTTTGGTTGGAGCGACTCGAGTACCAAAGGCCTTAATCATGATGCATAGGTATGGATTCCCATCCCATAATAACTAGCAATTTATGTAGGACAACACACCAAGGCACATTACTCCATATGATATGCTTTCTTTGATGTAATGATCACCAATGATTATGATTGGTAAACCTATATTTTGATTTGTTTCCTATCCCTTATCAATGAGGGTTAGTTTGATTCCCCATGGGGTGTGTTAACACAAACACTTTTTTTTATTGTAAAGGCTTTTATCTTAATTTAATGTAAATTTACTCTTTTCATCAAAAAAGATAATTATAAAATTTAAATTAAAAAAATCAAGGGATTGAAGCTCTATTGGTTATGTCTCATGAAAAGCCATCAAAATTTTTGAATTTTGTCAAATATTTAATGGTAGCATAACTCAAGATAATTGGCTTAACTAAAATAATTGAGTTTTATCTAAGATGGAAAAAAACATTTTAATAATAATTTTTTTTTTGAATTTAGCAAAAAACCCCTTGCAAGGCCATCTTGGTCTGAGAAACCACCACCAAGGGATTGTACACCATCAAAATTACATGGGATTTGCGCTTGTCCTTGACCGCACCAACATAATCCATTTTTGGTACCCTATGTGTGTTTGGTAGGGGGGAGATTCGAACCAAGGACCTCCCTTGGAGGATTGCCCTACCCTCTCCAACTCACCTACAACACATGGGTTTTTAATAATAGTTTTTTTTTAACTTTAATACAATTCATAATTAAAAAGTATCAATAGATGATTTGTATATTTGCTATAATTGGTAGTAATAAAAAATATTTCCAAGTTTTAATAGAAAATAAGGTTCCAAAAATATTATAATTATGATACTTTATAAAATAGGTGCTGTGTAGCAACCAATATTTGATGATGGTTGAAATTAATATATTTTTTATAATTTTAACATAAAATATAATTTGACAAAGAGATTTCCAATTTTTTGTATATGCTTTATAAAGCAATCAAAGTTTTAATTTGTGTGAGTCAACTTGTTTTGTATATGCATCACTAAATGTTATACATTGCATCTTTGTTCATCTATCTTTTTGAAAGTTTCTTATAACATACTAAATCAAGTTAGCACATTAAATATGCTTACATCTATGTATAATAAAATCACATACACAAAATTGATTTTGATATTTATGTAGATATTGAAAAGGCTAAACTAGAACCATCAAACAACATGTGTAGTAGCCAATACACGTTTTCTTTGTAAAACCATAGGTAATATTACCTTAAATAAGTTTTCATATCATAATGAGTAACATCATAATGATAATCAACATAATTTCGATTTATATAATAAAATATTTAACTAGATCATGTAGCATGTAAAAACCATCCTCCTTGTCCTACAATGTCTTCTTTATCTAGTTATTGAAAATGCCATCACCATGTTGAGCTAAGCTTGGGATTTCATTAATATAAAGCATAGCATACAAGGTAAATTCCTATGACACAATTCAAACCCATAACCTATTAAAAATAGGTTCTTAGAAAATTCTAATAGTTAAGCATATAAGTTGACAATGTTGTATAAGCTCATTATACACTCCATATTTGAGATATAAGAATATAAGAATTGGCATAAATTTCATAAATAAAACTTTATGTAAGTTTGTGATATCATTACATAGTTGATTTGAATTACACACCTTTCAATAGTTGAATTCTTGAGTTGAAGACATGACATATCATAACAAATTTATTAATATCATGTGAATTTTGGCAATTCAGCTAGATTATCTCACATGTCAATATCTCAGGATCAAAATATCAATCACATAAATCATGCTCATAAATAACACCAATGTTTCACAATAAAAAATCTCACTATTATTTCATAAATCATCAAGAATTTGAATTACAAAAGTTACATAGCATGGAGCTTTATCTCCAATATATAACCTTAAAAAATGACTCTTCAATACTCTCAACTATTGCTCTCCTCAAACTCATAGGAGATGCAACCTTTCACATTCCTCACATATGACAAATCCCTTATAATTACATAACTCTTCACTTTATAAATTGCAACACTTTTATGACTCTTCACTCTATCACCTGACACCTAACACCTAAGACTCTTCACTTACTCACTTGACACTTTACACTCTTACAACTCACACATGCATACTTAACAACACAACACATGGACTCTCCTTACACATTCACCCATACATTAGGCAAATATAAAACTCACTCCTAAACTAATTTTTGTAAATGTACCATATGGTACTTTTATGTTACCCTCTAACACCCCCTTGTATTACATTATTTGGTGTGAAGGTATTTTGTTGTACATAGCTAGCTATGAAATATTTCATACTTGTTTTGTCCAAGTGCTTTTGTGAAAATGTTGGCAAGTTGATATTTAATGGAAACATATTTTATATGAATATGATGATCTAGAACATGATCTCTAATAAAGTGACATTGAATTTCAATGTATTTTATTTGTTCATAAATCATAAGAATTTTGATAAATTTGAGGACTCCTTGATTATCATAATTCAGTATTGTGTGAGTTTTTTCTGATTTTCATATTTGATAAAATGTATTGTAACCAAAGTGCTTCACATACTCCATATTTTTTTGCATGATATTCAACTTCTATTGATGAAAGAATCATTGCATGTTGTCATGCTGTTCCTTATTATACGATGAGATAGGTCTTGATCCTAGATAAAATAGATATCCTGATGTTGATTTCATGTCATCTATATATCCTATTGTCAAAATTTAAAAATATCTATAAGTAAAAAATATCATTTATTTTGTATTTTAAGCCATACTCTATGGTTTTGTTGATATATTATAGTATTCTCTTTGTTGTTTTCCAATGACTTTCAACAATAAACAAAAATAAGATATATATGTTGGTTATAAAAATTCATAATGTACCCATCCTTTGACATTGATCTACATCGATCTTCACAATGTATATGAAATATCAATTATGCATTTGATATAAATTGTAATGATTTACATAACAAATATAAACTTAGAAAAAATAAATTTGATTCAACAATATAATTTATATTAATTAACATTATTAGAAATATATTAAATAGATTGATTTCACTGGTTAAAAATAAGACCTTTAAATATGAATGCCCTCATTCAAATCTTGATAGGCTATATGCGATAATAATATTTTAATTTTATAGAGCAACTTCTTAGTCCTCTTAAATAGGATACAAGAAACTAAGGGAAAAATAATACTGTCAATGTTGGTAGTGATAAGAAAAAGGACATACCATCAAATCAAGAGATAAGGAAGAAAGAAACTGATCTAGACATTGCCAATGGATTTTAGGCTACTATTCTTTCATCTCTATTAGATCAAATAGACATTGATTTTCCCAATGAGGAGGGAAGAAGGTCCAAACCACTTCTATCTCATGGAATGTGAGAGGTCTTAATGGAGTAACCAAACAAAGGTTGGTTAGATCCATGAGGAAAACTCTGAATCCTAGCATTATTTTACTCCAAGAAACAAAAATTGATATTGAGAACAGTGAAAGGGTTGGTAAATTATTATGGTAAAATAGTGAATATGTTTTTAGTCCTGCCAATGGCTCTTTAGGTGGACTCATGTGTATTTGGGATCCAAAATTCATTAAGGGAATAGTTATATCCATTTCAAAAAGAATCATCAACATTATATTTTTAAATAAAGACTCCAAACACCAGTGGATTCTCTCAAATATTTATCCTCATAAAAAAATTACTAGTCATTGTGCCCTTTGGACCAAATGAGGAGCAACTTTCAAAATGAACCTTGGATGCTTGCTGGTGATTTCAAAAACCCTCTCCATCCTTATGAAAATCATGGGGAAGCTCCAATAACTTCTAGATGTTTTGAATAATTTGTAGATTTTGTTGATTTGAATGAATTAATGGATGTTCACTTAAAATATTTGATGTATACTTGGAGCAATAGGATATATGGTAGTCAAATCATCTAATTGAGACTTGACAGATTTTATTGTCTAAAGAAGCTATTCAATTTCTCGGTGATGCGACTTTGACCTCTCTCCCTAAAATAGGGTCATATCATAACCCTCTAATATTTGAAGCTTTGTAGCTAGCTCTCTAGTTCAAAACACCTTTTAGATTTGAGTCAATATGGATTCAACACCATGACATTTGAACTTGCATCTCTGATTGGTGGAAAGTAAGTTTCTAAGGCCTCCCTTAACCCAATTATCCAAGAAACTTGGCTTTATAAAGCTTAACTTAAAGTAGTGGAATAAAGAATTTTTTGGAAATATTTTCCAAGGAAAAATGTGAATCTCTGAACAAATAATGAATATTCAATCTAGTATTTAGAATGGGAAGCCAGACCTAGGTCTCAGGCAGGATGAACAAAACCTTCTTGCTGAATTGACAATCTGCTATCTAAGGAAGAAATATTTTGGAGGTAAAAATCTAGAGCATTTTGGTTAAAATAAGGAGACTCCAACACTAATTTTTTTCATGCATCAATGCTCAGACACAAAAGTTCTAGCAGACTTAGGAAAATATTTAGGAGTAACGGTTCAAACATCAGTGATATTCATGAAATCAGGTCTAAAGTTATTTCTCATTTTGAGAATATTTTGGGACCCAACACACCATCCTCCCTCCATGCTTGTAATACTCTTCTTCAAAACATTCATTCCCTTGTTTCCCAAGAATCAAATGTTGATCTTCTTGAGAAGTTCACGAAAGAAGAAAACAAAGATGCCTTATTCTCTATGCACCCCGATAAGGTTCCAGCACCTGACGATTTACCTCCTACGTTTTTCTAGCACTTTTGGCATATTCTTGAGAATGATGTAACCAATGATATCCAAGAATTTTAGCAATAAAAATCCATTCCCAGAGATGTTAATTCAACATTCTTGGCTCTTATATCTAAGTCCCAAGTAAGTAAATCCATCTCTGACTTTATACCAATAAACCTTTGTAATGTCATTTATAAGCTCATTTCTAAGATTTTGGTCAATAAACTCAAGGTTATACTTTCATACATAATAGATCATTGCCAAGGGATATCTGTAAGAGGCAGATTCATAACAGATGGTATAATTACTATACATGAACTTATTCATTCTATTGCCAAGAACAAGAAACCTAACCTCTTCCTGAAACTTGATATCAACAAAGCCTTTGACATGGTTTCTTGGGACTTCCTCTTTGTAGTTTTAAATAAATTTGGTTTTCATGAGGAGTGGGTCACTTTAATCAAGGAATGCTTAGCATTTTCCTGGTTCTTAGTCATTGTTAATGGTTCAACAATGGGATAGTTTTAGAGGACTCAGGTAAGACGACCCTTTGTCACCCTTCCTCTTCATCATCATGGCTGAATCACTTGGTATATCCCTTAAGAATGATTGCTCTTTGTATATTATTTCTGGTATCAAGCCCTCATATATTTCTAGACTCATTACTCATCAACAATTTGTAAAATGATACTATCCTAGCAACTCTGTCCTCAATTTTTGAAGCCAAAATAATCAAATCTATTCTAATTTTTTTTGAAGAGGTTGTTGGGTAGAAAATTAACTTTGTGAAGAGTAGAATCTATTTTCTAAATACTCCCATTCACAAACATCTTAAGATTTCTAGGATTCTAGGTTGTACTATTTCTCAGCTTCCTTCTACTTACCTTGGGCTCCCTCTTTTTCATGTCAATCCTTCAAAATTTCTATGGAGCAATGTCATTGAGCAAATTAAAAGAAGCTGGTAGTGTGGAAAAAAATAATGTTAAGCCAAGCAGCTAAGGCTACTCTTATGAAAGTGTACCTCCAAAGTATTCCAGTTTTTTTTATGTCAATCTTCAAATTTCCTATTTCTGTTTGCCATAATATTGAACAAATTCAAAGGACGTTCCTTTGGGCTAGAAATGAAAATAAGAATAAATTCCCTTTAGTTGCTTCGGACAGAATCTGTAATAAAAAATACCAAGGAGGGTTAGTATTTAGGGAAATCCATAAAATGAATCTAGCACTCATGGCAAAGCAAGCCTGGAGAATTGTCATTGAGGCTCAATTTACTTGGATTGATATAGTAAAAAAGAAATACCTCTAGCGAACCTCTTTCATGTATTACCAACCTCTTCCTCAAGGTTTGTGCTTTTTGAATTCTATCATTCATTGCAGAGATGCTATTAGGAAGGGAATGATATGATAAATTGGTTGTAGTAATTTTACTAGGTTATGGGAAGATGTTTGGCTTAATTATCACCCCCTCATATCTAATTCAAATATAGCAATTCTCAAGCCCTTCATGGACCAAACCTTCAAAATTAGAGTGATTAACTTTATTTCTTAGTCTTCTAACTAATGTTTCTTGAAATTAATTCCCACCAATGTCTGGATTTCAATTCCACCTTTGCTATCAAAATCCTTCAAAATTTAATATGAGTCTGTTATTCTGAACTTCCAGTCAAAAGATAGCCTCATATGGAAAGTTATGGAGGATGGTAAGTTCATGGTTAAATCAGCTTACTATATTCAAGATACCCCCTCACCTAGTTGGACCCTGCTAATTATTTTTGGGTTAAAAAATTGATTCCAAATATTGACTTAAATTCCCAGCTTGCTTCTCAAAATCAATTTTTAAATATGGATAATTTAATCATCAAAGGCCTTTTATCCCCAATTTTTGCCCTCTTTGCAAGTCCAATTTGGAATCAATTGTCCATATTTTCATGTAATACCCTTTTTCTCTTTTCATTATGAATTCCTTGTTTGATTTGGTCAACATTGTCTAGGTTCAACTATCTTCCATCATCCTTTTTTTTGAGAAATGGCCTAACCCTTTCTTTAATTCCCAGTTAAAATTCCTGTGGTCCACATGCCTACACCACTTCCTTTGGTAGATTTAGCTGGAATGTAATAATTAAGTTTTCAAAGGAGTTGCCAAAGACTCTCAATCCATATTCCTTCGCATCACCATCTTTGCATCTGAAAATGCTCCTCTTGTCTCGTCGAATGCTCCCCCCCAAACCTGATCTTGAATCTCGCTTATTTGCAAGTTTCAATCTAAAAAATTATGTTGTAGGAACTCCTCGACCTGTTGTTGAAAGATCAGCCATTACTTGGGCCCCTCCTACAGGATGGATAAAGCTCAAATATGATGGAGTGACTAAAGGAAATCCTGGAAGGGCTAGGAGTGAAGGCATAATCAGGGATGAAAAAGGGAAAATTATTGCAGCCTATGTAGAGAATATCGAAGTTCAAACCAACAACTTAGCTGAGGCGAGAGCTCTTTATCAAGGTCTACTTATCCTAGAAGGTTTTGGCTCCAAAAATTAATCGTTGAAGGATATTCCTTGTTGATCATGAATTGTCTCAAATCTTCTCAATCCCCTTTGTGGAGCCTTTCCAATATCATTTATGAATGCAGGATGCTTGTTAGCAGGTACTCTAATGTCATTATCCAACATGCATTAAGAGAAGGAAATAAAGCTACTGAAACACTTGCTAATAAAGGCGTTGAGGAAGATACCCTTCAGGTTTGACAAGTTGATTTCCCTCAGAACCTCAGGTCTACCAATCAGGATGATGATTTGTTTACTCTAAATTTCCTTTTAGTATTTTTGTAATTCTTGGAATTGGTTGCGCTTAGGTTAATTTAGGTTTCTTTCCTCTCTCTATTTGGTTTGAGATGTTGTTTTAGTTGCTCCATTTTTATTTCTTCTTGGGTTAATCTTGTTAATTTACCCGGTTTCACTTTTATGCTTTGTAAAAGGTTCAAGGTACTTTTCAAAACCCTTTTCCATTAATCTAAAAAAAATACTATTTTAATGTAATATAGCTCTATCCTTTGTTATAAAATTGTAATAAAATAATTATATAGCTTTATAATTTATAAACATACTTTAAAAATATAATTATAATATAATATGCAAACATTCATAGTTCCAATCTCATAGAACTAATAAAAATAATGTTAATTAGATTATGTTGAGGAGGTTGCACATATGGCTGGAACATTAGCCCACAAGATCGATATGATGCTGTAGAACTCCCTCGGTTCTCTGTTGTTCGTTCTCAAATTTGTTTGGTTGTGGTTCTATGTTTCTTTGGTTGTTTTTTGTGGTTTTCTCTTCTGGTTGCCTTAGTGGCAGGTTAGTTTGTAAAAGGTTGTGAGGTCCCTTTCAAAACCCTCCTTTCCCTTAACAGTATCAAAAAATAAAAAATAAAAAAATAAAATTTAAAAAAGAGATTGAAACACTTCATAAAACCTGTATAAACTCATTAAAAATATAAATAAAATTAGAAATTATATTTTTAAAATAATTAAACAATATAAACTCTCAACTAAATTTTATTCTCAAATATGAAATTTAAAATCAAACCTAGTTATATTAAAAAAAAAAAAAAATTGACGAGATTTTTTTAGCATAACCAAAATAAATAAAATTAAAAAATATATTTTTAAAATAACTATTTTATTACTTACTTAAACAATATAAACTCTCAACGCTCATATATGAAATTTAAAATAAAACCTAGTTATATTAACAGTGAACCTATTTATATTCAACAGTGTTGTTTTTAGCATACCCAACAACCCTTGTATGTAAAATTTGAAATTCAAATGAAAGTAAAGATTAAAAATCAAATTTTAGGAAGACTATAATTTTAGGGAATGGGATCAACTCTCATTGGATTGTTCTCATCATATTGCTAATTTGATTGCTACGGATATGGATATGTCTGGTTGAGGCTGTTTTTTGTTGGGTGAATTTTGATCGAGTGCTTGGTGGTTTTGGGGGTCTCTTTCTTGTGACCCTTGTAAGGGTTATTGTTTTGGGATTCTCTATTTCTCCTATGGTTTCATTGATTAATAAATTAAAAAAATAATAAAAATCAAACTAGATACTTATCATGTTTTTTATATATAGAAATTTACAATCTATTATAAAAATAAACATATTAAAAAAATTAAGAGCTATATATCTTAAATATATGTAAATTTTTTAAATTAAATTTATTAAATTTATTTTTTATTGAAAAAAAATATAAATATAAATGTGAGAAAGAGGAGGGAGGTGGGAGGCCACTGATTCAAACTTCCTACTTCTCATAAGTTTTTTCTCCACGTTTTTGGGTGGTCTTTGGTGCAGACACTTTTTTGTCATGGAGTAGGGTTTTCTCCAGGAGTCTCTTGATTTGGTAGTAGTGGAAAAGGGTTGCGCGACCTAGGCAATTTTTTTGAGAAGAATTTAATGAACCTCTTTCTTCATGGTTCTTTGTAGTTTTGGATAGGGACTAGGGTCTTTCTTATTGTCCACGGAGGAAGGGTTTCATAGATCACATTTCAAATTGATAGCTTTGGTCCTTTATCCGTTTGGTGTGGAAATCTTAGTGAACCTCTCTCTATGGTTTCTTTTGTCTCATTCGGGGAGAGACATCATGCTTTCACATGGTCACAGTTGAGAGGTTTCAGTGTTGGCTTCATCGTCTTGCCCTTGGTTAGGTTCTTTTCATATTTTGAAGGGGAATCTGTTCCTCTAAACTCTGTTCTTTGTAGCTTTTTGAGGTCTATGAAGGGAGAACTAGTGCTTTCATGTTGGTTGTAGATGAGGGTTTTGGTTTTAGCTTCTTGGTCAGTTAGTTGGAGAGGCCTAGTGGGTGGTGGTTATGGTGGCCCACATCTTCTCAAGATAAGCTCTGTTGCCATCTTCTTTGGTTCTTTTGGTTGGTCAAGGTTTCCCTAGGCGGGAGACGTCTTTTCAAACTTGTGTTTTGCTGGTAAAGGTTTCCCTCGGTGGGAAACCTCTTTCCATTTTTTCTATTTTGCTGGCTCAGTTCCTATGGTCTAGTTGGTTGGCAAAGTTTTTCCAGGGTAGAAAACCTCTTTTTGTGTTTCAAGTTGCAGGTGCATGTTTCCTTGGGCAGGAAATCTTTTTCAAAATTTTCATTACTATTGCATTTCATTTTGAATGGGAAGCTCTGTGTTTCAAATTTGTACAAATTTATAGTTGGTATTGCAGATATATCTTCCTTTTTTCAAATGTTCCTTAATTATCTCCTAGAAAATAATCTCTTTTGTAAAAGGTTCCATGATCCTTTCAAAACCTCTTTTTTCAACCAATCTAAAAAAATATCAAAAGATACAACAACAACTATTTTTTATGATTTGAACTAAACTCTTTAATACAAAATTAAAACATATCAACTTAAATATTTTAATAAAAATAATTTAAATATATATATTTTAATTATATTATATGAAAGATAAAACTCAAATCTTATAATTAGTAATGGGCATGTGTGAAGTTATTTGACCATAACCCTCACGTATTTTGGTTACCTAAAAACGCCGCTCAATGACTTTAAAAATAGCTATAAAAATTTAAATTTTTAATTTAATAATAGGAAACTTACATACAAAAGTACACTTTAAATTAAAGATTGTTTAATTTTAAAAGTATATAAAAATAATATTTGAATACCATATTGAGTTTTTTAAAGGAGGGATGTTTTTGATGGTTACATAGAAGTGTTGGTTGCAATCACACTATCTTTATTTTTAGTGTCTAACAAGCGTAGGGTTCAAACTGTAAGGGCTGCTTCCACCAAACCTATTCCGCTTCATTGTTGTTGACCTGGCATGAAGGGGACCACTGGTCACTCGGATTTCATGCTGTCATCATCAGTCTAGTACGCTCATACTGTCATATTCAGTTTGGTGGGCACTTAGAAGATTCATATCAGACACATTTACAAACAGGTTGTCCCCAAGATTTGAACCTAAGTGTCTTTTTAGTAAGTGCTTGGCCAGACAAACACTTATCAATCTACTAACTCTTAAAAATTGTAAAGAAGGGATATTACTCGACCTATAGTTGGATTCAAATACTTAGGTTAGTTTAACATATTGTTTCTCAAGATGATAAGGATAATATCATACTATAACATCATAACAATGAAAATAAAATAAATTACAGTTCATTTTATTTTATTAATAAAAATAAAATGAATTATAATTTACTTTATTTTATTTTTAATATAAATAATATATAAAAATATTATTTTTTTAATATTTGATGAAAATTTAAAAATATTTAAAACTTATTTTTTTTTTTTTTAAATTATAATATAATTAAAATAAATTTATTAA
Organism: Wollemia nobilis; assembly: GCA_028583015.1. Taxonomy (NCBI): domain Eukaryota; kingdom Viridiplantae; phylum Streptophyta; class Pinopsida; order Araucariales; family Araucariaceae; genus Wollemia; species Wollemia nobilis. The sequence goes on from JAQPPZ010017002.1 coordinate 5,885,772, forward strand.
TAACAGTTTTCAAAATAAATGTATATGTAATTTATAGTCTTGAGCTAATTACATTAAATTTCTATTTTTTTGTTTAAACTTATTATTTTAAGTCAGTGATCCATGATGAAATATTTTACTAATTATTTTATATAAACTTTTGAAAAGTAAATAAATTGCAAAAAAAACAAAATATTACGAGACTTGGTGATCAATTGAATAGAAGGGAAGAACAAAATTATTTAATAATAAAGAAGAATGAAAATTAAAGGCCAAGCCCCTAACTTCTTGATTTTTCTTTTCATATAATAAATTTGATAAAGTTGGTTGGTTTTTCTTGTGAAACTATGTGCAATGTAATATTAATGATGATGATATCTCTATTTTTTAAGAAAAGGATAAACTTGTCAAAAATTTTGGTGAAACAAGTAAAATAACTCATAAAATGTGTATCTATCTTATACAAAATTGATCTTTTGATGTCAAATATGAGTTACAAATAAATAGTAACAATAATTGAAGTTGAAATTAGATCAAAATATTTAAGTATGGGATTTTATGGAAATGATTACGATTTAAATGTATAGTCTAAATAGGGCGTCAAATTTGTTATGGGAAAGAAGCTTCACAATAAAGAAAATAAAAATAAACTAAAACATAGTAAGAAAGATGTGTGATTTACAAGCAAGAAAGAAAACTTAAGGAATAATGAACTACTCATTTTTCAAGACAATGTTGGATCTTGTATCCATATGAAATATGGAAAGGATGCAATCACTTTTCTTCTTTATTTTAGTATAAAAATACTTTCACATTTAATAAAAAAATATAAGTTGGTTAAATTTTCCAAAGATACTATCACATTTAATGGAAAAAATTTAGGTTGGTCAATATTCAAAAATGAAAAGCATCACAAAGTTATGAGTACAATTTTCAAAAAGTACATGTCGAGCTACAATACTTACGTACCCTCATGGATCATTGGGGAAATACGCCTTGTGATATGAGTTAGGTGCCTCTTCCTTTCCCTTTTAGAGCAGTACTTACGCACCTTCATGGATCTTACGCACCCTCATGGATCATTGGGGAATGCGCCCTGTGTTATGAGTCAGGTGCCTCTTCCTTTCCCTTCTAGGGGAGGTTCTAGGTCCTGGTTGTCGACTCATCGGGGGAACCATCATCGGTCATAGCCCTCTACTACCATACACTGGTCTCAACCTCCCCCACAACACAAATATGGAGAATCTGGAGCTAGAGGCCCGTATCGCCCAACCTATGGTTGGGATATTCAACCTCTTGAGCAAGATGATGCCTCTGGTGAAACTGTTAGTGGTACTACTACTAATGGTTGGGAGCTCCGACTTCTTCAACCATTGGATGGACTTATGACCTTATGGAGGAAAACTTCATGCTTTCCATCTGGTAGTGATTTCTCAGCTTCTTTCTTTTTGAATGCATATTTAACACTGTTTTGACGGTTGTTATCTTTCTTTTTGTGGACTAATTCTGACTCTCTTGTGTACTTCTAACCACCACGGTGGTTAGTGTGTTGGTTTATGGGGTATGCTACTCCCACCCACATTTTTTTTATAATTAGATATTATTTTATTAATATAATAACTTTTCATTAAAAAAAAAATGAAATTAAGTTTTTTATAAAATAATTGTAACTTTATAAAGTAAAAATTTTGATAAACCTTACTTACTTGGCACAGTGATTCTTCATGAATATTGGCTTGTTGAAAAGAGGATCATCATGTGATGATTATAGGTATTTGATGAAACCCTTTTAGTTAATAGTCTAATTCACAATATTTCCATATTGAATGTGAAGTATGTAAAGAAGCATATTCTAATTGTAAATATTTTCAAGTTTATATTATGTCTTATTCAAAATAAAAATTAAGATAAATATTAAAATATTTAATATTTATTCTGTTAATTAAAAACAGAAAAAAAAAATTAAAATGATAAAAATTTCGTATAACTGTAAAAAAAAATAACAAACATATTTTTGGATAAGAGTAACTTGCATAAAAGTAATCGATTATTTTTGGTAATTGTAATTGGAGTAGTTTTATCAAATGATAGTACAAATTCCGAGTAATAATTAGAGTAGTTTCTATGGCCCGGTCAATAATAATAAGGTAGGTGGTATAGGCTTGTTACTAGCAGCCCCTTGTTACTAAGAACCCCTTGTTTAAACCTTGCACTCAACAGTTACTAAAAAATAATATGGATGTAACCAACTCCTTATGTATAACCAAAAAAACAGATAATCTATTATTAACACTTTTATATAAAAAAAAAAAAAATCTATTATTAACCCTTTTATAAGTTAAAAAAAAGTAACGATAAAAAAAAAAAAACTACCAAATATGTTTTTGCATAAGAGTAACTTGCACGAAGTACTCTTATTAACACTTTCATCAATCTCTCTAAAAAAAAAGCAAATTTAAATATGTTTGATTTGTTTTATATAGTGATTTAATTTTTCTGGATGTGAAAATTACAATTACCCAAAACAGTATGCTAAACGTTTTAAACAGTCGAATTAAATTACGCAGTGTTCTTTGATTTCATTGATGCAGGTTTACTCGCATCGTTCCTCGACGTGCACTGTGAAGAGTCTAGACAATTTGATTCGATTTTATTACACGCACTACGTGGAAAGTACAGAGTCCAGACAATTGGTTTGGATCTTATATCGTTCCTGGTCGTCATTATTTTTGAAGCTGTGATATCGAAAGGAAAGATGGTTGTGAATAACTGTGAGAAAACCACAATACCATACGTTTCTCACCTACCCTTCACAAGAACCATCCAAAAACGAAAAGCTATGTAGATAAAGCAGAGAAAGGGAGAATCCAAAATTTAGAACCATCCAAAAACAAAAAGCTATGTAGATAAAGCAGAGAAAGGAAGAATCCAATTCTTTTCTCAACATAATGGACCTCTACGATGGATGCAGGTTCGCTCTCGTTTTCGTCGACTGGTGTTTAAGATATAAGATAGTTGTACTATAAAGGTTTTAGGTGTAGATTAATTGATTCTTTTAAATTTTGTAAGGGTTTTTTTTCTTGTGCTTTCAGTCGGGTAAAAAGTTTAAAATGATGATGGTAGTTTTAGGAAGGACACGAAGATTTATGTGACGGGTGCCCTTTTAAAATGATGATGGTAGTTTTAGGAAGGACACGAAGATTTATGTGACGGCTAGAAGGAACCGAAAAATTTATGTGAAGTGGTAGTTATAGGGAACCGAAAAATTTATGTGAAGGCTACCTTTCTAAAATGATGGTGGCAGTTATAGGGAAGGACGCGAAGATGTGGCAGGCTACCCTTTTAAAATGATGGTGATAATTATAAGGAAGAAGGCGAAAATTTATGTGGCGACTACCCGGATTCGCTACCTATTCTACCATCTAAAATAAATAAAAAATACTTGTACTGCCAGAAAGATATTAAGGACTAGGAGAAGATATCAAGGACGATTGTGGACCACATGTCACAAATCATTGAGAGGGGCTTATGAATTTTTCTTTTCCTGGATACGTTTGATTTTATCTCAACCTGTAAAGAGTGAATACAATAAGTCTACGGCTGTCTTGGTCACGTCTTCAATTTCTTCCCCGCTGTGGAAACTCTATTCAAACTGAGATACAGAGAGTACTGGCAAGTAAACATGGAGGACACGATCACATACATCATCTTCCCAGCTTTATGAGCTTTATGTCTCTGTCCTGCTGTATGTCTGGTGGTAGTTATATTTCGTGTCACTTGATTTGGTAAAGGTTCAATGATCACGTGTGCAAGGCGAATTTGTTACTTCCTGAGGCTGCACCAATGGCCCAAAGAGTACCTTTCATGTTACCTGTAAAATCCATATAGTCGGTGCTTTGCGAAAGCATTTATTTATGGTAGACATGGGGCGAAGTTGTCAGTTCATGAGGCTGCATGAATGGCCCAAAAGGGTACCTTTCTTGTTACCTCTGAAAACCATGTAGTATGTAGTCGGTAGTCGGTGCTTTACGAAATGGTTGGTAAGACAGTAATATTCTGATCATCAAATTGCTTTTATTTGAAATGTGGAGGAAGCATACAAATTCATTAATATTTATTTATTTTTTGAATTTGGTGAGTGTGAGAAATTTTTATAATTGAGGTTGAAGGTAGACAACTTTATTCCATCATGACCTCTTATAAGGGAGAGTTGAGATTATCAATAAGAAATTTGAACTTTGAACCTTTCAAAGAAAAGTCTCAGCCCTAACCTTAAGTTGTTCTATTGTTTTTTAAATATAACTAATATACATAATAATATTTTTTTGATTGACACTAGAAGGGGTATTTAAAGGGTTCCCAACGTAGAATTTTGAAAGACACTCCAACCCTTAGATCTAGCAATAGGGTTTTGAAAGGCACTCCCAAACTTTAGATCTAGCAATAAGATATCAAGAAAAACTGAGCTAGATTTCACGAACTCAACCTAAAAATCCAATGAAGCAACCTCCTAGCAAATTAGTTGTAGATTTTTATCAAACAAATACAAGAGATTGACATGGTCAAACAATCAACTGACAATAAAGACCACCATAAGAGAAACTAATACCCAAACCAACATTTAAATTCAAGATTTAAAATTAAAATTTAAAAATCCCGTTCAAAAATACATTCAAATTCAAAGTTCAAGTACAATACATATTAATATAATAAAATTGGATGCACGTATACTTTTTAATTATTTTTTAAAATTAAATGAATAATTAAAAAAATTACTACCATTCAATTCTATATGATATTTTATACTACATCATGTAAGTTTTGTTGTGTAATTTAACTATGGAATATGTACAAGTTGGATGATTCATGATCCATAAAGGATGGATGTGAATGATGCACATGTTGGTCAATGGATGATTTAAATGGTGGCAATACACCAAAATATATAGAATCATTTTAATGCTATTAATATTTTATCTTACATTTTGATTTTTGCATGCATTTTTTTATTTTTTAATTGTCTTTTTAACTTAAGATTTTTTACTACTTAATTTTCTACATTAAGTATTATTTTTTTCACCATTTTCTATTTAATCTTCCAATTTTTTCATTTTTTGAACAAAAATTTATTTTCAACTTGTTGGATATAAGTGTATTTTTTAATTATTTTTTTAAAATTAAGTAAAGAATTATGAAAATTTTCTACCATTCAATTTTATAAACAATTTTTTTTTTCAACTTGTTGGGTGTAAGTGTACTTTTTAATTAAAATTTATCCTTGTGAGTGTGGTCTATCAGCAAGGATATCACTTGCATTATCGATGATGTGACCCGGGTTCAATCCCCATGGCGGATGTGTATAAAAAATATTACTATATATTTTTTATATATATTAAAATTAAATGAATAATTATGAAAATTTTCTACCATTCAATTTTATATAATATTTTGTACTACATCATGTAAGTTTTCTTGTCTAATTTAACTATGGATTATGCACAAGTTGGATGATTTATAAAATATGGATGTGAATGATGCACATGTTGGTGGATGGATGATTTAAATGGTGGTAATACACCAAAATATATAGAATCATTTTAATGCATTAATAATTTAAACTTTCCTTTTCACTTTTGCATGTTTTTTTTTTTAATTTTGCAATTGTCTTTTTAACTTAAGTATTTTTTTCCTTATTTTTCCATATTTTTCAACTCATTGCATGTACTTTTTCATATTAAGAATTATTTTTTCCACCATTCCCCTTTGATGTTTAATCTTCCAATTTTTAATTTCTTGAACACAACTATCTTTTCAATTTATTGTTGCATATACACCTTCACTTCATTACTTATACATGTTCATATATCTTTGAATGGTGCTACTTATATGTGTTCACATATCTTTGGATATCCAACTTGATTGGTCTTCCAATTTTTTTTTGTTGAATAACTTTTCTTCTTCAACATGGGTGTGTTCCCATAATTCAACCAAAAAGTGTAATAGAGTAAATCATTGCTTATGAGGTTCACTTTGTTTCTTTTGCTCCAAATCTTAATCTTTCTTCCCTCGTATTTAGGATTTTGGTTCTACCACATCCATTAGTTGTCGTAACTCTCCATTTCTCTTTTAGGATTATCATATGTATTGATTTTATTAAATTGATTAATCCTGGGTCAAGTTTTTTTTTTTTAATTTATTAGTCTTGTTGAAAAGGATAAAAAAATTATATCAAAGGTTATAAGAAATTAAATGACCTGGAGATACTCTATTTTATCTAAAAATAAAATTAAAAAGGATATTTAACAATGTAATAGTATACAATAATATTTATTTGTATCACTTAATAAAACATGTTAATTTTATTATCAAATAATATGTGTTCAAAATTTTAAATATACAAAAATTTTACCAAATGATAGGAGTTTGACAAGTAAAATCCTACCTTCAAGGAAGAGACCTACTTTTGGATCTTGTCAAGATGATACACTTCTAGTTGTTATTTTTTAATCTTGCCAAACATTAGATGTATAATTGTCAAAAAATACCTTCAAATGTGTAGCCCTTTTGATCAAATGACATTAGCTCAATTGGTTAAATTCCTTGAATTTCAAGAAGGAGACCTAGGTTTGAGTCTTACCAAATGATACATGCATTATAGCCAAGATTTTGTAATACCACCATTGTTCAATGATGTAATATAAGTGGAGTTTTTACAATCCCATATAACCAATAAAAAAGAAGGTGCACCCCTTTTAAATATATCATGCTTTTATTTTTACTTTTAATGGTTAATGATCCTTTATATTGTTGAAGCCTTTTTTTAATAATTGCCAAAACTACTAAAACACATTAATATCTAAGGTATATCTCTTTTGTAGTTTTTCTATTCTTGATTTTATTTGTAATTGGTGAATAGTCCTTTAATGTTGTTGAGACCCAGGTTTTGTAGGTGAGTTGGAGAGGAGAGGGCAATCCTCCAAGGGAGGTCCCAGGTTCGAATCTCCACCCTACCAAAAAATCTGAATTGGGTACCCAAAATCCAATTGATAATCTTGGTGCGGGTAGGGATGGGTGCGACTCCCGAGTGACTTTGACGATGTAGAACCCCCTGTTCATGGTCTCTCAGACCAAGGCAGCCCCACAAGGGGTTTTTCGCTTAAAAATAAATAAAATGTTGTTGAGACCTTAAAATAATTTAACATATTTAATGTCCTTGAAAACCAAGACATGATGATCATGTAGGGCTCTTAGGATTAATAAATCTTCCAATTGGTTTTGGATGTGAGTTTTATCTAACTAAAGCAAAATGTTTGGATATCAAAAATTTAATGATCATTTGAAGTTTCTAATGACATAAAGCATAATAATGCCTTAGATACATGATATTTTCCCATAACGCAATAAAATTTAAAAATTAAAAAAAGGAATAATAATAATAACAACAGTAACAAAGGCCTACCATTTCAACAAGGATTTTTTTCCTAGCGTGATTTATTCACTAAAATTAATCATGCTTATCACACCCATGGGCTACATGCCAACTAAAAAAAATAAAACATAAGATAAAGAACAATTAACTACAACTAAAAAAAATAAGACCATCAGCTTGAGAATAATGTTTTTTGTTCTATGAAGGATGCAAGATTCAATTTGAAGACTTTGGACTCATAACTAGTGCATGTTAATAGTTACAGACCCATGTGAGAAAATCCAATGTCTAAATATTATTTTTCATGTTCATGGAGGTTCTCACAAGGGTTTGAACCTATGCATGTTTGAGAGGATCCTTTGAGTGGTTGACTAGATAAAATATGGATGGTCATCCCAAGGGAATGTGACATTTTGTTCATGTTGTTATAATCCTTGAATAACATTATATGTAGCTCAATCAAGCATAAAGTCATGAGTTTGAGTTTATCCTTAGATTAAAATTGTTATGTCCATTGTTATCGAACATTTCTAGTACAAAGAATAAACTATTATAATCTAAATATTGCACTCTTTCAGACATGTTTTATTTCATCCAATACATCATTATGCATGTGATGTGTTAGGTCATGTATATATTTTATGGTGTGCATCAATCCATTATTTTATCATAGATGGCATTCTTCCATTTCTTATATATCAGGGTAGGATTACACCCTTTGTGGTATGATTCTATAATCCTTCATCCTTATTTGAGTTCTCTCATGAAATATTTATTATTGATTTTGAATCTTGATTGATGCAAATTGCCTTATTTTTCACTGACCTAATAGAGAGGGATATGTCATGATGCTTTGTAAGCCATACCTCAAAAAAATCTTGAAGGTGCATAAACAATGATCATTTAATAAACGATATGGGTTATAGTTCAAATTTTACTCTACCCTTTCATAGAAAAAAAAAATTAATCTTCTACTTTGTTACTATAAGGCAAATATTATAATCAATTTTCATATGATAGACTAAATTTAATGTTCCATTTTCTTGTAGGATTGGGATCCTTTGAAGGGTACTCTAGACTACAATTTGGGCCAATACAATCTATTTTAACCATGCATAACCTAATAGTAACATACAATATTCAAAAGAGATCAATTATAATAAAATGTTTTTTTTGTATTGATTGTTTCCAATGTTTTATGTGATTTAAATCCTATTATATTCTCTCATATTCAACAACAAGATTTTGGATGAGGGTTAATAACTTAGAACATTATATGGAGCTATGGAGGCATGAATTCAATTCCTCACATGTAACTAGTACAAAATGATAGGGGATTTCAACTCTCTAGGAAGGTGGAAAATATATATGATTGACATTTTCAAACATGTGTATTTCTATTCTATAAAATTGTTAATTAAGTATTATAAAATTTAACTTCATTATCATTGTCTATGTACATTTCCAACAAAGTTACCTTGTAAAAAATGATCCTCTACCTAAGAATTTGCATAACCCAAATAGCAAAGCATAATCAATATATCACCCTTCATGCCTATACATATTTTATGTTTTGAGTAAGCCTATACATAAACAATCCTTCAAACATTGCTTCATTCCACGTTAACATAATCATTTGGAGGAAATAGGGGTCTTAGATCCATATAAACTATAATTAGAATAAATTTGGATGATCATTATTGAATAGGTACATCTTAAGAGAATGGTTCATGTTTTTATCTTGCTTGTAATAAATGTCTAAAGATATTATGTATGCTGTTTTTAACAATGAATTAGACAATAAAAACCTATTCAATCTTAACATTATATTATTTTTCCAATATATCCATTATCCCATATACACTAAAATCATGATCAAATAGCATTCCAAAGGCTATTTGAATTGAAAAAGGAAAGAAAAGAACTCCATTGAATTAGCCCATCTAGGAATAATACCCTTCTTCTATAAAGGATATAGAATTACGTTGATGTAATTCCCATGAATCTATAGATCACAATTTTAAATCATTGAATTTGTCATAAATATACTAAGGTCCTTACAACACTATAATTAAGATCTACTATAGTTGGATCATATACATTTATGACTCTAAATTTTATATTTTCCTCTATTTTACAAAATGGTACTAGCAATCTGAGAATATCTTGATTCTAGCAATTTTACATCCCATTTATGTTTGTCCCATATTGTTATAATACCTCCTACAAATCTTATAATAAAAATCATAAGACAATATCACATATTTCTAATTTTTTAGAATGGATCATATTCCTTAACACTTATTTTTGTTTTTTGTATTAAAATAACATCAATATTATAACAACATATTAATTCCTGGATAAATATTTTTTACCATTTGTATTATTACTTTTAATTCTTACTTCTGGGCTTACCTGTAAATCTTGTTAACACTTATGATATTCAATTTTGTTTTCCCCTACCAATATCACCTCAAGATTGCTTTTCTTTTTGTTCTTTTTTTGAGGGTCTTAATCCCCATTTTTCAATCCTAGCAACACCTTCATCCTCATATATATCTTCTATTTTTTTAGTACTATTGACAATGTGACATATCATCTATTGGTTTATGTTGCCTTGATAAACATAATGTGCAAGGAATATCCTTGGAAATACTCTTTACTTTATGTTATCCTTGAAACTCTAAATAAAATTCTCCATATACTTACTTTCACATGTTTCCTTCAAACCCTAAATTGAAATGAATATACCCCATAACCATTTCTTTGTGATGATGCTCTTAAAACCTAAGATAAAAGTGATAAAATCTATATCAATTTCTTTTTTATTACAAGGAAATTAATTTATACTACTTCAAAAAAATGAAGACAATTTACCTCGATTAAACTTAACATCATTCACCTTTTTTATTATAAAAATTACCTCCATGTCTTCACATTTTTTATCCCTAACTTGCACATTGTAATTCCTTATCACTAGAAATATTTTTAGTTTATTATAATAGTTGATATTAGTAAACTATGAAGGCATTTTCTATGTGATAAAGCTAAGCAACTTTCTTTGCAACTTTTTTAAGAGTGTAATTCCCCTGATTAGAGCCAATATATTTTATAATATGATCTCATTGCTTCATATTGATGTTTGTATCATGACTATAACTTTCCCTATCTTTCTCGATCATTTTTACTTTGTAATATCATATTATATATCCATTCTCATAACAATTTATGGCATATGAATGCAATGTTTCACAATTTACTTATTTAAACTTATGGGCACCCAAATTTGTATACCAACTAGATACATAAAGTGTTTTAAAATAAAATAAGTAAAATTTGAATATGTCATGCCCAAATTTGGCTAAAAAGTGACATCATATTTGGAATATATAAAATATATATAAACCTTCACAAAATTTTATAAAAATACCACCATTAGAACAAGCTCAAAAAGATCTTTCCAATGAGTACAAATATGCCTATACTTATATGAGAAATAATGCGTCAAATACCTAAAATAAGAAGCATTGTAACCCTATGGAGATTTTACATGTTGCTTTTGCTACCCTATGGTGATTTTTCTAATTGAACTTTTTAACCTTCTGCCCCTACCAACTATCAAGGCATAGTAGTGCCATGGAACTTCATTACCACCATGGTACTTCTAATTTACCATTGTCAAAGCTAACATTTTTGTAGTTTGACTACCTATTCCACTATTAATATTATCATGCCAACCAAATTCATGCATACCATGATGGAAAATTACCAATCAAATCTCCATGATTAGTAGTTGCATGGTGACTCACTCCAAGCAAATCCAAATCAATCCCCATTAAATTTTGATCAAGCCTTGTCAACTCCATGCAACTCCTTACAAATCTAAATGATTGAAGGTATTCATAGTCTTTCTTAGTGTAGGTGACATACTCAATGATCAAAGGCTTGGAAAATATTGATCCAGACATCACATAATTCATCTTGGCAATATTCTACAAACATTCATAACGCACTAGAACAACATTGAGGTAAATTCACAAATCTCCTCTTGTGATATTTATCGAAGAAGGGGCAACCCATAATTTTAGGTTGTCTAAATTTTCTTCTTTATTGAATCCATTCAACAGATTGTGTTTTAATATTATCTTGCTAGGACTTTAATGTTCTGCATATTTGTGTCAGTATCAGTCACTTCCTTTCGATTTAATTTCTTTTAAATGATTTATTTGAAAATGGAGGTTGGGTCCTTTTGAACAAAGAAGCCTATTGATCCTTATCAAAATTGGACAAACCCCTTTGCACTAATTGCTTGTTTTTATGAACTAAATACCTTCTTATTAAAACATGTATTTTTGGGGGAGATGGGGGCATGGCAGGATGGCTCCAGTGCCAGGTTTGCTGGGACTGTCTAGTCCCACTTTTCCATTTCCCTGCCCCCCTCCCTGGGCTGCTCTCTGGCCTAGTTCTCGGGATTCCTGGGTTTCTCAGGTTTCTTGTTTTGACTGGATTGTTTCACTGCAAGGAGTGTGTTGTGGTTTTTGTCCCTGAGTACCCTAGTTTGGTGGGTTTTTGACTAGCTTGGGGGTGGCTTTTGGAAGAGGTTTTGGCTCTAATTTCCTGTTCACTACTCGAGATTATCATATACTCTCTTTTTTGGCTTTGGGGGGGCCTGGGCTTCATTCTAGGAACTCTCAGCATTCAGTATCTCCTTGTATATCTAGTGGTTGATTTTTTTTGGATGGATCCTTGGTTTCTTCTTGTAGTTTTTCCTTTTGGTCTTGGAGGAGGAACCTAAGATTATTTGTGTAGCTGTGGCTTTCCTGGATACATCCTTTTGTAGGCAAGGGTGGGACTGGTAGATTTTTTTTTGGTTGTTTATGTGGTATGTTTCTTTGTAGGTTTAAAGGTCTTGGGATGGGACCTCGTGATTCATCATCTACTACAAAGGCACTGCCATGTTTTTCAACCTGGGCAAGAAATCCTCTCCAGTCACGGGTGCTCATGTGATAGTTTCCCTATTTCTCCTTTGTAGTTGCATTCCCAGTCTAGTTACAGGGGAGATCCGGTGGTCTTGGGGATCTCTCATTTTTGTTGTTCCATTTCTAGACCTTGCCCCAACCTGGTTACCTCATACTCCTGTTGGTGGGATACCAGTGTTGTGGTTTTTCAAATCCATTTTTCTGCTAGTTTTCCCGTTGGCGAGATTTTTTAAACTTGCTGGTTTTCCCACTAGGCGGGATTTTCTAAATCTGCTAGTTTTCCCATTGGGCAAGATTTTTCAAATCCATTTTTTGATGGTTTTCCCGCTGCTCAAGATTCTTCAAACTTGCTAGTTTTCCCGTTGGGTGAGGTTTTTCAAATTCATTTTTTTCCTAGTTTTCTCATTGGGCAGGATTTTCCAAACCTATTGGTTTTACCGATGGGTGGCATTTTTAATTTGGTGGTTTTTAGCTACTTTTCGCAGGGTAGGATTTTCAAATTCACCATCCTGCATGTTTTCCCGCTAGGTGGGATTTTTCAAAATTGGTGGTTTCCCGTTGGGTGAGATTTTTCAAAATTTCTTGTTCCCGCTGGGCCAATTATTCCAAATTGTTTGTTTCTCGTTGGGTGGAGTTTTTCAAACTGATTATTTTAGAACTTTGGTTTGGTCGATTTACCTATTTTAAAAAGGTTTTGGGGTCCTTTCAAAACCCGATTTTAATATAATTTTATCCTACCAAAAAAACATTGCTTGTTTTTCTCTATTTGTATTTACAAGTTTTTATTTTTGTAGTTATAGTGAAAAGCATCATGGTTCCCAATCCTCCCATTGTCTAGGAAAATCCTTTGGATAAGGAATCCCTCCCTATATTGGTGCCACCCTTATGGAAAATGGATTATTAATGGGCTTTCCACCATTTACTCATGTTGAATTATTATATGTTTTATAGTTTATTCAAGACCAATTGATCTTGGATTGGTTTATTACATAGGCTTTTTGGGGTGTGCTTCCATACCACCCACTTTTTGTGAATAGTGTGCTCTTATTAACTAATTTAATCATATTAATTCACTTTCAAAAAAAAAAGTCTCATACATAAGCAAAAGCATCATATAATTCTACCTATGGTGCTTTTGCCTATCACTTCTACATGGTCATCCTATGTGGTACTTTCATTTCAACCTAAAAACTGGGTTTTGTTTGTTGCAATTTCTATTTTTTTTTGTTTTAGGATATCAAAATTATGTGATTTTTTTGATTTGTCACCTCTATTTCTATTTTGTAACAAAAATTTCCTTTGGTTATAAAACTGTTAAATATATATAAATCTTAATTGCAACATTAGACATGTAACTAAAAGAGCACTTAGTTGCATTATAGGATAATTTTACTATTTTGTAACCTTCTATTATGTTTTGTAAAGAAATTATGTGAAACAAATGAGAAATTGATTTCCTTTACAAATTGCTAAAATGGATAGATCTTGTTTGTATATTTAGTCTAGGAATGAAAAGTGAAGTTCATGTAGAAACATCCTAGGATAATCATAATTGTTTACATATTCTTCTTAGATTCTTGCTTGAAACAAAAAATTATCACTTTTATAGGTATTCAAAGCAAAAATTGATGTAGAATAGGCTCTTGTATGTTTGCATCTACATTTTGCATCTCAAAATTAGGTCTCGTCATTCAAGATAGGGTAGGATCTTAAAGGGGAACTTTTGCTTCCTAAGAAACCCTAGGTATTTGTGAATTTAACCATCAAAATAGCTCCTTAAGACATAATAAGACATCCCCTAAATATGAGTGTGATCTTAAGCAAGGGGTAGGAGACCTTTGTAATCGTCTCAATTTACATGATCACATATTTGGTGAACCTAACATGAACACCACAATGGGTCCCAAAGGTATTTTCTACCCTACCCAAGAACTTTATTCAAGATAATAATTTGTTAAGATTTTAAGAAATACCACCTAATTTGTTTGCATGGTAAGATCACATTAACAAATAGTAATAAGAACATAACCAAAGGATAGTCCTACTAGGGATTGTATATGACCCCCTGAGTAACCATAGTATGAATGCTTAGGCTATATTGGGTATATTGGGTATATTGTGAGTCTGGGTTACCGGTTGCCCATATAGGGTCTCTCACATGATTTAATTCTAATAAAGAGTATAACATGATGGACTAGTGTGAGTCATAAGAAGGTTTTATATTACCCCTCATGTACCTTCTTAGGCCACATACCCAGTGGTCACTTCCACATACTATTGTTGTCCCACTATCAATATATCTCATGTACCAATAGGTATATAGAAAGTGGTTAGGTATATAAGGAGGCCTTGAGGTGTATAGATCATATAGGTATATAGAAGGAAGGTGATATGGGGGCATAAAAAATCTCTTTCTTCTCTTAAGTAACTCTAAAAATAAAACTTAATAAATTTAATTTTCCTTCCTTTGTAAGCCATGGGTGAGTGACATTGTGTCACCTAAAGTGTTACCTGCCAATTATCCCACAATATAGATCCTTTGGTTAAGGTTAAATATAACCAAGACATGTTTGAAAACCATATCTATGAAGAGGAATATGGGGAATGTCCTCTCTCATGTCCTTTATCTCCTATTCATGATGAACAATGGAGGGTAATATTCAAATATCTTGATCATATGGTATCATTTTTGTATAGGAATAGGAAGGCCATAGAAGCCATTTTAGAAGAAAGTAGAGATTCCTTGGCTAATTCTATTGAGGAAGTGTCCTTATTGAATTACCCTCAATAGCCGAAGTCTATCTGATCAACCTCTAATCAAGTGGACCTATCTTATGGGTCTTTATAAATTGATCTCAATGCAAGAACTCCAAATCATGTAGAATCAAACCCACCAATTGTCACAACTATAGTGTATGATAAACCAAAAAACCCTCCAATGTCCTTAGAACATCAATCATATTTACCTCCCCTCAAGGAGTTTCTAAGGGTCAGTGTAAGTTATCACATCACTTAATACGTGAGGACAAGCTATGGGTCTCCTAGTACTCTAATCGGTCAATCTTCTCTTAATATCCTTCCACCAATATTGGGAATGAATGTAGGATTTGTTGAGATATTCACTCCAAATATCCCTAATACTACATCTAAAAATTGTTTTATCTTGAATGAATTGGGGAAGAATCATACAATGCCCACTTTGACATCATATTCCATATGCCCCAATCTTACCCTTTTATCAACTATCAAAGTCCTCTAATCCTGTAACACATACCACATGTGCCATCAAACTCGCTTTAATAGGACATCTATCTAAGTCCTCTAATCATATAAGCCTAACGAGGACATCTATCTATGAATAGGTATTAATAATTTATCTTGAGCTTGTTGTACTACATGAAGCATCTAAAATATTGTGTTAGCTATAGTTTGTTAGCTTGTCAAGTTGTTATCTCAAGACTCCTTAGGATATATTAGTTATTAGTAATTAGTTATATGAAATTACCTAATTAACTAGTAGTTGTAGATTAAAACTCTCTACTTGCTCTTCTATTGCAATTTTCTTCTATTATGATATTGTATTATTGTAAATTTTGTGCTTATTTAAGCATCAATTGGTAATGTAAGTAATAGTTTTAGCTCATATATATCACTAATATTAGAGCACTAAATAACCTAGCCTATGAGTATGTTAAGATAGAAGGCAAAATTTAGTTCTTGTTGATTTTCCATGAACATTTGTTTCCATGGTTGATGTCTAAAGTAATATGTTTAGTGGAGTACATTGTTTTCACTAGTTTAGAGGGAGTTCTTGTGTTGTATACTTCCACTATTTAGCTCTTTTTTGAGCTCAACCAATGCTTTGCATGCACCTACCACTATATTAATATGTTCACTCATCATAAAATCTTGCTATCAATATCTCAATCCAATCATGCTCAACTTGATGAGCATGATGAAGAAACCATTGTTTTTCACTATCATCACATAGTATGATGATGTGAAATATTTAATACTCTTTATGGGTTTGACCATGTTAATAGGAGTGCCTTATCATCATTGAATCATTGCATAATATTATCCAATTGTTGAAGTCATTCCCACTCTGTCTAATCAACATGAATTTGATGGCTAACTTCATCCATGTTGCGAGAGTGGCAAAGTTGATTACCCAAATTTTTTGAGAAAGTATGAAATATGTATTTCTTAATTTTCCCTTAGGTAAGTATCCATTGGAAAATATAATTGCATATAATTTTGATATTATCATAAATATCCCCAAATAAAATCTAATGGATTCATATTGCATAGTAGATTGAGTGCATACCATTTGGTTTATTCACCCCACCATAACACATGCATGTTGTACAACTATTGGAGGCTTTGTAACCATTCATTGAGCACCTCAACACCATTTCAATGTTTTGGATTTCCACCTTCAATGAGAGAGCATTCAACAATTGTTTTTTGATCCTTGTATCATACCTTATATTGCATTCATCCTACCTTATCTTACCTAAGGCACACTGCATTCGATCGATGAATTGTGTTGAGTTCATGATCATAAAAGATAAATTATAATGGTATATTTTTCCATTGAAACATGTTATGTGGTGTGCCTTCTTATATGCTTTTCATAGGGGCCACAACCCACCTTACCCCTAACATCGACATTTTGGCTTGCATGCACCACAGGAACAATTCATGATTAAACTAGAAAGTTGAATGGAGTTTGAAAACATCCTATGAACAAATTTCAACAACATGCAATTTCTCACCATGCCTTTTTTCATGTGAGTTTGGCTACCTTTCTGAGGTTTAGAGGCCCAAAAACTAGATCTACTTCTTGTTATCTATTGAGATGCGTTGAAACCCATCTTCTAAAATACATCTCAATGACTCAATGTCTATTTGTAAAACTATTTATACCACCCCAAAGCTGCAACAAGCTCCTAAAAATTCTCATCTATCAAAGTGAAATTGTGTTGTGTGGACTTGCAAGTGTAGAGGATGATCATATTTTTTTACTAGAACTTATGTTGCTTTATCTACAAGACCAAGTCGATACACATCCAACTAACAAAATGAGATAGATAATGCAATAGAGTTTGCATGAGGAGGCTTGATTCACAATCTTTCACATGGAAGAGAGGATTTAGTTTGAATGATCAATTTACTGGGTGAATGTTGATGAAAGGTGCAAGGTGATTGTTTGAACACTTGCCCAGAAACTTGATGGTGGTCCAAGGTCCCAAAGGCTATGTGGGAATCATCTAAAGTCAATAACACTGACCTCAATCTAAAGTTGTTGCCTGAGATTCTAGCCTATGGGGGGCTACCAAGTGGCATAGGAAAATTATGGGATGAAGTTAAAAGGAACCTCCTCATAGTTCAAAAATAATCATTGTAATTTAAAAAGGCATGACTATAAATAGGTTTAGTGCCTTTTCTCCAAATTACATGCAACTTGGAAAACTTCTAAGGTTATTTTTAATTAATAAATTTAATTAACCATAAAATAAAAATTAATTGGTTAATTAATTAATTAATTACATACATTTATTCTTGAATTTAAAGTATGATACTTTTTCTACACATGCTTTGAAAAAACTCTTGTTATAATTACATGGTATTGTACAATTGTTGTAACCTTATTGTCAACTTTTGGGTCTTCTTAAATACTTTTGAATTTTTCATCTAACTTGCACTCATTCAACTCTGGACATAATTTTGGCTAAAATAATGGCTAAAATATCCAATGTTGTAAGTGCCTTGGTCAATAAGGTCAATGACATAATTGTTCAAACTAGCCCAAGTGACGTAAAAAATTATAATAATGATATTTACTCCAAGACTAAATGCGAGATTAAGTAAGTTGTATGATGGATCTAGAGATCCACATATTTTGAGTACTTGGATACTTGATATGGAGACATGGTTCTCCTATACTCATACACCTAAAGAGGAGATAGTTATTTTTTCTAAACTCAAGATTTTTGGATTAGCAAAAATTTTGGTGATAGAGCTAATGGCTTTTTAAGCCTTAATACTACCAAAAAAATCACAGGTTAAATATCATAGGATCGAATATAATATAGCCATAATACAATAATATCAAGATAATGATATGAATATAATAATATGAGAAAATTAAAATGTATATCAAGGCTAATAATATATCAAATAAAATTCAATAATAAACAATAATATGAATGTAAATAACCGGAATAATTCATGTACTATGCATTAAGAACTTACAATATTATCTGCTCCAAATGTATGTAATATTTATTATTCCTTTCCTCTTATAAATATGATAGTGATGTTATATTTTATTTATAATATGATGTATTCTATGGAGTACTATGTCCATAATATAGTCATAGTAGTGTGGCTTTTTGGATACTCGACTATTCCTTTCCATATGCCAAATCTCATGACTCTTGGCTTCTCTACTTGACACTTACACAGTTGATGAACACTTAACTCTACATTGTGTACATCTATACATGACTCTTAAATCTATAAAGAATGTACACATATCCATGACTTTTGCACTTCACTTGCACACTATAACCTAAGACACTAGTGCATATTTTTATATTACATATTTTTTCTCATACATATAAGACACTTGTGCACATTACACTTGCACAATAACTCACATGACACTTGTGCATTTATTACACATTATTGTTCGAGTTTGTTACATTATTTGGTCCTTACTAATGTACCTTCATGGGTACATATTGATATTAGGAGTATATTAGGAGTTAAGTACTTTATTAAAGCAATGTAATAAATGCACAAGTGTTAGAATGTGCAATAATGTAAATGTGCATGTAGTCCACATGTACATGAGTCCTTAGAATAGAATAGTGAGGTGTCATAGGAATATTGAAGGCAAAGAGTTGCATATTATTATAAATAGGTATTCATAGAGTAGAAGTGTGAGAGGATTTTGGAGTGCATATATAGAGTAGTAGTAGTCACAATGTAGATCTATTTTTATAAAATGGAGAGATAGTGACCTCCATTGCATGGCATTTTAAATTTTTGTGAGATTTCATATATGACCATTTATTGAGCATTGTATCAAGTTTTCTAACATATTTTCATACATATTAGTTAGTCATTATCATAGTTATAACATTGCATGCTTATTTCATAATTGTGGTTACATTTCCTTTAAGTTTAAAGCTTCAAAAACTGATAGTGGTATCAGAGCACACGGTAGATCAATAGAAAATAGAGAGAAGCCACAAGAGTGATTGAGAGGAGATTTTAAATCTCATTTTTTAGATTTCTAAAATTGTTGTTGGCTAGAGATTTTCTATAGAGTTGCATAGAAACTTGTGAAGACTAGAACTCGGTATTGAATCCACTAGATTGGCAATCCAACTAGTGAAGATTGCTTTCTATAGATTTATAAAAATTTCTACTGCTAATATATTTGTTGCAGAAAATTAACTCCTAGAAGCTGAGAAACTTTCTACAACATATAGAGAAGAATTTTATCTTCGTTTTCTAAAATTCTATGTGCTTTCCTTGCACAAGGATTAGTTATTTATTGCATAAAAGTAGTAATTGAAGATTTGGAGGTCTAAGGAGAAAGTTCCCATTGAAATATTTGTGGATTGAAGACTCCAAGTTGGAGATTGAGAAGAGATCTAGTGGTAAAGGAAGCCAAATTGAAGATTACAAATCAAGGAGGAGATCCTAGAAAGAAGACCCCATTGAAGGAAGGAGAGACTCAAGGAAAAGAGTCCTAGTGAATATTTGAGATTGGTGATCTTCATTAAAGATTAAAAAATTTACATTGAAGAAAAGGTTTATAAAAGGTCCTATTGAAGAACTTCCATATTTGGAATATTGAGCATTAAGAAGGACTAAAAAGAGTCCTATTGCAATATTTTAGTAGCAATAGATTTAGGAGATCCAAGGAGGAGATCTCATTATAAAAATTCCATAGTTGAAGATTGAAGAGATCAATGAAGGTCTCATTGAATTTTTAGAAGCTGTAATATTGAAGACCTTGGAGAGGTCTTAAGAAGAAATAAAGAAAAGGCTTGGTGAGCCTCATTGGAAGAGTTACTAGAAGAACACATTGGATAAATTTACTACCAAGGAAATTTTTTTGATAAACAACTTGGGACAATTATTGCCATCTAACAACAAGATAAAGAGAGAAGGATTTGATAATAATCTTGCCAAATTTCAGAGAAGAATAGAAAGAAATATCAAGACAATCAAAATTTTGAGAAGAAGGCCATTATATAGGTCAATATTGAAGTCAGAATTTGACAAGGAGAAAGGATATAGAGAAACCACCAAATTTGAGAGATTTGGGGATTTTCATTGAAGATGTCTTGAGGAATATCTCACCTACAATTTGGAAGAGTTTCCTACCAAATTTTTGAGATTCAAGGACAACATTTTAGTGGAGGTTTTGACTGCTTTACAATCTAAAATTTTTCAAATTTTAGGATAGTGAGATGTTAGTCTTATAATGGCACTGAGAGGGGGGGTGAATCAGTGTAGCTATTTAAATTTCAAATCTACAACTCTTAAAGTTGAAGCAAGGAGAACTTAAAATAGATAAAACAAATATAACAAGAGAGCATTCCACAACACACGATTTAACGAGGTTCACCAATTTTGGCTACTCCTCAAAAATAGACTGCTTGGACTCCCATCCAAATCCAGCCTTTGCAAAGCACCAACTTTACAAACAGTTTACCAGCACACACTAGAAGGAGCACCAACCCCTAATTTATCTGCACCAATAGAAAGGAGCACCAACCCCTGATTTACCAGCACCAACTGGAAGGAGCACCAACCCCTGATTCCAAGAACCAACTTGGATTTCTATTTTGAATCTTAGATTGACATAAATATGCCTTCACTTTTACAAGACCCTCACTGGTCTATTGCTCATCCAATCTTTGTTTCAATTCATGAAACACATATTCCTTCTGTGCACTTTCAGCCACACTCTCTCAGTCACACTCTATCAGCTGTGCTCTTTCTCCATCGCTCTTCACTCAGCAGTGCTCTATCTCTACTCACATTTTCTCTTCGACTACACACATTTTTCTATACCTACACAAAGCTCAACCTAACATATCACTCTTACCACTCTACTTACTACGCTCTGACAGCCTTCTCTACACTCTAACAACATTCTCTATGCTCTGACAACCTTCTTTGCTTGCTTATGGCTCTGACAGCATTATCTGCTCATTTACGGCTCTCTAACAGCCTTCTCTACTCATTTCAATGCTCTGACATTCTTATCTGCTCTCTTACACAGTTCAGAGCTCAACCCTAACCTTCTTTATGGCCACACATTTTTCAATTCTGAAACCCTAAGTCTTCTATATGTTCCATTATCCTGCATGTAGCCTATTAATAGCCACTCCTATAAGTAACTCCTTTCTGACACAATATTCTTACACACAACCTATTAATAGATTTGTCTCTTTAATTGGGATTCTTAGTATGGCCATCGCTCGACGAATTTACTCCATAATGGACCCTGTAACTACTGCTCTGACTTCACTGCCACTCCTGTAACTGCAGTTCTGACTCCAGTTAACTCTTATTTATTTTTCCTACATGATTTTCTTTGCAACACCCCCTACAACTACAGTTCTGACTCCAGTTAACTCTTCTTATTTTATTTGCCTGATTTTTCCTCTACAACTGCAGTTCTGACTCTAGTTAACTCTTCTTATTCTGGTTGCATGAATTCTTTCTATAACTGCCTCTGTTACTATCGTATGACTTTAGATAATTTTACTTTGGCTGGGTTCTTCTTCTTCCATCATGCCAATGCGACCTATCACGAAATCGTGACATTTCTGCCCCTTTGAATTTTCTTGGCGTTTGACCGTGAAAACAAGACATGTCATAATATCGTGACACTTTTTTCCTCCTTGTACTTTTCTCAGCTTGCACTTGTGAAAATAGAACATGTTGTGAAATCGTGACACTTTCAATACCTTGAGCTCTTCTCTGTCTCTTGCCCGTGAAAACAGAACATGTTGCAAAATCGTGACACTTTCTCTTCCTTGCACTCTTCTCTGCTTGCACTAGCGAAAACATGACATGTCACAAAATCGTGACACCTTTCGCTTCCATACACTCTTCTCTACAAGCACTAGCGAAAACATGACATGTTGCGAAATCGTGACACTTTTCGCTTCCTTGCACTCTTCTCGGCATGCACCAGTGAAAACATGACATGTCGTGAAATCGTGACACTTTTTGCTTCCTTGCACTCTTCTTGGCATGCATCAGCAAAAACATGACATGTCGCGAAATCGTGACACTTTTGCTACCTTGTGCCTTTCTCTGCCTTTCACCCGCGAAAACGGAACATGTCATGAAATCATGACACTTTCGCTTCCTTGCACTCTTCTCTGCTTGCACTAGCAAAAACATGACATGTCACGAAATCATGACACCTTTCGCTTTCGTACACTCTACTTGGCTTGCACTAGCGAAAACATGACATGTCATGAAATCATGACACTTTTCGCTTCCTTGCACTCTACTTGGCTTGCACCAGTGAAAACATGACATGTCATGAAATCGTGACACTTTTTGCTTCCTTGCACTCTTCTCGGCATGCACTAGCAAAAACATGACATGTTGCGAAATCGTGACACTTTTTGCTTCCTTGCACTCTTCTCGACATGCACCAATGAAAACATGACATGTCACAAAATTGCAACACTTTTGGCTTCCTTACACTCTTCTCGGCATGCATCCGCGAAAACATGACATGTCGCAAAATCGTGACACTTTTGCTGCCTTGTGCCTTTCTCTGCCTTTCGCCTGTGAAAATGAAACATGTCACAAAATCGTGACACTTTCGCTGCCTTGTGCTTTTCTTCTCATCGGGTCGTGAAAACCCGACATGTCGCGATATCGTGACATATTTTCTCCTTAGCACTTCCTCTTGCAAATTGTCGCGAAATCATGACACTTTTCCTTGCAAGCTCTTTCTCTCAAACATGTCATGAAATCATGACACATTTTCGTCCGTACTGCCTCTCTTACAGATTGTCACGAAATCGTGACACTTTTCTTTGCGAGCTCCTTCTCTCAAACATGTCGCGAAATCGTGACACATTTTTGTCCGTACTACCTCTCTTACAGATTGTCGTGAAATCATGACACTTTTCTTTGCGAGCTCCTTCTCTCAAACATGTCATGAAATCATGACACATTTTCATCTGTACTGCCTCTCTTATAGATTGTCACGAAATCATGACACTTTTCTTTGCGAGATTCTTCTCTCAAACATGTCACGAAATCGTGACAGTTTTCTTTGCTTGCGCCTTCTCTCTAAATATGTCACGAAATTGTGATAGTTTTTCCTGCATGCGCTTCTTCTTCAAACATGTCACGAAATCGTGACAGTTTTTCTTGCGCTTTCTCTCTCCTCAAACATGTCACGATATCGTGACAGTTTTTCTTGCGCTTTCTCTCTCCTCAAACATGTCACGATATCACGATAGTTTTTCTTGCGCTTTCTCTCTCCTCAAACATGTCGTGATATCACGACAATTTTTCCAGCTTTTCAACATGTCGCGATATCGCGACAGTTTTCTTACTTGCCAAATATGTCGCGATATCGCGACAGTTTTCTTACTTGCCAAATATGTCGCGATATCGCGATAGTTTTCTTACTTGTCTTTTTCTTTGATCCTTTGAATCTGGGCCACTTTTGTCTTCTTGGAAATTCACTGTACATGCTCTGACTGCTTTGAACTCTTGTTCACTTCATCAACCAATCTATCTAATGACCTCTGCAATCCTGTCTATTGCATCAACCGATCCTCTGTCTGTGTTGACAATAATGACAATACTTTGGCTGCACCTTGCTCATCAATGAACTCCTGTCCATTATACTTTGGTTGCACCTTGCTCATCAATGAACTCCTGTCCATTGTAATTTGGTTGCACCTTGCTCATCAATGAACTCCTATCCATTGCATCAACTGATCAACCTGACTGTGTTGACAACAATAACAATACTTTGGTTGCACCTTGCTCATCAATCTCCCCCTTTGGAATTGTTGGTAACACACGTAATTGTGTGCAATTACATGTAATTCTTCTCCCCCTTTGACAATAATACCAAAGGGCGGCTGCAAAACTCCCCCTGAGTCAATGCACAACATTCTCAGGAAAAAATTATTATAGTTAGCAAAAAGCATAAACATGAGCAATATGATAAACAGATGCATAAATGCTCCCCCTGAGAATTTGATCCCGATGGCTAGTCAATTCTTAGTCCATTATTGGGAATATGTGACCACTTCATTTCACTGTTTGACAACATCATGATAAGCATAATAGGCATCAACAATATCAATAATGTGAGTAGCAACAATAACCAGTGAATGACATCATCACTGTCAACTTCACCAATATAATATGTGTAAGAACATGGCTGGACTACTGTCTTCTGAGTACCAACCCTCTGTTGCACTACAACCTCAAACTTGTCCACTATTAGTGAAGGCATACACTGATTGTATATATCCAACTGTTTGTTCTGCAATGCTGGCAGCATCTGCAAATGCATCTTGGATATTCTCAACAAGCTTGAACCTAATGTCAGCTGTTTGTCTCTCTCTTCAGTGAGAATCCAGCAGGCTACCTCAATCCACTTTCAACTCTATGTAAGCATCAAATACTGTACTACAGCACAACCAAATTCCTTTTTATATTTACAACCTGATCTGAGTTTTCTACAGTTACTGCAGATCACACCTTACTTTCAACTGTGCAAATTAGGAGAAGACATTTTGTCAAACACTTTATGGCCAACCATAGTGCACCTTACTCAGCCTCATACTTCTTAACCTTGGATTGGCATTTTATCAACAGTTAAAACGAAACTGTTTGTGAATTAAATAATTTCACCAAGGCGTCATGAAAGATCTCATAATCTTAATCATCAATGTGTCGAAAAAATACACGCTACTATTATCAAAACACAAATACACACTAAGGCAAGCATTCTTTCATTAAATAAAAACAATTTGAACTGTTATAATCCATAGCTATGAATAGTGGCAGTAAGAACTATCAATAGAGCAACAATGACATAAGCAATACTACCAATGGTGACGATTCTCAATTCAATCACTACCCTTCACGACACCTCCACAAACAACTACAAGAACTGAAAACACACTTGACAACTGAAACAACAATATCCCGACTACTTGCCTTTCATCCTCAGATAACCAAACAAATTCATAGGAGCATAAAAATAAGATTTTAAAATTGCTCCCCCTGAGGATGTGCCACCTAGAGTGGCTTAGTGCAATAGCGGAGTAGTCTCCTTCAGTCCAAGGAGACACGATCCCTTTTCTTCTGTCTTTCTCCAGACTTCCTTGAACTTGGGCCGCTCTTTTGCTTTCCACTCTGGTTTGATAGCAGTCTTGGTCACGTGTTTTGATTTTTCTTTTCCGGTAGCTTGTGCCTATATTTCAAGAAATTTTTTGTTTTGTCTCAAACCATTTGGTTGATATTTTCTTCCCTGATATTTATTTGCTGCAAATGTACTTCGACAGTTTCGAGCAATGTGCCCAAAATTATGACAGTTATAACATTCTACTGCATAATCCATCGAAGGTGAACAGACATTTCTCTTGTGCGGTTGTTTCTTGTGCATCCTTGATGGATGATTATTTTCTTTTCTTTTATGCACATGATTTATTCCCTGTCTGTATTGCATTCTTTGCGTCTGATGAAGTCTACCATTTTGCCTTCGATTAGAAATGAAAGTGCTTGGACAAAACTTTGCTATGTGCCCATTACCGTTACATTTAAAACATCGCACGTGGTGTTCACTCAGAAATGCAGATGTATTTCTAACAACATAATTCTTTGATCTATTATTCTATCCACAATAAAATGCCTTGTGACCGTAATGGTTGCATCTAACACAATAGCCATCAAAAGCATTATTATTAAAAGAGTGAGAGTGATAGAACCTCTTTTGCTATGGTTGCTTTGTTGTAGATCTTCTTTGATGCTTTCTTCCTTTTGAAGATTCAGCTTCAACCTTGAACTTCTTCTTCTCTGCATATTTGGAAGATGAGGGTTGTTCAGCTTCAGACTTTTCTCGCTTTGATCCTTCAATTGTGAACTTTCTTTTTTTGCATATTTGGAATATGAGGGTTGTTCAGCTTCAAATCCAAGACCAAGCTTAGCCGTGGAGCTTCTTTGTTGCTTTATCATTTTATCTAGCAACTCTGTGCTCTTCTCATATTTGAGATTTATATTGGCCTCTTCTAGTTGTTTCTTCAATGAAACAATCTCTTCTTCTTGTTGGCAGCAAATAGTCTCTTTCTCATTGATCTGAGACCTGAGACTTTCTTCAATCCTTTTGGACTCTTCTACTTGCAGCTTCAGATTACTAACAACTTTGTTAGATTCTTCTTCACGTTTGCTATATACATCAACCTTATCATCCAGTTGTGTCTTCAAGGCTTCTTTTGTTTTCTTGGCCTTTTGAAATTGTAAGAAAAGATCTTCAATCTCATTCCCATATTCTTCCAGCTTCTTGGATAGTCTTTTGTTCTTTTTCTGTTCTATACTCAACTCTTCAAGTGCGGATATCAACTCACCTTCTAGATCTACTTCAATCTCCAGGTTTTCATTGCATACTTCATAATCCACTTATTCTACCTTCTCTAGTTCAGTTTTCTCTTCCACAAGAACTGAAACTAGTTGAGATGCCTTTTTGGAGGAGGATCTATTCTTCTTACCCATTGTGTACTAATCCAAGATCAACCTTAGCTGATTTAGCCTATTCAAGAACTTGGCTCTGATACCAATTGTTAGTCTTACAATGGCACTGAGAGGGGGGGGTGAATCAGTGTAGCTATTTAAATTTCAAATCTACAACTCTTAAAGTTGAAGCAAGGAGAACTTAAAATAGATAAAGCAAATATAACAAGAGAGCATTCCACAACACACGATTTAACGAGGTTCACCAATTTTGGCTACTCCTCAAAAATAGATTGCTTGGACTCCCATCCAAATCCACCCTTTGCAAAGCACCAACTTTACAAACAATTTACCAGCACCCACTGGAAGGAGCACCAACCCCTAATTTATCTGCACCAACAGAAAGGAGCACCAACCCCTGATTTACCAGCACCAACTGGAAGGAGCACCAACCCTTGATTCCAAGCACCAACTTGGATTTCTATTTTGAATCTTAGATTGACATAAATATGCCTTCACTTTTACAAGACCCTCATGTTGGCAATTTTGGGTACCTTGGGTACATTGCTTTTGCTCAAGTGTATAAGTTGTCATTGATGTCAAGAAGCTTTTGAAGGAATCTGATTTGATGTAAAATAATTTGTTTTGATGAAGGTTATGGCTTGACAGGTTCGAAAGAAATCAAGTTAGAAAAGTGTCACGATATCGCGACATGTTGCAGTTTCGCGACTCAAAGAGGAGAGAGAATGTTCAGAGTCAGAAATGTCATGATTTTGCGACATATTGCAAGGAAGGTTGAACAGACGAAAAAGTGTCATTATTTCGTGACATGTTGCAGGAGAGAGAGTTTGAAAGAAAAAGTGTCACGATTTCATGACATAATGCAGGAGAGAGAGTTTGGGAGAAAAAGTGTCGCGATATCGCGACATGTCGAGTTTTTGTGACCCGAAGAAAATAAAAGTGCTAAGGAGAAAAAGTTTCATGATTTCATGACAAGTCAGAAGACAAAGTGGAAGCAAGATAAAGTGTCATGATTTCGCAACATGCAGCAAAGGGAAGAGTCTGAAAATGAGAACTGTCACGATTTTGCGACTAGTTGTAGAGAAGTCGTACGAAAGCTAAAAGCGTCACGATTTCATGACAGGCTGCAAAGAAAACGTACGAAAGCTAGAAGCATCACGATTTCATGAAAAATTCAAGGAGGAAGAGCTCAAAGTCGAAAGCATCGTGATTTTGTGACATGTTCCGTTTTTGCGAGCGTAAGGCAGAGAAAAACACAAGGCAACGAAAGTATCACGATTTTGTGACATATTCTATTTTCGCTAATGCAAGCAGACAAGAGTGCAAGGAAGAGAAAGTGTCACGATTTCACGATAGATTGATATTGTAGCGTTCAGTTGAAGAAAGTGTCACGATTTCATGACAGAAATAGAATGTAGGACTTCTATAGATAGAAGTGTCGTGATTTCACAACAAAAGCAGAAAGGAGGTCGACGAAGGGAGAAGTATCGCGATATCACGACAAAAGCAAAGTTGATGCTGACTAAGTCAAAAGTGTCATGATATCGTGACAAGAGCTTAGTTGAAGTCGATAGAGGCTGAAGTGTTGCGATATCACGACAAAAGCCAAAAGAAACTATACGGTTGCAAAGGTGTCGCGATATTGCGACATGTTGTAGTTTCACGATAGAAGCTACAAAAGTGTTCTAGAGGCAGTGAAGCCGACAAAGTTAAATTTTAGCTGACTAAAATTAGGGCTTGCATCTGACGTAGATTAGGGTTTATTTTTTGGTATAAGAATCAACTAATATTAAAGTTTTCATCTTGAAAATTTTGATGTAAAAGGAGGGTTGTTTGGGCAATTGGATGTATTGTTGAAGTGCAACGTTCAAAGATAGTGCATAGTGTAAGAAGTTCGATCGCTAAGAGCAGTGTGAAATTCGATCATAGTGTACAGAGTGCATTTCATCGAATCATTCTGAGTGTGAAAGATCGCAAAGGAAGAAAAATGTGCGTAGACAGTGCAAGGGTTGAAGTTCGACCAAGTGCAATGTGTTTACAGAGAGAGAGCAGAGGGAGTAGAGAGCAGACAGGCAAAGATGAATGAGGATATTTGTGCTAGATCGAAGGACTATGTTTAGTGCAAATTCGAGGACCAGCTTTGGAGGTGATAGAGTTGAGGACAAAGGTCTCTAGCCAGAGCAGGGAGGACAGGTGTCTTCTGTGGATAGAGTTCCATTTGCTAAGGGCAACAAAGGCATAGGTCTTCTAGAGGATCACCAACCAGAGCAGAGCTAGGGGATTGGTGTCTCCTGTGGGTTGGTGCCCATGAACTCGAGATTAGGGGATTGGTGTCTCCTTTGGGTTGGTGCCCATAAACATTGTAATCGAGAAAGGTATTCCTAGAATTTGGATTGATAAAATTTAGTGAAATATTTTATCCGTGGATGTAGCCCAACCTTTTTGGGTGAACCACGTTAAAAATGGGTCTTCAATGTGTGATGCTTTATGTCTTGATTAATGTTGTGTTGATGCCACTACTATCTAAAGTTAAAATTATTAATTGGTTAAGTCTTATATTGTTCACCCCCCCTCTTAGTATAAGCTTGTGTTCTTCAATTGGTATCAGAGCGGGTCTCTCCAGAAAGATCCTAACAACTTGGAGAAGGATCTATCAGAGAAACATACAGATTCAGAAAGAGATAAGTTCGATCTCAAAGGTGAATTCTTCTTGGCTCTAAGAAAGCTTGAGAAATTTAGGGAAGAGAATTCTGTTCTCAGGTATCAATGTCAGGAAGAAGAGATAACAAGATCAGAATTATCTCAAAGTGTTATAGACTTCAAAATTCTAGCTGAAGAAGGAAAGAATATTGAACAGGTTCTGACAGAGACTCTAAAAGGAAAGGAAGCTAATTGCGAAAAACTAGAAGAAGAGGTTATGTCTCTTAGAGTGAATTTGGAACAGTTGACTCTCAGAAAAAATACTTCGTGTGAAAAGCAAAAGAAGGATGGTATCAGCATTTACGAAACAGGGTCTTCAAGCAAGATCAATCTTCATCCTGAAGAGCGGTGGATTCTAGTTGGTCACAAGAAGAACAACCATCCAAGGCATCAAAACAAGTTACATAATACTTTCCATGGCTATTGTTTTTCCTACAAGAAATTTGGTCATGAAGCTATGCATTGCAATAAGTCTTTGAATAGCCATAGTAAGGAAAATGTTAACTCTTTTGCACCTCTTATGAATAAAAATGTCATGTGTTACAAGTGCAAGAATTTTGGGCATATAACAAGTATGTGCAGTTTGGATAGATCTAGCCTTGAGTTCACTAAAAAGAGAAATGAGATCAAATCTAAGTCAATGATAGTTCAAACTATTTTTCATGCTCAAGATAAAGTAGAAAAATGGTATCTTGATAGTGGTTGTTCAAAACATATGACTGGTGAAAAGGAAAAGTTTTTGGTCTTAAAAAAAACAAACAGAGGAACAGTCAGTTTTGGAGATAACAGGTTAGCTAAAATTTGTGGTAAAGGGACTCTTAGTTTGGATGGGAAATCCAAAACAAAAAATGTGCTTTATGTAGAAGGCCTAAGACATAACCTTCTAAGTGTGAGTCAAATTTGTGATCAAGGACACAATATCTTTCTTTTCAGATAGATGTGAGATAAGTAAAGAAAAAAATGGAAAACTCATTGCTAGTGCTACAAGGACTCCAAACAATCTTTACATGCTAAGTGAGATAAAAAAGGAAAAGTGTTTTCTAACTCAAGAAGATGAGAGTTGGCTATGGCATAAAATATTGGGGCATTTGAGCTTTGATAATCTTGTCAATATTAGTAACAAGGAAGCAGTTAGAGACTTGCCCAAAATAAAAAGGCCCCATAACATCATTTGTGGTCCGTGTCAACATGGAAAACAAACCAGAACCAGTTTCAAATCAAAAGGGTATACTTCTTCAAAACCATTGGATCTTATTCATACTAATTTATGTGGCCAAACCAGAACTCGAAGCATTCAAGGAGAAAGCTACTTCATGTTGTTTATAGATGATTATTCTAGAATGACTTGGGTTACTTTTATCAAAGAAAAATCTGAAGCTTTTGAAAAATTTAAAGCTTTCAAAGAAATGATTGAAAATGAGACTGACAAGAGAATCAAATGCTTAAGATCGGATAGAGGAGGAGAGTTCACTTCAAATGAATTTGTGGAATACTGTGAGCAACAAGGAATCAAAAGAGAATATTCAACAGCAAGAACTCCTCAACAAAATGGAGTAGTTGAAAGGAAAAATAGAACTATTGAAAATATGGCTAGAGCTATGTTAAATGAGTCAAAACTTTCATATGGTTTTTGGAAAGAGGCAGTCAGTACTGTAGTCTACATTATCACTAGGGCCCAACTTAGAGTCAATAATCATAAAACTCCTTATGAGTTGTGGAAAGGAAGACCAGCTACAGTAAATTACTTCAAAGTGTTTGGGAGTAAGTGCTTCATCAGAAGGGAAGATCAGAATTTGGGTAAGTTTGATCCCAGGTGTGATGAAGGAATATTTCTTGGATATTCCAGCAGAAGCAAGGCCTACAGATGCTTCAACAAAAGAACTCATACATTTGTAGAAAGCATAAATGTAACAGTTGATGAAAAGACAGGGATAAGAGAACCGATCAAGGAATTCGATGATGAAATTTGTCAAGAAGAATTTAGAGAGGTTTCAGATGAAGAAGAGGAAAGACAACAACTGCTTCCCAAAACTCCTTCATGATATGTTCAGAAACATCATCCCAAAGATTTGATCATTGGTGATCCAAATAGCAGGAAAACAAGAAGAAGAGTCATTCCTTCACGTGATTCTACAAAAGTTTCATTATTATCTCAGATTGAGCCAAAAGATTTCAGTGAAGCAATGGATGAAGAGCTAAATCAAATAGAGAAAAGTGAAACTTGGGATTTGGTTCCAAGACCTAAGGACAAGAAACAAAGCTAGGTTAGTCTGCAAAGGTTATGCTCAAGTAGAAGGTGTTGATTTTGAAGAGACGTTTGCTCCTGTTGCTCGTCTTGAAGCTATCAAAATGTTTTTGGCACTTTCAAGCTTCAAATCATTCAAGGTATATCAAATGGATGTAAAGTCAACTTTTCTAAATGGCGTGTTGGTAGAAGAAGTGTACATAGAACAGCCAGAAGGAGTGTCTCTCTCAGAACAGTTAGACTATGTGTGTAAACTAAAAAAGGCCTTGTATGGGTTAAAGCAAGCACCGAGGGCTTGGTACTCAAGACTTGACAATTATCTTCATGAGCAAGGTTTCAGGAAAGGCGTGGAAGATAGCAATTTGTATATTAAGAATGAAGATGATGATATGTTGATTATGGTTGTCTATGTTGATGATATTATTTTTGGGGGAAATAAGACTCAGATGTGCAAAGATTTTGCTAACACCATGTAGAAGGAATTTGAGATGTTTATGATTGGAGAGCTATCATTCTTTTTAGGTCTTCAGATTGCTCAATCAAAAGATGGTGTATTTCTCTCTCAAGGGAAGTATATCAAAGAAATTTTGAAGAAATTTAGGATGATGGACAGTAAACCAGTATGTACTCCAATGATTACAGGGTGCAAGATGAGTAAGGATGATGAATCTCCAGGGGCAGATCAAAATTTGTACAGATCAATGATTGGCAGTTTATTATATGTTACATCTACCAGACCAGATATCATGCAGGCAGTTGGGTTAGTAGCAAGATTTTAGGCAGCTCCAAAAGATTCTCATGTTATAGTAGTTAAAAGGATATTCAGATATCTGAAGGGCACTATGGACCTTGGGCTTTGGTATCCCAAAGGAGATGATTTCACCCTCACGGCCTATACAAATGCAGATTGGGCAGGCAATACTGATGACAGGAAAAGCACTAGTGGTGGAGCATTCTTTCTGGGAAAGAGTTTGGTTTCTTGGCTAAGTAAGAAACAACCTTCGATTTCCTTATCTACAGTAAAGGTTGAATACATAGCAGCAGTGGTTGGGTGTACATAGGTTTTATGGATGAAAACCACCTTGGAGGATTTCAAAGTCAAGCATGAACAACCCATCTCCATACTTTGTGATAATACAAGTGCCATAAATATTTCCAAAAATCCGGTAATGCACTCAAGGAAAAAGCATATTTCCATCAAGTATCACTTTCTAAGGGAGAAAGTGCAAGACAAGAAGGTCAAGCTAGAGTATGTGTCTACTAAAGAGCAGATTGTAGATATCTTCACCAAACCTCTTCCAAGAGATACGTTTGAGTATCTAAGGGAGAAATTGGGAGTTGTACTCCCACCCCAAAATTAATCACCTCATCAGGAGGTGGGGGAGGGACCAAGCTAAGAGGCTCTTTCTTAGTCCCGAACCCCAAAGGTGACCCTTTGCCATTGATGACAAAGGGGGAGAGGTATGAGTAAGGGGGAGAGTTTCAAAGTGAAGAGGAAAGCTTCAAGTCAGGGGGAGCAAAACTTCAAAGGAAGTTGGTCAGTTGTTAGCACAGTTGGTTTCAGTTTTGGCTCTTGAGACATGTTTTCAGTAAAGGTTTGCCATCAATGACAAAGGGGGAGATTGTTTGCAATTTTGGGTACCTTGGGTACATTGCTTTTGCTCAAGTGTATAAGTTGTCATTGATGTCAAGAAGCTTTTGAAGGAATTTTATTTGATGTAAAATAATTTTTTTTGATGAAGGTTACGGCTTGACAGGTTCGAAAGAAAGCAAGTTAGAAAAGTGTTCGCGACATGTCGCAGTTTCGCAATTCAAAGAGGAGAGAGAATGTTTGGAGTCAGAAATGTCACGATTTCGTGACATATTGCAAGGAAGATTGAACGGATGAAAAAGTGTCGTGATTTCGCGACATGTTGTAGGAGAGAGAGTCCGAAATAAAAAGTGTCACCATTTCGCGACATAATGCAGGAGAGAGAGTCCAAGAGAAAAAGTGTCGTGATATCGTGACATGTCGGGTTTTCACGACCCGAAGAAAAGAAAAGCACTAAGGAGAAAAAGTGTCGCGATTTCATGACAAGTTAGAAGAAAAAGTGGAAGCAAGATAAAGTGTCATGATTTCGTGACATGCAGCAAAGGGAAGAGTCTAAAAATGAGAACTGTCACGATTTCACGATAGGTTGCAATGAAGTCGTAAGGAATGCAGCTGATGTAGATTAGGGTTTGTTTTTTGGTATAACAACCGACTAAGATTAAAGTTTTCATCTTGAAAATTTTAATATAAAAGGAGGGTTTTTTGGGCGATTGGATGTGTTGTTGAAGTGCGATGTTCGGAGATAGTGCACAGTGCAAGAAGTTTGATCGTTGAGAGCAGAGTGTGAAATTCGATCATAGTGTACAGAGTGCATTTCGTCGAATCATTCTGAGTGTGAAATATCATAAAGGAAGAAAAATGTGCATAGATAGTGCAAGGGTTGAAGTTCGACCAAGTGCAGGTGTGTTTGCACAGAGAGAGCAGAGGGCATAGAGAGTAGACAGGCAAAGACAAACGAGGACATTTGTGCTAGACCGAAGGACTGTGTTTAGTGCAAATTTGAGGACTAGCTTTGGAGGTGATAGAGTTGAGGACAGAGGTCTCCAGCCAAAGTAGGGAGGACAGGTGTCTTCTATGGATAGAGTTCCATTTGCTAAGGGCAACGGAGGCAGAGGTCTTCTAGAGGATCACCAGCCATAGCAGAGCTAGGGGATTGGTGTCTCCTATGGGTTGGTGCCCATGAACTTGAGATTAGGGGATTGGTGTCTCCTTTGGGTTGGTGCCCATAAACATTGTAATCGAGAAAGGTATTCCTAGAATTTGGATTGATAAAATTTAGTGAAAGATTTTATCTGTGGATGTAGCCCAACCTTTTTGGGTGAACCACGTTAAAAATGGGTCTTCAATGTGTGATGATTTATGTCTTGATTAATGTTGTGTTGATGCCACTACTATCTAAAGTTAAAATTATTAATTGGTTAAGTATTATACTGTTCACCCCCCCCTCTCAGTATAAGCTTGTGTTCTTCACCTCACTAGTCTATTGCTCATCCAATCTCTGTTTCAATTCATGAAACACATATTCCTTCTATGCACTTTTAGCCACACTCTCTCAGTCACACTCTATCAGCTGTGCTCTTTCTCCATCACTCTTCTCTCAGCAGTGCTCTATCTCCACTCACTTTTTCTCTTTGGCTACACACCTTTTTCTATACCTACACAGAGCTCAACCTAACGGATCACTCTTACCACTCTGCTTACTATGCTCTGATAGCCTTCTCTACGCTTTGACAGCCTTCTCTGTGCTCTGACAACCTTCTCTGCTCGCTTACGGCTCTGACAGCCTTATTTGCTCATTTACGGCTCTCTGACAGCCTTCTCTGCTCATTTTGATGCTCTGACATTCTTATCTGCTCTCTTACACAGTTCAGAGCTCAACCCTAACCTTCTTTATGGTTGCACATTTTTCAATTCTAAAACCCTAAGTCTTCTATATCTTCCATTATCCTGCATGTAGCCTATTAATAGCCACTCCTATAAGTAACTCCTTTCTGACACAATATTCTTACACGCAACCTATTAATAGATTTGTCTCTTTAATTTGGATTCTCAGTATGGCCACCGCTCGACGAATTTACTTCGTAATGGACCCTGTAACTGCCGCTCTGACTTCACTGCCACTCCTGTAACTGTAGTTTTGACTCCAGTTAACTCTTCTTTATTTTTCGTGCATGATTTTCTTTGCAACACCCCCTGCAACTGTAGTTTTGACTCCGGTTAACTCTTCTTATTTTATCTGCTTGATTTTTCCTCTAAAATTGTAGTTCTAACTCTAGTTAACTCTTCTTATTCTGGCTGCATGAATTCTTTCTATAACTGCCTCTGTTACTATCGTACGACTTCAGATAATTTTACTTCGGTTGGGTTCTTCTTCCATCACGCCAATGCGACCTGTCACGAAATCGTGACATTTTTGCCCCTTTGACTTTTCTTGGCGTTTGACCACAAAAACAAGACATGTCGTGATATCGTGACACTTTCTGCCTCCTTGTCCTTTTCTCGGCTTGCACCCGTGAAAACATAACATGTCATGAAATCGTGACACTTTCGCTGCCTTGAGCTCTTCTCTGTCTCTTGCCCGCAAAAATAGAACATGTCACGAAATCATGACACTTTCACTTCCTTGCACTCTTCTCTGCTTGCACTAGCGAAAACATGACATGTCATGAAATCGTGACACCTTTCACTTTCGTACACTCTTCTCTGCAAGCACTAGCGAAAACATGACATGTCGCGAAATCGTGACACTTTTTGCTTCCTTGCACTCTTTTCAGCATGCACCAACGAAAACATGACATGTCACGAAATCATGACACTTTTCGCTTCCTTGCACTCTTCTTGGCATGCATCACCAAAAACATGACATGTCACGAAATCGTGACACTTTTGCTACCTTGTGCCTTTCTTTGCCTACACCTATGAAAACAGAACATGTCATGAAATTGTGACACTTTCTCTTCCTTGCACTCTTCTCTGCTTGCACTAGCGAAAACTTGAAATGTCACAAAATCGTGACACCGTTCGCTTCCCTACACTCTACTTGGCTTGCACCAGCGAAAACATGACATGTCGCAAAATCGTGACACTTTTCACTTCCTTGCACTCTACTTGGCTTGCACCAGTGAAAACATGACATGTCACGAAATCATGACACTTTTCACTTCCTTGCACTCTTCTCGACATGCACCAGTGAAAACATGACATGTCATGAAATCGTGACACTTTTCGCTTCCTTGCACTCTTCTCGGCATGCACCAGCGAAAACATGACATGTCACAAAATCGTGACACTTTTCGCTTCCTTGCACTCTTCTCAACATGCATCCGTGAAAACATGACATGTCGCGAAATCACTACACTTTTACTGCATTGTGCCTTTCTCTGCATTTTTCTCGTGAAAATGGAACATGTCGCGAAATCGCGACACTTTCGTTGCCTTGTGCTTTTCTTCTCATCGGGTCGCGAAAACCCGACATGTCGCGATATCACGACATATTTTCTCCTTAGCACTTCCTCTTGCAAATTTTTTGTGAAATCATGACACTTTTCCTTGCAAGCTCTTTCTCTCAAACATGTCACGAAATCGTGACACATTTTCGTCCGTACTACCTCTCTTGCAGATTGTCGCAAAATTGCAACACTTTTCTTTGCGAGCTCCTTCTCTCAAACATGTCATGAAATCGTGACACATTTTCATCCGTACTACCTCTCTTATAGATTGTCACGAAATCGTGAAACTTTTCTTTGCGAGCTCCTTCTCTCAAACATGTCACGAAATCGCGACACATTTTTGTCCGTACTGCCTCTCTTACAGATTGTCGTGAAATCGTGACACTTTTCTTTGCGAGCTTCTTCTCTCAAACATGTCACAAAATCGTGATAGTTTTCTTTGCTTGCGCCTTCTCTCCAAACATGTCACAAAATCATGACAGTTTTTCCTACATGCACTTCTTCTTCAAACATGTCACAAAATCGTGACAGTTTTTCTTGCGTTTTCTCTCTCCTCAAACATGTCGCGATATCGTGACAGTTTTTCTTGTGCTTTCTCTCTCCTAAAACATGTCACAATATCATGACAATTTTTCTTGTGCTTTCTCTCTCCTCAAAAATGTCGTGATATCGTGACAGTTCTTCCAAATTTTTAACATGTCGCGATATCGCGACAGTTTTCTTACTTGCCAAATATGTCGTGATATCGTGACAGAAAACATGTCGTGATATCGCAACAGTTTTCTTACTTGTCTTTTTCTTTGATCCTTTGAATCTGGGCCACTTATGTCTTCTTGTAAATTCATTGTATATGCTCTGACTGCTCTAAAATCTTGTTCACTTCATCAACCGATCAATCTAATGACCTCTGCACTCCTGTCTATTGCATCAACCGATCCTCTGTCTATGTTGACAACAATGACAATACTTTGGCTGCACCTTGCTCATCAATGAACTCCTATCCATTATACTTTGGCTGCACCTTGCTCATCAATGAACTCCTATCCATTGTACTTTGGCTACACCTTGCTCATCAATGAACTCCTGTCCATTGCATCAACTGATCAACCTGACTGTGTTGACAACAATGACAATACTTTGGTTGCACCTTGCTCATCATGAGATAGCAAAAATTTTGGTAGCATTAGTAGCTTCTAAGGTTTATATTTTAGAGGTATATTATGAAAGAGTATTGGAGCCACCAAATCATAGTTTTGAGCAGAATATTAGTGGAGTGTTAAAGCTGTAAAAAGGTGAGCCAAAGAGCTATTTTTGGACAGCCTAGAAGAGTTACAATATCATCTAAAAAAAGCATCAATTTAGGTGACTTAAATCACCATCATAATCATCATCATCATCATCATCATCATCTATAGAGGAGAAAAGGTATGCAACAAAGGTGCAAAAGGTTCATTAGTTGAACTTTTATATTTAGTTTTTTATCAAGTTTATTGAGCACCAGTTTCAAGGTTTAAAGGTTGCATAAATAGTGTTCATTCAAGTCTTCAAGGTAGTGCAAAAGTTATTGTCTACAAGTTTCAAACCTACACAAGAAAAAAAATAGAAGTTAGATATATTTTGAGAGAAAGAAACATATCAACATTCTATTGACTATTTCTAAGCAAAATAAGACTCTAAAATTTGCATATACTATAGTGGAAAACAATTATTGGAAACCTTGGATTATTAAGTGTGAAAGTAACTAAGTAGGAGGATTATTACCTAAAGGTTTGAAGGTAATATTGACTCTAGTTTCATCTCAAAATTTCAAGAAGCTAAGTGATCTAGTTTAAGAGAATAATGGGGTAAATGCATACACCATCTCATTCTACATTTGCATAGCATATCATTAGAGCCACTCAATAGATCTCTACAAGTGAAACATCTCCAAGGGAGAATAAGATATCTCAGGCATCATCTACCTTCATTCTATTCACTAAAATAAAGAAGATAAGTCATTAACAAAAAGGTGAAGAAAGTGATTACTTTTTAGACTTCTAATAATACGTATCCATTGAAGGATCATTGAGCAAAAGGTAGGAGAAGCTATTAGCTAAGCTAAGGATGTCAAGAAAAATATGTTCTACATCTTGGAAGCCTTTGGTGAAGGTAAAATAAGGTACATTGAAAGGTATCTTACATAGTTGATAGCCTTTGGTGAAGGCAACACAAGGAGCACAACAAAGTCTACCTCCAAGCATCAAATGACACATCACAACTATGAAGGCATCATAGTATTCTATCCATGAACTTACATTGGAAGAAGCTACATTGGCACCAATTCTAGCCACCATTTTACCCACGCAATCATGCAACTTGCACCATTGCAAAGGTTCATCTAACTTAGATATCCAGCATGGAAGATATCTCAAATTGCAAGGCAGACATAGCAATCCAAATAGAAGATACAATGACCATCACACAACACAAACGACAAGGAAGATTTAGTTTCAAGAAGGTTTATTTTTAGAGGAGAATACTCATCATCTGAAGCCATCTTATAGCCTTGATCAAAACTCATTTAAAGTGTTGTAAGAGCAACCACTTATTACATAGAAGCATTGGATAATAACCATCATTCTCTGCGTTGGAAGAGGAATAAGAAGGGTAGAAAACAAGTGTTGGAATAGCCTACATCAATTAGGATAAAAGAGGTAAATTACTTGCACCACATTAGAGAAGACATTGGATGCATTCACCACAATATCAAGGATAACTCGATAAGCCTGGGATATTATTCACGTAACGCTCCTGAAAAACATCAATTGTAGGCCAGAGATGTTGAAGGAATCTATAACCTTACCTGACGCCACTTGTCATTCAATGTTGGAAGAAGGGGAGTTAAAGCATTTTTGGAGCATCATAATAGTGATATCACCACTTGGAATTTCCCATAGCTTAATATGAAATATACCCTCAAAGAGAAGCACTTGTATAGCATTCATAAAGAAAAATATCCATAAGAAGCTTGAGGTAAAAATATTAAGTGATTTTAAGTCTTGAAGCAACAAAAAAATTGAAGGTGAATAATCAAGCAATTCATCAAATACTCAGGCCAACACAACTTTGTTAAAGAGAAGCATACACAATAGAGATTAGAGTTTGTAAAACAATTTATAGTGTGAAATAACACGTCTGCTAGTGAGATAGTATCTTGACTGTCAAACAAAGTGATGATAAAAAGAGATCAATTATCACTTGAATTGAAGTAAAGTAAAGCATGCTTATCGAGGAGAGTAGGTACTCATAGGTTGAACATCAACATGAATTAAGTATGCATAGGTCTGAATTAGACATTGGAGGAAGCACACATACCGGTGAAGAAGGAAGGAATAAATTTACGTTGCATCTTGGAGTTGATAAGAAGTCAACTATAAATAAGTTGTAGAAGGTTGTAATTAAAAATACTTTCTAAATATTTACACCTTACTTACTAATGTACCTTCATGTGTACATATTTAGATTAGGATTATATTAGGATTTAAGTAATTTATTAGAGCAATGTAATAAATGCACAAGTGTTAGAATGTGTAATAATGTAAATGTGCATGTAGTCCACATGTACATGAGTCCTTAGAATAGAATAGTGAGGTGTCATAGGAATATTTAAGGCAAAGAGTTGCATCTCATTATAAATAGACCTTCATAGAGTAGAAGTGTGAGAGGATTTTGGAGTGCATAGGTAGAGTAGTAGTAGTCATAATGTAAATCTATTTTTAGCAAAATGGAGAGATAGTGACCTCCATTTTGTGAGATTTCATATATGAGCATTTCTTGGGCATTGTATCAAGTTTTCTAACATATTTTCATGCAAATTAGTTAGCCATTATCATAGTTATAACATTGCATGCTTATTTTTATACTTGTGGTTACATTTCCTTTAAATTTAAAGCTTGAAAAACTAATAATTACAACTTTACATGACACTAATTCATTTCCTCCACATTCACACTTACATAAAAGGGAAATATAATTCACAATCTAAACTATGACTCAACCCTAATAGAATATTTATATATGTACCATAAAGTTACCATGGGGGCACATTATCATGTACCAAATAATGTAATATAATCCAATAAGAGAATAAATTGGTCCAAAATCCACCTCACACTTGGGATGACCTTACTAAAGACTTGGAGAAAAATTTCTATCCTTGCAATTATGGGCAATATATCATTGTCAAATGGTTATGATTGTGATAAAGTAATACATTTTTGTGTAGGATTAAATTTTCTAAATTAACAAGTTGTGACTTTTCCTTGGTTTGGTAGATGCAACTCCAAGGCTCATCATCAAGTTCAAGAGTGGATTATAGTATTATCTTTAAAAGGATTTTAAGTACACCACCCTTGACACACTTGATGCTACCTTCAATCATTAATATCTTGCCAAAGATAAATTTTTTGCTCAATAAAAGGGTTCATGATTCTCATTTTCGATAGGAACTTCCCACTCATAGTAGTCGTCAACCAAGGTCAAGAAACTTTTTTCTTCTTTCTCTTCTTCTCCTTATTATTCTTCTCAAAACCATTCTCCTTCATTTGATCGTAGAAAAACTATACTTATTGTACTAGAAGAGGTCATGAAGAATCTATATATTTTATAAAAATAATTTTATTATAAGACCTCATAGTGAGTAACCATAAAAAAATGTCCCCATTGAGGATATAGGATAAGATAGGGAGTATGATGAGATCAAGGGTAAACTCAGTATTTTCACCCTAATGTATCATCAGTTATCTTAAGGTGACCATGAAATTTGTTTGTCATGAGAGCTTGCCTCACTCATAAATTTTCAATGGATTTTATAATCAACAATAACTCACAAAAGAATTTGATTGCATGATTTATTGTTGATAAGTTGCATCTACCACTAGAACCACTTCCTTGTCCATAATAACTTGGATGGAAGGATAATGGTTCCACCTCACACACAACTCATACTTATATATTATCCTTTACCCTTGACCTACATTTTATGGATTGAGTCACCTGTGATGTAACTCTGATATACTACTATGGTCTACTTATTGGTAAACCCTAGTAGTACAATATGAAGGCTCAATATGATGCTTTTCAAAACACCTAAAATTTTCATCATGATCATAAGATATTTCTCATCTACTACATGAAAAACACCACACTTCTACTTCATTTCAATCAATCACAGAATATTGCATTCATCTTTAGAAGGCCTCACTATTAGGACACAATACCACCAATTTCACCTCCTTATTGCACAAAGTCTATAACTCCTTCACTACTGACATATCCTCCTACTCCTATTACACTTCCTCCTAGAATTAAGCAACCATAATTCTTGTATCCACATTTAGCTAGCCAGGTTCCTATTTTGTAGAAGATTCAGTAGCATCAATAATAGGGCATTGGTCGTTGTTGATTTCCTACTCCTTTCGGGTTGAAAATAAATTTTTGACTAAGAATTATCTTGTAGACAAGGAACATATTGGAATAATGGACATCATGATTTTTATAAAATTGGTATCTATTTTTTAGGT
Organism: Wollemia nobilis; assembly: GCA_028583015.1. Lineage (NCBI taxonomy): Eukaryota > Viridiplantae > Streptophyta > Pinopsida > Araucariales > Araucariaceae > Wollemia > Wollemia nobilis. The sequence goes on from JAQPPZ010017002.1 coordinate 5,928,486, forward strand.
TTTTCCAAGTTATGATTGAGTTTACTATTACAACTCATCCAATCACTAAGGTTCTTCCACATCAAGCTAATTGTTCTATTGTACAAATAATTGGATTTCAATGCTTCTATTGTGGGGAGGTATGATAAGGACATCTATCTAGGATTAAGTATTAATAATTTATCTTGATCTTGTATGTTCTACCTAAATATTCTAAAATATCATGTTAGATATAGTTTATTAGCTTATTAAGTTGCTAGCTCAAGTCTCTTCAAGATAGACTAGTTGTTAGAAAATTTAAAAAATAGTTATACAACATTCCATAGTTAGCTAGTAGTTACAAAATGAAACTCTCTACTTGATCTTTCATTGAAATTTGATTTTATTATGATATTGTATTAATGTAAAATTTGTGCTTATTTAAGCACCCATTGGTAATGCAAACAATAATTTTAGCGCATCCATATCAAAGCATTGACTTCATAAATGGAGCAGTTAAAATGGTGAATGTACTCAATCCAAGGATTTTCATGTAGTCATAGCTACTCCTATGAGGACCTATACAACTAGCCTTTAGACCCTATCACATCTAGTTACCATTTTTCCTACTAGTTTTGAAAAACCAAGGTTCTAAATGTACAAGGGGAAAGAAAACCCTATTAATAAGCTTAGGCTCTTTCACACTAGTTATAGCAACTTTACACATGATAATATGTTGCTCATTAAAAAATCCCCCAAAATATTTAGTAGTCCTCTGCTATAATGGTAAAATAAAATACTATGACATACCCTAAAACATGTCAAGGACCTCTTTGAAATGTTCATCTAGTAGCTTTTAATTTGTATTAAAGAGAAGATGACAAATAGTGATCTTTATAAATTAAAATAGTCCAAGGACAAGAGCTTCATTGAATTATTATATAGATGGCTATATTTAGTGGGGAGACTTCAATATGCTCTCCCACAAAAAGATATTTTGTAAATCTTTATAGGAATCATTCAAGAACAATTGTCCATATACCCTAAGACAACCAACATATCCACCTTTGAGTATGTAGTTGACATGGCTAAGCAAGTAGAAACAACTCTTCTCAAAAGAGGAAAATTTAAGGTTAAGAAGGAAGAAAAATATTCCTCTAATAATAAGGTAAAATATAAAAACAAACACATTGTATGTGATGGAATCACAAACTCTCATTAGATCAACAATGTAAATGCTATAACAACCCTTCAAAAACTTGTCCTATCTAAAAAATAAAAACCCAAGAAAAACATCACAATGTTATATCAACTTCCTTCCACCATCCAAGAGCAAAATTTTAAAACCAATATGGTGGAACATCCACCTATCAACCCCATAGGTCTTGAGAGAGAAAATGCTCATTCATTCTATATCGATGAAAATTGTGCTTTTCACTACACCAAAAACCATGTAACCAATAAATCCAGGGGCTTGAGGAATCTAATCCAAGACTTAATAGATAATGGCCAGCTTGTTTTCAATTGTTTTGAATGTTAGTCTTCCTCAAATCAAGACCTTGAGATTTTCCAATAGCTACTACCAAAACATGACCAAAAAATATCAGACCATGTCTACTGTAGAAACATCCCACCTCTAAATAAATATATGGTGGGAATGCTCCATCGTTTTAACCCATATTTCCCATAAACCAACACTTAAATATTTTATTCCTTTAATTTAACTTTACCATTTTATTTTTTGTCAAATAAATTATGGATTGGGGTCCTTAATCATAAATAATCAATTTGATAATGATCAATATAATCAACCTTCTCCAAACAATAATTAATTTTACCTAGATCTAACCAAGCTCCCTCCATCTCCCTAAATTTTAGGCTTGCCTTTTAGAAAGGGTAAAATGATAATAATGAGGGAATATTAATTTGTTTGTATTGATATTGCTAAACAAGCTTGACATTAACCCTTACCCAATTAAATAACAATATATCTTATGCTACTTGTCAGACTTGTATTCACAGACACGAAAAATACACCGTTGTAAGAAAAATAAATAGTACATGATATTAAAAAGTCATTTTTGATACACTAAAACCCATTTGTAGGGATAAAATATGTGTAAAAAATGTAATGATACCTTTTAAAAAACTACTATAGTGTCATGATTTTCCTATGCCACATGCAAATGTATGGTGGGTTTGTAGTGACCACCATTTTGAGTTGAGTCTTGAGTCTTAAGACTACACACATGCAAACATAAAATAGTTAGCAGCACCTATGTTAAACAATAAAAACAACAGTAATGATATTGAATATTAAAATATGCATACTTGAGTCCTAAAAGCATTTTGGTAAGGGCCAATGTGTGTTCATGAAAATGATAAAAATGGGAGGGTACTTATAAAATTTTGGTGAAGGAAAATGTGGTGACATGGAGGTGAGGTGGAGGTGACTTGGAACCAAGTGGCATGGGGGAAATCCAAGGCAAATATTGGGGAGGACACATAGAGGAATGTGCACCCTCCCCATTTAATAGCCTTGGGTGGGGTGAATCCTCACCCACCCAAGTGCCATGAATTGACCTAGGAGAATTTAAAATGTGCATAGGAGAATATGTGTCTTGGAGGGTGTGGCCATAATTTAAAATTTTCAAAAATTGCGAAGATGGATAATTGTGCCAATTAAATTTTCTTTGATTTGGGGCTTCTTTTTATAATTTTTTATTCATCCAATTTAGAGGGAAAAGGGGTGGGAAATAAAGTTGATTAAATGAGGAGAAACCCAAGGGGATTTAGGTGATAATTTGGGGATATCTAGGGATTTGATTGAGGTTTTTAATTAGAGTGCATATCTCCTAGGGATTTGGATGAGGGCTTAAGATGGGGTTAGGGGCTAATGAGGGGCTTGATTAGGGGAATTAGATGGATAATATGGATTATGAGAAATTTGAGGGGAGAGGGAGGAATAAATGAGAGGGATGATGTGGAAGTTAAGAGATTAGGAGAAAATTAGAAGAATTAAACAGAGTATGAGGAAATTAGAGAAGGATTAGAAAAAATTAGAGGAAAAAGTAAAATTAGGGAGACCTTAGGAAAACTAAAAAATAGACAAAATTGAAATAGAATTAGAGAAGCTTAGAGGGAATTTATAAGAATAAATAGAAATCAAGAGGGGTTAGAGGGAAATTGAGTCTATTGGAGAAGGAATCTAATTTGGAAGAATTTAGAAGGAATTATAAGGAAGACAAGAGAATTTTGAGTGGATTTGAGCAATCGGTGATGTTTTTGTGAAAATTTGAGGATTTTGGTGAATTTGTGAAAATTTGAGTGCAAATGACTAAAATTTAGTGTCTACAGATGCACCTTTTTATACCGCGTTATGTGAAACACAATGCGATGCAAAAACAAGAGACACTTGGTCCAATAGATGAAAATATTTTATTTGTTGACCCAAGAAAAAGGTGATTGATTTTTAAAATTTTAGGGGTTTCTTTTGCCCCATCAAGCAACAAGTGGGTGGAGGATGTAATAGATGACAACGGGGAGTTGATTGACAAAAAGGTGGATGTTCAAGAGGCTGATGATGAAAAATGAATTTTGGCTTGGGGAGTGTGAAGTCATATTATTATAAATCAAGTCCAATGTAGGATACCCAAATTATGGAATGGATAAATGCATTTGAATCATTTTATTCAATAGACTGATGAGATCATTTGATGTCACAAGCTAACTAGCCAACTGTTGGTCACGAATCTGCCACAGGAAAGGATTTTTACAATTGCGCCCTAGACCCGGCCAACATTGAAAGGCTGGAAGCAAGAAATGGCTCCCGCACCAATCTCCGGAGTGGGCCGGTTCCCTTTACTACTCTAAAAATGGGTTTAAGATAGGGTTGCTCGAAAGAGATTTAAAAGGTTGCGTAAAGAAATGGGAAATATGGCCACAAAGCCAAAGTGATGGGATCGAAAAATAACAGCAGGAAATTTAAAGTGCAAGAATAATGAAGCAATAAAAGTTATCAACCTAACTTTCGCACGATGTACGCAGAGAAACCCTCCAAAATCACATTCCAGAATCATACTCTCACGGAAGTGCATAAATCCAATATGCAGAATTTAAATGCAACAGCCATTAAGACATACAAATGCTATTAGAAATGCAACATAAACAGAAAGGAAATCACTAATGCAAACGCTTGAAAAATAAAAGCCAATCCTTTATTCCTGCAAATGCACTTCAGTTTCTAGCAGAGAACTTTTTCCAACCTTTGTAAATGAAAATTACATTGGTTTTTATAGAGGTCCGTCCTCTTTGCAGCATTAAATAATTAAAACCAACTTCCTCGTGATCTACAATCATGCGAAGGAAACGAGGAAGATGATCCCCTTAATCGCAGTCTCGAAGAAATACAAATTAAATACCATGAAACGTTCGCGGCCCTTCATTAAATTCATTTTTTCAAACATGTGCATGAAGCCGTTAAAATAATCCACGAACCAATACTTCGAACCAATAAATCTTTTAATTTTGGTAGCCTGGGCACCCTTTGACCTTAACCGCATTGGAAATCCGCAAATTATTTAATTCGGGTTATCATTAAATCCTCGAAAATCGAAAAAACCCTTTCGGCCGTTCATATTGCACTTGGCGGGAAAACTGCGCAGTTCGCGAAAATGCGACGGGTCGCGAAATCGCGACGGGTAGCGAAATCGCGACGTCTTATCATTCAAGACGCTTTGACCACCGTTGACCCGCGAAAATGGAACATGTAGCGATTTCGCTACATGTTTCCGCCGTTGGCTCCTCCCTCGCGCTCTGCCTCGCGAAATCGGAACATGTCGCGATTTCGCTACATGTTTCCGTCGCCGTACAAAACGCCATTTTTGGTCGCGATTCGCTGACATGTCAGCGACGCGCTGCAAGTTTTCACCTTTTGCCTTCGACGCTGCCCGGGTCGCGATTCGCTGACATGTCGCGCGTCGCTGCAATTTTCAGACTTAGTGCTTTTTCTGCCCGCCGACCCGCGATTTCGGAACACGTCGCGATATCGCGACGGTTCCGCCAACCTCGCTCGCGTTGGATCGCGTTGGACCGCGATTCTCGCGACATGTCGCCGCATCGCTGCAATTTTCGGACTTAGCCATTTTTTGCTCAATTTTTCTCCTTTTTTCGCCCAAGCTGCATCAATCAAAGGTCAGATCCCCAACAATACATCAATGCATTCATCAATGAGAATCAATGTGGCAAAAATGCCAACATTCTTGGCGGCTCGCGGGGTATACAGCTCGCTGTATGCAAGAATCCAAGCCTTAGTCCATTGGGCACGTAGTCATATTGAACCGTAAACAAGTCGCCGCAAAACATGTCAGGGGACTGCTGCAATCATCTTCTGTTGAAAAAGCTGAAACTGAAAGAACCTGCATATGACTAGTTATGAAATGCGACAAATGGAATGCGATAGTGGAGTGAGCTCTTGCGATTGCGCAAGCGGTGAATGCAATGGAGTGATGACAATAATGAAATGATAGATTGACAAAGCAATGTGGTAGACACAATAGCAGAATGTTGTTGTACTACCATCTACAATGGATGGAATGAAAGTGAATGAACGGATGGAATGGAAATGGAAATATGAATGCTGTGGAATGAAATGAACTCGAATCGTAAATAAATGCGTAAAATGACAGAACTTAGAAGAAAGCGATAAGAAGGAACGGGGAAAAACAAAAAGGGAAAAGAAACAACAGCTGTGGCTCATTTTGTTTTAATGCAGAAGAAACAGAAGGAAGAAGATGAAGAAAGGAAAGAGAGGAAATGGGGAAGGGAAAAGAAGAAAGTGCTAGAAAGCCACCAAACTGTTGGGAGGAGAAAAACAAAGGAAAAAAACAAGCATCTACGGCTCGCAGGCAACAAGAACCGAGATGAACAAATAAAAACAATACCACTCTTTTTTTTTTTTTTTTCTCTTCTTTTTCTATTTTTTTTGTGTTTTTTCAAAATACTATATACAATAAGTCACGACATGATTGGCATGTCGTCACCAGACACCCAATCTCAGAATGTTATCCGGTAAATCTGCAATGTCCTGACTCGTATCCGATCATACTTAAGTCGGTCCTTGAAATTGGGCCGGCTCCTTCCCGAAGTTCTCCATGGTGCCGACATCGGCAAGTTATCATACATGCCAAGACCTACACAACTCGACAAATAATGCGGAAAAGAAACCCCACCATCTTGAAAAGTTCTCCGACCGTGGACCCGAAACAGGTTCCTCCAACTCCCGGATCCGATCACAGGAATTGTCCAAAGAACAGCTCCTTCTTCAGATCTCTTCGGACTCTACCCGTTGATCTAACATATTTAACAGGTTCTGACTAAATGCTTGCATGTCATGCACAACTATGCCTTCTTGGTGCTCGTGTTCTTCTTCTTTGCTTATATCCTCTCGGATCCATCTCCTTATGAAAACCGCAAGCAACCATCTTGTTCATTGCCAATCCTTGGCTTTGGATGAGATCTGTCCCTTGAGCTCCACACAATGACATCTCAAGTTTCTATACAATATAAGGGATCTGGCATGAAAAGTACTGTGCAGGGTAAACAGGAGCAGCAACCATCGGAGAAGGTAATGGAGTTTCTCCCCACGGTAACTTTCCTCGATAAGTGCAACATCTCGTTTCGCTTCGCACCGCTTCCTCAAAGATTTGTGGGAAGCGTTGTTCACCCGACCGCAAAGCAAAAAGAGACCTATGTCGAATTAAAAGCGCGAACATAAAAGAGGTGGGCCTCGGGTGGGTGATGGACGGATCTTCTCTGGAATTCTCTGCCAGCTTCTCAAGAATCGGACATTGAAGTCCGTGATGCTCTCTTGAGGTGCTCTCTTGATGTACATGAAAAATTGGTAGAGATCCAAAGAACTATAGAAAGGATCTTCATCAAATCTTTTGATCAGTGCTCCCGCGAGATCATCCCATGAGCTGATGCTTTGACGTTTGAGCAGTCTGTACCACTGCAATGCTCTTCCTTCCAAAGACTGAACCAGAAGTCGGATCATAACATCTTCGTGTTCTATGACATGGATCATGGACATAATAGCAATATCTTCAACATGTGTCAGAGCCATGCCTTCGGTACCATCATATTTTGCCAGGTTCTTCAGGGCACCTTCGGGAATTTCATGCCGAACTTGCAGATTCAGAGGGCCAGGATCATCCCATATAGAAAAAACCCTCGCCTTTGTGGCAGTGGTCTGTGGAATCACGGCCATCGCCATTAAGTCAGAGTCGCCAGATGAACATTCTTTGAAATTTTTTTTTTTTTTTTTTTAAACAAAACAATAGGCGTCCACGAACAGATCTTCAACTCAGCAAAGTCGCCAGATGAACTTACAAATCTCCGCTGTGAGGCCAAGACAAACTCATCAAATCTTGAGACCTCCGGGTGTTAAAACGTGCCAAAAAATGTTGGCACCGGTGGGGTTATCACTTTGGAAAATTATGCGTATCCCACCGATTATGAATTCTTGGAGACAGAAACAGTCTGTCCCACCGGGCGTGCCAAAAACTGTTGGTCACGAATCTGCCACAGGAAAGGATTTTTACAATTGCGCCCTAGACCCGGCCAACATTGAAAGGCCGGAAGCAAGAAATGGCTCCTGCACCAATCTCCGGAGTGGGCTGGTTCCCTTTACTACTCTAAAAATGGGTTTAAGATAGGGTTGCTGGAAAGAGATTTAAAAGGTTGCGTAAAGAAATGGGAAATATGGCCACAAAGCCAAAGTGATGGGATCGAAAAATAACAGCAGGAAATTTAAAGTGCAGCAACAGCAAGCAATAAAAGTTATCAACCTAACTTTCGCACGATGTACGCAGAGAAACCCTCCAAAACTACATTCCAGAATCATACTCTCACGGAAGTGCATAAATCCAATATGCAGAATTTAAATGCAACAACCATTAAGACATACAAATGCTATTAGAAATGCAACATAAACAGAAAGGAAATCACTAATGCAAACGCTTGAAAAATAGAAGCCAATCCTTTATTCCCGCAAATGCACTTCGCTTTCTAGCAGAGAACTTTTTCCAACCTTTGCAAATGAAAATTACATTGGTTTTTATAGAGGTCCGTCCTCTTTGCAGCATTAAATAATTAAAACCAACTTCCTCGTGATCTACAATCATGCGAAGGAAACGAGGAAGATGATCCCCTTAATCGCAGTCTCGAAGAAATACAAATTAAATACCATGAAACGTTCGCGGCCCTTCATTAAATTCATTTTTTCAAACATGTGCATGAAGCCGTTAAAATAATCCACGAACCAATACTTCGAACCAATAAATCTTTTAATTTTGGTAGCCTGGGCACCCTTTGACCTTAACCGCATTGGAAATCCGCAAATTATTTAATTCGGGTTATCATTAAATCCTCGAAAATCGAAAAAAACCCTTTCGGCCGTTCATATTGCACTTGGCGGGAAAACTGCGCAGGTCGCGAAAATGCGACGGGTCGCGAAATCGCGACGGGTAGCGAAATCGCGACGTCTTATCATTCAAGACGCTTTGACCACCGTTGACCCGCGAAAATGGAACATGTAGCGATTTCGCTACATGTTTCCGCCGTTGGCTCCTCCCTGCGCTCTGCCCCGCGAAATCGGAACATGTCGCGATTTCGCTACATGTTTCCGTCGCCGTACAAAACGCCATTTTTGGTCGCGATTCGCTGACATGTCAGCGACGCGCTGCAAGTTTTCACCTTTTGCCTTCGACGCTCGCCGGGTCGCGATTCGCTGACATGTCAGCGCGTCGCTGCAATTTTCAGACTTAGTGCTTTTTCTGCCCGCCGACTCGCGATTTCGGAACACGTCGCGATATCGCGACGGTTCCGCCAACCTCGCTCGCGTTGATCGCGTTGGACCGCGATTCTCGCAACATGTCGCCGCATCGTCGCAGTTTTCAGACTTAGCCATTTTTTGCTCAATTTTTCTCCTTTTTTCGCCCAAGCTGCATCAATCAAAGGTCAGATCCCCAACAATACATCAATGCATTCATCAATGAGAATCAATGTGGCAAAAATGCCAACAGGTAGGTGTTCACACGATGCTGAAATTGATTTTAGGTGGATGTTAGTTTTACCACCTCAATTGTAGCATAGACATGTAAACCCCTAAATACACTGACATGGTGCATACCAAAGTGGTTGAGTCAAAGTTTTTATTGAAGAAGATAAGTTCTACTATTTACCCTAGTATAAGGGGTTTTATGATAGCCTTGGAAAAAGAGTCTTGGGCACATGTGACTCCAAAATTGGGTATTGAAGTATTGAATAATTTAGGACAAAATTTATGAAAAAGAGTGGGTGAGCAAAGGAGATGATATGATCAAAAAGTGAGGTTTGGCATGAACAAACAAAGAAATTATGGTGTTTTATTTTTTGGTTTTGTTTGTTTTGTTGTTTTTTTTATATGAATGTCATTATGGTAATATACCCATCCTAGTGGATTGCATGGATAACTAGTTGCTACAACTGCCAGGTGTCTAGAGTAGATTACTGGGTACGAGGGTCACTTAGGGGTCTATGGTAGAAAAGCAAGTAAATGTAATCTATAAAATCAAAAAATCTAATCTGTGAAAGTAGTGAATTGCACAAAAATAAATCTAATCTAATGCACAAGAAGGAAAATATAATATAATACATGCAAAAATAAAAGCTAATATAGTGGACAATAAAAGAAATTTAATCTAAGAATGGAGGTAGGAAATGAAAAATCTATGCTAAGAGACAGTGCCAAGAAAAAATATGAAACCTATGCTAATGAGACAAATGAGTCTAATGAGTCAAAGCAAGTAAATATACTTAGACTAATGAGCCAAGAAAATAGGAAATCTACACTAAGAGACTGAGCCATGAGAATGAAAACCTACGGTAAAATATTACACGAGGAAAATAAAAATTTGTGCTGAGAAACTCGAAATGAAGGAATTGAATTGTACCCATGACTATGATTGTGTGTGGGACTTTTTTTGTGCCTATGATGGTGACTATGACTATGACTGTGCCTGTGTGATTATGCTTGTATGATTGTGCCTATGTTATTGTGCTTGTATATCTATGAATTATGACTATGACTATGATTATGATTGTGTGATTGTGCTTGTGTGTGATTGTGATATGTGGCTCTAATTATGGCTATGATTGTGATTATATGCTTCTGAATGAGATTATGTCTATATGCCTCTATGCCTATGTGACTATGTGGTTGTGTGTGTCTATGTCTATGTGACTATGATTGAGCCTAAGTGTAAGACTGAACTTATAACTAAGACTATGATTGTATGTATGATTGTGTGCTTGTGTCTATGTGGATATACCTATATTATTATGATTGTGTCTATGTTCCTGTGACTATGCATATGTATGTGACTTGTGACTGATGTGAATATGTTCCTATGTTCCTGAGACTATGACTATGTACCTATGTCATTATGATAGTGCCTATGTGGCTATGATTTATCCTGAGCATAAGACTAAGCCTGTAACTAAGACTAAGACTTGTGACTGTGACTAATTGAGGATGTGCCTTTGACTATGCCTATGCATGTGTTTGTGGAGGAAGGTGACTGATTGAGAATGTGCCTATGACTATGTTTGTGACTATGTCTATGGATCTGTGCTTATGTGACTATGATTGTGCCTACGTATCAATGTGCTTGGCTGAGACCATACCTATGTGCATGTGTGTATTTGTGTCTATGTGATTGTGATTGAGCTTGAGTGTAAGACTAAGTCTGTGACTTAGAATGTGATTATGCCTATGATTGTGTGTTTATTTTTATGTTCTTGTAACTATACCTATGTTCCTATGACTATGCGTATGACTATAACTTATGATTGATGTGACTATGTGCCTATGTGCCTAAGACTATGACTATGTGCCTATTTTCTCGTGACTATGTGGCTATGCCTGTACCTATGTGCTTGTGCCTATGTGACTATACCTTGCACATAAGACTAAGTTTATGACTAAGACTGTGTGACTACGATTGATTGAGAATGTGGCTATGACTATGTCTATGGGGTAAGGTGACTGATTGAGAATGTGCCTATGACTATGCATACAACTCTATCTATGAAACTATGTCTATATGGTTATGACTGTTTTCTTAAGACTATGTCTATGTACCTATGTGACTATGTGCCTGATATTGAGACTATGTGTTTCCGTGACTATGTTCCTATGTGATTGTGAGTTAGACTATGTGCCTATGTAACTATGAGTGTGACTATGATTGATCCTATGTGGAAGATGTGATACGTTGAACATCCCAAACAAAATTAATTAATTAATTGAGCATTTTGATTGATTGATTTGTGCATGCGAGGTAAAGCGAAAAACCTTTGAAAAAGGATACAACATTTTGAACCTGGTGATTGAGTGGATTTGATATGTGAATGTGAGGTAAAGGGTTAAACCTTTGATAAAAGGATGTAATATTTTAAACCTGGTGATTGATTGGATTTGAGATGTGAATGCGAGGAAAATGGTGCAACCTTTGACAAAAGGATACAAACTTTTGAACCAAGTAGTTGATTTTATATTTGGGGACAACAACAAATATGGTCATTTTGGTTGAGGCTTGAGAGGCCTCCATTTTGCAGTTGTTTTAATTTTTTTTTGGGATGAGGATGAAGTGTGTTGATGGATACATGATGAGAGTATTCATTGAGTCATGATAGAAATACAATAATGAGAAAATGAGATTCATGATAGGATGTGATGTATAGATAGTGTTATGTATGTATATATATTTTTTTAAAATGAATTTGGTTGGATAGATATGACATGTTAAATGATCAATATTTGATATGTAATTTTGTGGATGATGATGTAATTAATTGTGCACTACGAATGTGTGAGATGATAGAAGCAGGTATGTATAGAAATAAATGAAAGTAGGTGTGATAGATATCAGATAAATGCATGTATGCAAGTTTGATCATTATTCATAAAGTGCATAAACATGTATTGATACGCATGACTTTAATTGCTTAATTAAGGGCATCAAAATAGTAATACTAACCTAACTGTGAGATAAATGATAACATGGGATGCAAAATATGGATGAAATAGATGACAGAGAAAAATGGGGATGAGACCACTTGTCAATTTGTATGTCCTAGGGGTGAAGGATCTAAATGTGCTTTTAAAAGACTCAGAAACCATAGTGACCTTAATAAAACTCATATACTAATCAAAAATACCCTTAAAGATACTAAAACCATCCTAGGGAGTCAAGTCTCTCAAGGACCAACAATGTGTGCAATGAATGTTCATTGTCGATTTTGAGTGATGTTGGACAAATCATTTGTAACATACGCTAATAAGCTAGCTCACCCATGAGTGTACATAGGTTTGTACAAAATAAGGTCACTAATATGACAAACATGTCACCACATGAAGGGATTACTCCACTACAAGTCAAGCATCTATACCCTTGGTGGAGATAACTATGTAATACTTCGATGTTGCTCCACTGCCAGCCAGATGTCTATGGCCCCAATGGAGACAACTCAGATGGCCTAGGATCCATGGTGGATGATAAAAATTATTTTTTGCTATTATTTGTGCTATCTTATTCTTCTTTTTTGTTACATAGTTGATCCATAGGCTCGAATTATGCATGATAGGTGAGTAGGGGAAACAATGTGGTTTATGGTGATAGAAAATCGTGAGTTAGTATTTCCTATGCACAAAATAAAATTAGCATGTGATACATGTGTGTGATCCAAAATAAAACTAGAGTTATCCAAGAATGACCTACAATACTTGAGGACTGACTAAAATTCAATAGAGGTTCATTGAGACACTAGGAATGGCTGAGTGATTGAAATAACCCAGAAATTATTTGAACTAGAGACTTCGAAGGAGACAAGGTGTCATATGAGTGATATGACGAGATGGGGTTACACTGTAAATAAAATATGCATGAAAGTGAATGACACGTGAAAGGGGAGGATAAATACAATCATGAAGACACCCTTGAGTAAGGCAACAAAGCCAAGCATAATGGCACATACAAAAATAATTTGAACAATGATCAAAATTGCTTTGAGGTAAAAATTGGATCGCACAAGGATGAGATAGAACAACTATGAGAAAAGAAGATGGATAAGGATAATGGAAAATAAAAAAGAAGAATACAAGAAATAATATAGGGAACAAAGAAAGGAGGGGAGAAAGGAGAAAAAGAAGAAAGCAAGGAAGGCACAACGGTCCATGATATGTAGTTGCTCGAAGTATGACCATACAACTAAGAGTGATGTACAAGGAAATAAGACAAGTAAAGGAGAGATGGAATAGATGCAAATTGAATATGAGTTGATTAGAGATCAAATATGAGTAGATTAAAAATTTAATATGAGCGGTTTGAAAATTGAATGCAAGCAAATTGAACATTGTATATGAGTAGATTGTGCAATTGTGGTGTGATTTATTGTAGTCGTGATGAGATGTGACAAAATTAGGGGTAAGTAAGGTATGACACCCCCGGAAAAATGGGAAGATAAGAAGATAACAAACTAGAGGGTGAATCCTCCCAATCATAATTTTTTTTGAAAGGTGAATGAGTCCCCCAAGCTAGAGGAGGAGGAAAGAGTGGGAAGGGTGAAATTGATGAGCGATGGGATGATAATATGGTCGATAATGGGTGCAAAGTGGATTTATTGGACACTTGAGAAGGTGATATAAGATCATCTCAAATTATGATCAATGTGGGATGTCCCAATGATGGAAGCAACAAAAATATTTAAACCTTGTCATTGACAATTTGTTGAGCATATTAAAGTTAGCAAATGAGCTATGCATATGGTAGGTGTCCTCACGATGCTACAATCAATTATAGGTGGAGGTCAGCTTTACCACCTCGGTTGTAACATAGGCATGTAGAACCTATAGACATAGGAATGGTGCATAAAAAAGTGAATTAGAGTTTGTGTTAAGAAGATAAATTGCACATTTTGACCTGGTAGAGTAGGGTGTATGATAGTCTCAAGCAAGGTGCTAGGATAGATGTCAAATCCAAAAGTAGTGTTTAGGTATTGATCAAAATTAGAGGTAGCATTTATTTTATAGTTTCATCCAACTCAAGTGATAAGGTGATTTGTGATGGGGTGGTGTGTAATGTGTAGATGCAATGGTGACTAGTGACAAGGGGTGGATGGGCATGATTGGTGTGGATGAATTTGATTAGTGGTTATGTGCAATATGCAGGTGGGAAAAAACCTAGCATTGGTTTTATACCATAAGTGGACAGAGACAAGATAGAATTGGTAATCTTGGATTTGGAAATGGTTTTGGAGGTTTTGATGGTGGTTAGAAGGTTCTTGTGAGAGTGAGATACTACCTACACAAATAAAAAGCCAAACATTCAATCAAGCAAACAATCAAGTGATTTATTTTGATGTTTTGCAATGTTTTTGGATGTTTATGTGAAATTTTTTTAGTGTTTTTGGGATTTTGTGTACTTTTTGATAATTTTTTTTATTTTTTTGATGGTTTTGTAATGTTTTTGAAATTTTTGATGGTTTTTTGTAATGTTTTTGAATTTTTTATGGTTTTGTAATGCTTTTATATTTTTCATGGTTTTATAATGTTTTGGATGGTTTTTGATTGTGTTGGGATGATTTTGAGAAATGTGGACCAAAATGAAGGATGTTGTAGGAATTGTTTTTGTTTTTGTGTGACTTTTTTATTGTGTTTTGGTTTTTTGTATGTTTGATATTCCATAAACTTGGGAACTACAAAAAGTGGGTGATGGAGTGAAATCTATAAGGTGTGTGTTTGGACCCACCCCACTTTGAGGGATGAGACACAAAATACTAATTATGGCTTCCTAGGATGAAGGGTTAATGATGAGAATCCTAAGGGGACAAAAAGTACCTCTCAAAGGAGGTCACACTATCTAAGTCCTGCTATCAACCTACCCAGGCTTCCACTTCATCTTCGATCGGGCTTGGACAAAATTGATATCCATAATCCACTAATTATCAAGACTCATTGTTAAAGGGTGTCTAACCTCAATAATACCCTGGACTAGCCCTAAGGGTAACCAGTTTCCTAGTGATGAAGTCCAAGAAACTATGTATGCTAGACAAGGGTGTGCTAAAGGCTCAACTAACGATTAGGGATGACGTCTAACTCACTAGGAGATTTTCCTTGCAAAAATGTGTATTGTGGAATATGCTTGTGCAAAAAGTGTGTGCAAATTTTGACTATGTTTGATGTTTTGTTTGATTTATGATTATTTTTGGAAATCCTAATGTCGAATTTAAAGTGATACAAAATGTAAAATTTGACTATGCTAAGATGCTTTGTTTTTTTTTGTTTGGATTTGGATTATTTTTTTCTTTTTTTGGAATTTTCTCTCCTTTTTTTCTCGAATTTGCTTTGATTTTTGTGTTTTTGTTGATGTTTGATTTTTGGATGTTTTTTTTTGTGTTTTGTATTTTTTTTGTTTTGAAGTGTGGTTGTTTGGTTTTGATTTTTTTTGTGTGTGTGTGTGTTTTTTTTTAGTTGATTTTTTTTCAAAAATATTTTTTTTATTGGTAGAAAGGGTTTTGAAAGGGTCCCTAAACCTTGAACATCAGAAGACAACAACTAGAAGTAAGAAGCTCAAAGGGCAACAACTAGAACAACTAACAAGAAGAATCCTAGTCAAGTTGTTGGGAGAAACCCTAAACAACAGATCCTAACTATGGAGCAAACATAGCAGGAGAAGAAAACAAAACCCATCACAAAGGCTAATGCCAAAAATGTATGAAGTACAGAGGAAATGGAGGGCTATATTGATGCACCATTGGAAACCCGTAGATAAAGAAACAAAAACATGACAAACACATAAAACAACCCGTCACCTTACTCCAAATAGGGGTTGATGCAGGAGCATCCGAGGGCAGCAAAGCAATCGAGCATCAACCAAACTTTTTGTTGTTATTTTTTTTCTAAGTGTTGCAAAGTTATTTTTTTTCTAAGTGTTGCAAAGAAAACTATGTGTCGCGATATCATGACACAAAAAGTGTCACGATATCGCGACCAAAAAAGGAGATAGAGAAACGACGAACAAAAGGTCACGATATCGCGACATGTCACGAAATCGCGATCGAAGTAGGGGAAACAAAGGTGTGGAGGACCAAAGGTCACGAAATCGTGACCAAAGCAGGGGAACAAAGGCGCGGAGGAACAAAGGTCATGAAATCATGACCAAAGCAGGGGTTGGCAAACGACAGTTTTGTTGTATATTCTTGTAAAATTCTTTTGAAGTATTGGATAAGAAATTGTTGTCTCTTGTTTCTCTGGTTTTCTGTCTTGTGTAAGATCTATTCTCCACCAAGTGGTATCAGAGCCAGTAGTTCCTGAGTGTGTAACAGATCATCGGAGGAGAGGCAGTTACACCAGGATCTATGGAAGGGCTTGGAATTGGGTGAGCAGAATGCCTCCAAGGAGAAACCCTGTTGGTGGGAGAGGCATGGCAACAGCGAAAGATGTTCGAGCTTTGCAGCGACAAATGCAGGCCCTGGAAGAAGAAATGCACAGAAGATTGGAGCCAAGAAGAGATGAAGGTAGTGAAGAGGAAGATGATGAAGAAGAAGACCAACCTGAGGAAGAAGAAGAAGCAGTAGATCCTGCTCAGGCCAGACTATACAAAGCCATATCCCAGATTGGGAAGAGGCCAAAGATGGAGGTTTCCACATATTTTGGGAACCTTGATCCAAAGGAATTGATCGACTGGATCAACGATCTGGAAGAGTACTTTGAGTACGAAGAGGTTGAGGATCCTGATAGGGTCAGATTCGCTAAGACCAAACTGAAAGGTCATGCTGGCATTTGGTGGAAGGGAGTGCAGCTGGAGTGAAATAAAAGAGGAAAAGAGAGAATAAAAAAGTGGGAACGGATGGCAAAAAAGCAAAAGAGGTAGTTCATCCATAGTGATTATGAGTTAGACCTGCTAAAGAAAATGTAAGGATTGAGGCAATCCAACAAGTCTGTAAAAGAATACACAGAAGAATTTCATAAAATAATGATTAGAACAGGCCACTCAGAGGCCAACAAGGAGAAGGTAGCCCATTACATTAATGGGTTACGAGCAAGTATTCAGGAGGAATTAAGCCTAGTCCGGATGACCACCATAGAGGATGCTTACCAATTTGCCTTAAAGGTTGAAGAAAAGCTCAATAGGAGGTTTGAAAACAAGCAAAGAGGAAGAGGTCATGGTGGAAGAACCGACGGAAGGAACAGTGGAAGAAGAAATGAATATTCTCAAAAAAATGGAGAAGGTAGAAGCAATCAAGAACAAAGGAGAGAAAATACAGACCGCCCCCATAATCAGAATAATGGTTACCGAGGGGGAAGAGGCAGAGCTGGACATGGCCAGGGAAGAGGAAGATTCCATGGAACTTGCTTCTAGTGTGGGGAAGAGGGACATCACCAATATGAGTGCCCACAACAACAAGAAAGAAATAATCGAAGGCCGAAAGGAAATGCCAGAGTAGCAGTCGCTGATGAAGATGCTGGATCTGAGCATTCTGAAGAAGCTGAGAGAGGAGAAGTAATGATTGCAAGGATAGTCCTACTGAATGAAGAGGGAGCTGTAGATCAGAAGAAAAGTTTATTCTGCACAAGGTGTAAATGCACGGGTAAGATTTGTAACATTATCATTGACAATGGTAGTACAGATAACCTAGTTTCAGAGGGAATGGTTACAAAGCTACAACTGGAGAGAAAGAAACACCCGCATCCATATCGGATCGTGTGGTTGTAGAAAGACCATAAGGTTTTGGTCAATGAATAGTGCCTGGTAAAATTTAGTATTGGAAATTACCGTGATGAGGTTCTGTGCGACATTCTACCCATGGATGCGTGCCATTTGCTGCTGGGAAGGCCATGGCAGTTTGACAGGTGTGCGGTTCATGATGGCCAAGCCAACACCTATTTCGTGACCAAGAATGGAATGCTTCACAAGTTGAAACCCCTGAAGGAGGTGGAAGAAAAGGTATGTGGCAGTGCAAGAATTTGCTTGGTTGACGGAAGAAAATTTTTAGATGATTTAAAGCATGAACATATGTGTTATGCATTAATTCCTAGAGTCAGGGATACATAATGCAAAGATGCCCTAGCAAAAGTCTAAGATCTATTGAAGGAATTTCTAGATATCATATCTGATAATGTGCCTGAGGGTTTACCCCCAGTAAGAAAAATCAGTCACCATATTGATTTGGTGCCAGGATCAAGTTTTCCCAATAAAGCTGCACATAGAATGATGCCTGTAGAAACTGAAGAACTAAACAGGCAGGTCCAGGAGTTGCTGGAGAAGGGATTTATTAGGGAGATCCTTAGCCCATGTATAGTACCTACAGTACTAGCACCCAAGAAGGATGGAGAGTGGAGAATGTGCACAGACTCTCGAGCCATCAACAAGATCACAATTAAATATAGATTTCCATTGCCAAGGATGGATGACATAATGGACTGTTTGAGTGGAGCCAAGTACTTCACCAAAATTGACCTCAAGAGTGGTTACCACCAGATCCGTGTCAGGGAAGGAGATGAGTGGAAGACAACCTTCAAGACCAGAGAAGGTTTGTATGAATGGCTGGTCATGCCATTTGGACTGTCCAATGCACCAAGTACCTTCATGCGACTGATGAATGAGGTACTGAAAGAGCTTTTGGGAAAATTTGTCATTGTTTATTTAGATGATATATTAATATTCAGAAGAACCCTGGAGGAACACCTGATGCACATCAGGAGGGTTTTTGAAAAGCTGTGGGAGGAGTAGTTATTAATAAATCTGAAAAAGTGTAATTTTGTCAAAAAGGAGTTAGTATACCTGGGATTTGTAATCTCAGCAGAAGGTCAAAAAATGGACCCATAGAAGGTGAGAGTTATCATCAAATGGCCTACCCCAAGAAGCACAACAGAGGTAATATCATTTCATGGTCTAGCCAGCTTTTAAAGAAAGTTCATAAGAAACTTCAGCAGCATTTGTGCACCCCTCACAGAAACAATGAGAGGGGATAAGAAAGAATTCAAGTGGACCTTAGGGGCTGAAAGGAGCTTTGATGCATTAAAGAAGAAGGTCACAAAACAGCCTGTTTTGGCACTTCCAGACTTTAACAAAGTATTTCAGGTAGACTGTGATGCCAGTGGCAGTGCAATAGGGGCTATACTGAGTCAGGAAGGCAGACCTGTTGCTTATTTTAGCGAGAAGCTCAATGATGCTCGAAAAAAATATTCAGTTTATGACCAGGAATTTTATGCTATAGTTTAGGCTCTAAAGAAGTGGAGGCATTATTTGTTGCCTAAAGAGTTTGTTCTATTTACTGATCATCAGGCATTGCAGTACAACAACCAAACAAAACTGAATCAAAGGCACATGAAGTGGGTTGAGTTTCTCCAAAGCTATACCTTTGTGTTAAAGCACAGGAGTGGGAAATCAAATAGAGTTGCAGATGCTTTAAGTAGAAGGCAGAATCTACTGATTGAAATGATAGTGGAAGTGGTAGGTTCAAAGAACTGAAGGGTATTTATCCTAAAGATCCTGACTTTGCAGACGCCTGACCGGCTTGCTTGGCACCTGTTACTGTGGATAGGACAAAATGGTTGGATTTTCTAATCCAAGATGGAATGTTGTTCAGGGGAAGTAAATTATGCATTCCAAGGAGTTCCATGCGGGAGAACTTAATCAAGGAAAAGCACAGCGGGGGACTGGCTGGACATTTTGGTCAAGATAAGACCATTGCCCTGGTGAATGAAAATTACTACTGGCCGCAACTTCAACAAGATGTGAAAAGGTTTATGCAAAGTTGTAGAATATGCCAGATGGCAAAAGGCGTGAGGCAGAACACATGATTATACCAGTCGTTACCTATACCTGAAAGGCCATGGGAGGACATCAACATGGATTTTATTCTTGGGTTACCGAGAACACAGAGGGGAAATGACTCTGTATTTGTGGTAGTTGACAGATTCTCCAAGATGGCACACTTTATTCCCTACCAGAAAACAAGTGATGCAGTTCACATTGCAGGGTTATTTTTCAAGGAAGTGGTACGACTTCACGGTCTACCAAAAAGCATAGTTTCTGACAGAGATACAACGTTTGTTGGGTATTTCTGGAGAACATTATGGAAGAAGCTAAAGACAGATCTGAAGTTCAGTTCTGCATACCACCCACAGACCGATGGACAGACAGAGGTGGTAAATAAAAGTCTGGGAAATTTATTAATATGCTTAATAGCAAATAAACCCAAGGGATGGGATTTGGTTTTTCCGTAGGCGAAATTTGCATACAACAATTCTGTCAATAAAAGTACAAACAAATATCCATTCCAAATAATATATGGAAATAGTCCAAGAAATGTTTCTGAGCTGATGAAATTAGATAAAGGAGAAAATTGCAGTGCAGAGGCCGAGGAATTCGTGAAACAGATGAAAATCCTGCATGAAGAAGTGAAGAAACAAATTACAAAAATGAATACTCAGTATAAAGCAAGAGCAGACCAAAAGCGGAAATTCAAAGAGTTCAAAGTGGGAGATGAAGTCATGGTCCATCTCAGAAAAGAAATATTTCCAGCCAAAACTTATAACAAGTTGAAGATGAAGAAGTTTGGGCCATGCAGAATACTGGAAAAATGGGATTCAGGCAATGCATATGAAGTGGAATTTCCAAGTGGGCTTGACATTTCACCTATTTTTAACATATCAGATTTAGTGGAATACCATGAAGGAGATAGTACAGAGGCACCAAGCAAAGAATTATGGAGCATTCCAGCATCTAACCCGACCAAAGACGAGATCGAGGAAATATTAGATACTCATGAAGGCAGAAGCACAAGGAACAAACAATATTATGAGTATTTGATCAAGTGGAAGGGCAGACCTGTAGAATATGCAACTTGGTTGTCAAAAATAGAGGTTGACCGCCTGGGTCTTCCTCTCAAATATCAGAAGTGAGGATCACTTCTCAATCCACCCCGGGTGTCTGATGCAGGAGCATCCGAGGGCAGCAAAGCAATCGAGCATCAACCAAACTTTTTGTTGTTATTTTTTTTCTAAGTGTTGCAAAGTTATTTTTTTTTCTACATGTTGCAAAGAAAACTATGTTTCACGATATCGCGACACAAAAAGTGTTGCGATATTGCGAGCAAAATAGGAGATAGAGAAACAGCGGACAAAAGGTCGTGATATCGTGACATGTCACAATTTCGCGACATGTCAAAAATCACGACCGAAGCAGGGGAAACAAAGGTGCGGAGGACCAAAGGTCATGAAATCACAACCAAACCAGGGGAACAAAGGCGCGGAGGAACAAAGGTCACAAAATCACGACCAAATCAGGGGTTGGCAAACGACAGTTTTGTTGTATATTCTTGTAAAATTCTTCCGAAGTATTGGATAAGAAATTGTTGTCTCTTGTTTCTTTGGTTTTCTGTCTTGTGTAAGATCTTGATGTAGGAGCATCCGAGGGCAGCAAAGCAATCGAGCATCAACCAAAATTTTTGTTGTTATTTTTTTTCTAAGTGTTTTAAAGTTATTTTTTTTTCTAAGTGTTGCAAAGAAAACTGTGTCGTGATATCGCGACACAAAAAGTGTTCCGATATCGCGACCAAAACAGGAGATAGAGAAACGACGGACAAAAGGTCGCAGTATCGCGACATGTCACAAAATTGCGACTGAAGCAGGGGAAACAAAGGTGTGGAGGACCAAAGGTCACAAAATCGTGACTAAAGCAGGGGAACAAAGGTGCGGAGGAACAAAGGTCATGAAATCGCGACCAAAGCAGGGGTTGGCAAATGACAGTTTTGTTGTATATTCTTGTAAAATTCTTCCAAAGTATTGGATAAGAAATTGTTGTCTCTTGTTTCTCTGGTTTTCTGTCTTGTGTAAGATCTGTTCTCCACCAGGGGTCCTCCATATCATTTTTTTATTCAATAAGGGTGACCTTGTACGCTTCCATTTTGCTGGCAGTGATGGCTTTGGAGATACGGATCACATTCTCAAGCCTTGTTAAAGACTTAGACTAGTTCTGGTAGATGTTTTGTAGCATTTTAGTGAGGATTTTAGAAGGGTCGTGCTTGTATTTCATCATTATTTGAGTATCGATGATGGCCTAATCCAGTGTAGGCGTAGCTTTAGAATTGATCTTGTCAAGGGTCTCACTTTTGGCCGACTCCCTTCAGGAGCCTTTGCGGTTGGTGGAGCTCCAATTGTTCATGATCATAGACTGATCTTCCTCAATGTAGAGGAAAGGGTTTACCTCCACCTTGCTCCCGATTTTTTGCAACATATGGTCATAAATGACTAAGAAAAGCCCCTGGTGTTTGATGTGAGGCGACACCTTCTTCTAAAAATTTTCAATAGACACTTCCACCAAGCACCAAAGGTATTCAGGAACATTCACCTCCTTGACATCTCTTAGGATGTTGAGGAAGATGAGGTGAAAGCTCCTCACTGGTTCATCAATTTTGTCCACAGTGATGTATTGCATCACAGGGACCAGTGCTCTGCCCCACAAGTCAGGAAGCTTCTCATGGACAATCCCACATTTTTCATCTCTGGAAAGCTTATTCCCTCTGTCAGTAAAGTGTTTTAGATCCTCTTGGATGGAGTGGTTGTCCCTGTGCAATTTAAATCCATTTTTGGGGAGCTCTATGATTTCTGCAAGCAGGTCAATAGAGATAACAAAACTCATTCCCCTGACAAAGACATGGCCATCAATCCAAGAGGAAATGAAATCATTAGTAATAGGGTTGTCGATGCCTCATAAATTTTTAAGAAAAGAGAGGAAGTCATGGTTACTGAGCATGGTATAGATGTCATATTGAAGGTTAAGGCTTTCAGACTCAATAATAGCCATGGGTGTGGAGGAATTATGGTTGGTGACAGGTTTGGTTACTATGAACCAGATCTTGAGTAGAGGAGAAATGCTACGCCATAGGAGAAGGGCAGATCAAACATAAATTAGATCAAAGCCGAGATCACATGAATTATTTTTGCTTCTTTGGTTCTGAGACTTCCTCAAGAGCGAGTGGATGATGACTTTGGCATGGGTTTCATTGAGAATGAAGGATCATTAGGCAATGAGGTGGCTACTCTAGAGTGAATAATCTAAAAAGGATTTATCAAGAATGGAATTGGGAAAGGTGGTAAATTTGATCGAACAACCTAAGAATTGCCATGATAGAACAACTCTGTGATAGATGAGATGATGAAAAAAGGTGGATGGATTACTATGGTTCGTAATTGCTACCTTGAAATGCTTACCTTTGGGAATAATAAGCATGGTTCATAGATTGATGCACATCATGGCTCTGACGACCACCCACACCAAGTCATGTCTGCCAACTTTGAGGTGAAGGCGATAACAACAAAGGTCAGACGCGTTGAGATTTTGGGTATTGCCATGAAACTCCTTACAGTCATCTTGATAAAGTCTCGAAGAGGGGAGGGTCTTAGGAGACAGACACCTATGTTCAAAATTGGTACTGTAACTTGTACTTTTTGTCATGACAGTATGGGGCCACCAATTCGAAGCATTAGGAAAACTATGATAGGCCCAACTTCTGTACACCTCAGAACTGAGGCAAGTTCTAATATTTTCTTGCTTCACATTTCTTGGAGTCACCATCATGACCCACCTATGGGTCGAGGTGTCACTGACAAGGACGATTGACCTCAAGGTACTAAGAGAGTGGAAATTGAGGCCAACAATGAGTTCCAAAAAAATATGGTCTTGGATGTTAAAATTGTGAATGTAACCACTACCATGGTCTGTAGACATGGTAGAAATGCTGAGGTGGTGCTTTGATAGGTGATACATTTCCTTGGACAAGTCACCCTAAAGGACTGTTAGAACCTTGACAAAATTACATTGTGCAAACATTCAAATTTGAGGTGTCAGTTCTAAGGCTGATGGGAAATGAATTCCTCTAGACCTGAATATCTGTTTCAGTGACTCCTTTGTTGGCCAACCAGTTAGCTGCTTTATTCCCTTCCCTATACTAGTGTTGAATCACAAGATTGAAGTACCTATTTGTGAGGGTTTTGCATTCCTAAATGATAGTGGATAAATACCAAGGGGGAGAAGAAGTGTCCTTGAGGTAGTTGATGATGTGGAGGGAGTCCCCCTCAATGATAAGCTATTGAATATCCATATCTTCAATGAGAAGGGGGCCAGCTGCTCCTAGTTTGTCTTTCGCTACCTTGTCAAAGTTTAGTTTAAGCCACCTAGTGGGTGGAAGAGTCCATCTGATAGAATACCTATCAAAAGAATTAAGAGGCCCACAAGAAATGTTAGAAAGCTTAAACTTACTACCAAGGGCAGTCTCAATGCCTAGGGGAGCTTCTGGAGAGGAGACAAGGGAAGCATTTTCCACCACTAGGGATAAAATTTTCAAAGTGATTCTAGGGGGGTTGCTGGATTGGTCTCTAAAGATTTTGGAATTCCTTTCAAGACAAAGTTTTTGATGGAGGCAGGATTTCCACAGAAAGCTAAGCTGCTGGTTTTTGAAAGTTTGAGGCCATTGGTGGAGGAGCTGCTAGATGTTAGGCAGGTGGACTATGGAAATGCAAAAGTTTTTGAAGAGCTGGTTTAGCATAGTACAATAGCATGGTAATTCTAGAAATATATGGGAAATGGAATCCCAAGAAATTTTGCAAAGGATACACCAGTTGGTAATAATGAGGCCTCTAGACAATAGGTTATCAATCATCAAGATTCTGTTATGGGAAGCCAACCAACAGAAAAAAGCAATTTTAGGAATGATTTTCCTCCCCCAAACCTTGTTTGTTAATTCCCAATTGAAAGTCAGGGGTTCTTGGCTATAGTAGGTGGATTTGATAGTGAAATTGCCCATTTCAGCTAAACTCTAGATAGGGGAATCAAGATTCTGGTTATTCAGAATGATACACACTCGAAGAAGGTTTTGTAGATGTTTGTAGGCCTCTAAAATTTACCTGGAGGTGTTGAGAGTGAGGGTTTTCCACTAGCATCTGATGGGTCCTTGAGTGATGAAGTGGGCAACTTTATCTCCAAGGAGAGCATCTATGATAGGTTTGAGGACTGAGAGGAGAGGGTCTTGGATGAGGGGTTTGTTACACAACCAAGGATCTTACCAGAACCTAATGGTTGTCCCAGTCCCCAGGAACCATCTCAAACCATTGGTGATAATGTCTCTGGTGAGGATCAAGCCATTCCAAAAGTGGGATCCGATAGGAAGGCAATGGTCACCCAAGAAAGGCAGGTGATGGAGATACTTAGCTTTGATGATGTCAATCCAGGTCAATTGATCGTTGGTGATAATTCTCCAGGCCTTCTTGGCAATAAGGGCCATGTTCATTCTACTGATTCTCTTAAAATTGAGGCCTCCATGATCTTTCCTAGAGCACACTCTGTCCCAAGCCGCCAAGGAGAATCTATTCATGTTTCGTTACCTGCCAACAGGAACTTGTGCTGGATTTGTTCAATTTTTTTGGCAAATTGAGCTGGAAGCTTTGAATATAGATAAGAAGTATACATGTATGCTTTAGAGGCATGCTTGAACTAGGGTGGCTTTGGTGGCTTGACTTAACATTGCACTCTTCCACCCGGTCAATTTCTTGTTGATGCGCTCTAGGATGTTGGCCCACATTGTTGTAGAGGCTCTACCATGGAACAATGGTAAGCCAAGGTATGTGGTGGGAATATTGGCTATATTGCACCCAAGAATTTCAGCAATTCTATTTTTCCTGGCTATGGGTGTGTTCAAGAAGAACAACCTACTTTTATTGTAATTTACCTTCTACCCTTCTGCAATTTAATAATAGTCAGTCTTGATAATCTTAGCTTCAGGAACAGAGGAAGAGGATGTCAGAATAGTGTCATCAATGAACTGTTGGTGGGTGATGGCCCTGGCCCCTATGGCTGGTTTGATGCTATATATGAGACCTCTATTATAGGCAGTAGTAAGTGACCTTCCAAGGGTTTCAACCAAGATTATGAATAGAAAGGGGGATAAGGGATCACCCTGACGAATTCCTTTGGAGATTTTGAAGAAACCTATCGGAGAGCCATTAACCATAATTGAAAACCATGTAGATGATATGCACTCTCTGACCAGCTCCACCCACTCCTTGTGAAAGCCAAATTTACCAAGGACTTCAAGCAAGAAATTCTAGGAGACATGGTCAAATGCTTTATTCATATTGAGCTTGAGGAACATGTTGGGCTTCTTGTTCTTAGCAACCGAGTGGGCCAGTTCATGGATAGTTATGATCCCATCCATGATGTACCTACCTTTGACCGAGCTACCTTTACAGTGGTCAATGATGGAGGGGAGAATGATCTTGAGTCTATTCACCATCACTTTGGTTATGAGTTTGTATATTATGTTGCATAGGCTGATAGGTCTGTAATCCGAGAATATTTTGCAGTTTTTGGTCTTGGGCACTAGAACAATAAATGTTGAATTTGTCTCCTTTGGTATCTTTTTAGACCTCTGAAATAACTAAAATGCTTTGCTGACATATTTGCCTATTATGTCCCAGATGTGCTAGAAAAATTGGGGAGGGAAACCATCTGGCTCAGGGGCTTTGTCAGGTTCCATAAAAAACAACGCTTCCTTTATTTCTTCTTTCGTAAATCCTTCTATCAGCCCTTCATTGGAAACGTTGGTCACAAGATTAGAAATATTCTAAAGGAGGATGTGGGATGGGCACCGCGGGCTAGTACCAAGCACTTATTGAAAGTGGCCAATAGATTCCTATATGATTGCTTGGAGGTTAAAAATTTTAGATCCATCCTCCTTGGTGAGATTTATGATTTTGTTTGAGCCTCTGTGTCTCATGGTGGAGGCATGGAAAAACTTGGTAATTGTGTCCCCTTCCTTAAGCCAAAGGTCTCTGGACTTTTACCTCCAAAAGGTTTCCTCCTTCGCCAGAGTGTTGTGGAAATTAGAAAGGAGAATTTTCTCTTCCTAAAAAGTATCGGGGCTCTGATCTCCCTCTTGAATCAGCTTCTCCACTCTACCAAGTTCCTCCACTATGTGTTTCTTTTCTTGAAATAGATTTCCAAATACTTCGCGGTTCCAATATTTTAGTTTAAACTTGATAGTTTTAAGCTTTATGAACAATTTTGCAAGAGGGTTCCCAGGGAAATCCTGCTGCCACCATTCTTCAATATATTTTGAGATATCTGGGTGGCTTAACCACATATTTTTGAATCTTAAAGGAGTTTTGAACCCTTCATGATGATGAGAATAGTATATAACTAAATTATTGTGATTAGACCCAATAGTTGGGTTCCCATGGAGTCTGGCATCTCCTAAAAACTAAATGAGGGGCTTAACCACATCTTTAAAAATTGTTATTTAATTATTTTTTTAATTTTTTGATTTTATAATATATTTTTAAGAGAAGGATGAGGGGTATGATCCCCACCAATCCAAATGTTGTTAGACCTAATAATGTTAGGTCTGCATGTGATAAGCCTATTGTAGGTCTACCATTGTTAGGGTTGGTATTGGTAGGCTTGTGGTAGGTCTACCATTCACATATCCCCCTACCAAAAGAGGAGTTGAGAAAAGAGTGATCGAGAGAGGTTAGAGAGAATCACACAATATAGATGTAGGGTCATGTGGTAGTGCACAACCCATGAGGGAATGAATATGGTGATACCTTGAGGTCCATGAGTTGTAGGGTAGAGGAAACCCACTCAAGGACATGGACTAAGGGTGTTTTTCTCAATACCATGCTTGAGAGGAGGCCTAATCAAGGTAGTGGGAGATCATGTGGGGGGTCATAGCCATGGGAGGCCAAAGAGTAAGGGGGCATATAAAGAGTGAGGCCCATGGGTGGAGCTCATGGAAGGTGATGGGGGACCACAAAGGGGCACAACCCATAGTGGTGGGTTGAGAACTCCATGTTAGGGTATGTGAGGGGTTATTTTTATAAATATTTTCTCCCTTTTTTGATGGAAGGATTTAACTATCCTTCGGCACAATTCAGAATTACACACAGAGAATTTGACACAGAATGACGAATTAAATAACCGAAGAGGAAATTAATAACGGAAGAATAAAAATAAATCAATGGCCACTTGAGGTGGGCACACCCTCGCCGTATAGGCTAAATGCGCAAACGCAGATGAAGAATATAAAAAAAGATATAAGATGATAAAAAAGAATTCCGTTGGATAGCTAACTATGTAAATAGTAATTTACTGAAATAAAATATTCAGCCGACATCTTGTCTTATATTTGGAATGTAGCATGACTCCCCTCCTCGGAAAGCTTTGTCCTCAAAGCTGGAAATGACTGGAAGATACTTTCAGGTTCCCAGGTGGCATCCTCCTCTGGTAAATCTTGCCATTTAATGAGAAATTCTTGAATCTGACGTGATCTCAGTCTTCGGATTCTATGTTGTAGTATATCTTCAGGTTGGAGATGTATGCGTCCTTCCTCATCGAGCACTGGTAAGTCTGATTGACTTTGTACTTTCTGACCAATTACTTTTTTGAGACATGAAACATGAAATACCGGGTGTATTCGTGATGATGTAGGTAGCTCTAATTGATAGGCTACTTCTCCAATGCGGCGCACAATTTTGTAGGGACCATAGAATCGTGGAGCCAAATTTTGGCTGGACTTTATCCTTAACGAGGATTGTTTGTAAGGTTGCAACTTTAGGAACACCCAATCACCTATATTAAAAGTTCTCTCTGATCGGTGCAGGTCTTGTTGTTGTTTCATACGATTCTGTGCTTGGACCAAATTTTCTTTGAGGATGGTGAGTGTAGACTGCCTTTGTTGGAACCAATCATCCACTTTGGCTACTTTGGATGATCCATGTACGTAATCTGCGACTGCTGGAGGTTTGGTGCCATACAATGCTTCAAATGGAGACATCTTAATTGAATAATGGTAAGAAGTGTTGTACCACCATTCTGCCAATGCTAACCAATGGCTCCATTGGTATTGTTTATCTTGAGCAAAACATCTTAAGTACGTACCCAAACATTTGTTAACTACTTTTGTTTGACCATCTGTCTGTGGATGGTAAGCTGAAGACATGTTCAATTTGGTACCACTAAGTCGAAATAACTCCCGCCAAAAGTTACTAGTGAAGATGGGATCTCTATCACTTACAATATTCTTTGGCATACCATGTAATTTGAAAATTGAATCCATAAATACCTTTGCCACCTTGCTTGCGGAAAACGGATGTTGTAAAGCCTGAAAGTGAGCGTATTTGGATAACCGGTCTACGACGACGAAGATTACTGTCCTGCCTTCAGACTTCGGAAGACCTTCAATAAAATCCATGGATATATGTTCCCACTATCGTTCAGGGATGGGTAATGGTTGCAACAATCCTGGTGATTTGACTGTTTCTCCTTTATTGCGCTGGCAAACCTCACATTCTGCTACCCATTGTTTGACTTCTGCTTTTAATCCTTTCCAACAAAATGATTGTTTGACCCGTAAATATGTCTTCAAGAATCCTGAATGTCCTGCTGATGGGGAAGCGTGTGATTCATCGAGGATCTTTGATTTGAGTTCTGAATTGTGTGGAATGTAAATGCGATTCTTCTTCTGGAGGATTTTATCTTCATAAGAGAACAAAGGGTGTTTAGAGGACCCTATAGATAATTCTTGAATTATCTGAGCAGTTTCGCTATTTGACAACCATTCATCTTGTAATTGATTCACCCATTGGGAGCAAGGACCTGAAATAGCGTTAATGACTACTTCATCTTCATATTTCTTGGACAGCGCATCGGCGGCTATATTTTCCTTCCCTTTCTTGTATTCGATAACGAAATCATAGCCCAATAGTTTGGTTAACCACTTATTTTGTTCCGGATAAGAAAACCTTTGCTCCAGAAAATGCTTGAGGCTACTATGATCTGTTTTTATAATGAAGCGGCTACTGATTAGGTAGTGTCTCCATTTTTCTACTACGTGAAGAATAGCCAACATTTCTTTTTCGTATGTTGATCTTCCCAAATTTTTTCCGGAAAGCTGTTTACTTTCAAATGCCAATGGATGACCTTCTTGCATTAGGATAGCCCCAATTCCTGTTCCTGATGCATCACATTCGATAATAAATGGTTTGTGAAAATTGGGAGTTGCTAATACTGGAGTTGTACACATGGCTTTCTTAAGAGCTTCAAAGGCTTGAGTAGCCTCTGTCGACCAATGAAAAGCATCCTTCTTTGTGAGTGCGGTGAGAGGTGCTGCAATCTTACCATAGTTGTGCACAAACTTGCGATAGTAGCCCGTGAGACCCAGAAAACCATGAAGTTTCTTGATGGTTTTAGGTAAAGGCCACTCTTGAATTGCCTTAATCTTATTGGGATCCACTTTGACGCCTTCATGTGAAACTATATGACCAAGATACTCGACTTCTTGAACACCAAATGAACATTTGGAACGTTTAACAAATAATTTTTCTTTGTGTAAAATGTGAAGGGCTTTATCCACATGATGTAAATGGTCCGTCCATGTTTTCTTGTATATGAGAATATCATCAAAAAAAACTAACACAAACTTACGGAGGAGTGGACGAAACACTTGGTTCATGAGACTTTGGAATGTGGATGGTGCATTAGTGAGACCAAAAGGCATAACCAAAAATTCGTAATGACCTTCATGAGTACGAAAGGCGGTTTTGGGAATATCTTCTTCTCTAACACGGATTTGGTGAAATCCGGAGCGAAGGTCTAATTTTGTAAAAAATTTTGCACCATGCAACTCATCTAATAGGTCATCTATGACAGGGATAGGAAATTTGTCCTTGATAGTGAGTTTATTGAGAGAACGAAAGTCAGGACACATACGCCAAGAATTATCTTTTCGTCTAGCCAGAACTACAGGTGAGGAGTAAGGACTAGTGTTGTGACGAATGACTCCATGATCCAACAAATCCTGAACGATCTGTTCGATTTCTGTCTTTTGTGGTTGAGGATAGCGATAAGGACGATTGTTAGGAGGAACACTCCCTGGAATCAAATGGATGGCATGGTCATGAGATCGTTTAGGAGGTAATCCTTGAGGTTCTTGGAAAACCTCTTCGTAATGTGTTATGATGTCTTGTAACTCTGGAGCAATAATATCCGAAGGTGCTGGAGATTGTTTTTCCAAACAATTAATTTGAGCTATAAACCCATATCCACCCTTTTTTAACAACTTTTCCATACTATGAGAGCTCACCATTTGTGATGGAGGAGTAGTAATGCCTTGTAAGCGAATGACTCGTCCGTTTTCCTTCCATTCCACAAATAATTTTTTGAAGTTGAAGCTAACCGTGTCTAATGTTTCCAACCATTCAACTCCCAAAATGACATCAGAGTTCCCCAAATTCATGACGAAAAGGGATCCAAACCAAGTATAAGTTCCCATTTTTATGGAAACTTGAGATGTGCGACCAACACATTGTGCGTTCACCCCGTTGGCCACTAGAACCTGGAATTTGTCTTTGTTGGAAGAGTTAATGAATAAATTCAAAGCTTTTGCGGTTTTGATGTCGATAAAATTGTGGGTACTACCAGAATAAATTAGCACATTCACCTTTTTCTGGCGAAGAAATCCTGGTACCTTGATGGTATGGTGGGCGGTTAAACCCATGAGAGCATGCACGGAGATCGCCATTGTATCCTCTTCTTTTTCTTCTATAGTACATGGTAGGTCTTTTGGCATAGGTTCTTCTGGTTGGTAAGGTTCTTCCTCTTCTCCTTCACATTGATCACCTTCAATATGAAAGTTTTGTTTTTGGGCACATGCTTGTTCCTTGGGGTGATGAGTGCGACATTTATAGCAAAAATATCTTGATGGTTGATCATTTCTATGAAAGGAATTGTTGCGATATGAAGGACGACTATAAGTTTCACGTCGTGCAGACAACTGATGTCTCTTCTCGGCCAACTTGGCTATTCTTATACAATCGTTCAGCAAGGTGGGATTGTGCATGTCTACCTCCACTCGAATACTTTCTTTCAAACCATTGCGAAAGGCTCCTACCACTGTGTCGGGACTAAGGTCTAAAGTGTATGGTAGTAAACTGGTAAACTCCAAAATGAATTCGCTAACTGACCCTTCTTGTTTAAGAGATAACAGTCTTACTGTGTATGATGATGTAGCTCCTTCATCAAATCTTTCTAAAAAAGAAGTAGTGAATTTTCTCCAATTAATAGTAGCTCCTGTCTCTCGTTTAAGCCATACAAACCATTGGTAGGCCTCAGTGCCAAGTTTTGATGCAGCGAAAGGAACTTTATCAATTTCCTTAATTTGATATAAGTCAAGAATGCCTTCCATTTTGGCTATCCAACCACGAGGATCATGACCTTCAAAAGTGGGCATATCAATTCGTGGAAAATTATTATTAGGGCCTCTCGGTTGTTGATAACCTGTATCCCTTTCTTGATTTTGGTTATACCGTTGTCTCTGATAGCGATCCCTGTAATTATCCGAATCACCTCGTTGTTGTTCCCAATTATCATTAGGATCGATATTTTCTTCATTCCTTTGGGCTTGGGAGTGATTTTGAGAATTAGTATTGGGATTAGGCTGGTTTTGTGCTTTTACTAGGTCTTTTAGGAGGAGACCAATTTCGTTCATACCCTCTAGTAAGAGATGAAGAGAATCATCGTTGGAAACGGCTGAGTTACTTGAATTTCCTTGTGTGATGTTTTCGTGAGTTGGGGGAGGATTAGTAGCCATAGGATCTACTAGTGGGTGATGTGGATTATAACTACCAATTTTAAAAGGAGAAGGAGAATTTTTTGTACCTGGGCTTCGATTTGGTCTTCTTGCGTTGTTATTGGTCGTTTTCGAGCTTGATAATCGACCGTCAGCACCTTTGGTCCACTTTTTGCTCATGCACTTGTTAACATAGCCAGCTTAGGATTCCGCTTCAACTGCCGCAAATTTTGGTTGAATTTAGCAAAAAATTGGGATTCCGCTTGAAGTTTCGCTCCAACTGCGACGCGGAATTTAATGTGGTCTTTGGCTCCTCCTTGACAGCAACTTGGACAGTTTATGACAACTTTTAACGACTTGCGACAGGTTATGACAACTTTTTAATACTTTTTGACCTCGACCTGCCGAATATGGAACCGAACTTATGACAACTTGTTAACACTGTTTGACCGTGACCTGTCGAATATGGAAACCGAACTGGACTTTACACGATGCGAATGGACGGAAATCGGACACGTAGGACACGACGGATGAAACACACGTGGACGCGAAATGACACAACGACATGAAAGACAGAGAACGACCGGATGCGAAACGACAAAGCGACACGGAGGACGCGAGATGACATGGAGGACGCGAGACGACATAGCGACACGGAGGACAGAGAACGACCGGACGCGAGACGACAAAGCGACACGGAGGATAGGACCGGACGTGAGACGACGAACAGACCAACTAAAACGCGACGACGGAGCGACAGAAAGACGCGAGACGACAAAGCGACACGGAGGACAGGACCGAAATGCGCGTAGGAGCCGGACGTGTGACCGCAGTCACGTTGAATAAGGAGTGCTAACTTATTTTTAAATGCTTCCCCAACCGAAGCACTGCCAATGTGGGATAATGAACAATGCCGAATTTAATTAAAAAATTTGGGAACTGACGTCAACGCACATAAGAACGAACAAACCTTAGGTTGCGGCAAAAATTAAATCGAATCGCGAATTCTGATTGGTTGAATGGCTGCGAGAGGACTGGCAGGTATAAACATCAGTTTTACGAAGGATTTGTGATGGGGAAGATTTACAGTAGCCGCCTGCAGCTGACTGCAGCCTGAGAATACTGTGGAACGTGCTTGATGGCACTGGCTGCAGTGGAAATGCCACGACGAGTGGCTGTAACGCCCTATAAAAAAAAGAACGTCTGCAGAGTGCTTCGAGATGCCGACGGTGAAGTTTTCAGAACCGTGTTGCGAGATGGCGGTGGCGCTTCAGAACCAAATGACAACTGATACCACTTGGAAGGATTTAACTATCCTTCGACACAATTCAAAATTACACACAGAGAATTTGACACAGAATGACGAATTAAATAACCGAAGAGGAAATTAATAACGGAAGAATAAAAATAAATCAATGGCCACTTGAGGTGGGCACACCCTCGTCGTATAGGCTAAATGCGCAAACGCAGATGAAGAATATAAAAAAAGATATAAGATGATAAAAAAGAATTCCGTTGGATAGCTAACTATGTAAATAGTAATTTACTGAAATAAAATATTCAGCCGACATCTTGTCTTATATTTGGAATGTAGCATTTGAGGAAGGGGTACAAGATCTATGTCGATCATGTGGTGGTTCTATGATATGGAGGATACATAGGGGAATAGGTGTTGGCAATTTTGGGTACCTTGAGTACATTGCCCTTGCCTAAGTTTAGTTGTTGTCATTGATGTCAAGGAGCTATTGGTAGATGTTGTTTTTGATGTCGAGGAACTATTGGAGCAATTTGTTTTTAAGTCCAAGGATGTGTTTTTGTTGAAGGTTTCTGTTGGTCAGTAAGTCTCCAAGAAAATCAGAGTAGCCCAGTTGCCAAAAATCCAGAAAAAGATAAAGTAGAATAAGTTTGCAGGCTGCTGGAAAAACTGTCGCGATTTCGCGACATGTTTGAGGAGAGAGAAAGTCATGATTTCGCGACATGCAGGAAGGCAGAGGCAAAGCGGGCAAAAGTGTCACGATTTCGTGACATGTTTGAGGAGAGAGAAAGTTCGGCCAAAACTGTCACGATTTCGCGACATGCAGGAAGGCAAAAGCACAGCGGGCAAAAAGTGTCACGATTTCGCGACAAGTTTCGAAGAAGTTGTACGGATGCAGAAAGTGTCACGATTTCGCGACAAGTTGAGTTGGCAGTGTTGAGTTGCAGGAAGTGTCACGATTTCGTGACAAGTTTCGAAGAAGTCGTACGGATGCAGAAAATGTCACGATTTCGCGACATGTTCCAGTTTCGCGAGCAGTTGGCAAGAAAGATCCTAAGGCAGTGAAAGCGTCGCGATTTCGTGACATGTTTCATTTTCGCTAGTGCAAACCAAGAAAAGGATGAAGAAGCAAGAGGTGTCACGATTTCACGACAGAGTTGTCGATGACGTCAGCAAGAGGCAAAGGTGTCACGATTTCATGACAGTTGCAGAGAAGAAGGCAGTGAAGTCTAGAGCATCACGATTTCACGACAAGATTCATGATTACGTCAGCAAAAGCTGTAGCGTCGTGATTTCACGACAGAAACGGAGAAGAAGGCAGTGAAGTCTAGGGCGTCATGATTTCACGACAAGATTCATGATGACGTCAGCAAAAGCTGTAGCGTCATGATTTCATGACAACAACGGAGAAGAAGGCAGTGAAGTCTAGAGCATCGCGATTTCGTGACAAGATTTGCGATGACGTCAGCAAAGGCTGTAGTGTAGCGATTTTGCGACAACAAACCAAAGAAGGTGTACGGCAGACCAAGGCGTAGCGATATCGTGACATGTTTGAGCTTCGCACGAGAAAAGCTACAGGACAGCAGAGGCGGTTGAAGCCGACGAAGTTAACCTTGGCCGACGAAGGATAAGGTTTTACAGTCGACGTATTAAAAGATTGATCAGCCGACTAAAGAACAAGATTTCATCTTAAGATTGTGGGTATTAAAGGAGGACTTGTTTGAGCATTTTTGTGTGTCGATCGATGTGTGCTTTCGAAGCGTGGCATTCGTAGAGTTAGTGCGACAAGCAAGGTTCGACAATCGAAAAAGCGAGAGCGAAGTTCGATTGCAGCATCAAAGTGCATTTCGTTGAATCTTCTAAGTATAGAAGTCTATGCTATTGTATACATGAAGAATGTGTTGTTGTTTATGAGAAGACTGTGCAGAGAAGATTTTGTTGTGATTGCGACTGTGTTCGCATAGTTTGGGTAATAGAAAGAAAAGTGCGCACAGTAGATGCTGCTATAATTGCGAATGGTTGTGAAGAACAAACAGTGATCAAGTGCTGCTGTAAGTTGAGAAGAGAATGCTGTTGTAATTTAAGAAGACTGTGCTGCTGTAGTTGTGCAGATAGTGAAGAATTGTTTTCCAATCAAGTGCCGAAAGGAACAAAGAAAGAGGACAGAATTGTGCCATACCGAAGGACTGTGTTTTGGTGCAGAAAAGAGGACCAGCTTGCTGTGACAGAGTTGAGGACAGAGATCTCCAGCCAGAGCAGGGAAGACAGGTGTCTTCTGTGGAAAGAGTTCCACTTGCTAAGGGCAAAAAGAGATAGAGGTCTTCTAGAGGATCACTAGCAAAGCAGATTTAGGGGAAGGTGTCTCCTTTGGGCTGAGGCTCATAAATATTGTAATTGGGAAGGTTTCCCAAAGAACTTTGAGATAACATTTAGAGAAAAGTTTTGTGGACATAAATTGTTGTGTCACTTTGTGGATGGTTTTGTGCATTGCTTTGATATTGCTTTGGGTATATTGTTTTACTATTTTGAAGTATAAAGGAAAAAGTAAAAAGCGGTCTTATACTGTTCACCCCCCCTCTTAGTATAAGCTTGTGTTCTTCAATTGGTATCAGAGCCAGTGCCTTCGAAAAGTTTAACAGCTTGAAGGAAAAGTTTACAAAGAACACAATGGACTACTCGAGTAGCAATGCAACACCTATTCTTGACGGATCAGATTTTGGTCTGTGGAGTGCAAGAATGAAAGTCTATCTAATGGCTCTCGGTAATGAGGTATGGGAAGTTGTTGAAGATGGATATACCATTCCTACAAATGGTCCTTACACTAAAGAAGACAGACTTCTACATCACAACAATTCAAAAGCCATGAATGCAATCTTGAAGGGTTTACAAAAGGCAGATCTCACTAAAGTTATTCACTACAAGACAACCAGTGAAATGTGGAATCAATTGCAGGTTGTTCATACAGGTGATGCAAATGTTCGAAAGGCCAAGTTAAGACATTTTAAAGGTATGTTTGAACAACTCAAGATGAATGATGATGAAAATATTAGTGACTACATGCTCCGGATGGATGAAGTTGTTAATTCTATGAAAGACTTAGGTCTTGAACTTGCTGAAAATGATGTGTGTGATAAGATTTTAAGATCTCTTCCAAATAGATTTAGCGAAAATATTTCTGCTATTGAGGAAGCCAAAGATTTAGATAAATTGAAAAAGGATGAGCTCCATAGTATTCTTGCAAGCATTTGAATTGAGGACACAAGTGAAAGTTGATGTAAAGAAAGAGGCAGCTTTCAAAGCTATCAAGAAATCGAAGGGCAAACAGATTCAAGAAAGTGATGAGTCTTCTAGTGAGGAAGAGGCATATTACAAGTAGGAAAGGCAAGTTTTCCAGAAAGCACAAAAGCAAGAAAAATATAAGATGTTTCAACTGCGGGAAATTTGGTCATTATGCTACTGACTGTACTATTTCTAAAGATGAAAGTGATGAAGATATACAGGATGTTAAAAGCAAGGATTCTAAAAAGCATAGGTATTACAGAAACAACAAAAATGAGTACAACAATCACCAGAAAAGCAAAGATGAGTACAACAATCATGGAAAGAGGCATTCTCACAAGAATAAGAAGAGCTTCTACTTGGACAAAGCAAGTAAGTGTTCTAGCAGTGAAAGTGACAGTTCTTCTAGTAATGATGAAAATGAGATGTTGTTCATTTCAGAAAAAGAGGAAGAACCGAAACACAAATTCATTATCATGAAATGTTTTAGATGTGGAAATTTTGGGCACCTTGAGGATGGTTGCAGAAATGATGATTTGGCTGCTAGTATGTATGAGGATGTTTCAGAAAACCCCAATGAAGATGCATGTATGGTTTTTGAAAAAGGTAGCACCTCTAGTGATAAGAAATCTGAAAAAGGTCGTGATGATTCAAAGCGCCATCAAATAGAGGATCTTGAATACGAACTCAATAATGCTCTTAGTGTTTTGAAAAAGGAAAGAAAGAAGAATGATAGACTCAAGATTAAGGTAGATGAATGTTGTATGGAGATAGATGAACTTGTAGAAAATCTTGAAGTATCTATGGCTAAGACACAAGAACTCAAGAATGAGTTAGAATCTAAAATTCTGGAGTATAGTGAGTTAGAACAGGAAATAGCTTCTTTGAAAGAAGAAAATAAAGAGTACAAGGATAAGCTCTATAGATTTCAGGATAGCTCCAAGAAGGTTAAATTTCTCATCGAAGGACAGAGAAAACCAACAGATAAAACAGGTCTCGATTTTGTTGAGCCGCACAAGGAACAGGTTGGGGAATCTAGCAAAATATTTCAAAAGAAAGAGAGTCATGTTGAAGAAAGTACTTCAGATCATGAGTCCGTAAGTGATGAATACGCAGAAATAGAAAACGATATTCAGACTGAGAAGAAGAAGTTTTCGGGACCCATGAAGTCGAACAAAAGAAAATTTCATGGTAGATGTTATGTGTGTCATAGATTTGGTCACATGGTTGTACAGTGCATGACTCAAATGAAGAGAGTAAATGACAGTTTCAGGAGACGTAATTTCTTTCAAGGGTATTGCTACTCTTGTCAACAATTCGGGCACAAGGCAATTTTTTGCAAGACAAATAACACGAACTGGGTTAGTCAGAACAGGCGAATTCAAAGAATAGCCATGACTGATTTTGTTACCTGCTATAAATGCAACAATGAAGGACACCTAGCTAGACAGTGTAGAGCTGATCTTCTGAGATACAGGAACAGAAACAGTAGCATGAACAAGTTCAAGAATCAAGGCATGGATAAAAATAGGAATGATAACAAAAATAGGAAAAATGACATGAACAGGTCCAAGGATCAAGGTACGGATAAGAACAAAAAAGATAAAAGAAACAGGAACAGTAGTATTAACAGGTCCGAGGATCAGAACAGTGACAGGAACAAAAATACAAGAAAAGAATTCAAGAGAAGGCCCGACAAAGAAATCTTGGACACTAATGATGATGAGTGTTTAATGGGAGTGTCACTCCCAACCCTATTTTAATCATCTCATCAGGAGATGGGGGAGGGACTAAGCTAAGAGGCTCATTCTTAGTCCCAAGCCCCAAAGGTGACCCTTTGCCATTGATGACAAAGGGGGAGAGATTTAAGTAAGGGGGAGAGTTTTTCAAGAGAAGAGGAAAGCTTCAATTCAGGGGGAGCAAAACTTGGAGAGATTGAATTCAGTTTTGACTCTTGAAAGATGTGTTTTAGATAAGGGTTGCCATCAATGACAAAGGGGGAGATTGTTGGCAATTTTGGGTACCTTGAGTACATTGCCCTTGCCTAAGTTTAGTTGTTGTCATTGATGTCAAGGAGCTATTGGTAGATGTTGTTTTTGATGTCGAGGAACTATTGGAGCAATTTGTTTTTAAGTCCAAGGATGTGTTTTTGTTGAAGGTTTCTGTTGGTCAATAAGTCTCCAAGAAAATCAGAGTAGCCCAGTTGCCAAAAATCCAAAAAAAGATAAAGTAGAATAAGTTTGTAGGCTGCTGGAAAAACTATCGTGATTTCGCGACATGTTTGAGGAGAGAGAAAGTCATGATTTCGCGACATGCAGGAAGGCAGAGGCAAAGCGGGCAAAAGTGTCATGATTTCGTGACATGTTTGAGGAGAGAGAAAGTTTGGCCAAAACTGTCATGATTTCGCGACATGCAGGAAGGCAGAAGCACAACGGGCAAAAAGTGTCACGATTTCGCGACAAGTTTCGAAGAAGTTGTACGGATGCAGAAAGTGTCACGATTTCGCGACAAGTTGAGTTGGCAGTGTTGAGTTGCAGGAAGTGTCACGATTTCGTGACAAGTTTCGAAGAAGTCGTACGGATGCAGAAAATGTCATGATTTCGTGACATGTTCCAGTTTCACGAGCAGTTGGCAAGAAAGATCCTAAGGCAGTGAAAGCGTCACGATTTCGTGACATGTTTCATTTTCGCTAGTGCAAACCAAGAAAAGGATGAAGAAGCAAGAGGTGTCACGATTTCACGACAGAGTTGCTGATGACGTCAGCAAGAGGCAAAGGTGTCACGATTTCACGATAGTTGCGGAGAAGAAGGCAGTGAAGTCTAGAGCGTCATGATTTCATGACAAGATTCATGATTACGTCAGCAAAAGCTGTAGCGTCGCGATTTCATGATAGCAACGGAGAAGAAGGCAGTGAAGTCTAGGGCATCACGATTTCATGACAAGATTCATGATGACGTCAGCAAAAGCTGTAGCGTCATGATTTCACGACAGCAATGGAGAAGAAGGCAGTGAAGTCTAGAGCATCGTGATTTCGTGACAAGATTTGCGATGACGTCAGCAAAGGCTGTAGTGTAGCGATTTCGTGACAACAAACCAAAGAAGGTGTACGACAGACCAAGGCGTAGCGATATCGCGACATGTTTGAGCTTCATGCAAGAAAAGCTATAGGACAGCAGAGGCGGTTGAAGCCGACGAAGTTAACCTTGGCCGACGAAGGATAAGGTTTTATAGTCGACGTATTAAAAGATTGATCAGCCGACTAAAGAACAAGATTTCATCTTAAGATTGTGGGTATTAAAGGAGGACTGTTTGAGCATTTTTGGGTGTCGATCGATGTGTGCTTTCGAAGCGTGGCGTTCGCAGAGTTAGTGCGACAAGCAAGGTTCGACAATCAAAAAAGCAGAAAGCGAAGTCCGACTACAGCATCAAAGTGCATTTCGTTGAATCTTCTAAGTATAGAAGTTTGTGCTATTGTATACACGAAGAATGTGCTGTTGTTTATGAGAAGACTGTGCAGAGAAGATTCTGTTGTGATTGTGACTGTGTTCGCACAGTTTGGGTAATAGAAAGAAAAGTGCGCACAGTAGATGCTGCTATAATTGCGAACGGTTGTGAAGAACAAACAGTGATCAAGTGCTGTTGTAAGTTGAGAAGAGAATGCTGCTGTAATTTAAGAAGACTGTGCTACTGTAGTTGTGCAGACAGTGAAGAATTGTTTTCCAATCAAGTGCCAAAAGGAACAAAGAAAGAGGACAAAATTGTGCCATACCGAAGGACTGTGTTTTGGTGCAGAAAAGAGGACCAGCTTGCTGTGACAGAGTTGAGGACAGAGATCTCCAGCCAGAGCAGGGAAGACAGGTGTCTTCTATGGAAAGAGTTCCACTTGCTAAGGGCAAAAAGAGATAGAGGTCTTCTAGAGGATCACTAGCAAAGCAGATTTAGGGGAAGGTGTCTCCTTTGGGCTGAGGCTCATAAATATTGTAATTGGGAAGGTTTCCCAAAGAACTTTGAGATAACATTTAGAGAAAAGTTTTGTGGACATAAATTGTTGTGTCACTTTGTGGATGGTTTTGTGCATTGCTTTGATATTGCTTTGGGTATATTGTTTTACTGTTTTGAAGTATAAAGGAAAAAGTAAAAAGCGGTCTTATACTGTTCACCCCCCCTCTCAGTATAAGCTTGTGTTCTTCAATAGGGAGGGACCATGTATTAGCATAGCCTAGGTGGCTCAAGGGAGGGACCATACATTGAGCATGGCCTAAGGGGCTCAAGGAAGGGACTACACACTAGGCATGACCCATGTGGCTCAAGGGATAGAGGTCATGCACTAAGTGCATCTTGGGTGGCTGAGGAGAGGGGTTGCACACTAGGCATAACCTAAGTGGCTCAGGGAAGGGGTCTCACACTAGGTATAACCCAAGTGTCTCACAAGATGGGGCATGCACTAAGCATGACTTTGGTGGATCATAGGAGAGGCCATGCATTGTGTACAACTTGAAGGGCTAAGGGGAGGGACCACACATTGATCATGGTCTAGCTAGATCATAGGTAAGGGGCTACGTACTAAGCATGGTCCAAGGGGCTTTAGTTAGGGTTCATGCACTCAATGTAATATAGGTGGCTAATAATAAAAGGG
This sequence comes from Wollemia nobilis, assembly GCA_028583015.1. Taxonomy (NCBI): domain Eukaryota; kingdom Viridiplantae; phylum Streptophyta; class Pinopsida; order Araucariales; family Araucariaceae; genus Wollemia; species Wollemia nobilis. The sequence goes on from JAQPPZ010017002.1 coordinate 5,970,344, forward strand.
CCATACACTAAGCATGACCCTAAGGGATAAAGGGAGGAGGACCATTGACTGAGCACAACCTAGGTGGTTGAGGGGATGGGTCATGCATTAGGTATAGCCTAAGTGTCTTAGGGAAGGTGTCATGCACTAGGCATGTCCTAAGTGGCTCACAAGAGGGATCACACACTAAGAATGGCCTGGGTAGCTCACAGGAGAGGTCGTGTATTAAGCACAACCTGAGGTACTAAGGGAAGATGCCACACATTAAAAATGGTCTAAGTGTCTCACAAGGAAGGGGCAACGCATTGAGCATGACCCGAGGGGATCAAGGGAGAGATTTTTTTTAAATAATAAAGAACATAATATTTTTTATATAAAATATATTAAATAACACCTACCTACATTTCCCACTAATGAAGGGGTTGTCAATACAACATGCAAACCCTACAATAAAACAAATAAAAAGTTAATTTACCATGATCACCACTTTGTAGACATGGAAAATACACCATTACAAGAAAAAAAAAAAAAAGATATTAAAAATGAGTTTTTTTTATACAAAAAAACCTATTTGTTGGGTTCTTTTACAAAATATGTGTCAAAAAGGGAAGATCCTTTTTACAAAACTACTATGGTGCCATGATTTTCCTATACCACAAGAAAATGTATGGTGGGTTTGTAGTGACCACTATTTTGAGTTGAGTCTTGTGTCCTACACACATGCAAACATGAAATATTTAGTAGCACCAATGTTAAAAAATTAAAAAAATAATAATGATATTAAATATTAAAATATGCATACTTGAGTCCTAGAAGAATTTTGATAGTATTTTGGTAAGGGACAACGTGTCTTCATGAAAATGATGAAATGAGAGGGTACTTATAGAATTTTTGTGAAGGAAAGGGGGTGATATGGAGGTGAGGTGGAGGTGGAGGTGACTTGGCACCAAGTGGCATGGGGGAAATCCAAGGCAAATCTTGGGGAGGACACATAGAGGAATGTGCACCCTCCATATTTAATAGCCTTGGGTGGGGTGAATCCTCACCCACCCAAGTGCCATGAATTGACCTAGGAGGATGTGAAATGTGCATAGGGGTATGTGTGCCTTGGAGGGTGTGGCCATAATTTAAAATTTGCAAAAATTTCCAAGATGGATGGGAAGGACCAACCAATTAATTATGCCAATTAAATTTGCTTTGACTTGGGGATTTTTGTGCAATTTTTAATTCATCCAAATTGGAGGGAAAAGGGGTGGGGGACAAAGTGAATTAAATGAGGGGAATTCCAAGGGGATTTAGGTGGGGATTTGGAGAGACCTACAAATTTGATTAGGATTTTTAAATTAGAGTGCATATCTCCTAGGGATTTGGATGAGGGATTAGAATTGGATTAGATGCTAATGAGGGGATTCATAAGGGAAATTATATGGATAATATGGAGCATGAGAAATTTGAGGGGAGAGGAGGAATAAATGAGAGGGATTAGGGGGAAATTAAGATATTAAATGGAGGATAAGAAGAATTAGAATAATTAAATGGAGTATGAGTAAATTAGAGAATGATTAAAAGCTATTGGAGGAAATTAAGAAATTAGAGGGAAAAACGTTATTTGGGAGACCTTAGGAGAACTAAAAGAAATAGATGAAATTGAAATAGAATTAGAGAAGCTTAGAAGGAATTTAGAAGAATTTAGAGAAATTAATATGGATTAGAAGGAAATTGATCCAACTAGAGGAGAATGAAGCTAAATTGGAAGAATTTAGGAGGAGTTATAAGGAAGACAAGATAATTTGAATAAATTGAGATGAGTTAGACATGAAATTAGAATTTTGAGAGGATTTGAGTGAATTTGAGCAATCAATGATTTTTTTTTGGAAATTTGGTGATTTTGGTGAATTTGTGGAAATTTGATTGCAAATGACTAAAATTTGGTGTCTACAGTATCCTGTTTCAAAGCAAATGCTCTCAAAAATAGGATATCCACATAAAGGACTATGATTTTATGAGAAAGGTATTAAATAGCCTTTGAAGGTTGAACTCTAGCCAAGATGTTGTGGGGTAGGGTGTATCTCTAGTTTTAGTGAGCCTCTTTCTATTTCATTTTTTTTTATAGTGATTACGAAGACAATTGTTTATTTTTAGGCTCCCATGATGATATTGTTTCTATAAATGAATTGGATTGGGATATATAGATGAATATACCTCATTCCCCTTAGGTCCTAGCTCCCTTTAGTTCATACTTTTTAATAAGTATGAAACCCCTAACCTTGGTTTCCCTCAAACATAATGCCTCTTAATATATATTACATTTGAATTTGCATATGATCTTGCATTGGATTCCTATTATTCTAATAATTTGTATGCATGCTAGCTACTTGTATTCTAATCACCTTTCACATCTGATTGTATGCATGTGCTTGTCACTACTTAGATTGATTGTTGCATATTGAGTTGAAAATTTTGTAATACAATTAACAATGATCCTAGTTAGGATAGTTTATTATTGCACTACACTTGTACTAGGTGGTTGATGCAAGCATATCCTTATAATCCTCACCCTTAATAATCATATCAAGGTTTGCACAATCAATCTATCCTTAATAATTTAAATCCATATGCATCAATCTATATTTGTCAACCTATCATTATCAATATGGATCAATCCATCCCTATCAATTTAACCATCCTTCTCTCATAATTCAATTATCTATCTCTATCTATCTATCGAATTTATTTCATAAATTTAATCATTTATCTATGTTATACATATATGTGTTTAATTTATCTCCATCAACTTGATTTATCTAACCTATCTATATTTGTCATTTTAAATCTTCAATATCTCTCCATACCACTTAATCTCATCACCTATCCCCTTGATCATCATTCTTGTCACCTATATTTATGAACTCAATCATATAGCTTTATCAACCTAAGAAAATATTTTCAAGCAACTTCATGGCATAATTGAGTTTGTCTCAAGATCACATCTATCATTTTTTTTGAACTACAACTCTCCTTGCCACATTCTGAATGCGATGAAGTTTGTAGGTATTGTTGAAAAACTCAATCAAATTAATTTCTTCTATTTTATCATAGGGTACATGATTGACATCATAATAGTCCATGATAATAATAGTCCTTTCCATATATATATTTTTTATGTTTCATCAATAGGCTACATTATTGAAACTATTATAGTTTGCAATGATGATAGCCCAATCAATCCCATTATTAGCCCCATATAATACCTTCATGTGTGGTGGCACACAACCAAAATCTAAAATGTCCTCCTAGTTGGTGGTATCAAATTCACTTTAAAGTAATAAAAAAATGGGATCAAAATATAATCAAATTGATACTTCTTAGATCATCAATGATGTGCCTTGAAAAATACCAATCATTTATAAGTCTTCAAATAGTATGCATTATCATGCATATTTAAATAGGATGATTTATTATATGCTTCTAAATATACCAATAAATTATGAGTCTTTAGATAGATCACAATATCATGTACCTTTAAATAGTTCAATCAATTATGTGCCTTTAAATAGGTCAATAAATTATGAGTCTTTAAATAGGACAAATCAAATCATGTATCCTTAAATGGACTAAGCAATTACAAGTCCTTTAAGCATAAATCATTGTATAAGGATGAATCAAAAAGCATAAATCTATACATACATGTATATGGTTGTATATAACTTGTATCATATCATACTAAATTCCTTTGATAAAACTTAGCCAAGTCCTTCAAACAAAGCCTACTATGTCCTCTAAAAAAATCTAAACAAGTCCTCAATGTAAAACTAATCAAGACCTCCTAACAAATATTAGCAACAAATATACCCTTTAGGCCCTTGCCTAAAGGATATTCATCTTAAATTCATGTAAGAATTTATCCAATGATTAGGCTAAGAGGCCATAACTTAGGGGTAAATCAAATTTGTACCTCTCTCATCCCCTTGGATGCATCTCAAACTACTTAAGTGCTTCTCTAATAATTAGCTTAAGAGGACCCTAATTAAGGGTGAATCAATAAAAGTACCCTTTGAGTCTACACATGAAGGTAGTTAATAGAAAAAAATTCCTTCAAGTATTATACTTGAAGGTAATCAACAAAAAAAGTTCCTTCAAGTCCACACTTGAATGTAATTTATTATAAAAAAAATGTTCAAGTCCACACTTGAAGGTAATTGGTTACAAAAAGGTCTTTTAAGTTTATCCTTGAAGGCAATCAATCACAAAAATCTCCTCCAAGTTCACACTTGAAGGTAATAAATAACATAAAATAAACATCCTTTAAGTTTTTACTAAAAGTTAATCGACAATAAAAAAGGTCCTTTAAATTTCTACTTAAAGGTAGCCAACAATAAAACATGACCTGTAAGTTTCTACTAAAGGTAGTCAATAAGTCAAAAATCCTTCATGTGATGGCATATCTTTTGTAAATATCAGCTGCTAATCATAAACCTCTTAAGAATTTGTCCAAAAGTCAAGAAAAAAAACTACTACTTAAAGATGAATCTCTCTCTCTATATATAGATTTGTATCTCTTATCATTACATCTTTCATCCTTTTCATTTTATTTCATATTTGATCTAATTTTTCATAACCTATATTTAGTCTAATATCATCTATCATCTCTCCAAACTTAATTCATGCACATATACTCTAAATCAAACCCTCTTCTAGTATCAAAATCTGTTTTCAATATTAAATCCAATCACACCTCAATCCCCTCAATAAACGTCTCACTACCCTTGTCTGGATCATAACCAAATCAAGTTCCCCTGGTTCAACATGGTTTTCCCTCTAAATCTTGAGGGGGTAGATTACGCTATAGTTACATTTAATGTTGCTAGAAGCTACAAGAATTTTAACATCATAATTAAATGATTAACCTTTGCATCATATATCTTGCAATATTAACTATTGGTCAAAACAAGAACTTGTTCTATCATAAAATTTGGGTATCTATGATAGTTTTTAATGCAATAAATACATTAAAAAAGGATCAAATATACACACCTAGTTGTGTTTACTAGCTACTTACTTAAAGTGTCTATAAGAAAAACAAGCAAATTTGACTGTCATTCCCAAGTTTGGGGTAAAAAGTGACATCATATTCGAAGCTATAAGATCTCTATAAACCTTTAGAAATATTCATAAAATACCACCATTAGAATGGTCTTGAAAGAAACTTTCCAATGAGTATAAACATGGCTATACTTGTAAGAAAATTGATGCTCCAAAATTTCCCAAAAGTGGAAGAGTCATAACCCATGGCACATTTGCTGCCCTCTGGCATTTTTTTCTAGTCAAACATTTTAACCTTCTACCCACTTGCCAATTATCAAGGTGTAGTAGCATCATGGGAAAAAGTATCCAGGCACTTCTTATTTACAGCTGCCAAAGCTAATATTTTGGTAGTTTGAGTGCTTTTCATTACCTATTTCTTCATGAATCGTATCTTGCAAACCTAATTTACATATATCAACATGAAAAAATACCAATCAAATATTCTTGATTATCATTTGCATGACACTTCACTCCAAGAAACTCTAAATCAACCCCCATGCAACTCCTAATCAAGCCTTGCCAACTTCATGTAACTCTTTACAACTCTCAATCAACTCCAGTCAACTCACAATCAATATACCTTACCCCATCCACCAATATTTTATCTATGGATCCCACAAGGATGCCTAATTATTTTTATAAAACCACCTCTTAGGGATCCTTTGGAGAGAATATTTTGCATACATTCATGTTTCTAGGATCTCCTTAGCACATACCTCATAGAATATTGTTGGAATGACAATAGAACTCTAAAGCATATGTGGAGATGCAAAATGCACCCGCACTCAAGATTATGGAGTTGTTTTTTTAGCCTTTAGATCTAGTTTTATGAGTTGATTTGAATAGGAACCTAGAGTTTCAAAGTTGTAATTATATTTAAAAATGCAATATCTAATGATGGATGCAAGATGCAAGTGAAAGCAAGAATGCAAGAATAAAAGGTCATAAACTACGTTATTATTTCCTTTAAATGTTGTTCAAGGAAATAAAACATTTACTTCTTTTTTTTAGCAAAAGAATAAAATAACATAAAACAATGGAGTCTATTTAACTTGATTTGTTTACAAAATTGATTGGTGATTGAGATAACCCTTTTAATGATTATTAGCACACAAATTTTAGTTTCTACAACTATTTTGATGTGATATAACTCTAGGGTTTATTAAAATGTTGTAATACCACAATCATGTAACTCTATAGTTTGTTTTTACACTTTAAGAACATAATAATAATATAATATATATGTAAATTCATTGTTTCAATCTTATATAACCAACAAAAATAATGTTAATAAAATTAAAAATTAAAATAAAATTTTAATAATATTTTTTTTTACTACTGGACATTATAAAATTTCAACTAAATAATATTCTCAATTATTAAAAATAAAATAAAAACTATTTATACCCAAGAAAATTGATGAGCATATCCAACAACCCCTTTATGCAAATTTTGAAATTCAAATAATACAAATTAACTATTTATCATATGTTCTTATATCTTATATAGACATTTACAATCATAATGTGTATAGTATATCAAATATTTTTTTTAAATAACCATATAAATATACCATTTAAATAAATATAAACAAACATATTAAAATAGTTAAAAATAATATATCTTAAATATGTGGGAAAAATATTATAAAATCAATTTATTTCATTTAAATATAATTATTTTTTTGAAGTAGGATATGAAGTATAACTAGGGGTACAAGAGCAATCACCCTTTCAATGATTCACGCTTGGTATATTGATGAAAGACCAAAGACAAACCAAGTTGTGGCTCCCAATAAAGACAATTTAAGTATAATTTATTTAAATTGTATATATAAAAAATAAAACTCAAATCAGTCAATGAGGGGAGTTATGCAATGTTTTGGTCTGATGCTTGGTTGAAGCCTTATGCTCTTATTTTTGACTTAAAATGGAAACCATTGGCTCAAGCATGCCTAGCATGTAAAGGTCCAAAGATCAAAGATTATATTATTATGAGAAACAACTCTAAATCATGAATTCCTTTTAGTAACCTGGTTGAAGGAGAGGACTTCAAACAAATTGCAAATGAACTTCAAAAGATGCTTCAAGAGTTTTATTTATCGATTTTTACACTAAATTATGAATTGGTTTGAAATTTATCAAAGGATGGTGGATAATAAATCAAGTTGGGATATGAGGATTTAGGACAATTAAAATTTTCTTCTCCCAAAGATTTTTATTTTCCGTAAAAGAATATTTGGTCATTAAAGGTTCTCCCTAAGGCTTCAACATTTCTTTGGTTAGCAATTCAAACTAATATTATCATAAGAGAGAGTCTAAAAATAATAGGATATCATGGTTCCTTTATATGTGCCTTGTGTGAGAAGGATTTAGAAACATAAACCATTTACTTCTTCATTATCTATTTTCTCAAATTATATTGGGTAGCTCCATCAACGTTGAAAGAGTTCTTAAAATGTTGGATTAATTCTTTTAAAGCTAAAGCATTATGTATTTTTTGAGGATTGGCCTTGTCATTAATTCTTAGAATTTATGGCTTGAAAGGAATAATAGAATTTTTAAAAATAAATCTCAAAATCATTCCCAAGTTTTAAACTGTATTATTGTCTCTCTTGCAAAATATTTATGTTAGAAATAAGATTATATTACATCATTTGGGTCATGTAAATGTACCTACCAAGGTACATACTTAGGAAAGTATATTACTTGAGAGGGAAGTTCCCTAGTTTCTTTATGCAATGTAATAAATGCACAAGTGTCAATATGCAAGATGTACATGTGGAAGTTGTCCGTTGCATAGCTAGATAGTGTGTTGGCCAAGGAACCTATATTCTTATATAATGGCCTTATTATCATAGATCATAGAGCATAACATAGAGCATCACTTATAGCATTGTAGATCATAACTTAGATAAAGCAACACATATTGGAGATGCATGCAATGTAGTACAGTAGAATTATTCATGGAGTGTTCATTTCCTCCATAGCTACATTGTATTCATTTCCATAATTTCTATTTATAGCATATTTCAGTCATCTCGCAGATTTATTTTCTTTTATATTATTTTTGTATCTTGTGATTGCCCTCTCCCATTGCATACAATATCAAAAGATAATAGTGGCATCCGAGCTATAGTATATCTAGCCATAGAAAACCACCATCATCAATGAGCTTGAGTTTTTTTTCAACCTGACGTGCCTTTGGACTAGTCACTGTCAAAAACTCTTAGAAGATTCTAGGTGATAGAATCAGGAAGAGCCACAAGTGAGGATTGAAATAAATATCAGTTTCATATATACTGATTGCATTTGGCTAGAGCATTTCCACAAAGTTGCAAAAAAAACTCGTGAAGACTAGGACTCAACATTCAATCCAAATCCACTAGATTGAAAAATCAACTAGTGAAGATAATTTATGATATCTGGAATTTCTTAGCTATTGTCCAAAGTTTCTTTTGTTGCATAAATATAATTCTCAAAATATTGAAATTCCTCTTGCAATAGAAAGCTAGGATACTTCAATTTCATTGTTTAAGGTCGGTGTATCTTCATAGTGTAGAGGTTAGTTTATTGTCCAAGAAAATAATACTACGAAAGAAGACTTCAAGATAAGTGTTGTGGTGAAGTTAGGATACAAGAGATCTCCATTAATAAATTGAGAACTTCACACAAGAAGAAAAGTCCATAGTAGTCTTAATCAATAAAAAAGGCCATAGAAGCCTTGATTAAGAAGAAAAGGCCATAAAAGCCTTGATCTAGAAGAAAAAGACCATAAAAGCCTTGATCCTAAAAAATGCCACAAAAGCCTTGATATTGAATAAAAATCCATAGAAGCCTTGATCTTGAAAAAGGCCACAAAAGCCTTGATAAAAAAATAAGGCCATAGAAGCCTTGATCCTAAAGAAGACTCTAGAAGTGAGTATTTGATTCAGAAGGAGACTAATATTTTAGTACTAATAATTTATTGAAAGGAAAGGAGATCCAGTGGGTTGAGAAAACTTCCTACAAGAAAGCTAGAAAGAGTATATTATTCAGAATCAATCCAGCACCTGAAGACAAAGACAACAGGAGAAGATCTCATTGAAGAACTTCCAGTCTTGGAAGAAGGGCTAGGAGAGTCTTGCTCAAATCCAAAATTAGCAGAAGTGAAGATCCATAGGAATATATCACCACCAACACTTCCAAGAGTGAAAGGTTGAATAAAAGGTCTCAAGGAAGACCAAAAGAAGCTGCAAGATCAAAGACCTTGGGGAGGTCTCAATGCACATCCAGTAAAAGGCTTGGATATCCTTACTAAATAAATCATCGAAGAAGAACTCATTGGAGAAATCAACTACCAAGGAGAAGCCCCTGATAGTCAAGGACTTGGGATAATTGTTGCCATCCAAAAAAAATCCCAAGAGGATAATAATTTGGTAAGGAGTGCCAAATCCTAGAAGAATCTAGTGACGACCTCAAGACACTCATAATATTGATAAGAATATCTTGTTTGAAGTCAAAATTTGATAAGAAGCTTGAAGGAATATTTAGACAAAAGAAGCCTACCAAATTTAGGATATTTTGAGATTGTCTCACACAACAAGAAGACACCACTTCAGAAACAAATATCTCTTCAAATATACAATAAAAGGAGGAGACTACAAGAGGATAACAACCACCAAAATCCTAGGATTGTGAAATAAAGTTTGATACCATCTTTTGGTGAAGATAAAGTTGTTTAGGAAAACCTACAAAGAGCTGCCATATCTTACTCAATACAACAACTTGGTGATCCTAGACACCAAGATCTACATCATCTATAGAAGTGACAAAAGGAGCTTTCAAAAAAATATATGTAGTTATTGGTGCAAGTAGATTCATTAATTGGATTACTTATCATATTTGTTTAAGCACCTTAATTTGGATTAAAGTTGCAAAAAGGAGAATTGAATTACAGTATTCAAAAGTGCAAAAAGATAAAGGTTCCTTTAAGGTTCATTTGCACTTTAGGAGTTGATTAGATTTAATATTTTCATCTATATATTAACTACCTATCATCTACTTTGGAAAGAAAAAGAAGACTATCTCCTACTACCTTTGCTTATAAGGAAATTACAGAATAATTCTTGAAGATTCATTTCAGATTATTCTTGATTAGTTGCAGTAAATTGATTAAGTACATTAATTTTGAGATTTAATTATAGTGATAAGGTAAAATTTTTAGTGCATTAAAAGTGAAATTTTATTATATTTATTTGCACTATCCTATTGCTCTCAAAATATTGTTATTTGTGTTCTTGAGAAAGGCACAAAAATAGAATTTGTCAAAGTGTCTAAAGACACTATTAGTGCACAAAGATCTACAACTTTGAGTGGCCTGAGGAAACCACAAAATCATCTCAATAATACAAGCATTGGAGAAGAAATTAACCACCAAAAGAGCAACAAAGGAAGCCTTGAACGAGACTTGGTGAGTCTCAAGTTCAAAGCACAATAAATTTTCTACAAAAGAAATAGTGAAAAGAATACAAAAAAAAAGAGAGCTTCTATCAAGTGGTTACAAGCTTGGATCCATTTATAAAATATCCAAGCAAAAATGGGAAGGTGTATAATCAAAGAGACAACCTCAAAACCCCTCATATTGCATTCAAAATTCTGCCACAAAACCAAAAAATCAGACCTAAAAAAGAGGTGCAAAAGAAGGTGCAATAGGAGCTATTTTATACATGAATATGTTACATTGAATTGCACTATCCTAATATGGTTTATACAGAAAAAGGAAGCAGATTTGAATGTGTCTTAAGGGCACAATATCCACTGGAAAAAAATAGTCAAAAGCGATCATTCACTAACGTCCTTCCAAGCACATCAAAGGAGTCACTCTAAAGCCTCTTACTCCCTCATAGACTAACTTTTCATGAAGCAGAAATGCCACCAGCACCAATGTAGAATCACAGGAGAAGAAAGAGGAAAAAGAAGAAAAACATGCTAGAAAGAAACATGGCATCATGAGGACTGAACCAATAGATCACATACAAAATATAGAAGAGCTTGCATCTACAACCACAACTTACTTTGCATCACATGAAGACACAAATTACCTGCTAAACCTGAACATAGTAAGCAATGAAGGAGAATACATATTCTACTATCCAATGGAAGAAAACCACATTTAAGACTAAACTCTTCAATACCCAAATAATGTAATACAAGGGGTGTTAGAAATAGATTATATTACATCATTTGGATTAAGTAAATGTACCTACAAAGGTACATACTTAGGACATTAGATTACTTGAGAGGGAAGTTACCTAGTTTCTTCATGCAATGTAATAAATGAACAAGTGTGAATGTGCAAGTTGCACATGTGCAAGTTATCCCTTGCACAACTAAATAGAGTGTTGTCAAAGGAACCTATCTTCCTATATAATGGTCTTATTGTCATAGATCATAGAGCATCACTTACAACATCTTATATCATATCTTAGATAAAGTTGCCCATATTGGATATGGGTGCAATGTTTTCTGGTAGAATTATTCATGGAGTGTTAATTTCCTCCATAGCTACATGTATTTATTTCCATCATTTCTATTTATGGTATATTTTAATCATCTCGCAGATTTACTTTCTTTCATATTATTTTTGCATCTTGTGATTGTTATCTCCCATTGCATACAACATCAAAAGCTAACAATTTACAAATATGGTGCTCATCATGGGAATTCTTAAATTGACAAAAAAAAGGTTCTAATAACTTGACTATAGGATTTGAGCATACAAGGAAGAGTCATATGTGACAACGGAATTAAAACAAAGGATCTACTTTGATCTATGGTAAAATGAAAATATCGAAAAATTAGGTTTATCAAAACTAATTTTGATGGTGCTTCTAAAGGAAGTATGGGAAAATCTAGTGGAAGTGGTGTTTTTAGAAATAGTGAAGGCAAAATTCTCCTCACTTATTCAAAATCATATGAAACATCAAATAACAACTATGCAGAGGCTAAGACACTTCTTACATGAATTAATATTTTAGTAGTGTTGTGGTCATTGCACAACTAGCCCCAAATTTGGGGACCCACCTTACAATTTTGGTTTTTGGGAATTTTGGTTGTCTTTGAGTGATCCTTTTGATTGGACCCTAGCCATGAACTCATCTCATGGGCTCCAAGATTCCTTATTTGGTGGTTTTTATTTGTCTTTATTTCTAAAAGTGCTTTGTAATATCCCCAACTCAGCACTAGCTCAGTGTAGAGGTCTGTTAGCCTAGACACAGGGTCCCCTAGGCTAGTCAGTGTGGTTAGGGACTTAGTTGGTGAGGATTTTATGTGCAGAACTCCATGGCAGAGACTCGGATGTGATCCAATGAGCCAAAATTACCTTTATCCAGGAATTTGCATCATCTGGAGAGCTTATTTTATCAAGTTGCAAGTGTTGACCAAGGTCGACAGTCATTAGGAAAAGGGGGACAATTTTTAGTGTTATATTTTAATGTTGAGTTATAACTTAAAAACATAAAGTGGTTCGACTAGGACATGGTAGGCCCTTTTTATGAGTTGAAAGAAATAAATTAAAAATTAAAATAAATTCAAAATGGAGCCCTGGAAATCCTAATCGATCTCCCCTCATATTCTCACGTTGAACATCATTTTGGTTATGGAAGAATTGTTTTTTGTGGAGCTTTTTGCAAGGATTTTCACCAAAAGATCACAGGTCTTGTTGGGAGCTATCTCAATAGGAATTTTTTAGTTTTAGGTGTGAGAGATCACCTCTAGCTAATCAGGATTGGAGATTTCACATCAGAGAGTTCATCTGAGCATTCACAGGACAAACAATGATTTGCCAAAAATTGAAGTTTTTTGGATCGAGAAACATAGCATCTGGGTCTTTGTATTTTGGCCATATTCCACCTGGGTAGGAGTCATATTTCACATATCTAAAGGGTTTCATTGATTTGTAGATCATGTTGTACCATTTTGGGTGCCTTGGGTTTCAAGCCATTTTGATCACTGCTTACAAATGCTTCAGATTTCTATTTTTGGAAATTTTTCCATCATATTTTCAATCTAGGCAACCATTTCAAAGGTATTTTAAAGACCAAAATTTGTATGTATAAATTTCTAAACCAAATTGTACCATCTAGAAGGTCGTACAAGTGCATTGGGAAGCATACCAAAATTGTTGGGGGTTTCAACCTATAGTTTATCAATTGGAAAAGGTGCGCCTAGCCTCCACGAGTAGTTAGAATCAAACAACACATGATTCAGACACCAGACGGTGAAGATATCAGTGATTCACTATTTCATATTATAATTCAAGCACACCCAGAGCCGCAGACGAATTTTGTAATTTACTAATTTTAGAATTAAACCCTCAAAAATTAGAAAAATCAAATAAAAATGTAAACTAAAATAAAATAGATTAGACCAATGTGCAATCCGTTCGTCAGATCGGGGTGTACATCTCAGTGGTATCAGAGCTCATATTTTTCCTAGCAGCCAGTGGGTGATAGTTCATGAGTGATAGGGAGAGTAGATACCTTGAGCGAGAGAAGAAGAAGAATCAACCCATAACCTATCATCAGGGTCATACACAATGCCAATATTATAAGCACTTGAAGGACAGAGGGTATCTCACATTTTGGGCATATCCACAGACTCAGCCACATAACCATCTAGAATCATGGGTGATAGGAATACACAGGATGATATGGACAGTAGATGGCCGATGATATTAGAAAGACCCAACATAGGATGCAACATAGTTTAGAACTAGTTGGGTTGATGACACAATAGGTACACGAGATAGAAATTTTTGTGAATAATGCACAAGGCACACAAAATCAACTACCTGATGTTGCATAGGGACCAGGAAATGAGGAGTCAATGGCCAATAGAGCTAACACACACACTAGAGCAGAGAGAGCTACCAATAGCTCTAGACCGTTCATGCCTAAATTTATTGCTTACCCTGAGCCTATAGTAGTTCCATCAATTGAGGAGGAACCATATCCTATTGTGGTTGAACAGTATCAGTAGTATAGAGCAGAATGGAATGCACTCGAGCCAAACTTATAGGCTCTCATATCTTTTCAGGACTTTATGGACACTCGAAATAGACAAACTCCTAGAAATAGGGGGAGACCTATTAATCAGACACAGATTCTATAGGGACAAGGTGATCATACATAGGCCACATCATAGGGTCGTCCTGATATTCTTTGATGCAATTAGGAAAATACACATACCATTCTTTGATGCTTCTATTAAAATGACAACCAAGGCATGGGTCCAAAAAATGGACATATATTTGCAGTTGAACCCGATGAAAGAGGATGAGGCCATAAAATTTTGTACCCTGCATCTAGATGGTGTTGCTCATGATTGGTGGCACCATGGAGTGCATACTCTCGAGAATGACAAGGTGAGAACTTATGCAGAGTTCATCAAGAGACTTATGCAGAGGTTTTATAGAAGAGAGTAGGAGTTGGAGTTGAAAGAGTCGACACATATGAAGCAATGGAGCTCAATCAACTCTTACATAGTAGAGTTTTAGATATTATCGGTGATGGTCACAGATTTGTCTAAGAGGCAGTTGATAGTTTTATTTATGGATGGGTTATCAAAACCATTGAGAGGTTGGGTCAAGGACTTTAACCCAACCACCTTGCAGGATGCCATCATAAAGGTGAGGGATATGGAGGTTACTTTGTCTAAGTCCAAAAATCAATTCAAGAAGGACTTCATAAGAGACAAGGATAAAAAACCAGTTAAGAAGGATGTGGACCAGAAAAAAAAGTACCTTTAAAAAACTTGATACTGGAACCCTTCACGACCTCTGAAAGGAGTTATGTTTCACATGCCACAAGTCATGGTCCCCAAGTATAACTGTGAGTTTAAGGGGAAACTATAGTTGATTGAGTATATTTCAAATGAGGATGATAACTCTAAAAATTCTGATAAGCAATCAAGAAAAGAGGATAGCAGCGATGATTCAGCCTCAAAGGAGCAGGGAGATGAGCAAAAATAGGATGGTTTGGGGGGAGATACTTTGGCGCACCTCCAAAGTTTCCAGGGGGCACAAGCCTTGCGTATCTGAGGTGTTCTAAATGGATAGAGAGTGGTGACACTCATAGACACAAGAGCTACCCACAACTTCATAGATGAGGGCCTAGTTGCACACAGGGGTTTGTAGATAGAGGAAGTAGATGAGTTCAAGGTCATGATCGTAGATTGATACTCCATTTCCTACACCCGAAAGGTCCCACATATGAGGTTGACTTTGGAGAACCATGAGGTTCAATATGAATTCTATGTTGTTAGCACATAGAAGCTCGATGTGGCATTAGGCATCCAGTGGTTGCAGA
Source organism: Wollemia nobilis (assembly GCA_028583015.1). Lineage (NCBI taxonomy): Eukaryota > Viridiplantae > Streptophyta > Pinopsida > Araucariales > Araucariaceae > Wollemia > Wollemia nobilis. The sequence goes on from JAQPPZ010017002.1 coordinate 5,985,756, forward strand.
CATTAGGTGAGGTGACCTTCAACTTCTAGAATATCGAGTTGAAGTTTCAGGTGAACGGGTAGCCAGTGGTACTCATAGGGATGTCCAATGGGGGAGCTCTATTAGTTTCCTTCAGGTGCATGGAAAGGTTCATCAGATGAGATATGGTGGAGTGGGTGCACATTGTATTATACTTCCAACCACAACTGAGGAGGAAAAATGAACCTATCCTTTGGACATCTAGGATTTGCTCACAAAACACATCAAAGTCTTTAGCAGTATACCACCAGGGGTACCACTAGACAGAGCAATCGAGCACATTATAGAGTTGGAGGGGGGACTAATGTTGTCATTACCACCCCATATTAGTACTCGAGGAGGCATAAGGATGAGATAGAGAAGGCCATCCAAGAGTTTATTGACATGGGACACATCAGACCGAGAAAGAGCTCATTTTATTCATCTGTGGTATTAGTGAAGAAGAAGGATGGTACCATGTGTATGTGCATTGACTATCGGGCATTGATAAAGAAGACCATAAAAAATAGATACCTGATACCACGCATAGATGAGTTGATCGATGAGTTGCAAGGTGCAGTTTACTTCACCAAGATTGATTTGAGGTCAAGCTACCATCAAATTCATATGAAGATGTAGAGAAGACTACTTTTCAGTGCCACTATGGGAATTTTGAGTTCCTAGTTATGCTATTCTGGCTAACCAACGCACCTTCCACATTTTATTCCTATATGAACAGGGTGTTTCAAAGGTAGTTGAGGATATTTGTGTTGGTGTTCTGTGATGACATCCTTATATACAACCGCACATGGGAGGAGCACCTAAGACATTTGGATGAGGTGTTGAGTATACTAGAGGTAGAGTATCTTTATGCCAAAGAGACTAAGTGTGAGTTTGGGATGATCAAGCTATTATACTTGGGTTATATCATCAGTGCTCAGGGAGTTAGGATGGACCCTGAGAAGATATAGGCTATTTTAGATTGTCCACCTTTGTCTACCCTCATGTAGCTTAAGGTATTCTTTGGACTGTGTGGTTTTTATCGCTAATTTGTCAAGGTATTTTCTTAGTTGGTTGCACTCTTGATAGACTTGACCAAGAAAGAGGCGTTCCAATGGTCAGACACAGCTCAGAAGGATTTTGATAGATTCAAGCAAGTGATGAGCAGTTACCTAGTCTTGGCCATTCCAAACTTCACAAAACCATTTGAGGTGGAGTGTGATGCATCAAGAAGGGGATTGGTGCATATTTGATGCAGTCAAAGCACCCCATTGCTTATGAGAGCCAGAAGCTTCGAGGGTGTGAGACTAGTTACTCAATTTATGATAGAGAGATTCTAGCCATTATGCATGTGCTAGCTAAGTTCAGACAGTATTTTGTGGGTAGGATATTTGTGGTCAAGATTGATCACAATAGCTTGAGGTATATCCTAAACTAGAAGGACCTCTATGACAGGTAGATGAAGTGGATAAGTAAGATTCAGGCATATGCCTTCGATATTGAGTACGTCAAGGGGAAGAGGAACATAGTTACAGATGCACTATATAGGAGACCCCATTTGTGCTCACTCACCAGGATATCAGAAATTTGGAGACATAGGATTACTGCAGACTACGCAAAGGATACCTTTACTAGTAGTATTTTGGAGGGTGAACAGGATGATGACAGATATGAGGTTAGGGATGATATTATATGTTACAAGGGCCAATTATAGATTGTAGCTGACTCCAAGCTGAAGGAGCAGATGTTTTAGATATTTCATGACACGCCTATGACGGGCCACCCGGGATACTTTAAGACATATAAGAAAATCATAGAACGATTCTCTTGGAGGGGTCTTAAAGAATATGTGTTGTAGTATATCGAGGAGTATCTGTGTGCCAACAAAACAAACATGAACATACATTTCCATTCGGGCTCTTATAGCCACCTCTCATTCCTTCTTAGAAGTGGAAGTGTCTCCATATATTTTGTGATGGGTCTACCCAAGGCGGATGGGAAATATTACCTGTATGTGGTGGTGGACAGACTGACTAAGTTTTCTCACCTCTTCGCCATCACTGTTGGGTTTACAGTAGCACAAGTAGCAGAGTTGTTTTGTAGGGAGATATTCAGGCTACATGGGTTGTTGAAGACTATTGTCAGTGATAGAGATAGTAAGATCATGAGTCTCTTCTAGCAAGAGTTATTTAGATTATTTGGGACAAAGCTGACCCCGAGTACCAAATATCATCCCCAAATCGATGGATAGACAGAGGTAGTCAACAAGTGGGTCGAGGGTTATCTCCAAAATTATGTGTTCGAGAAGCAAAGGGCATGGATTAGGCAGTTACATTTGGGGGAGTATTGTTATAACTCCTCATACCACATGTCTATCCAGATGTCACCTTTTATGGTACTATACGGGTATGAAGCTATGAGATTTATGGATCTGGTGTTGGGTGAAAATCAATTTTTGAGGGCTAGGGATATCCTATAGAAATCCCATGACATCATGAGATCCTTGCAGGATCATATCAAGCAGCCATAGGACCAGTAGAAGAAGTATGTTGATCAGATGATAGTTGAGTGTACATTTGAGGTGGGGGACATGGTGTATTTGCAACTGTAGCCATTCATACAGTACTCACTGAAGAGGAGCAGAGGTGAGAATCTCAAGCCTCGGTTCTATGGTCCTTTTAGAATCACCAAGCTAGTAGGAGAGATGTCTTATGAGTTAGAGCTACCAGAGAGTAGCAAGATGCACAATGTATTCCATGTATCACGCCTTAATAAGGCACTTGGACAAAGTATTTCACCATCTACAAAGTTGCCTCCCTTGGATGAAGAGGGGAAGTTAGAGCTAATTCCAAAGGTAGTGATTGATACTAGGGAGTGCACCCTTAGGAGGAGGATCATCAAGGAGTATTTGATCAAATGGCAGAATATACCGAATGAGGATTCCACTTGGGAGGGGGAACAAATCTTATAGCACCTAGGTCTTCAATTGCTTAAGGACAAGCAATTTTGAGGAGGGCGGACTGTAATGTCCCCAACTCAGCACTAGCTCAGTGCAAAGGTTTGTTAGCCTAGATAGAGGGTCCCCTAGGCTAGTCAGTGTGGTTAGGGACTCATTTGGTGAGGGTTTTATGTGTATAACTCCATGACAGAGACTCAGATGTGATCCAATGAGCCAACATTACCTTGATCCTGGCATTTGCATCATCCTAAGATATTATTTTATCAATTTGTAAGTGTTTACCAAGGTCGACGATCATTAGGAAAAGGGGGACACTTTTTAGTGTTATATTTTAACGTTGAGTTATAACTTAAAAACATAAAGTGGTTCGACTAGGACACGGTGGCCTCTTTTTATGAGTTGAAATATATAAATTATATATTAAAATAAATTCAAAATGGAGCCCTGGAAACCCTAATCGACCTCCCCTCATATTCTCACATTGAGGGTCATTTTGACTATGGATGATATTATTTTTTGTAGATCTTTTCACAGGGATTTTCACTAGAAGATCACAGGGCTTTTTGGGAGCTATCTCAATAGGAAATTTTCAATTTCAGGTGTGAGATATTACCTATCGTTGATCAAGATTGGAGCTTCCGCATTAGGGAGTTCATATGAGTATTCATAGGGCAAACAAGGGTTTGCTGAAAATTGAAGTTTTTTGGGTCAAGAAACAGAGCAGCTGGGTCTTCATATTTTGGCCATATTCCACCTGGGCAGGAGTTAGATTTCATAGATCTGAAGGGTTTTAGTGATTTACAAATTAGGCCGTACCATTTTGGGTGCCTTGGATTTCGATCCATTTTGATCACTGCTTGTAAACGCTTAAGATTTCCATTTCAAAAATTTTTCCATCACATTTCTCAGTCTTGATGACCATTTCAGAGATATTGAAAAGACCAAAATCTGTTTGTATGAATTTCTAAACCAAATCGTACCATCTAAAAGGTCGTACAAGTGCATTGGGAAGCATTCCAAAATTGTTGGGATTTCAACCTATAGTTTATCAGTTGGAAAAGATGCACCTAGCCTCCAAGAGTAGTTAGCATCAGACGACACGTGAATTGGACACCAAACGGTGAAGATACTAGTGATTCACTGTTTCAGCTTATCATCCGGGCACACCCAGATCTACAAAAGAATTTTGTAATTTGTTGATTTCAACATTAAACCCTCGAAAATAAAAAAATCAGATCAGAAATCAAACTAAAATAAAATAGATCAGACTAGTGTGCAATCCGTTCGTTAGATCGAGGTGTACATCTCATGCTAGTGTTTTGATTCGATTTAGTTAATTTCAATGTTTTCAATTAAATTAATTTAAAACATTTAAGATTAATTAAATTAAACATTAATAAATAAATAATTATATATATACATATATATAAATACAATAAAAAATAATTAAAAAAATAAAAACAAAATAAATATCAAATAAAAGGTCCTCATGTTATTGTTGTCATTAATGTATTTGTCTTCATTCATCTTCATTGTGCCTTAGCATATCCTTACGTTATTATTAAGTTTTAATATCTTATATTGGTGTGGTCATGGTTCGAATAAAATTTTTAGGTGTGACTTCCGGCTAACTAGTAGACACTACAGACTTTGACACATTGATTGGTGATCGGGATGTCAACATGGCATACCTTTACATGGACGTGGACCCAAGGTGATGTGGGAAAAGTTAGGATGATCTCGATAAGCTGGCGCGCTTGTATTGGTACGTTGATTGAGGAAAGAAAGTAGACGGTTGGTGAGGCTAGCATGGCAGATAGCGGAGTAGTTTTGATAGAGTAGACATACGCCACGAAGTTGACATGGAAGACAAATTAGTGGAAGTATGATTTGGACTTAGACGACGAAGACAATATCTAGGTGATAGCAAGTAGGATGTGAATTACAATAATGATCGAAGACTGATGATGTAGACATTAATAATGACTGTGCAGATAAGAACAATTTTAAAAGAAGTTATCTCTGTCTCACAAGCCGAGGATGACAAGAACATATGTGAAACTAGATAATGTGTCGGACTCTGATGAAAACTAGACAGTGTAAATATGGATGATTCAATGTAGGACACGATATTACATGCACCCTAGAATAGCATATTGAAGGTTTTCAAGAAAATTTCAATTGTAAATTCGAAGTTCAGAGAGAATTTCTCTTGCATGTTGTGTGGAAAAATTAGAGGACATGTAACTGGCCAGGTATGGAGGAAATTATCAAAAGCATGGCGTTTACGATGTTAGACCAAAAATGAAGACTATAATAGTATCACCATTGATAATATGTGTAATAAATAGCAGTTGTATCACGAATTTCACGTAGATGAAGGTTTGGAAAAACTAGCATTGAAATTGAGAAATGAGATGGATTCTGACATGGATAAGGATGTCTACAAGCATGAGGTCGTAGTCATGTTCGGTAAAACATTCTCGTGGAGAGGAAAATAGTCTTTCACAGTACCCCCAAATTTCCATTGGCGTTTGAAATTAAAATCTTATGTTATAAAATAATAGAGCAAAGAAAGTTACACGCTTCCAGTTGGTAAAGCAAATGAGATATTACAGGCATCAAAACTAAATATGGAGCTTGGATTCTTCTTGTTTCTGCATCACAATGCAATTTCAGTCTGATTTTGGAATTTTGTACTGGACCATAGAAGTATCAAAGCTAAAAATTGACAGGTCACTACTTTATGAAGATCGGTTTTTGTCAGAGGTAGTACCACTATTGGTTTAGGAGGGAAATATTAATGCTTGGCCCACTAATATGGTGGTTGGAATCTTTATGTTGTGTGGTTTATGAGGAGGATTATTTCAATGAATGATCATTGTTGATATGGTTTGTTTAGCCTATTTATTCTTGTAACCACCAAAAAGGTTCACACCTAACAGGGTCTATTGCAATTAAAGAAAGATAACAACTAAACATGCACCAATTGACAACAAAAGGGAATGAAAATACGAGAATTCTTTATTAATTACAAATTGAGTCAAGTTACATATTCATCCCTCTTAGGGATACCCATTTTGATACTTTAATTACAATAGATCTAATTCCCTTTTAGGGTAGATGTGAATCAATTGCCTTCTAGGGTGACATAAACTGATCTAGGGTGTCGATGACCCTCCTCTCCATGATTGGAGGGAATGGAATTGTTTCTCCTTCAATATCTGTTCCCTACGATCAAGAAACAAAAAAAACATGTCAAAAGCAAAGGTAGCCTCTCTTGATGAGGCCTTTTAAGGAAATTTCACAAAATATGCCATTACAAGCATATAATCAAGAAAATACGTAAAACATGGTAAACCTATGTTAATCATGAAATGTTGCCATCAAACATGTGCTAGATAACAAGTATTATCTGTCTATTGGATCAGTTTATCAAATGGAAAGCATAAACACATAAAATAACCACCATTGCACTAATTATCAAATTGACAATATGAAGGTAAATATACTTTAAATGCCTAATTCAACAAGTTATAAATCTCTAAAATGCAAATTAAACCTATACTAAGCATAATATGATCTAACTAATTAATCTAAAGAAAAGAGCACAAAGGGATCTGTCATCATTTGCTCACTGTAGGTCTGATGTGCGGTTGACACTGTTTACCATGACTAACAGCCGTAACGGGGCTCTGAATAGGTTTACCCTCCAAATTTGGGCTTAATATCTGATCCACCTTGTCAAATTGATGGTCAAGGGTCGCCTCTGTGTCCTTTGATAGATTTTGCGGTTGAATTAATCAGATGGTGTACGAATTGTACAAATTGGTGTTTCTTGGATTTCTTAGGCTCCTAAGACCTCTATGGCAATGTGATCTTCAATTAGGTAGCAAGAATGTCCCTCTCAATGCACCTAGGTGAGTATGCAATTCAATAAGGCTTCGTTGCTTAATTGATTATGCTTCTCTCTCCTTTGGCTCTCATATTTGGCAAGGCTTGGCTAAATTCAATTGAAAGCTTCTATAAACCTTTAACCAATTTAGAGGGGATTATATAGCAGTTTCCAAGGGGCTAGGGGTGGCTTCCTCATGAATCCAAGATCAAGATTGGGTAATTGAGTTTGTTGGATGGAAGGATCTAGAACCTTCCTCGCTCAAATCACTCTAATTTGCAACCAATTAGCCGTTGCAACCAAATTTGATTCAGATGAAGGCCAATTGATTCTAAGTGTTTATCATGGATGACAGGCACGGTGAGCACTACTAACCATGGGTTTCAGTAGTGGCTAGAACTGACTAGGAAAATATACCCAAATGAGTGGTAAAAACCACTGCTATACCTTGGATTTGTCCAAAGGTCTTCCATATGGTCTTCTAGCATGTCCCATATGAGTAGTCGCCTCGACATGACACATTTTAGGTGTCTACATATGCCCATTTTGATATGCGTTGTGATTTTGAACAACACTAAGAAAAACTAGACCTCCTAAAATGATGTCGTAGGTTGCATGATGATCATTAGTCTGATCAACATTAGATGCTCCAGGTCCAGCAAAAGGACACACATATTAGAATCATTGCGTCCAAATGGAAGACTTAATTTTAAAAAAGTTTGCACTCATCATCAGACATTTAGATAGCATCAATGCCAAGTAGGATTTCACACCTATCAATCCAAAAGGAAGAGAGTTACAAACTAAACTGTCATTAATGCTATTTTACCTAACAAAAGGGTAATATTATGATAGTCTTTGGAAATGATTCGTAATATGAACACAATTTTGACAAGATCAAAGGATCTACGATCAAGGGATATTCTTTTGACTTTGATTATGATTTGATATTATGACTACCCCCTCAAGCGACGAGTCGATAAGGGTAATGACAATAAATGAAGCAATGAAGTCCTAATAAGCTATGATTGTAACTGTTAATAGTAATTACCTATTTCTATCCCATGGAGTGGTCCAGCCATGAAGGCCTTCTTAGGGAATTGAAATGAAGACATCCCGATTAGGCTTGTGTTGAATCATATTGTCAATGATATCCTGAAAATATCATAGGAGAATTGTGATGAATATATCGTTCCCATGGAGCAGTCTGACTGTGTAGGCCTTCTTAGGGATTGAAATGAAGCATAAAAATTCTACGATGATGAATTTGACCCAAATATACTTATGGTGATTTACTCATCTTGTCGGATTGCATGGATTGCAAGTCGCTACAACCGCCAAGTGTATAGGGTAAATAACTAAATATGAGGCACTTTTGACTTTTGATTTTTTTATTTTTTTGTTAATTTTTGAGTTGAATTAGTTTTATTGGCTGGGAGGTGTGGCGCTCCATGAAAGGATTGCCATAGCGACGACCTCAATTGAATGTACTTTATAATATCATCCAGTTATTTTGTTCTACCTTATGATGACATTTTCTAATGTTGTTGTGCTTTGTTTCACTTAATTAGATTATTTTATATTTTTTTATGTACTTCTGGTCTGATGAACAATTTTATTTTGACCTTATAAGGCTCTCCATGGTGGGAATTGGGAGCATTTAATGCAGCTCTCTGACCACACCTATCAACTATGGGTAAATTGCTTGATCGCAGATCCAAGCCGTGATCGCAAAACCCTAATTTAGGGACCGTGGGTGTCAATCGTGAGCCGATATGAATTCAGAAAGGTTAAATAAGAATTTGCTTTTGAAAAAATTATTATTTACTTGATAGTAATAGTAAATCTAAGAGCTATGAGAGGTAAAAAACAAAATTTGACTCAGAATGCTACTGAAAACTGTATCCATTCCACACATTCCACATCGATGGCCGATCAACTAGAGGCTTCTACCAACGGAGGAGCCAGTTCCTGCAAGGTAACTCGAAAATCGATACCTCGCTTGCACATTATCGGATTAAAATTAACCACACTAAAAAAATGGTAAATGAACCTCATTAAACCGCTGGTAACGAACCTCACCCTAGCTAGGTTTAGCATAGGTTAAATTATGGGGTGGGTTACTTTTTATTATTATTTTTTTTTAGGGGTTGTTCTGGGAAGTGCGGTCCCAAAATGGGTCTTGCTCCCTATCCGCAGATGGCAACTGTGACTCCCAATTGGTAGATTAGGGGCCATGGCTAGCAACCATGGTGGGATTTAAATCCCAATGATCAAATTTCTGATCGTTGGTCGACCGCGGTTCCAACCTGCGGTGCCCAAAATTCTCCAATTTTTTTAATTTTTTCCATTTTATTGATTTTTTCTAGGCAATTAATGTCATTTATTGCTGCTTTGAAGCGTTATTTTGATGTTTTTTGAAAATTTTGATCATATTTTGCATGTTTTTATCTTTATGAGATTTTTATGATTTGTTTGTCATTTTTTAGTGATTTTAATTTTTTTTTTTGTTTTTACTTGATTGCTTTTATTCAGTCCCTAACGAACAGAGCGAGGGAGACCGATATCCTTCGTAACATTCACTGCACACTTACTAGCATAGAGCAGGCTTGGTTCATTGTTGTGGGGTTTAGCTTCATCTTAGACCTCCCCACTATCTGAGTGGACCAGATATATCTTACTACATTGGCCCGTCGTTGGGATACGAGGACCAATACATTTCACCTGTATACGGGTGAAATGACTATCACCCTAGAGGACGTATATCACATATTTCAACTACCCATTGATGGTGATCCCATCACCTCCTCTTTGAACTTGGTGAGAAAGATCGTATTTGATTCTATCTTTGAGCAGCGAAGCATGGAGGCACATGGTCACATTGACCACCGAGGTGTCCACGTTCAGGAGTGGTACAAGATCAGGTTTTTCTCTCAGAGGGAGATAGCATTCATGCATCTCATAATTTAGATCACCCTCTTGGATTCTTTAGGTGTGAGGTTCCCTTGGAACCTCCTGTATCAGACCAGAGATATCATGGTTAGTTCGACTGTGTGGCCACTTATCTTGTCCTCGGGGAGCACTTTCTTAGCGCAACTCTACCATGATTTATTCTAGATTACCCATCATAGCATAGTGGGCATCAGCTATTGCCTCATTCTACAGATCTAGGGCTGGCAACATATCCTGATAGAGCACCCCATAAAATTACCTCTATAGATCACTACCCTTGTAGATGATCGACAATGCTATACCACCTGTTGGCCCTAGGAGCATGAAGGCTTCAGGAGTAGGTCTCGTGTAGGAGACCTAGATTATTACATCAATAAATTTGCATAGATACACCCTAAGGATATCCAGTGGTGACCCTACATGCACTGCCCACCCTAGACAGATGAAAATAGAGACCTGCACCAGGTATGCATAGACAGATGGATCATCGACTATAAGGCCGATTGGCATGAGTATCAACACTTCTCTCATGTCCTATAGTATTTTGGGATTCATTAGGATATTCCAAATATGCCAACCATTTATAGATTCTTGGTCCTAGAGAGGGACCTAATATGGTCCTAGGTCACTCCACTGGAGGAGGATGACGATGACTTCTAGGAGTTGGGGCTAGCAAACACCAGGACTACTCCAGATTATGATGGCTAGTGGGCCAACTTTCAATGGCACAACGAGGGTCCTCTAGGATGACCAAGTGAGGGATTTACAACTGAGGGTGTAGAGGGCACAAAGGTGGATCCTCATGGGCACTGGACCTGTCAGTATACAGAGGGAGCATGGGGCAAAACATAGGAGGGACTGTAGGTCGAGGTAGATGAGGAGGCCTTTGAGGAGGGTGATGTAGCTCTAGATAGTGAGGTCGGGTAGTTGAGGGCATAGATCGCTAACCTACAAAGCCATGTGGGGAGACTCCGTACCCATCTACTACATAGAGATACCTCTCACCACTTTGGAGGTAAATCTATCTCACAAGTAGAGGTAGTGGTGCGACTATAAAGAGGAGAGGATAACTCTCTAGGCATAGGTTATCACTATAGACACTCAGATCAGGGAGCTCACTGGAGAGCGAGATATGGTGTAAAAACATATTAGTGCAGTTACTACTGAGGGACTTGCTCAGGGCAGCGAGGGGATATATCTCATCCTCACAGGTTATCATGCCACCTCTGGAAGTACCATCTACTTTATTGCTAGGATATCATGACCCTATGGCAGAGATCAGGTGATTGCATACCCTCATGGAGGAGGGTAATTATCGGTATACATCAAGTGCATCTCGCATCGCCCAGCTAGAGGGTCACATCAGGCTTCTAGATGGGGAGGTTTCCAGAGGATACCTGTACTATAGGGACCCACAGGACCAGGTCTAGGACTAGAGAGACAGGGCAGTAATCTGCTAGCTCTATGCACAGGATGCATAGGGTTGAGAGGACTCACAGGTCTTTGAGTACTCATGGTTCCAAATCACAGAGGACCTACAGGGATGTCATAGACGATGAATGTGCCTCACAGGCTAGGGGCGCAGGTCCTATTTAGTACATCTTTTAGAGATGCTTATTGTACCATTTTTGCGTGTAAGGTCGGTGACCTATACATAAGTAGCATGTGGGTATTTTGATGTATCCCACTATACTTATTGACACACACATACACACACACACACACACACACACACACACACACACACACACACACACACACACACACACACACACACACACACATATATATATATATGACATTTCATCTCATTACATGTGTACTTTAATTTTGGTATTTTATGTTTTATGTTATGCATATGGGGTTTGACCAAGCATTTTTGGGAAACCCTTAGAGACTTTTGGGGTTTGACCAAGCAGTTTTGAGAAACCCTTGGATTATTTTCTAAGTGACCAAAGGTATTACAAATGCCTTTGGAGATTTTTTAGGTTTTAGGCATAAAACGCTTTAAGATGAAGGATATTGAGAGGTGCAGGCTCCTCAACCCCTCCAAGTGATGTCGAGTGATATGTCCGAGGTCCAATCTTCTCCGAGATCATATAAGGACCCAACCAGTTAGCCATGAATTTATCTCATATTTTTGGTGGAAAATATAAGTTTTGTTGGTTCTCTTTCAGCACAAGATCACCAACCTCAAAGTCTCTCAGATGGACTTTGCTATTATAAGCTTTTTTTAAGCACTCTTGATAAACATGGAGATGCTTGAGGGCATTCATGCATCATTCATCAAGTAGCATCGATTGATCTAGGCGATATTGCCATGTAGTGTCATCATCAATAAAATCTTTTAATATGATGCATAGCATTGAAATTTCTAACTCTAAGGGCATAACGACCTCAGCGCCATATACTAGTAAAAATGGAGTTGCCCTAGTGGGTATTTGAATGCTAGTTCTATAAGCCCATAATGGAAGGGCCAGTTGGATATGCCAATATTTATGGTGTTCTTGTACCATATTTTTCAATATGGAGACTACTATATTATTTGAAGCTTCAACCTGCCCATTTGCTTGTAGATAATATGGAGTCACAAAACTATGTTTGATTCTATACTTAGATGTCAAAGCTCTCACAATTTTGTTCTTAAATGGCGTTCCATTATCTAAAACTATCTTGGATAGTATCTCAAAACAACTAATGATATTGGTGAGTATAAACTCAACAATACGTGCTCCAATTATCGTTGTTAAGGGAATAACATCCACCCATTTAGTGAAATACTTAGTAGCTGTAATAATAAAAGTATGCGAGCACAATGATGGAGGAGAGGTCTTACCAATGATATCAATTCCCAACTAAGAAAATGGCCAAGCCGCTTGAATGGGCTTTAAGGCCTGTGATGGCAGGTGCGTAATATTAGCATGATGCTAGCATTTAATGCATTTCCTAACATACACATTGCAATCCTTCTCCATAGTGGATCAATAATAACCCATGCAAAGGATGTGCTTGATGATAGCCATGCAATTGAAATGGCCATGACACGTATCATTGTGAGCCTAAACAATTGCCCAAGATGACTCTTGGGGCTCAAGACAACAAAGGAGAACTTCATCGTAGCTTCTATGGTACAGGATGTCTGCTAACAAGACATACTTTGTTGCTTTCTATTTGAATGTGCATTTTGTGGCATGTGACAATCCCTGAGGGATTACACCAAGTTTAAGGAAGTCATGTATCTGTGACATCCAGTTATGATAAGCTTCGACCTTGACTGACAAGACAACATTCTCCCCATACGGTTCTACATTTGCAAATGCATATTGGGAAACAACCCTATGGTGAATGGTATTACCACCCCCTGTCAGATCCTATGAGATCAAATACCCCTAGGATTCTCTCTTCAAAAAGTCTTTGGCTTTGTAGAACCACTCATGGTTTTGTTCTACATGAATCATGTTGATTTACTCTTTGTTATCAAATGTTTTGCATTTCACAACAGGATGTGACATCATTTTTACATGGATGGTAGTAAAATTAGTAAGCAGATTCTGAGGGATTAGAGATCCCAAAGATGCCATTGTGTCTGCAAATCTATTATATGAATGAGGGATTGCATCGATGTCATACAATTCCAATCAAGCTAGATAAATGTCAACAATATCCTTATAAGCTTTCAATACCAGACATCAATATTGAAATAATACCTTAACTTGGTTCACAATGATAAGGGATTCATCGAAGATAATTAACCTTTTTATCTTCATGGCAATGGCTATATGGAGACCCAAAATTAGGGCTTCGTATTCAATGTTGTTTTTAGTGTAAGGAAATTCCAACTTGAATGACAAGGGCATTGGAGCTCCTTATGGCGTAAACAACACTATTCCTGCACCATCTCCTTGCTCATACTTCGAATCATCAATGACCAAGGTCATATCAGCTTTGTTGTTTGGTTCTTTGGGTTCGGGTGCTTCTGATAAGGCAAAGACTGCATCATCAAGAAGCTCTATGGTGAGGGGTTTACTATTTTCAAGAGGCACCTCAACCAGTTGATCTGCTATGACTTGTCCCTTAATGGAATTTTGGCTTATGAATTCCAAATCGAATGTTGTCAGTAGCATGATCCACTTTGTAGTACATGTATTATGATGTCTTGCTCATCATATACTTCAAAGGATTTTTTTTGGATATGACATATGTCGTATGACTCAACATATAGTGTCGTAATTTCTTTGTAGCGAACACTACTACTAAACACAAATTTTCAATGTATGCATATTTGAGCTCATAACTCACCTAGGTTCAACTAATATAATATATGGCATGTTCTTTGTTTCGCACATCCATTTGGGCTAACATGGTTCCCAGTGAAAAGTCAGTTGCTGATATATATATAAAAAATGGCACATCTGGCCTTGGTGGAGCTAGCACTAGCAGCG